>CM075207.1:16173417-17373417 GCA_037577465.1 Liposcelis bostrychophila
AAACGTAGCATGGAATGTCGAACAATATCATTTCATTTTTAAAAAATTTTTTGACAGGGTAATGTTGTTAGGTTATGCTGGGTTGGGTTTGGTTAGGTTAGGTTGTTGGGTTAGGTTAGGTTAGGTTATGTTTTTTTTGTAAACGTAGCATGGAATGCCGAACAAAATATTTTCATTTTCTGAGAATTTTTTGAGAGTGCAATATTGTTAGGTTATGCTGGGTAGAGTTGGGTTAGGTTAGGTTAGGTTAGGTTGGGTTAGGTTTGGTTTTTTTTTTTTTTTGTAAACGTAGCATTGAATGCCGAACAAAATAATTTGATTTCTTGAAAAATATTTTGACAGTGCAATGTTGTTTGATTATGCTGGGTTGGTTGGGTTAGGTTGGGTTAGGTTAGGTTAGGTTAGGTTAGGTTAGGTTAGGTTAGGTTTTTTTGTAAACGTAGCATGGAATGTCGAACAAAATCATTTCATTTTTAAAAAATTTTTTGACAGGATAATGTTGTTAGGTTATGCTGGGTTGGGTTGGGTTGGGTTAGGTTAGGTTAGGTTGGGTTAGGTTAGGTTAGGTTATGTTTTTTTTGTAAACGTAGCATGGAATGCCGAACAAAATATTTTCATTTTCTGAGAATTTTTGACAGTGTAATATTGTTAGGTTATGCTGGGTAGGGTTGGGTTAGGTTGGGTTAGGTTGTTGGGTTAGGTTAGGTTAGGTTTTTTTTTGTAAACGTAGCATTGAATGCCGAACAAAATAGTTTGATTTCTTGAAAAATATTTTGACAGTGCAATGTTGTTTGATTATGCTGGGTTGGGTTGGGTTAGGTTGTTGGGTTAGGTTAGGTTAGGTTTTTTTGTGAACGTAGCATTGAATGCCGAAAAAAATAATTTGATTTCTTGAAAAATTTTTGACAGTGTAATATTGTTAGATTATGCTGGGTTGGTTGGGTGAGGTTGTTGGGTTAGGTTAGGTTAGGTTGGGTTAGTTTGGTTTTTTTTTTTTTTTTTTTTTTTTGTAAACGTAGCCTTGAATGCCGAACAAAATATTTTCATTTTCTGAGAATTTTTTGAGAGTGCAATATTGTTAGGTTATGCTGGGTAGAGTGGGTTAGTTAGGTTAGGTTAGGTTGGGTTAGGTTTGGTTTTTTTTTTTTTTTTTTTTGTAAACGTAGCATTGAATGCCGAACAAATATTTTCATTTTCTGAGAATTTTTTGAGAGTGCAATATTGTTAGGTATGCTGGGTAGAGTTGGGTTAGGTTAGGTTAGGTTAGGTTGGGTTAGGTTTGGTTTTTTTTTTTTTTTGTAAACGTAGCATTGAATGCCGAACAAAATAATTTGATTTCTTGAAAAATATTTTGACAGTGCAATGTTGTTTGATTATGCTGGGTTGGTTGGGTTAGGTTGGGTTAGGTTAGGTTAGGTTAGGTTAGGTTAGGTTAGGTTTTTTTGTAAACGTAGCATGGAATGTCGAACAAAATCATTTCATTTTTAAAAAATTTTTTGACAGGATAATGTTGTTAGGTTATGCTGGGTTGGGTTGGGTTGGGTTAGGTTAGGTTAGGTTGGGTTAGGTTTGGTTTTTTTTTTTTTTTTTTTTGTAAACGTAGCCTTGGATGCCGAACAAAATATTTTCATTTTCTGAGAATTTTTTGAGAGTGCAATATTGTTAGGTTATGCTGGGTAGAGTTGGGTTAGGTTAGGTTAGGTTAGGTTGGGTTAGGTTTGGTTTTTTTTTTTTTTTGTAAACGTAGCATTGAATGCCGAACAAAATAATTTGATTTCTTGAAAAATATTTTGACAGTGCATGTGTTTTGATTATGCTGGGTTGGTTGGGTTAGGTTGGGTTAGGTTAGGTTAGGTTAGGTTATGTTAGGTTAGGTTAGGTTAGGTTAGGTTAGGTTAGGTTAGGTTAGGTTAGGTTTTTTTGTAAACGTAGCATGGAATGTCGAACAATATCATTTCATTTTTAAAAAATTTTTTGACAGGGTAATGTTGTTAGGTTATGCTGGGTTGGGTTTGGTTAGGTTAGGTTGTTGGTTAGGTTAGGTTAGGTTATGTTTTTTTGTAAACGTAGCATGGAATGCCGAACAAAATATTTTCATTTTCTGAGAATTTTTGACAGTGTAATATTGTTAGATTATGCTGGGTTGGGTTGGGTGAGGTTGTTGGGTTAGGTTAGGTTAGATTAGGTTAGGTTAGGTTAGGTTTTTTTTTTTGTAAACGTAGCATTGAATTCCGAACAAAATAATTTGATTTCTTGAAAAATTTTTGACAGTGCAATATTGTTAGATTATGCTGGGTTGGGTTGGGTTAGGTTGTTGGGTTAGGTTAGGTTAGGTTAGGTTAGGTTTTTTTGTAAACGTAGCATTGAATGCCGAACAAGTAATTTGATTTCTTGAAAAATTTTTGACAGTGTAATATTGTTAGATTATGCTGGGTTGTGTTGGGTTAGGTTAGGTTAGGTTAGGTTAGGTTAGGTTGGGTTAGGTTGGTTTTTTTTTTTTTTTTTTTTTTGTAAACGTAGCCTTGAATGCCGAACAAAATATTTTCATTTTCTGAGAATTTTTTGAGAGTGCAATATTGTTAGGTTATGCTGGGTAGAGTTGGGTTAGGTTAGGTTAGGTTAGGTTGGGTTAGGTTTGGTTTTTTTTTTTTTTTTTGTAAACGTAGCATTGAATGCCGAACAAAATATTTTCATTTTCTGAGAATTTTTTGAGAGTGCAATATTGTTAGGTTATGCTGGGTAGAGTTGGGTTAGGTTAGGTTAGGTTAGGTTGGGTTAGGTTTGGGTTTTTTTTTTTTTTTTGTAAACGTAGCATTGAATGCCGAACAAAATAATTTGATTTCTTGAAAAATATTTTGACAGTGCAATGTTGTTTGATTATGCTGGGTTGGTTGGGTTAGGTTGGGTTAGGTTAGGTTAGGTTAGGTTAGGTTAGGTTAGGTTAGGTTTTTTTGTAAACGTAGCATGGAATGTCGAACAAAATCATTTCATTTTTAAAAAATTTTTTGACAGGATAATGTTGTTAGGTTATGCTGGGTTGGGTTGGGTTGGGTTAGGTTAGGTTAGGTTGGGTTAGGTTTGGTTTTTTTTTTTTTTTTTTTGTAAACGTAGCCTTGGATGCCGAACAAAATATTTTCATTTTCTGAGAATTTTTTGAGAGTGCAATATTGTTAGGTTATGCTGGTAGAGTTGGGTTAGGTTAGGTTAGGTTAGTTGGGTTAGGTTTGGTTTTTTTTTTTTTGTAAACGTAGCATTGAATGCCGAACAAAATAATTTGATTTCTTGAAAAATATTTTGACAGTGCAATGTTGTTTGATTATGCTGGGTTGGTTGGGTTAGGTTGGGTTAGGTTAGGTTAGGTTAGGTTATGTTAGGTTAGGTTAGGTTAGGTTAGGTTAGGTTAGGTTAGGTTAGGTTAGGTTTTTTTTGTAAACGTAGCAGGAATGTCGAACAATATCATTTCATTTTTAAAAAATTTTTTGACAGGGTAATGTGTTAGGTTATGCTGGGTTGGGTTTGGTTAGGTTAGGTTGTTGGGTTAGGTTAGGTTAGGTTATGTTTTTTTGTAAACGTAGCATGGAATGCCGAACAAAATATTTTCATTTTCTGAGAATTTTTGACAGTGTAATATTGTTAGGTTATGCTGGGTAGGGTTGGTTAGGTTGGGTTAGGTTGTTGGGTTAGGTTAGGTTAGGTTTTTTTTGTAAACGTAGCATTGAATGCCGAACAAAATAGTTTGATTTCTTGAAAAATATTTTGACAGTGCAATGTTGTTTGATTATGCTGGGTTGGGTTGGGTTAGGTTGTTGGGTTAGGTTAGGTTAGGTTAGGTTAGGTTTTTTTGTAAACGTAGCATTGAATGCCGAACAAAGTAATTTGATTTCTTTAAAAATTTTTGACAGTGTAATATTGTTAGATTATGCTGGGTTGTGTTGGGTTAGGTTAGGCTAGGTTAGGTTAGGTTAGGTTAGGTTTGGTTTTTTTTTTTTTTTTTTTTTTTGTAAACGTAGCCTTGAATGCCGAACAAAATATTTTCATTTTCTGAGAATTTTTTGAGAGTGCAATATTGTTAGGTTATGCTGGGTAGAGTTGGGTTAGGTTAGGTTAGGTTAGGTTCTGTTAGGTTTGGTTTTTTTTTTTTTTTTTGTAAACGTAGCATTGAATGCCGAACAAAATATTTTCATTTTCTGAGAATTTTTTGAGAGTGCAATATTGTTAGGTTATGCTGGGTAGAGTTGGGTTAGGTTAGGTTAGGTTAGGTTAGGTTTGGTTTTTTTTTTTTTTGTAAACGTAGCATTGAATGCCGAACAAAATAATTTGATTTCTTGAAAAATATTTTGACAGTGCAATGTTGTTTGATTATGCTGGGTTGGTTTGGTTAGGTTGGGTTAGGTTAGGTTAGGTTAGGTTAGGTTAGGTTAGGTTAGGTTAGGTTAGGTTAGGTTATGTTTTTTTGTAAACGTAGCATGGAATGTCGAACAAAATCATTTCATTTTTAAAAAATTTTTTGACAGGATAATGTTGTTAGGTTATGCTGGGTTGTGTTGGGTTGGGTTAGGTTAGGTTAGGTTGGGTTAGGTTTGGTTTTTTTTTTTTTTTTTTTGTAAACGTAGCCTTGGATGCCGAACAAAATATTTTCATTTTCTGAGAATTTTTTGAGAGTGCAATATTGTTAGGTTATGCTGGGTAGAGTTGGGTTAGGTTAGGTTAGGTTAGGTTGGGTTAGGTTTGGTTTTTTTTTTTTTTTGTAAACGTAGCATTGAATGCCGAACAAAATAATTTGATTTCCTGAAAAATATTTTGACAGTGCAATGTTGTTTGATTATGCTGGGTTGGTTGGGTTAGGTTGGGTTAGGTTAGGTTAGGTTAGGTTAGGTTAGGTTAGGTTAGGTTAGGTTAGGTTAGGTTAGGTTAGGTTAGGTTTGGTTAGGTTAGGTTTTTTTGTAAACGTAGCATGGAATGTCGAACAAAATCATTTCATTTTTAAAAAATTTTTTGACAGGATAATGTTGTTAGGTTATGCTGGGTTGGGTTGGGTTGGGTTAGGTTAGGTTAGGTTGGGTTAGGTTTGGTTTTTTTTTTTTTTTTGTAAACGTAGCCTTGGATGCCGAACAAAATATTTTCATTTTCTGAGAATTTTTTGAGAGTGTAATATTGTTAGGTTATGCTGGGTAGGGTTGGGTTAGGTTGTTTGGTAAGGTTAGGTTAGGTTAGGTTAGGTTTTTTTGTAAATGTAGTATTGAATGCCGAACATAATAATTTCATTTTTTGAAGACTTTTTGACAGTGTAGTAATGTTTGGTTTTGTCGGGTTTAGTTATGTTGGGTTGTGGCTGGTTAGGTTACGTTCCCTGAAGTTATGCCAAAAGCGGTTTCGGGGCAGATCAGCTGCCAGAGGTGGTTTGTTAGTAGAGCCTGACACTACCCTTGGAGGAGGACTCCGATAACGGGTTTTCTATGCAGGATCTTTCTACCTCGAGATAAAAAGAAGGTTAGGTTAGGTTATGTTAGTGTGGGATATAAATTTACTCATATCCCACGATCCCAAATATTATGTGATATTTGTCTTCTTTTTAGCTATCAACCGAAACCTCGGTGACCTTGAGCTCGTTGTCACTGCGGCTTGCAACCTGAACCTGCATTTTGGGCCTGCAGCGGACATCGAGCTTGGGGTACCCTCACATCAATTAGTCTGTGTTTAGTGCTAGAAATAATGGGGTAAATATACATTTTTGTTTTCTGTTACCGGATATTTCTGTTTTTCTTATTTCTTTCCTCGGACCGCGATACCACTTTAGTTTAGGTGTAGATTAAGTTAGGTTAGGTTAGTGTCATACTTCATTCATTTGAATTTTCACTTAATTCGTTGCTTAGCCATTAAAAAATGGTCATTGGGGACCCATATTTTTAGTTAGTGAAAACCAATACTCAATGGGAGATGATTTCGATTTTTTTACACTCCCCCTTTCCTCCCCTCCCTAAGAAAAATTAAAAAAATTTTCATTTCTGTTGCAAGATTAAAAAATTAAAAATACCCTGAATATAAAATTATTTTTTATTTACATTTTTAACGGTAAAATTTTGTATTGTAATTAAATTTATTTGTAACTAATTGTGATTAGTTCAACTAATTTCTTATTTATTTTTTTCTTTTTTTTTTTTTTTTTTTTAGGACAGGAACGCTTCGGCAATATGACAAGGGTATATTATAAAGAAGCAGTCGGTGCCTTCATTGTGTTCGACGTAACTAGATCAGCTACTTTCGACGCTGTTTTAAAATGGAAGCAAGATTTAGATTCAAAAGTACAATTAAGTGATGGTAGCCCTATTCCTTGTGTTCTGCTTGCTAATAAAGTAAGTAACATTTATAAAAATATAGATGTCAGGAACATAAGGAAGTTTTTAATGCTTGGAAAAAAGGAGTATTGAGTTTAGAAACAGAATTTGACATTGAATTGACTAGCTGTCTGCAGGGGTCTTCACTGTAAATAAATATTTATAGCTTTCTTGTCTTAGGAGACTGCAATATAAATAGGCGATTGCAACATGAAGATTAAGAAAAATTAAATATGCAGGAAACTTCTAAAAAGAGGCCATGAAGAGGGGGGGCTTGCCGCTAGTGATTTCCCTGTTACGATTAAATAATTTTAATAAAATATCTTTTAATGTTTATTCAACAAAGTTCTATCGTAAACAAAATCTTTTTTCTTTTAACAAACAAAAGTAAATAATCATGGTCGCCTTGGTGATATCGTTCTTGATTTCGAACGTCTGGAATAACATCTGATCGGTCTCTTCTTTTATTCTCTGAGCCCAATATCATTTGAAAACTTCCTCGTCTTCTCGCAATCTAAAAATTTTGTTAACATATCTGCCATCATTACCTCAGTAGATATATGTTCTAATTCAATCTCTTTCTTCTTCCATTCATTTCTTACAAAATAATATCTCCTCTTAATATGTTTTGTCTTCGATGATATTATTCCATTCTTAATCCAGTTAATTGCAGAATCACTATCTGTTTTAACATAAATAGGTTTTCCGACAAGCATTTCTTCAAGTCCCATCTCCATTATTACTTCCTTTATCCATATTTGTTCCCTTACTCCTTCGCAAATGGCGTACAGCTCGCTCTCCATCGATGATAATCCGGTATCGTCTTGCTTTTGAGATTTCCAGCTGATAGGATTTCCTCCTAATTTTACTATGTATCCAGTCATCGATTTTTCTTCTTTTTCTGAGCTAAAGCTTGCATCCGCATATACTTCTATTTCAATTGTTCTCGGCTTCTTTATTATCAATTTGTAGTCTTTTGTGTTTTTTACATATCCGAATACCTTTTTTAGCGCCTCCATATGAATATGCCTGGGATCTTTTGAATACTGAGAAAGCTTACTGGTTGCATATGCTATATCTGGCCGCGTCATTCTGCTTAGGTGACACAATGTTCCTATCATCTGCTGATATAATTCTACATCCACTGGTTTTGAATCTTTATATATTTCTAAATTCGTTCCTTTATCTCCTGGTTTGCTTGTTACATTAATATCGTTCAGGTTGAATCTATTTAATATTTTTTCAATATAATTTTTCTGACTCATTTGGAATTCGTCTTTATCTTTCTTTATGGATATTCCTAAGAAACTTTCTTCATTTTCTGTTAATATAAAACGTTCTCTAATTTTATCCATTAGTGAATCCGTAAATCCATCATTGTTACCCACAACTTTCATATCATCAACATATACTCCTGTGATTACAAAATCATTATTTTTCCTGTATATGTATATACACGGTTCGCAGTCTAAATTTTTCATGCCTATTTCTTTTGCTGTTTCATCAAACTTTATGTTCCAACATCTACCACTCTGTGGTAGTCCATATAAGCTCTTTTTTATCCAGCATACTTCGTCTTCACCCGTTTCGTATCCCTTAGGCTGTTCCATAAATACTGTCTGATTTTTAATTTCTCCATACAAATATGCTGTTTTTATGTCATATATTCTTGGTTTTATTCCATAATACGCTGCTATTGATAACATCATTCTTACTGATTCAATTTTTAGTACTGGTGAGTAAGTTTCTTCCATTGGTAATTCAATTCCACATCCTACGGCAACTAGGCGAGCTTTTCTTCTTTTTATTGATCCGTCATAATCCTTTTTTATCGCGAATACCCATTTGTTTTTTAGTATTCTTTGATTTGTCGGTCTTTTCGTTAATTTCCATACTTCGTGAGTTTCCGTCAAGCTTTCATATTCTTCTTCCATAGCCGCTTTCCATTCATGTTTGTATCTTGACTGCATCGCTTCTTCGTAATTTTTCGGTATGTAAAATGGATCCAAAGCTTCTTCCACCGTCATTTGTGCTGCCTGTAATCTTTCTGATCGTCTGGCTCCTAGTTCTTTCATTTTTTGCTCTCTTTCTATCATTGCTGCTTTATGTCTTTCTTCTAATACTTGCTTTGTACTTCCTTTCTTTCGTCCTCTTTTAACAGTGTTTTCTTCTCTTTGCTGATTTTGACCGTTTTCCACGATTCCAATTTCTCTTTCAATTCGAATTTCACTGCCTCCTGCTTCTTGATCCTCATCGTTTTCCACGACTATGACGTCATCTTCAACTACTGAATTATCTTCAAGGTTTTCCCTACCATCTCTAACTTGTCGACTGTTTTCATCTTCGTCTGAATCTTCTTCAGTCTCATATTCCTCTTCGCTTTCATTTTCATCTGAGTCCATGATTTCCTCATGCATTTCATATCCTCTGAATAAATCAAATATTTCTTTTTCCGTAGATTCTGACATATTCTCTTCTGTTCCCAATCTTGTTTCGTCAAAAAAAACTGATCTCTCTTCTGTGACTATATTATTTTCTCTATCGTATATTCGGTAAGCTTTTCGCTGATTTGAATATCCAACAAATATTCCTTTTTTCGCTTTCGGATCGAATTTTCTTCGTAATGGTTTTGGAATGTACATATACGCTATACATCCGAAAACTTTTAGGTGTCCGACTGATTTTGTCTTGCCGCACCAATCTTTTATTACCGTTGAAGTATTCTTCTTAGTTGGTGTGAATTGATGAATATATGCTGCTGTTGCTATCGCTTCCGCCCAAAATTTAATTCCCAATTTTGATTCGATTAAAAGTGTTGTAGCTCTGTTTATCAATGTTTGATTTGCTCTCTCTGCTATCCCGTTACTCTGGGGGCTGTATCTGACGGTTTTCTGATGATTGATGCCTTCCCTTGTAAATAATTCTTCAAACTTCTTGTTTATGAACTCTCCTCCATTATCAGTCCTCACTTTCTTTACTGTGATATTTTCTTGAATTGCCGTGTCTACGATTTCAATTCTTCTTTCATGTTCCTTCTCCTTTTCATTTTTGAATTGAATAAATTTATCGTAAGCATCATCCTTCTTGTTTAAAAAATAGACAAAAATCATCCTGGAAGCATCATCCACAATGTTCAAAAAATACCTGGATCCGCCAATCGATGGTGACATGGGTCCAACTAAATCCATATGAACTAGTTGTAACGGCTTTAAATTTTCATCTCTCGGGACCTTTTTGTACGGTTTTTGTTTCATCTTTCCCATAATGCAAGGTTCACATATATTTTTTTCGATTCTCCCATTCATTCCGTAAATTAATTCATTATCCCTTAACGTTTGAAGGTATTTGAAGTTCATATGACCCATTCTCCGGTGCCAAATTGAAGGAGATTCTTCTATTGTATTAAAATTATATTCATTTCCTTGTGATACATTTTCTATTCTACCCATAGTCTTTAACACAAACATTCCACTTTCTTCGTCCTCCTTTGCTTCCGCAATTATTGCATTGTTAACATCGTATATCATAGCTTTACTGCCCTTAAATAATATGCTATTTTGTTCTCGCAAAAGTTTCCGGACCGACAACAGGTTTGCACGAATTTTCGGAACATGAAGTACGCCGTTGATTGTTAAGCATTTTTCTTCGGAATTGATTTTCGTTTTTGTGAATATATCCCCTCTTGATTTTGAAATTATAAACCTATTTTCTTCTGCCACATTAATTTTTATATTTTCCTTCGTTTTGTTCATTATTTTGTTTCCATATGGAGTCATGTGAGAAGTTGCCGCGCTGTCTAAGTTCCATTTTTCCAAGTTCCATTTTTCGTTTGCACTCATGGCGGTTTCGATTGAGAGATGAGCTGAGTCTTCTCTTCGTTGTCTGTTCTTGCTGAAATTTTTCCAGTCACTTTTCTTACTGTCCTTTCCCCAACAATTTTTAGCGATGTGACCTACTTTTCCACAATTATAACATGTAAATCTCTTTTTGACATTTTCTTCCACTTTGTATGCTGATGATTCTTCTTTCTTTTCAATTTCCTTATCACTTCCTTTTTTATGACTTTCTTCTTCTTCTAGTAAGATTCGTTGTATTTCTTCTAATTGTAATGATCTCTGAGGTCTTAAATACGAAGCGATTGTGTTAAATTTGCTACTCAGTCCTCTAACAACATGATGTACCATTTCGCGTTCTGTAAAATTTCCACCTAATGCCTGAAGTTTCGCTTTCAAACTTTTGACTCTGGTGATATATTCTCGTACGGATTCCTTTTCAGCCATTTTGATCGTTTGCAATTCCAAATTTACGTCGATCTTCTTATCTTCTACATTACCAATATTTAATGCTTCCAATTTTTCCCATAATACTTTTGCATTATCTTCTCCGTAAAACATTCCTAATATCTCCGGCGACATTGTTTTAACTATTATTGCGTATGCCTGATCATTTTTTTCGGACCAAGTTTCATATTCTTCCTCCTCTTCGTCGGGGGTTTCTTCCTGTATAACATCGTGGAATAACTTCTTGCTTTTTAATACCGCTTTTACTTTTATACTCCACGTAAAATAGTTTTGATGCGTTAATGCTTCTATTCCGGTTTCCTTTTTTCCCATTTTTTCTTTTTCGTCTTCTCGTAATAACGTCGTTTGCATTTAGTTTCTTTTCGATCCTAACCACGCTCTGCTACCATTTGTTACGATTAAATAATTTTAATAAAATATCTTTTAATGTTTATTCAACAAAGTTCTATCGTAAACAAAATCTTTTTTCTTTTAACAAACAAAAGTAAATAATCATGGTCGCCTTGGTGATATCGTTCTTGATTTCGAACGTCTGGAATAACATTCCCGACCATTTTTCACAATCCGTTTTTCCAAAAAAAAAAAAAAAAAAAAAAAAAAAAAAAAAAAAAAAAAAAAAAAGTAAATAAATAAATTTCTAATCCATTTTACCTAAAAAAAATAAATTCCTAATCCATTTTTCCTAAAAAAAAAATAGTTAAAGAAAAAATTTTAGGAACCAAAATTTTTAGGAAAAATGGATTAGAAATTTATTTTTTTAAGGAAAAAATGAGTTAGCAATTTATTTTTTTTAGGAAAAATGGTAGGGAATCCCCAGTTCCTAACTGAGACCCAACATTGTTTAAAACCCTGGGAATCTCTTTGGCCCGTGCTCTCTTCTCGTTCGATATCTTCTCAAAATGGGGGATTCATTTTTTAGTTTTAGCGTTTTTCCTTCAAAAAATAAAAAAATAAATAAATAAAGTAAATGAATAATTATAATAATGAAGTCCAATGTATGCAGCGTCTTTGACGGCCAAAATTTACACAAAAAAATTCGAACACTTGTTAATTGAGATTAATCACTTCCTCTTTCTTTTTTCTTTTCAGTGCGATCAAGCTAAAGAAGGCTTAGTAAATAATCCTAGTAAAATGGACGAGTATTGTAGGGAAAAGGGATTTTCAACTTGGTTTGAAACTTCCGCTAAAGAAAATATTAACATCGAAGAAGCAGCTAGATCGTTAGTAACAAGAGTAAGTATATTTCTGCCTTCTGCCCCCTTATTTTTTTAAATTAACGGAAGTAAATTAATCAACCGATTTTGTTTGTTGCAGATATTGCAAAACGATAAATTAGTACATAATGGAGAACAAAATAGAGACCACGAAAGATTTTCACTGGACAGACGAGCAGATAGTACGAGTGGGAAATCGTGTTCATGCTGACAAAGACCAACAGACGTCGTCGACAGTGACGTGTATACAGTATCTTTGTAATTTTTAAAATGAGAAAATTCCTCGACCCTACGAATTTTTTTTTTTTTTTTTAAATTTTTTTTAAAGGCATCTTTATATTTTAGTTTGTTAAGCAGGACTTATTTTCGCCATATTTAGAAAAAAAATTAGTATTAAATTGTTTTTATCGTTTTATCTGAATTTTTATTTTTAAAAGAAAAAAAATTTTTATGATTTGTTTTTAAAAATTTAATTTTTTTATTTATTTCGGTCGAGGCAACAATCAAATTTTTTTCTACGTGTCTTACATTATTGAATCACGAAAATCAGTTGCCTTTGCTTTCTTCTTTGCATGCCTAAAATGAAAGTGAGAGAGAATGATTAAATTATGTATTTATTCACATAAGCAATCTGCCTGCTTATCAAACAATCTGTCAATTATTTATAATACCAATCACCATTTTCTTGTTAAACTATTGTTTTTTTTTTTTAATTTTTTTTAAAGGCATCTTTATATTTTAGTTTGTTAAGCAGGACTTATTTTCGCCATATTTAGAAAAAAAATTAGTATTAAATTGTTTTTATCGTTTTATCTGAATTTTTATTTTTAAAAGAAAAAAAATTTTTATGATTTGTTTTTAAAAATTTAATTTTTTTATTTATTTCGGTCGAGGCAACAATCAAATTTTTTTCTACGTGTCTTACATTATTGAATCACGAAAATCAGTTGCCTTTGCTTTCTTCTTTGCATGCCTAAAATGAAAGTGAGAGAGAATGATTAAATTATGTATTTATTCACATAAGCAATCTGCCTGCTTATCAAACAATCTGTCAATTATTTATAATACCAATCACCATTTTCTTGTTAAACTATTGTTTTTTTTTTTAATATACCTATATATATATATATTTGAAGGGATGGTAGTGAAAGCTAGTCGTGTATACTGTATACGGGTTGTGCGTATAATTTTTCTAAGGTCTGTGTAGTTCTTCCGAAGAAAAAATAAATTCCCGAATCCTAAAATGGATCTCGTTTAAAAATTAATTATTTAAAAAAATTTTTTAAAAAAAAAGTTCTTAAGGCAATCTTGTACATTAAAATAATTAAATTTTATAATAATTTCAAGCGAAGATTTTGTAATCTTTTTTTTTATACAAGTCATGCAAAGGTTCGCTTGTGCCATTAAAGTATTTTTTAGTAAAAAAAAAAAAATCACGTCGCTTTATATATCAAAACCCTTTGTAATTCGAACAATGTGACCAATTCAAGACTTTAATTTTGGAACAAAATACATTCCTGAGTTTTTTTTTTATGTAATTTTGTAGATATTGATGCTATAGTTATATCAATATTATAACAAAATTTATTTAATTATAGATAAGATTATAAATTCAATGAAATGTTTGGTTTTTTCTTTTTTTTTTTTTTGTATGGAATTCTGTCGCTTTTAAAACCGTTTAAAAAAAGCGGTAATTTTTGAAACGCTCGTGAAACAGATGAAAATTAAAAACAGAACGCCATGTTTTTTATTGTTTTACCAAAACAATGTTTCGAAGTGCTTTTCAAAAAGGTTTTTTAACGGTTTTATATGCGGGAGGTGCTAATCCTTTAAAAATATGGGACAGATATGTACGTATTTTTTTTAAAGTTTTTTTAGCAGAAATTAAATGGCCACATCATGAACTCTTCTTTTATGAAAGGTTATGAACGGTCATGTCAAAAGAATCACAGACGAAGATGTTCGGACGTTGGTTTTGGAAATGTGTGGCACGAACGTCGCCACCTGTTACATTTACACCCCTATAAATCCGAAAGAGACTCTCGGGATTAAACTTCCGTTCCTTGTAATGATTATTAAAAACTTGAAAAAATATTTTTCTTTTGAGATCGTGGTAAGTTGTGTGACTTGCGAAAATATTTCACAAATACCGGTGTATTATTTTTTTCTCATTGCATGTAGATAATGGATGATAGGCATATGAGGAGAAGGTTTAGAGTCAGTAATTACCAATCTACTACTAAAGTCAGACCTTTCGGTACAACGATGCCTATTGGTCTAAATCCTGGATGGAATCAAATTCAATTTAATTTGGCTGATTTCACTAAAAGAGCTTATGGTACAGAACTTTAAAAAAATAATTACATCGTGCTTTAATTTACTGACCCAAAATGCCTAAATGATTTCCTTTTTGATTTTTTTACCAAGGCTCAACTTACGTCGAAACCCTAAAAATGCAAATCCATGCCAACTGCAGGATTAGAAGAATATATTTTTGTGATAGATTATATCGTGAAGACGAGTTGCCCAATGAATATAAGTTATTTTGTCCTGTGATGGAAGACAAATCTAAGTAATAGATTTTTTATTTAATAAAAACTTCTGTGATTTAACCACAGCTCTCTTACAGAAAAACGAAAAAGAAAGATACTAAAGTAGAATCGGAAGTTCCTCCACCGTCCGAAGCAGGAGATGAAACCGAGGTAAGATGCTTATTCAGAGTTGCTCTGAAATTTTAATTTCATATATTAAAATTAATTAACGCCTTATATATTCAGCATCCTCAAGTTATAGAAGAGGAGGGACGAGAAGAAGTGGAAGAAAGAATGGTCCGTGGAAGCATGGAAGTCGAACCTTCAGAAGCACCGGAATCTGTCTTTTTCGAAAAAGAGCCTTCTGCTGTAATGATGTCACATGCAGAGGCGGAAGGCGAACCCGAAATTGAGGGAGAAGGTGTTGAAGCAGAAGGAGATGAAGGGCACGAAGAGATAGAAGAAATGCCAGCAGGCGAACCCGAACTTGCCGAAGAATTGCCAGAGGAGGAGCCGATTGAAGAGACTGCTGAAGAACAGTTGGGCGAATAAACCATAACATTTTTTTGCTTATTTTTTAAAACTTTATATTTAAAAAGTAATAAAAATTGTTTTTTATTTAAAGATTTGAATAATTTAGTTCATTAGCGCACCGGTAGAAGGCAAAAGAATTTTCCTGTCAAAGGAATTTTCCTTTGACGGTAATTCCTAAGTTCTCCGCCAGAAGTCGCTGTGAGCGTTTTCAAACCGGATATTAACTCGCGTTATTAACAATATTAACAAGGCAAGTCATCGTTTTTTTTATAAAAAATTTTTTTTTTAACCATGCCGAGCTCAGCGGCTTTATTTGGCAATGCCAGTTCGAGAAACCAGAGTAAAAATTTAGTAGAATTCAAAGCCGGGAAAATGATGATGAAGGGTAAAATGGTTCATCCGGACAAACGTAAAGGCTTGGTATATCTTCATCAAACAGATGATTCATTAATGCATTTTTGTTGGAAGGATAGGACCACCGGAGCTGTAGAAGATGTAAGTTGGTGTATTTCAATTTATATTCAGACTCACCACAGAAACCATATTGCCATTATTGGTGTAGCCATGTTATTGGGAATGTGATACAAGCACTGATTGTTTGATTTTAGGATTTGATAATCTTTCCTGATGATTGTGAGTTCAAAAGAGTCGACCAATGTACAACTGGCAGAGTTTACATGCTGAAATTTAAAACATCCAGTCGTAAAATTTTTTTCTGGCTTCAAGAGCCTAAAACCGATAAGGATGAAGAGAATTGCAAGAAGGTCAATGAAATGATGAATAACCCACCCACGGCTGGGTCAAATCGTAGTGGAGGAGCAACTCCAGGTATTATCAAGAAATCATCAAAATCATCCAATTTCTGGGAGCAGAACTTAATTTTTTTTTTTTTTTTAGATGGAGATTTGCAAAATTTATTGGGAAGTATGTCTCAACAACAATTAATGCAACTGTTTGGAAGTTTTGGGAGTGGCGGACATGGGCAGCTAGGTGGTTTAAGCAGTTTATTGGGAACTGTGAACAGACCCAGTTCAAACTCATCAAGAAGTTCGCAGCCTACAACCACTGCTTCTACTCCAGCAGCTGTTACTGCAGCTACAGATTCATCAGCTAGAACTGCTGCTACAACAACTACAGCTCCTTCTGCTACTCCAACAGTGGTTAGGCAGACTGCAGGTGGTGCATATACGACTCATAATCCAATCCAGTTAAGCGATTTGCAGAAATTTTTATCTACTATGTCTCAGTCTCCTACATCACAATCAGCTCAACCTAGTGGTATGTTTATTTCAAATTACAATTCAGTGTTAAGCAATAAAACTCTGTTTTGCATCAGAAAGCAGACAATTTGATTTTTTTCTGATACTGAATGTGTAGTTTCTGGAAATAAGTCAAATACAAATACTAAAATATGAATGTAAAATGTTTCAGTTGATTTAGCAGATGCTTTGAATTCGGAAAGTATTGCTGGAGTTTTAAATGATCCAAGTTTGGTTAGAGAATTATCACCTCATTTACCTAATACTGGAGGTAATGAAACCACAGAAGAGCAGTTACGATCAACACTTACCTCACCCCAGTTTCAGCAGGTGAGAAAAAAAAATAATGAAAAATAAGAAATATGATGAATAAAAAAAATATAAGGGTCATGGATTATTTTGTTTCATAATAAATAATTCTTGGTCTTTATAGGCGGTTAGTATGTTTAGTGCAGCACTGCAGTCTGGTCAATTAGGGCCTGTTGTTCAACAATTTCAGGTTGGAGAAAGTGCCGTTAATGCAGCAAACCAAGGAAATATGGAAGAGTTTGTAAAAGCTTTGCAGAATACCAGCCTCAATCAGGAGAGGAAGGAAGAGGAAGAGCCCAAACAGCCTGAGAAGAAAAAGAAAACAGATGATGAAGGCAGTAAAGATGGTAAAAAGGATGACGACGGGGATGAAAAAATGGCTCTTGGTTAGCAAAATCATACTTCAAGAAACCTTCAAACTGCAATTTCTAAAATGGCCTTTTCACTTTTTGTTCAATTTAATCCTAGTCTTTTCTTTTGCATAAGACCGATTTCAAAAGTATACCTCACAAATGAGAGACTAAAAAAAAATTCATTGAAATAAAGTTATTATTATTACTATTATTATCACAGCCATGGAAATTTATTTTATTTTAAAAAACCTGAATGGTCGCTAGAGCGCGTAAAAAAATATCGTCCACTCCAGATTTTCGTTTCCGGGAAAAGTTTGGTTTTTTACTGTCTGACATAGCTCATTAATTTTCTTTAGATTTTTTTAAAAAATGTCAGATAGTAAAAAACCGAAATTGTCCCGGGAAGCGAAAATCTGGAGTGGACCATTTTTATTTGACGCAACCAAATGGTCGCCAATCGTAAGTTTTATATTAGTCATTTCATAACTTGCTAGTGTTTTTCAGAAATCCTGCCCGCTCAAAATCTAGTGAAAACTAAAGGCATCTTAGCATCTTTTTCTATAAAGAAGAAAAAGAACTCAACAGTCTGTAATAGCCTATAATAGACTCTAAGAGGAAGCCCAGTCTTTCGTGGGATCGAATTTAAAAAAATTGGTTTGCTAAGACTCGGAAGACTACACACGACAATAATTTCTTTCCCACAAAAATCGAGAATTAAGCTGAGAATAAAAAATGTTTCCGGGTATACAATTTCCGACGCTGGGAATTGCTGAAACACATTTATGGTGCAGGAGAAACAGGAAAAGAACACCAGTAATTGAAAAAGAAAAGTTAAAAGATTCAAAATCACAAAAAAAATTGAATAAAAAAAAAAAAAAAACTAGGTATTTACGTACTTGCTTTTCTCGAATTCCCGCTCCGGAACTACGATCGAAAAACAGACTTCACAACAGGATTAAGGAGCCAATGCAAGCTTCGCATTTTTATCGATTTCGGGGAAAATTTAATTGTCTATTTTCTTAGCTACTCAGGGGTACTTGAGGGTGACTCGAATATGAAGTCCGTTTTTCGAACCGAGCATTTTCTGAACGATGAAAGCTAAGTTCTGATTCACCCTAAAAATCTTTGATTCGTTTTTCCCCATTTCCAGCTCAGAAACTCATCCGGTCGAAAATCGGACTTATCACCTGGTTTCAAAGACTATAGAGTTTGCATTTTTATCGACATTGCCGAAAATTTTAGATTGTCGATTTTATTGGGTCATAAGGGGTTTTGGAGGGTGCTGAAGTCCGTTTTCCGACCCCACAGAAATGGTCTTACATAGGGGTGGTCTTAAATACAGGATATTTTAAAATAAAGGGGGTTTTGCATGAAGGTGATTTTAAATAGAGGTGATTTTAAATAAGGGTCATTTTAAATAGAGGTGATTTTAAATAGAAATGATTTTAAATAAAGGTGAGTTTTAAATAGAGGTCATTTTAAATAGAGGTGATTTTAAATAAAGGTGAGTTTTAAATAGAGGTCATTTTAAATAAAAAAGATTTCAATAGCTGATTTTAAATAAAAGTTATTTAAAATAAAGGTCATTTTAAATAAAGGTGATTTCAAATAGAGATGATTTTAAATCAAGGTGATTTTAATTACAGGTGATTTTATAGAGGTGATTTTAAATAAGGATATTTTAAATAGAGGTGAATTTAATTATAGGAGATTTTAAATAGAGGTGAATTTAATTATAGGAGATTTTAAATAGAGGTGATTTAAAATCAGAACATTTTAAATAGAGGTGATTTTAAATTGAAGTGATTTTAAATAAAGGTGATTTTAAATAAAGATGATTTTTAAATAGAGCTCATTTTAAATAAGAGGTGGTATTAAATAGAGATCATTTTAAATAGAGGTGATATTAATTAAAGGTTCGATGCAAAAAGATTCCGAGCCGGTATACTGATTTTTGGTTCAAAAAAATCGAAACTAGCTCCGGTTTTCCTGGAATACTCACTCCAGACGAGGTCGGATCGAAAAACTGACTTCACCAGTGGTTTCAGAAGCGTCGAAAACACCTAGAACTAAATTCAAACCCCGATTTTGTAGAATTCGATTTTTGACGCAAAAATCGAAAACGTACAAAGGCATTTGCATTTTTCTTGCCTCTAAGATTTATACGCAGCATTTTCTTGCGTATGAATTTTTTACGCAGAATTTTCTTGCGTCTAATTTTTATACGCGTCATTTTCTTGCGTCCAATTTTTATACGCAGCACTTTCTTGCGTGTAATTTTTATACGCAGCATTTTCTTGTGTCTAATTTTTATACGCAGCATTTTTTTGCGTGTAATATTTATACGCAGCTTCTTATTGCGTCCAATTTTTATACGCAGCATTTTTATGCATGTAATATTTATTCGCAGAATTTTCTTGCGTCTATTTTTTATACGCGGCATTTACATGCGTCGTATTTTTATACGCAGCTTTTTCTTGCGTGTAATATTTATACACAGCATTTTTTTGCGTCTAATTTTTATACGCAGCATTTTCTTGCTCGTAATTTTTATACGCAGCATTTTTTTGCGTGTAATTTTTATACGCAACATTTTCTTGCGTGTAATTTTTATACGCAGCATTTTTTTGCGTGTAATTTTTATACGCAGCATTTTCTTGCGTTTAATATTTATACGCAGTATTTTTTTGCATGTAATATTTATTCGCAGAATTTTCTTCCGTTTAATTTTTATACGCAGCATTTTCTTGCGTCTAATTTTTATACGCAGCATTTTAATGCGTTTTATTTCTACACGCAGCATTTTATTGCGGTTACTTTTTATACGCAGAATTTTTTTGCGTGTAATATTTATACGCGGCATTTTCATGCTTTTTTTTTTTATACGCAGCATTTTCTGCGTCTAATATTTATACGCAGCATTTTTTTGCCTGTAATATTTATACGCAGCATTTTCTTGCGTCTTATTTTTATACGCGGCATTTTCTTGCGTCTATTTTTTATACGCGGCATTTACATGCGTCTTATTTTTATACGCAGCATTTTCTTGCGTCTAAATTTTATACGAGGCATTTTCTTGCGTCTAATTTATATACGCAGCATTTTAATGCGTTTTATTTCTACACGCAGCTTTTTCTTGCTTGTAATATTTATACGCAGCATTTTTTTGCGTGTAATTTTTATACGCAGCATTTTTTTGCGTGTAATTTTTATACGCAGCATTTTCTTGCGTTTAATATTTATACGCAGTATTTTTTTGCATGTAATATTTATTCGCAGAATTTTCTTCCGTTTAATTTTTATACGCAGCATTTTCTTGCGTCTAATTTTTATACGCAGCATTTTAATGCGTTTTATTTCTACACGCAGCATTTTATTGCGGGTACTTTTTATACGCAGAATTTTTTTGCGTGTAATATTTATACGCGGCATTTTCATGCTTTTTTTTTTATACGCAGCATTTTCTGCGTCTAATATTTATACGCAGCATTTTTTTGCCTGTAATATTTATACGCAGCATTTCCTTGCGTCTTATTTTTATACGCAGCATTTTCTTGCGTCTTATTTTTATACGCGGCATTTTCTTGCGTCTATTTTTTATACGCGGCATTTACATGCGTCTTATTTTTATACGCAGCATTTTCTTGCGTCTTATTTTTATACGCAGCATTTTTTTGCGTGTAATATTTTTACGCAGCATTTTTTTGCGTGCAATATTTATACGCAGCATTTTCTTGCGTCTTATTTTTATACGCAGCTTTTTCTTGCGTGTAATATTTATACGCAGCATTTTTTTGCGTCTAATTTTTATACGCATATTTTTCTTGCGTCTAATTTTTATACGCAGAATTTTCTTGCGTCTAATTTTTATACGCGGCATTTACATGCGTCTTATTTTTATACGCAGTATTTCTTGCGTCTATTTATTATACGCGGCATTTACATGCGTCTTATTTTTATACGCAGCATTTTCTTGCGTCCTATTTTTATACGCAGCATTTTCTTGCGTCTAATTTTTATACGCAGCATTTTAATGCGTTTTATTTCTACACGCAGCATTTTATTGCGGGTACTTTTTATACGCAGAATTTTTTTGCGTGTAATATTTATACCGGCATTTTCATGCGTCTTCTTTTTATACGCAGCATTTTCTTGCATGTAATTTTTATACGCATATTTTTCTTGCGTCTATTTTTTATACGTGGCATTTACATGCGTCGTATTTTTTATACGCAGCATTTTCTTGCGTGTAATTTTTATACGCATATTTTTCTTGCGTCTAATTTTTATACCCAGAATTTTCTTGCTTCTAATATTTATACGCAGCATTTTTTTGCGTGTAATATTCATACGCAGCATTTTTTTGCGTGTAATATTTATATGCAGCATTTTCTTGCGTCTTATTTTTATACGCAGCAATTTCTTGCGTCTATTTATTATACGCGGCATTTACATGCGTCTTATTTTTATACGCAGCATTTTCTTGCGTCCCATTTATATACGCAGCATTTTCTTGCGTCTAATTTTTATACGCAGCATTTTAATGCGTTTTATTTTTATACGCAGCATTTTCTTGCGTATAATTTTTATACGCAGCATTTTCTTCCGTCCAATATTTATACCCGGCATTTTCATGCGTCTTCTTTTTATACGCAGCATTTTCATGCGTCTAATTTTTATACGCAGCATTTTTTTGCGTGTAATTTTTATACGCAGCATTTTCTTGCGTCTAATATTTATATGCAGTTTTTTCTTGCGTGTAATATTTATACACAGCATTTCTTTGCGTCTAATTTTTATACGCAGCATTTTCTTCCGTCTTATTTTGATACGCAGCATTTTCTTGCGTGTAATTTATATAGGCAGCATTTTCTTGCGTGTAATTTTTATACGCAGCATTTTCTTGCGTCTAATTTTTATACGCAACATTTTTTGCGTCTAATTTTTTACGCAGCTATTTCATGCGTCCAATTTTTATACGCAGGTTTTTTTGGAGTGTAATATTTATACGCTGCATTTTTTTGCGTCTAATTTTTATACGCAAGAAAATGCTGCGTATAAAAATAAGACGCAAGAAAATGCTGCAAATAAATATTACACGCAAAAAAATGCTGCGCATAAATATTACACGCAAAAAAATCCTGCGTAAAAAAATTGGACGCAAGAAAATTCTGCGTATAAAAATTAGACGCATGAAAATGCTGCGTATAAATATTGCACGCAAAAAAATGCTGCGTAAAAAAATAAGACGCATGTAAATGCCGCGTATAAATATTACACGCAAAAAAATGCTGCGTATAAATATTACACGCAAAAAAATGCTGCGTATAAAAATTAGACGCAAGAAAATGCTGCGTATAAAAATTACACGCAAAAAAATGCTGCATACAAAAGTAAGAAGCAACAAAATGCTGCGTATAAAAATTACACGCAAGAAAAAGCTGCGTATAAAAATTCGACGCATAAAAAAAGCTGCGTATAAAAATTGGACGCAAGAAAATTCTGCGTATAAAAATTAGACGCAAGAAAAATATGCGTATAAAAATTACACGCAAGAAAATGCTGCGTATAAAAATACGACGCATGTAAATGCCACGTATAAAAAATAGACGCAAGAAAATGCTGCGTATAAAAATAAGACGCAGAAAAAGATGCGTATAAAAATTAGACGCAAAAAAATGCTGCGTATAAAAATTGGACGCAAGAAAATGCTGCGTATAAAAATTATACGCAAGAAAATGCTGCGTATAAAAATAAAACGCAAGAAAATGTTGCGTATAAATATTACACGCAAGAAAAAGCTGCGTATAAAAATAAGACGCAAGAAAATGCTGCGTATAAATATTGCACGCAAAAAAATGCTGCGTAAAAATATTACACGCAAAAAAATGCTGCGTATAAATATTACACGCAAAAAAAAGCTGCGTATAAAAATAAGACGCAAGAAAATGCTGCGTATAAAAATTACACGCAAAAAAATGCTGCGTATAAAAATTAGACGCAAGAAAATGCTGCGTATAAAAATTACACGCATGTAAATGCCGCGTATAAAAATAAGACGCATGTAAATGCCGCGTATAAAAAATAGACGCAAGAAAATGCTGCAAATAAATATTACACGCAAAAAAATGCTGCGTATGAATATTACACGCAAAAAAATGCTGCGTATGAATATTGCACGCAAAAAAATGCTGCGTATAAATATTACACGCAAAAAAATTCTGCGTATAAATATTACACGCAAAAAAATGCTGCGTATAAAAATTAGACGCAAAGAAATGCTGTGTATAAATATTACACGCAAAAAAAAGCTGCATATAAAAATTAGACGCAAGAAAATGCTGCGTATAAATATTAGACGCAAGATAATGCTGCGTATAAAAATTAGACGCAAGAAAATGCTGCGTATAAAAATTAGACGCAAGAAAAAGCTGCGTATAAAAATTAGACACAAGAAAATGCTGCGTATAAAAATAAGACGCATGAAAATGCCGCGTATAAAAATTCATGCAAGAAAATGCTGCGTATAAAAATTAGATGCATGAAAATGCCGCGTATTAAAATTAGACGCAAGAATTTTTGCGAAAAAAATCATGGATGCAAGATAATGCTGCGTATAAAAATTAGACGCAAGAAAATGCTGCGTATAAAAATTGGAAGCAAGGCCAAATGATGGACGCAAGAAAATTTTGAACCATTTTGAAAATTTTGAACCCTCCTGAACCAGTGGTGAAGTCTTCTTTTCGGTCGTATGAGTTCCAGAGTGGGAATTCGAGAAAAACCCCAGCGAGTTTTATTTGAGTGGATCAGAAAATGGCTCCCACGGCTCGGATTGTAAGTTGGACTTCATATTCGAATTCAAGACCCTTGAAAACCACTTATGAGTCAAGAAAATCGACAACTAAATTTTCGCCGTAATCGATTAAAATGCAAAGACTTTACGCGTATAGGCTTTGTATTTTTTCTATTTTGGACGAAAAAACGGACTTTAAAAAATTTTGACCTTCCCAGGGTTTCCGGGGGTTTTCGACCTTCCTGAATACAGTCAAATCGGTTGCCTAAAATTTTACTTAAAGTCTTCAAAGTTAAAAGGTTAATATTAAAATATTGCTTTGACTCATATTCTCGGCTGAAGGTGGTAATTGCCTTATTAATCTTTCAAAAGTAGCATTTGAGCTTGGTAATAGCGTTAAACTTCAGGTCGTTTATGCCTGTGAACACACGTACATGTGTATGTGAGAGATCAACACGATCGTAATCGAGTAAAAGTTTAAGAAGAAAAAGTGAAATTTTTAATAAGAAAAATCGTAATTATTGCTTATGAAAACAACAAAAATTCACAACTCACAAGGTTTAAAAAAAAATAACGGTTGTACCAATATTTTAAACAATAAAATTAATTACGAAGTTACTTCTGCTCTTGTTGGTTCCCTTCCATTATGGTAAACTGTAAGTGGAGTGTACATTCCATTTCCTGCAGGCCCTGAAAATTATACAGTAGGGACTGATTAAGCGGCTTCAAACAGGCTACGCTGTGCTGGTAATAAATTCATTTTTTATTTACCTTCGACTAGAGACACATTAGTAGATTCTTTCCTGTACGGAGGAGCCAAGCATCTTTTTTTTAAGCAGCAATGATACGCAAAAAAATAAATAAGAGCGATCGCCGCAGCAGAGATTGCCCCCACACAGTAAATTTTGTGATACAATTCAAATTTGACTTCATCCCCAACTTCTTCACTTCCCCCTTCAATTTTCGCCTTTGATTCAGTCGAGTTTCGTAAAGCTGCTTCGATCTCCTCCGCGCTTTCGGATAAAATGGTCGTAACGAAACATCCTAAACTATTTCCTAAACAAAAATGCGCAGCTACTCCCCACGATTGAGAAGTGAACGTGAGATGCTTTGGGACGAGATGTCGAATATACAATATCGAGCTGAATATCATGAGGCACATCGTGAAAACTTCCATGCCTCCCGTGATGAGAAGAACCCATGGGCTTTGGGCAAAAAATAATCCGGTGTAGCGTAGGATATAAATCGTGAAAGCACATATGAAGATATTGGAATAACCGCAATAATCGATTATTATGTCTGCTTTCCATACGACGCAAACGGACAACAAAGCGCCCATCGCTACGGAGCATCCTACGTATAATTCTAAACCTTTCGGATCAGCAATATGCCTACAAAGGGAAATAAAAGAATTGATTAATTAAAGAGAATTCCAATTAATTTCAAGGGGTCGTCCATTAATAACGTAAGCATGTAAGATGGCATTTTTTACCGTTCCCCCCCTTCGCCAATACCTAGCTAATGGGTAAGATCACTAATTTGCGCGCCCTAAACATGCTTACGTAATTTATGGACGACCCCCAACACCAGCAACCGTCAACTTACCAAGGAACATGAGAATAAAATGGACCCCAAAGAGCGCCCATTAAGACTAAAACAAATAAAACGGCGCAAAATTCGCCTTTATGACGGACTTGAACGTTTCGATTTGTCCACCACCATTCGGGAGGACCAATTGGTATATTTCTGAAAAGAATTTATTCAAGAAACATTAGAACAAAAAAAAATTTCTAATTTTTTTTAACATAAAAATACGACTTACGTTGCAAAAATTAGCAAACACAGCGCAAACATGGAGAGTAAACCAAAGCCGACGACCCCGAAGAAAAAATTCGGCATTTTTTCCATGTTGAGAGGGCTAAACGTGTGAGAATGAAAATAACCGACGAGTATGGCGCATATTCCGTACGCCACGGAAGGAATTATAAATTCTTTTCCTATATCATGTCTAACTGCTACTAACGTTGCTCCTAATAGTAAAGAGATCGTTATGGAAGTGAAGAGATCGCCTAGCGATCTATACTGAAATAAAAGACACGATTAAATATTTAACGTATGATTTTTTAAATAAAACTTCTATGCGGAGCATAAACCACTGAGTTACTGAGTTCGCTGTATGTTCGGTTCTTAGGTTAGGTTAGGTTAGGTTAGGTTGAGTTAGGTTAGGTTAGGTTAGGTTGAGTTAGGTTAGGTTAGGTTAGGTTAGGTTAGGTTAGGTTGGGTTAGGTTATGTTAGGTTAGGTTAGTTTAGGTTAGGTTAGGTACCGGTGTATTAATGTAGCGGTCCCTTTTTTAAGTAAATAAAATTGTCGTTAAGTGGTTCTGTTATTGAAAAAATAATCATTTACTGTAAAGACTGGCCAATACATGCACTGAACCTGTGATGTTGAAGCATGTTAAGCCAATAAGGCTTAAAAAAAAAATAAAAATAAAAATAAAACCTACAATGAGGTAGAGCCAAAATGTAAAACTCGGATCTCCGTTTACATCCTCGCACTGCGACTGCAACAAAAGACTGTCTGAAGCGTAGGGGTTTTCCAGGTCGCAGAACAATTTACAAGATTCGTTTGGTTTTTCCAGCTCATGCGGTATTTTGCAAGAGAAATTTCCACCTAATGATTAAAAAAAGAAAAAATTAATAAACATATAAAAATATTTCAATAACGGTCATTTTTTAAAGTAAATTGTAAAAATAAATACGGAGTCTTGCTACGATTTCGGATTCCGCTACTAGGGAACATTCAAACACCTGTATTACTTCATAATTTTTTTCAAGGTGTCGGTTCGCTATTAAAAAGGCGAGAGCTTCAGAATATTTTTAAAAAAGGTTTCTTCCCAGATAGCAAAGCCTATTTAGTCCTCAAGACATCTTCAGGGAGCCATGAGGACGTTCATTGGATTTACCTATGTCCGCAGTGATCCAAAAAGCATCCTTTGGATATCTAAAGGACAATCCACAGGATATCCAATGAATTGAAAATGCTATCTGGGTTGGTTGTAATTAGTTAATATACTGCATGTTAAATGACATTAAAACCAGCTGATGAAATAGTAAGAAAAATATTTTTCAAAAAAAAAAAATCGAAGCGAATCTTTCGGTAAGCGAACTGATACCTTCAGAGGCAGAGGACTAACGAAATGATAACACGATAGTATTAAAGATCTTTAAGGGAAGTTTTTTTTTATGCCCATGGAAGGGAGTGTTTCAAATTAGAGGTCTGCATGGGTCGAAAAATAACGAATAATAATTAAAATTTCAAAATCCGAACCCGATCCAACCCGAAACTTATAACCCGATTAGACTAGAAATGAAAAAATTTGAACCCGAACCCTATTTTTTTAAACTGTGGTAAATTTTGGGTTTTAGTTCGGGTTGGGTTTAAAAAATTAAAAAACTTTAAAGAAAAAATTCGAACATTAAAACTTTTATAAAAAAATGTAATTAAAAAATTGAAATTTCTTTCAATAACAATTTAATGAATTTCAAAACAGACGGTGTATCGAATGTAAGCAATTATCCAGTAGTAATCAGTAAACAGTAATAATATTTTAAAACAAAATGACATAAACTTAACTATGGAAGAAACGTCCCCAAGAAACGTAAAATGATGTGTAAGAGAAATTTGTAAGAAAAAATAAGAAAAATACCCGACCCGAACTCGACTCCATCTTTTACTTTCGACCCGAACCCGACCAAGACCGGACCAAACGAAACCCAAACCCGACGCGAACCCGATCTCGATCTCGAATTACATTTTCAACTCGAGCCCGACCCGAAACCCGAAACTCGAGCCCGAACCTTGCAGACTTCTCTTTCAAATGGCCGAAAAAGTAACAGTAATTAAAGTACTGTTTGACCCCAACTTAAATAATTATTTAAGCAAATATATATACTCAATAATTATTTAAATAATTATTAAATAGCATTTCGGGTTTTAATATTTCTGTACCTAAAAGATAACTGCAGTACTGATCGTCCTCGTGGACAGGCTTTAAACTAACGTTAACGGAAAGCGAGGCAGCTTTATGCGTGTAAACGTAGCACATCCAAGGATTTTTGTCATCTTTTTTATGAGTCGGAGATATATTATTGTAGCAAATGTGAGGTGGTTCTCCCTCCCAACTAAAATCGTCTTTGACATCTCTAGTTCTGCGTGTCTGCGGTTTCTGACCCAAAAAAAAAAAAAAAAAAAAAGAGAAAAAAAAATTAATTAAATGACTATAAAAATAAATATCATTTGATGGCGTTAAAAACATTAAAAATGAAAACAGAAAAACAAGAAAAACCATGCTGCAATTCAAAACTTTAATGACGTCATGCGTCGTAAAAAAAATAGCGAAATGAGGAAAAGTTTTTTTTAATTTAAAAAAAAAAAAAAAAACAAGCAAACAAACCCAATCAAAATCTAACTCTTCCCCACTTCCCAATTCAGCGTCAGCATCATCGTCATCATCACTCGGTTCTGGGCCAAAAAACGAATCCATGTTAGACAAATCCACTTCAGGCCTCATGGACCTTACCGTGGTTGTTGTCGAAGATGTAGTCGACGTCGGCGACGTAGTCGAAGTCGAAGTCTTCCCGGTGGACCCCGTCGTTGATCCTGTCGTCGTTTTGATCTCATTCTCTAAATTCTCCGAAGGATGCTCGATGTAACCGTAATGGGCCGGGTACGTGCAGTTGAATTTGCAATTTCTCAATACCACCGATCCAGTTTTCTGATTCGGGAAATGATAACACCCTAATTCGTTGCATTTTTCTTGAACCAACGAAGCACCGAATTCGTTGCACACGAAAGACACTCTCGGTTGACGGGGGGGTAATCTCTCCACCGTCGGCACGGATAACAACAAACTATAAAAAATTGCGGAGAGCAAAACGCTCGCGGATAAAACCGTTCGAACGCAAGCGTTGTTATCGTTCCCTGTTTCGGATTTCTGGTTTCTTTTCCTGCTGGAGAGAAAATCGACGAGAGGTCCGGCGATGGCAGGACCGCATACGGCGACCAACGGAGCGATTATCGATATCAACCGGGCTTCTTCCAAAGTAAGACCGGTCGCTCTGGTGTGAAGGGACAAAAACGGTAGCAAGCATCCTGCGGCTGAAAAATTAAAGACAAATTATTAGAATAAAAAATTATTTAAACGGAGCAAAACTAAATAAATATACTAGTGTTGCAGTGTTAGATCAGGTTAGGTTAGGTTTTGTTAAATTAGCTTAGGTTAGGTTAGGTTATGTTAGGTTAGGTTAGGTTTTGTTAGGTTATGTTAGGTTAGGTTAGGTTAGGTTATGTTAGGTTAGGTTAGGTTAGGTTAGGTTAGGTTAGGTTAGGTTAGGTTAGGTTAGGTTAGGTTAGGTTAGGTTAGGTTAGGTTAGGTTAGGTTAGGTTAGGTTAGGTTAGGTTAGGTTAGGTTAGGTTAGGTTAGGTTAGGTTAGGTTAGGTTAGGTTAGGTTAGGTTAGGTTAGGTTAGGATGTTTCCAGAGACTAGGGTTTACCGCCTGCAATAGCCATCTTTTTACCTGACATATAATATACTATTTGATCTTAATTTTTTTTTTCACACTTACCGGCGAAAATGAAGAACAGAAGAAACCGCAGAGATGACAAGCTAACTTTCTCCACGCTCATCTTAATTTTTCCCTTTCATCTGTTCACCATTCTCGTTCCTTTAGATTTCCTCACCAAGGATTGTGATTGGTCACTGCAAATAAAAATAAAAAGAATTAATAATTGTTTTTAAAAAAATGGCAAACAACTAAAAATTTAATGGAATCGGAGCATGCGAAATTTTTCATTTAAATTTTAAAAGTTTAAAACGGAAAATGATGTAATTTTGGGTAAAATCGTTATTTAAACGGAAATAAAAAGTATTGGTAAAGATCCAAGCTCGAGGCTTTATAAAACTGTCGCATGTGTGTCTCGATCGGCCCATTAAAAAAAGAAAAAAAAATCCGAAAGAAAAACGGAGCTTTCATTACTGTGTTGATAATCAAATTTTTTTATCGATCAAAAATTATTTGAAATAAAAAAGAAAAAAAAATGGACTGATGCCAGTTAATAGTTCAGTAATATTAAAATATCGGCTTTCCCTTTGAGTAATCATAACCGCCTCGCCCCACGTGTTTAATATACATTTAAAAAATCTTATTTAATCAATCTCCCATTAACGCTTTCAGCATCTGTAGCAGGCTTATCTTTCTTTTTTTTTTTAATATACAAAAAGGTCTTTAAAAGTAAATAAGAATCGTATTAACGACACACGATCGGTTTAATGTTTTTTAACCCGGAGTGACCCTAAAATGGAAATGATCGTTGATGGATTCATGTTTTCAATGACATTTAAATCATTCATAAGATTTAAATAATTATCGTCTATTAAAAGAATATAATTTTTTTTTTTTTTTCAAAAAAAAAAAAAAAAAAAAAGATCTAAAAAAAACAGAAACAAAAATGACAAGTTGTAAGAAAAAAAAAAAATAAAATTTAGTCGTTTTTTTTTCCTTACTTTTTTACGCTTCAACTTTTACTTTTGACTTCAATCCGTCAATATTCTTGATCCTTCTTCAAATATCTATAACCGCACATGAGTATGAAGTGTTCTGCGTTTTAAAAGTTTGACATTTGAAGAAGAAAAAATTAAAGTCACGTTCAATCCCTGAGGCAACAAAAAATTTATGTTTCTATTCGATCCGGCAAGTAGTTTTTTAGCAATGCCCAATCCATGCAACTTTACAGAAAATCCAACAGGATTTCTGATCTTCCCAGGCCAAGTGGCGGCCCAAACGATGATCAATGGGTACGAATCCGATGCCGGTGCCGGTCGCGGCCGGCTGAAATCTCGGGCCAATGCCGATGCCGATACAGATGGCGATGCCGATTCCGATTCCATACTATTTATTTAACTCCCGATTCCGATTCCGGCACCAACACCCGATTAGGGATGTTCGATTCCGAAAATCGGCATCTCTAAAATATTATTGTTGGAATCGGCATCGGCATCGGCATCAGAATTGGAATTACAGCCGTGATTTAAACCTCGCCCAACGAGAAAAAAAATATTAATATTTATAAAATATTTTTGAAATATTGAGGAAATGGAATTTTTCACGGACATTTTTCATCAAAGCGTAAAAAGAGAATTTTTGATTCCTGTCAGAAAAGAAAAAGAAAGGAAAAAAAAATCGAAAACATCAGAACAAAAACGAAAATAAACGAGTTGAGAAACAAAATAATTCAAATTTTAATTAGTTTTCATTGAAATCCCGCCAAAAAACGTTTCCCCAGAAAAAGAAATCCTCTTTTTTTTTTTACGTTTTATAGATCAAGATTGTTTGTAAACTCCGAGATTATCTTCAAAAAAGAATAAAGGAAAAAAAAATTCTTTTTCTTTTATTAAGGTACCCACAGGTGCGCGTTTCAAACGCACAGACACAAAAAAAAATTGTCAAAACTTTTTTAACTCGCTTTGCTCAACATCGGCGACGGTTTTTTCCCCCTTTTTTTTTCTTTTTAGTATAATACTTTTCGAAAATACCTCAGGTCATATACCATGGCCCCCAAGGTCATACCCCATCATGCATTCACCTCAGTCTTTTGATGTACCTGTATGCATATGTTCAACAACCGGTCTGTAAATAGGGTAACATTGCATTTGTGTATTCTGCTGCCTAGATGAACTTCACCTAGAATACATTATTATGTTTTGTCTTTTTTTTTTTTTTTGTTATTCTCTTTGGCAATTAGATTAAAAATCGCATGATAATTTAAGTACACGTTTCAGAAAGAAAAAAAAATTGTAAGACTTGTTTAATTGAATCAGTGCTTAAAAATTTAATTAATTTTTTTTAATAAGGGAAGGCTATCCTCACCCAAACGCGTTTTATCAAAATGACATTGATTGGGTTAAACTATGTTGACCCACAAAAGGAGAAAATTAAAAAAAAAAAAAAATCCGGAATCTTTGACATGGGTGACATTACGAAAAAAGTCTTATGTAAAAGGATGTATTAAAAATTTTCTAATCGTGAAGGAGGAATTATGATCAGTTTAGAAGCAACGTCTTAATTTTATGTGTCAACAACAAATCATGATTATAAATATTTGGCCCATTAAATCTAATGCCCATCTCATTACTCATGTACTTGATTTCAGCGACTTGACCCCTTTCCAGTGACTTATTTAGTGCTCAAGTTAAATTCAAATTAGCAACATCCATTTTTTTTCAATTTCATAAATTGTAATTAATTCAGAATGAGTGACCCATGCTTTGATATTTTAAAAAAACCACCAATATTCAGAGTTGTGTAGACCTAGAAACAATTTTTGGCAAAACTGTTGGGACCAATTAACCCACCCACACAACACTTTTTACACCACCTCTCCATATCACTTCGGGGTCACTTTCTTGAGGGAAAAAATTAATAAAAAATTGAAAAAAAAAATGGAAAATTCGAATTAATTTCGCCCCACTTTAAAATCGAAAGCAAAAAATTTACCATCGAGATGAGAGTACATGACCCTATACAAGAATCTACCATGAAAAATGTTTTTGCGAATTGTCCAAACACTCCCGCAAAAAATTTGAGGTGTTGAGTGTCCGACACCAAAGGGAGAAGCTTTAAAAAAATTCGTTAGAAGATCGCGAAACGTTCGCTACTGAGGTTTTTTAGGTTGCCAATTTCGATTCCGGGCCCGTAGCCAAGGAGAAGCCAGGGGATCAACGCCCCCCTGGATTGACTGAGTGCCCTCCCTGGAGTAACATGCTAGGTATAAGGAATGAAGGTCTTTTGCCCCCCTTAATAAACCCAACTTACAAGGCCTACCTTCAGCAGTGCTAATAAAACCAGAAAATTGTAAACTAAACATTATAGCAAACTTGAGACAACAAAATTCATTCCTCATCCCACTGCCATATAGTTGACTTTGCTTTTGAAACTCTTACTGGTCTTTGAAACTTCAAGCCAATGACTTTTAGAGAGGAGCAGTACAAATTTCTTGGAATTTAAAAAACAAAACGTCAGCCTTCTTGAATTTACAGCTGAGAAATCTTCAAAATTATACCGTACTTAGATGGCTAATCAAGCTCAATCGGTTATAATAAACCGATCATCTCATTTCGGTTTTAATAAAACGCGTAAGGATTCCACATGTTAACTTTTTTTTCACTGTCATAAAAACTGTATTTACTCTGTATACCTTACAATTCCCAGAAAAAACTAATCCAAACCGCCATTCAAACTGCGGTACTTTTTTAAGCTACATCATTCAAAACGTCATCCCGCAACCAGTCGCAGATGACGTTTATACCTGATTATTTTACACCCGTCATCAATAACGCGGATAAACAAAAAAAAATGCACTTTAAAGTCTATTCCTTTTTTTTGCCTTCAAGCGATCGTTCTCATTTTTTTCCCCCTTCAAAACTACTTGTATTATCAAAACTAAATATGGCGCCAAGTTCTATTTTCCGCCGTAATCATTGTAATTACTCTTCCGGTATTAAAAATTAAAATAAAACAAATCCGGTATTAAAAATTAAAATAAAAACCACGTGAAAAAATTGCAAAAAGTTTTTTTATTATTTTTTTTTTTTTTTCAAATCTTGGCTCAAGCTTAAAACTAATTTTTTTTTTCTTTTTTTTCTTTATCTCGGGGACATTCCCGCCATTCTTCCCAATAAATGTTTTATGTCTAAAACTTTTTCAACCGCTACGGTTCGTACTCATACTTAATTAATTTCAGACTGTTTATTTTTAATTTTAATCACAAATTTAGTGAAGGTCACGGTTACAAAAAACAATATTTTCCTTTCAAGTTAAAGGCACTAATCATCGATCGTTTATATGATCGATTGATAGCCTTTTTTTTCGATATCTCTCCCTAAGTTTAATCGTAGAAATGATGTCATGCTCTATTTATTTTATTTAATTTTCAAAACAAAAGTATCCTTATCCTGGGTTGAAGGCCAAATCAATTTAATAATTTCCGGCGAACGAGGCTAAGGGTGTCTACAAACCCTTCTTGAAAACAGTCCCGCTTAATTAACCTTATTTTTTTTTAAATCGAAAATTTCGATTGCTTTATAATCCTTTAATTTAAAAAAAATCCGAAAATGTTTTAAATTTTCCCGCCAAGCTACAATTGCACACGTTGCAATTTTATCGGTCACGTCAATTTAAGAAGATTACATAAACACCGTAATTTTCTATCTTGCTGGAAATGAATCACTTGGTATAATCCCAGAATATGAGAAAAAATAAAAATAAATAAATAAATAAAGAAAGAAAACTTACTTATGTTATTTTGAAATATTTAAATTAATCCGAGAAAATAAAAAATTAATTTTAGGGTAACTGTAAAATCAAAATTTACAGCATTACTTTCACATATTCACCTGAACCCACTAAACATGCTAGCTAAACCACTATTTTCAAACGACTGACCAGTTGGACGGTAGTTACGATTCAAAACATATTATGTCCAGATTGTGTTACGGTTGTGCAAAGAGATTAAAATTCCCCGCAATGTTTTCAAAAAATTTAGAACATATGATTGCAAATCTTTCTTGATTCCCGTAACTAACATTTTATTAATTTTGAGGCTGAAAATAGAAAAAAAATGTTATTTCGATATTTCATTCAGTCAGACTCCGATTAAAACATTCCGAGATCCTGAAAGAGATTAGCCATACGTGTAATTCCAATTCTTCGATACTTCTTCTGGAAATTATTGGAAAATTAAAAGCCTAGGTATATGCGTTAACTGTATTTATACAGTGATACTGTGTTATATGAAAAGTCAAAATTGTAAATTTCAGTGTCATTTAAAAAAAAAAAAAAAAAAAAAATTGAATTCACTTTTATTTTTAGTCACGCGACCATGTTCTGAGAAACTCAAACTTTTGCAGCTAAGCGATCAAGCAACCTGAGTCTTTTGGACACCTCACTGAAAGACCTTTTACCGTTGACTCCGTTATGCAATTTCTAAAAGCACTGATCGGTTTTTATTTGAAAACTCCTTGCTCCACATAAACATAAACTTCTTCCGAATTTTTAATCCGATTCATATTTTATTACAACAAATTATTTATTCTCAAGTTGAAAAATGTTATCATGGCACTTAACTGCTTCTAATATTACGCCAAGTCATGTTTTTGTTGTGGAATGTCGACGCTAGCGCTGCATGCGTTTTGACAGTTATTTTATTTTTATATCTTCAACAAGTTGTTCTTCTTTTAATTTTCGCTGAAAAGAAACAATAAGATATTTTTAATAAAAGATCAAACACTTTAAACATTTTTATATAAAAAAATTGTACATAATATTTTTTTAAAAATTATATTACAACAAAAGCGCATATGCGTCATATAGCACTTTATTTTCATTTTCACTTCCAAACAAAAAAACATCATCAATTTCATTTACATCTCTTTTTCGAGTGGAATTTTAAAACTAAAACAATACGCCTGTTTTTTTAACGGCTTATTTGCCTTTAGCTTTAAATTTCATTATTTTTGTCACACATTTCAATCAACCCGCCAAAATCGCTTGGCTATTGTCATTTGTTTTTTACGTATCGTTTCACGTTAAGCGTTTATTTCAAAAGTGTGAAACTTAAAATATATGGTATATATTAAAGCGTTTTAAACTCAGTTCACATATTTGCACGATTTGTATCAAAATTTTTAGAGAAATAATAAATTAAGAGAATATAAAAAAGTCTTTCTAAAGTCTTTCAAAAAAAAAAAAAAAAAAAGAATTATCAAACTACAAAAATATTTAGCTGAAGCCACTCCAATACCCACCATTTCCTTTTTTTTTTTTTCTAAACCTGCTATTTTTTTTTTAGACCTTCAAAAAAAACAAGCACAGAGAATTATTATATGTTGGTGGAATTAATACCATAGGAACAGACATAATATCGTTAGCCTACAACAGCAGGTTTCCACATGATAAGGAATAATCTGATCTATTTTACACAATAATACTTCTGGTCTTCATCAATACAAGGGGTCGGAGTGGTGACGTGTTTATGTAGTGGTTTGGCTATCAATGAAGTTAAGCAGCATTGATGCGGGCCAGCTTCTGGATGGGTGACCGCACCGACACTCTTCCCCTCTGGCGGGGATGGCGGGAACTTACAAATGCAGTCATCTTCACCTCACTGTACGAGTTGGTTGCCGCATGCCAGAAGAGGAAAAGTCCCTGACCTGCGCAAGCAGTTAATAGAATTCTATTTAAAAAAAGCCTGTATAATTTCGTTAATTACTCGAACGAAAGACCTAGAACAATAGAAAATTAAAACAAACAAAAAATAAATAAATAAATAAATACACTTTTCCACCTCGCAGGTCTTGGTTGTGTTAAGCTGCAGAATGTTAGAAAATTACCGGTAATCCATGCATTCATGGATTTTTTTCTGATATTCTTGTGGCTGAACATTTAAAATTTCAACGTCTAATTTCTCTTTCGGGTCATTTAACCTATTTGTCGGATTTGGTCCTCTAACAATATTGTGCCTGTTCCAATAAATGGCACCATATAATAAGTCTCCGTGCTTTTTTTTTTGAAGGATTTTGCTGTTTATAATGGGTTCAATTATGCACTTTACGTCCGTTTGATTGATATAAAGTTCAGTGATCGATTCAAACGTACTTGGACTTTCCTGATGCTTTGTGGTCATCATGGTTTCAATGTAAGCTCCAGGAAGAATATGATGACAGGACGATTGTAAATTTTTTTTCACTTGTGGATGGTAAGGTATGATTTTCTACAATATATTAAAAAAGCAGTAATTAAAACTGATAACATTAAATTGATTGATTGACAATTTAATTCATTACTTTTTCAACTTACTTTAAAAAAACTTCCAAATAGGTTCCCCTTTCTTTTTTTCTGAATGGAACTCATTATACCTATACTGTCCCCAGGATCCAGAACTAATAACTTTGTCATTATATCAACATACATTTTGAAACTTTTTATATTTAAATTAATTAAACTTAAAAAAAATGATAACTATTTGAAAACCTTGACTCTGACTCAAGGAAGTAAATCAAAACATTATCATTATCTAAACAGTACAAGATTATTCACTGGAAGTAGTTATATTCTTTAAGAAATATGTTGAAACATGAAAAGAAAAGTACTGAGGAGTATTGAGGAGTAAATTTAATTTGAAAACTGAAATATTTCGACTTTTTATTGCTCTGGGTCAAGATCACATTATCCGAATTTTGAAGTTTAAATTTCCTTTCTTTTAATAGTAAAATAAAATCGATTTTTAATTTTTCGAATCGAACTCGAAAAATTGGAAAAAAAAGTAACATAAACACATAGGGCAAAATATGAAATTTGGCGGGAAATTTAAATTTTACACTTAGACACTCCATAGCTGTGCCAGCTTGGTGCTGAAATGCCATTTTAGCGCACATCACACAGTCTTTAAAATAAAACCTTTCAAGATATAAAAACTGAATGATCATTTTAAAAAAACCATTTTAATTTTTTTTATGGAGACAATAAGATATTTTTAGTAAAAAATTCGACACTTTAAACTTTTTTATACAAAAAAACTGTATATAATAATATTTTTTTTAAAATTATTTTACAACAAAAGCGCATATGCGTCATATAGCACTTTATTTTCATTTTCACTTCCAAACAAAAAAAAAAATTAAAACAAAAAATAACAAATTACAATTTAAAAAAACATCATCAATTTCATTTACACCTTTTTTTCGAGTGAAATTTTAAAACTAAAACAATACGCCTGTTTTTCTAACGGCTTATTTGCCTTTAGCTTTAAATTTCATTATTTTTGTCACACATTTCAATCAAACCCGCCAAAATCGCTTGGCTTTTGTCATTTGTTTTTTACGTATCGTTTCACGTTAAGCGTTTATTTTAAAAGTGTGAAACTTAAAAAATATATATATTAAAGCGTTTTAAACTCAGTTCACATGTTTACACGATTTGTATCAAAATTTTAAGAGAAATAATAAATTAAGAAAATATAAAAAAAAGGCTTCCTAAAGTCTTTCCAAAAAAAAAAAAAAAAAAAAAAAATTATCAAACTACAAGTGAAAAAAAATCTTAAAATTATAAAGCTGTCTTTTTTTTTCGTTTTCTTTTTCTTTACTTAAAAAAAAAATCTAATTTAAAGCTTTTCGTCGATCTTCAAAACTGTTTTAAGGAGAGATTGAGCCATTATCCTAATCCGAATACGTATTTTGGTAATTGATATGTGAAAGATGGTATTGCCATAATTACTGACATCCTAAAAAGTAAAATAAAAAAAATTATGTAATGAAAATATTTTAAAAAAATTATAGAATATTTGCTCTTAAGTATACATAATGAAAATGATCAATGAAAAATCTTACCAAATTTATTTTTAAGAAAAATAAGCCTCAAAGAAGAAAAATCATCTAAAGAATACCATCACCGAACAGAAATAACAGAAAAGATAAATAGGAAAAGGAGAAACTAAGTTGCTAAAGCACCTGGATTGAATAACAGAACTCTGAAAAACAAAAATTTTTAATGACGATTAATTATACGAATCTATTTCTAAAATTGAGTAAATTAAAATTCTAATATGTAAATTGATGATCATGCTTTAAGCAGTTTTATCATTATTGATTTTTATTTCTTTGTTTATTGATTTTTTTTTTTGGTTTTTAAATTTCCCCATGCTTATTTACAACTTACCGGGAAAAATAATAAACGCTACCTACACCACTGGCCGTGCGTTGTTAGTAATTTACGTTAGATGAGTGAGACTGAATAATTCGACCTTTGAAAATAAATTATTAAATTAAAAAAATTGGTATACAAAAGACATATCAATGGATTTTTTAAATCTTTGGCCATACCAAGTATCTACGGGCATTTTAAAAAAATGCAAAGTTTACGACTCTTCATGCGATTTTTTAATTTTAATTTTTTTTTTTAGAACACCGGAAAAACTTACGAAAGAGCGAGTCCGTTGTAAATCCAAGCTTTCCATCCCGTTCTGGTATTTGCATCGATCCTGCTTTCTAATTCTTGACAGAGTAATTTTCGATCGTGTGATTTACCGGAACGCAAGTCGCAAAGCATTCGTTTTTTACATTCAGCGTCGCAAGCAGGCCGAACGGGGGAATTTTTCCAGTAGTGCCTGTGTAAATTTTTTTAAATTATTAAATTTGAATTCAATCTTAAAATATTTTCTTGCCAGATTTTTTTCTTCCGGATACTTACTTGTAATACAGATCAAACAAATCGTTATCATTTGTAAGGCGTTTGAGAAGCTCGTCCCAATCTTGAGGTAGCAACGAAGTCATGGAATAAGCTTTCCTGGTTGAATAAAGTTTGTACCATATCGGGTAATCATACAAATTTGCCTCTTTGAGATTCATAACCCATGTTTCATGATCGACCACAAGCTATAAAAAAAAATTAACAATTTTTTTTTTTTGAACAAATACTTCAATTTTTTCATTCAAAATTACATACCCTCGTCGTATGGTCATGATCCCCGTCAATATAATATATCCGATATCCCGGATTTAAATTGGTATAAGACGTAACGCTAGGGCCTATGTACGCTATGGAAACGGCTCGTCCTAAATCCTCGGTATCGTAAAATAATTCGAATTCATCGAAATGCGTGTGACCGAAAAACTGAGCCGTGATGGTTGTTTCATACCTAAAAATCATAATTCGAGCGAAATTATTCCATCTGAAAAATTTTCCTTTAAAACTCTATAATATTCTCGACGTACCTGTTAATAATTTTATAGTAATTTCTGCTCCAAACTTTTAAGCAGTCGGAGTGACCAGCAGGAATATGGCCAATAACGTGAACTTTTTCGTTATTGAATTCAGCACTTTGGAGTTCGTAAATAAACCACTGAAGTTCTTTAGCTGGATCTGTGCTGTTGAGTAGTAGCCACCTTTTGAAATAAAATTTGAATAAAAATTAGTGTTTTTGCTCTAATAATGATTGTTCCCAATCAGCAAAAAAAAATATTAATATTTATAAAATATTTTTTAAATATTTTTCAATATTTTAAAAACATTATGTAAATATTTATTGAAACAAGAAAAGATAAAAATATTTTATAGAGATTATTAACATTTCTTTGCTGGCTGGGTTAAAATGAGAAAATTCAAATTTTGTTAGGATTTGTTAACCGCCTGAGGCGCTTAGCCAGGCAAGAGGCGAATTGTGCTTAGCTCCCCTGAGCGGAGGTATGAACTTCCCTGCGAGATTTTTTCAGTCTAATAATAATGGACGAAAACGCATGCGTTTTCATGGAAATCCCAAGCTTTTCATGTTATAAAAAATCATTTGGGGTTCATTTTTAAAAACTTTGAGCCTTTCATAATTCTTTGGATTGGCTACAGATCTCAAAACATCTAAAGTACGTTTAACACACATCCTTTCGAAAAAAATTCAAACATCACAAAATGCATCAGCTAATCATTGATTTAAAAAATATTTCCTTAGTATCTTTAGGGCTAGTTCCACCAATGCTGGTTAAGGAGATAACAGTCAAAAAAAAAAACCGTGGTTTTCTTTCCCCATAAGTTAACCGACCAAAATTAACTGGTTATCCTTTTTAATCATAGTTTTCTAAAAAAACAGTGTTGGTGGAATTGACCCTTAATGTACATGTATATGTAAATTACACAAATATTTCCCAGTCAGCAAAAAAATATTACAATATTTATAAAATATTTTTTGAATGTTTTTCAAATATTTTTCAATATTTTAAAAATATTAGGCTAGGCCTATGTAAATATTTATTAAAACAAAAACGATAAAAATATTTTAAAAATATTTTTATCAATGTTTTAATTAATATTTAACCTAAAACTTTTAAAATATTGAAACATAATTTTAAAAATATTTTATAACTGTTAATATTTTTTTGCTGACTGAGTATATGCAAATTCTCCTGATCAGTAATGTACTTTTTAAAAAAATTATAATCATAAGCTCAATAGCAATTTGAATTTATCCGGCAAAAAAGAAAAAAAAATTTTGTCCGTTCGAAAATTATTTAGCTCTTACTACTATAAACGTACCAATTTTTATTATTACAATAATTCATATTCAAAGAAATAATTCTAAAGCCTGGTCGGACTAAAACACTGTAGAAAGCTCCTCGGCGAACAGTCGGAGAAACTGAAGATGGTAACCATTGCCTCCACTGAGAATCCAGCTGATCGTATAACCAAGAGATTGACCAGTCACCTCCGACAAATGGAGGCGGAAAACTAAAAATAGAAAAAAAAAAAAGAAAATTTGTAAGTAAAAAGACAGTTCAAAAACAAGAAAAAAAAACACAATTAACTGACCTGTTTACTGGCGCTGCTTCGTGATTTCCCAAAGCAGGAAATATGGGTACACCAGGGAAAAATTGAGTCAGTTGAGAGACAGTCTCTTTAAGGATCATTATATTTTCTTCCCGAGTTTGATTCCAAACATCGTGGGGTGGGATGTCTCCAGTCCAAATGATGTAATCAATATCCTTTAAAAAAAATAGCAGGTTAATATTACTTTCCTTCAAATATACTTGGAAAAAAATATTTATTGGAGTTCATTCAGTCTTAAAATTAGTTAAGCCACTATACATCATTATCCATGGGTCATAAGCAATAAGGCTGATGTCCCAAAATTTTTTAAGTGTAAGTTTTCAAGTTAAGCAATGGCTTTTTAAGACAGTCCCATAAGTGGGATTATGATCCATCACATTATTTTTCATAAAATTACTTTCCTTTTTTTTTTTATTTTATTAAAATTTTTCCGTGTACAAAATCATCAAAATCTTCGTTCAAAAGATGTTGATGACGTTTTTCACAAAACATTATCAAAATTTTTATAAAAAATTAAACTTTTAGGAATTTTTACCAATAATTTTTAATAAAATTCAAAAAATGTTTTTTTAATAAAATTTTAAATAAATTTTTTTAATAATCAAAAATCATCGAAATGTTCGTTTCAAAAAATATTTATTAGGCCTATTTCCCTAAATCCTCCTTCAAGTCCTAATATTAGTCCACGTGGCTCCCTTTTTCAATAAAATTTTATCAAAAATCATCATCAAAATCTAAAAAATTTTCTAAAATTTTTTCCTTTTTTCTTAAAAATTTACAATATTTTGTAAAAAATTTTATTATAAATTGATAAATTTCATTGGAAATTTTTTAAAATTTTTAAGGATCATCAAAGATTTTTGATAACACTTTATTGAAAAAGGATGAGGGTCAATAAGGCCGTTTTTTGGGCTAAATTTTTTTTTTCGTGAAATTTGATCCTTGAGTCCTGGTAAATGATTCCCTAAAAGAATTTTCGATTTCGGTCGTCGGAACCCTTAATATTCGCCTAAAACCATGATATTTTATTAAAGCAAATTTTAAGGATCAGCATAGGAATTAAAAAATTTTATTGCGGCAGGGAAGTACTCCTACCTAAGACCTTTTAAGGGTATTTTTTCATGTTCCGAAAAATGTGTAGAACCCCCTTAAAAGCGGCAATTTTAGGTGTTTTTATTTTTTTAAACACCGTTCTTCCAAGGATTTCTGAAAACTGCATACAATATATTATGGCTTGCCCTAAGATAAACCTCACGTAATTTTTCCCGTTTCGGAATCCAATGGAATCCATTTAAAAAATGCATAAGACGCGGTTTTTACGGCCTATTTGAGCTCCCTGGTAGTCAGATCTGAATCTTTTTTAAAAAACATCATTTAGGAGTGACAATTAATCGATTCCAACCATTATCCCGTTCCATCCATGATCAAGTTATCTTAAAAAAAACTTTAAAAAATTATTAACATGTTTAAAAAAATCACTTTGCATTTGATGTGTTCCATAACAAGTTTTCGAAAATGGAATATTAAAATAATAAATAATCTAAAATTTAAAATATTCGTTTTTTTTACTTCTCAAAATTGTTAATAAAAAAAAAAAAAATTTTGAACTGCGTTTAGTGGGACATGTATGTCTTGCGAGTGGCATGCCCCAAAAATTACGAAATGAATCAAAATCGTTTTGATATAAATTTTTTTTTTTTTTTTTAACTAACCGGGTGAGTTGCTGATATATGCTGAAGCATATGGTCTATGGTCCTTTGAGGTGTATCGCATTTCCTGTAGTCACCCCATCTTCCTGCAGCTGTTTCTTTATTAGACGCTGGCCCATTTGTTAGACGACAGCAAAGAGGTTCGCTGCAATCTGCATTGGATCCCTCTAAATAGTAGGGGTCGAAATGTGTGTCGGAAAGGTGAAGCACTTTGAAAGAGGGAGCTTTAGGCTGTAAAACAAGATTTCGATTAAAAGATTTATGTAGCCACAAAAATTTAAGAAAAAAAAAAAAAAACTTACCGTAGGAGCTTGTGGAGCTGGTACCGTCGGTTTCGTAACAGGAGGGAACTGAACAGACCACTCATGCAAAGGATTATATACATCACCACACGCATCTCCGATCACAAGACTGCATATTTCATCCGGACCTAAAGATACTTTTTTGAGAACGTAAACGACTTCAGACTGAAAAAAAGAACAAAATAAAAAAATATAAATATTTTAAAAGTAAAAAAGTATGTATAAGATTTCCCATGGTTTCGCTCAACGAAAGTTCGAAAGGCTTAAAAAAATTTTGAATATTGTGGGCAGGGAATTTATTCAAATTCAGCTTCCGAAACTGAACTCAATCAATATATGGATTTTTCGCACCCAGCCAGTCCAAACCTTTAAAGGCTTAACATCCTATAAGTCTTTTTTTTTTTTCTTACCCCAAATAACTGAGATACTCCTTCACACACTCGAGGAGTTTGAATTTTTAAACTGACACAAAACTGTAAAATTAATTTTAAAATATCGGTATCTGATTTGCCGCCACGAATGTAATGAAGTAGGAGACCAGATCCTGAAAAAAAAAAATAAAATAAAATAAAACAAAAATTAATTATTTTTACATTTTGAAAAATTTTGTTCCAATAAAGAAAAATAATTACCAGCTTTGCAAGCTGTACATGACACTTTTGACATAACACTAGTTTCGACTTCTTGAACAACTTGTTTTAAATTGAGCAACCTTAAAGCTTTATCAATGAATTTGGGTAGCTGCCGACTTGATCTTATATCTTGTTGTAATTCGCCATCTATTTCTTTGATTATTCTGCTGTAGTTTAACTGTAAAAGACAGAAAAAAAGAAAATTAGTACACAATTTAGCAATAAATGATCCTTTCAAATATTTTATAAAAAATTTTTTTGGGTGATCCGGTCAAGCAATCCGATTCCCGACCATTTTTCCTACATGGATCGGACGATCCATGACCCATTTTTTCTAAAAATTTTGATTTCTAAAATTGCTTTTCTAACAATTTTTTTTTCTAATTTTTAATTTTCCTAAAATTTTTTGATTCCTAAAATAAAATTTCTTAAAATCCCTAAAATTTAATTTCCTAAAATCCCTTTAGAAATTTAAAAAGTTAGGAAAAATAATTCATTTTATTTTAGGAATCAAAAAATTTTACGAATCAAAATTTTTAGGAAAAATGGATTAGGAATTTATTTTTTAGGAAAATGGATTAGGAAAAATGGTCGGGAACGAAGACATCCGGATATGGACTGTCGTCAGCGCGAGAAACTAAGAAGGCCGCAAATCTCTTTGAGGGGATTTTAAATGGGCCCTTAACATGAACGGTAGGAAAAATACATTGGTAATAAAAATGATAAAGGGTGTCTGAGCCCTTTGCCCCCCTTCCCCTACCCTTTGGCTATAGGTCCGGATGGACCAATAAGCAAAAAAAAAAAAAAAAATCAGAGAAAAAAAAATTTATTTAAAGTTGTAACAAAACTTTTGGAATCGTCATACATTTTTGGCACAGTTAGGTTACTAGTTCGTAGCAAGCCGCTAACAGCAAGTTTTTTTTTCGAAAGTTTTTGTTTGTGCCCATTGCCCATTGGAGGTCAAATCGGGCCGAAAAAGATAATGGAATTCTTTTGTTCAGATATAAAAGAGCATGCTCGGGAATGGCAGCGAACTTATAAATCTAATTCGGCATTATATTCGGCAAAAATCCGATTTTACTTTTGTTGATTATCTTTTATGTTTTTGCCCCATTTTTAAAGCCATTTGCCATTTTTAAAAGAATTTTTGAAATGTTGAGGAGTTTGTTGAAAATCTGCTTCCTTCGGGCGTAAAATCACTAGAAAAAAATTTTTTTTAACCGCTTAGTGGACTCCCAAGGCCACTTTAGCTTTTTAAAAATTGGGAAATCAAGGTCTTTTAATCTCGATTTTTTTACCCGATTTTAAAGGCTTGCAAAATTTTTTGAAAAAGTGTTTCCTTATGTTTTTAAGGTCGTAGAACACGAATTTCACTATCCCGAATTTTTCTGGTTAACCCTTGTGACTTCATTAGCGTTTTTTTATCGAGCTTATACCTGGTTGTTCCGACTGAAATTCGGCTATACACGGTGGAACAGTTTTTGATGTGTGATTTTATTAAGGTAAACATAGGAAACACCGCCATAAAAATTGTTCCACCGTGTATCTCGATTTTGGAGCCCTGAAAATTTTTTTAGTTTATTGGTATCACTCATACTTATGCGAAAATACCCGTAGAACCCGAATTTCACCATCCCGATTTATTCCGATCAACCCCTGAGTAGGGGTATAAGTGAAAATTTGCCTTTTTGGGGGTAAAGGTGGATTTTTTTTTTGCCAAAAAACAACTCCTTACCCGTTCGATTTAGAGGTCATGTTCAATGACATTTTTTAGTCATGAAACTCTACTACGGATTTTTTGTGTTTTGAATCCATTTCGAAGATTTTTTTACGGTCGGAAAATTCTACCAGTAATTTTTTTATTGAAGTTATAAATTTTGGAAATGGATTCAAAACACAAAAGATCCTTATTAATTAGAGTCTCCTAACTAAAAAATTTATTGAACATGATCTCTAAATCGAACTGGTGAGGAGTTGTTTCCATTTTTTGGCAAAAAAAAAATCAAGTTCTGTTCAAAAAAACCAAATTTACACATACATCCCTCCTCAGGGGTTGATCGGAAAAAATCGGGATGGTGAAATTCGTGTTCTACGGGTATTTTTGCATAAGTACCAATAAAAATTTTATTGGTATCACTCCTGGAAATTTTTCATTTATTAAAAAAACTTCCAGGGCTCCAAAATCGAGATTAAGCCGAAAAAATCAGGTAAAGCTCGATAAAAACGCTAATTACGTCACAGGGTTTAACCAGAAAAATTCGGGATAGTGAAATTCATGTTCTGCGACCTTTAAAACATAAGGATACCCTTTTACAAAAAATTTTGCAAGCCTATAAAACTGGGTAAAAAAATCGAGATTAAAAGACCTTGATTTGCAAATTTTTAAAAAGCTAAAGTACCAATAAAATTGAGACCAATGAAATAAAATTGATACCAATAAAATTTTTATTGGTATCACTCATACTCATGGAAACCTGGAAATTTTTTTATTTAATAAAAAAAACTTCCAGGGCTCCAAAATCGAAATTAAGCTGAATTTCAGTCGGAAAAATCAGGTATAAGCTCGATAAAAACGCTAATTACGTCACAGGTTTTACCAGAAAAATTCGAGATAGTGAAATTCGTGTTCTGCGACCTTTAAAACATAAGGAAACCCTTTTACAAAAAATTTTGCAAGCCTATGAAATTGGGTAAAAAAATCGAGATTAAAAGACCTTGATTTCCCAATTTTTAAAAAACCTAAGTGGCCTTAAGGGGGCCCACAAACCGGTTAAAAAAATTTTTATCTAGTGATTTTACACCTGAAGGAAACAGATTATCAACAAGCCCCCCAACACTTCAACAATATTTTTAAAATGAAACACCTTATTGAATACTACAGAAAAAAAAAATCATACTTTTCTGCTGTCGAATACTACAAATATAATCTGTTTGCTAAATTGTAAATTTTGAACAAGTTTTCTACCAAAAATGACTTCAAGAAAACTAGTCGAATATGACCATTTTTCGGTCAAGAATGATCAAAAATAATGAAGCAAAACCAAAATTGATTAATCGAAACCCCTCGCGACTAAAAATGACTAAGACTGTCGTCTAACTTGATCATTTTCAGTGATAATTTTAGTTGGGTTATAACTTCAAACTTAATTAAAACGGAAAGTATGCTTACCAACAAAAAGAAAGGAAAATAACTATTTTTAAGTATAAAGGGGACCACTCAGATCGCATCCCTTCCCTCCCAACCACCCGAGAGTGGTCAGTGAACGGTCATCGATGTCACACGTCGCCTAAACTAGTAGGCAACGTGAGACTGCCTCACGCTCAGGAAGAGAGGCCAAGAATCGTCATCATAGCTGCAATGTTCCGTCGTTCGAAAACGATTGAACAGAAGATCTACTACAGAAATGATCCTGTGGAGTATGATCTTAGTGAAACAACACAAACCAAAACACTCAATCAAAAACACAAACCAAACCGTACGCCAGTAAACCAACGTTTAGCTTAACCGTACGGACGATTCCAATAAATAGTGACATCTAACGACGTTACGAGCAACTACGTGCAATCATTTAAATGCTCCGAATTTAAATTTTAAAAGACGTGACGCATGGACGTGTTTTTAAACGTTCACACGATCATCTTTCATTTACACATCGTTAAATGACGTAAACAGAGCAAGATCGACTATGGAGAAAGTTTCTTTTAAAAATGCGACGGGGAAAAAAAAATTTTAATACGGGATTTTTATTTTTTTTTTCCCCGAATTGTAATTAAATAATTATGGTATATTTACCTTTAATTTTTGAAATTGTTCCATGGTTTGTCTCTCCCTATCTTCATCTGTTACGTTCCTTACATAATTTGTTCGGTTAGTTGGTGTCCATATCGGACCTTCGACCACTTTATAAAGTGGTTTACCCCCTGTCACGTCCCAAGGATCATCGTAATTTAATATGTCATCTTTTTGTCGAGTTTTATTAACTGATCTACTGGAAACTGGAGTGCCTGTCGATTATAAAAAAGAAAAAATCATTAAGGAGATGGAAAATAAGATAAATCTAGGCCTAAATTTTTTTAAATGAAAAATGAGCTTACCTATTGCAAAAATGACTAGAAATATTATCTGTATAGCAGCCAGTGTCGTTGTTGTGCACTTGCTCATACATTGTGTATGATGGTGCATACTAACGACCTTGTATTGTTACCTAAAAAAAGAAAAAAAAAGAAAATTAGAAAAAATATTTTTGAACCTGAAATCAGGATTTCCCAATCGGTGTAGAAAACTTGTCCGATTTGGAATACCCCAAAAACTGGATGAAATTAACATTGATTAAGACGAAAAATTTTTGTTGAATTCTAATTAAGATGGAATTTTACTAAACTACCTGTGTTAAGAGTTGTAGCTCTCATAACTCAATATATGTTATGTAAAAACTCTTCGATGGAAGAATATGGCGTTAGTTGGCAGTTATTGAATAAACTTGCAATTATGTTTTTAAAAAAAATGCGGAAGTTTAAATCAGAAAAATGCGTTAAATAAATACGCCAAACCAGGTACGTAGCCGGGAATGTCTTTTTAGCATGTCTATACTTGTCTTTACTCTTGTGCTAGCTCAATTGTTTTTAAAGTCAGCCCTTGCAAGTCTCTGCTCTACTTGAGGTCTTAACAAATTCTCCGAATTTTCGGCGTGACATCAGCTTTTTGCTTGGAACATTTAAGAAAATAAATCGAACCTGTTTCGGTTGGGTACTAATCACGTGATTAACCGTTTGCCCGCCAAATTTCGAAATTTGGAAATACTCCTAACTCAATTTTAATTTTTTTAAATCCTTTTCCCGAAAATTTTGTAATGTTATTTGTATATATAAACTAGGAAGTTTTAGGGCGCCGCTGATCCCGAATCTGAGATTAGTTTTTACGTGGGGAAAATGGTGCCCCCCCCCCCCCCCCAGAAAACAAACTTTTTTTTAATTATTGGAAAAATAACATATGGATATCGATTTATATGTTTTCCGGCACCCTGATTTCAAATCTAACATCGGGTTTTACGTAGGGGGCACCTGCGGCCCCCCAGAAAATCAACCTGTTTTAAATCGACTGCCTCCCCCAAGAAAAAGTGTGTTATAAAATTGAGTTATTAAAAACTTAAAACTTCGTTATAAAATTTTATAACCCGCCAAAAAAGACATCTATTTATAATTCGTTATAAAATTTTATAACAAAAATTATTTTCAGTTTTTTTCTAAGTTTTTTTATTTTCTTACGCTTCCCGAATTTTTCTATTTCTGTTTTTCTTTATTTTCGAGCCTTTGTCAAATTAAAAATACAAGAAATAAACAGAAAATTCAGAAAAATCTGGAAAATATTATACACAAGTCAAAATAATTGGCAACTTAAGAACCATTATGCCGCTTTTGAAAATCAGTTGAAAAGTGGTGTAGTGGATAAGGGCGGCTGAAAAGTCTACCACAAGGCTCGGGTTTTATTCCAAATAATTGCAATTTTTTTCCTTTTTTTTCGTACGAAGAATGTTTAAAAAAGAGCCTATAAAGTCGCCATACGCTAAGTATAGTGCAATTCAAGCATAAAATTATTATATTGCTCGGTTAAAAATTTATAAATAGTTATAAAATTTTATAATCTGCCAAAACGTTATAGAGTTATAAAATTTTATAACACACTTTTTCTTGGGTTTACTTGCATTTTAAAGTTCTTAAGAATAAAAGGAGCAATAAATTAAGCCTTTAAAATTCGAATATAAAAAATCTATAATATTTTTAATAAGAATTTACCAACCATCCGCCATCTTGAATTTTGGTTTTTTAAAATTCTGACTTTGTGTATTCGGTTTCAGCAGGTCAAAATACCCTTAGTTACATGGTTTTTACAATTTTTAACGAAGAACTTCGTTATACCGGGTTATTTTCTTACGCCCTTATGGGGGAGTCATCATCAAATTTTCTTAATTTTTATAAATTAATCTTCTTTATCGTATTTTTATAACTAATCTTCTGAATAATAATTTTTAAAACACAACAATGAATTTTCATATAAAAAATCTGTAATATTTTTAATAAGAATTTACCAACCATCCGCCATCTTGAATTTTAGTCGAGATCAAGAACCGCCGACTAATTTTAGTCGAGATGCCCGAAATAGGGGACTTAGCGATTTTGTTAAAATGAGGGCTTTTGAGAAAAAAAATTTTTTTTTTCATTAATAATTACTTAAAAATTGTAATAATTAAAAAATTTTCATCGCTTTTTCATTTTAAAATTAGGCTAAATGTCCAAAAAAAAGGAACTTAAGAGATTTTTCGTTCCCTACAAAAACTTTTAATTATCAGGAAAAATTAATCTAAATGTGCAAATTAAGAATTTTTATTAAAAAATTTTCCCATTAAAATTTTTAATTAAAAAATTTCCATTACTTTTTATTTTTCAATTTTTATTTCACCTCACGTGTGTCCTATAACGAAGTTCTTCGCAACCCTTATTGTTATAGTTGCACTATAACTACCTACAATTTTTTTTAATTTTTTTTTATTTATTTTTTATTTTCCAACAAACCTATAAAACCGCTTTAAGGCAGGGGGGGGTGTAATTCTCTCAGTTGGGGTTATCGGTATAGGGATCAAAGAGGGAACCAGGAAGATGTTCAGTAAAAGAATACACCAAAGGAACTCGAAGTGTGGACGTAATTTTTTTTAAAAAGAAAATTAAAGCTTGGCAGGGCTGCAAAACCGATGGGTCCGTATATGGATCCTTAAGCGGCAAAGGTTTAAGAGTTAACAGGAAAATACCGTTTTTTTTTTATTGCTACGGGCTTTCGCCAAATATTTCAATGGAGCAACAAAAAAAATCCTATGAAATACTCTTAGCATCCTTTCTCTTTATTTTAATCATGGTTTGCTTATCACAAATTTCGAAGCGAGCATTCAATTGATTACAAACAATTTAACGAAAAAAAAAATCCTTTCTGTCAAAGAAAAAGGAACTAATAATGTACTAACTCCTTAACTTTCAATCATTTATTGTACAAAATCACGAAAGCAGGTTTTTTTGATCGGTACAATTTTTTCCCCCGTTTTCCAATCACGATCATATAATTACGGAAGAAGCTAAAGTTTTATAGGGTGAGGAAGGGTTTCTATTTCGACCTTTACCGAATAACCTAAAATTATTGTTAATTTTTTTTTAAAATTGGAACTTTGACAATTTCTTAATGTTTTTATGGGGTTATGGTCAGGTTTACTTTTTTTTTTTTTTTTTTTTGTAATAAAAACGCTACATGAATTTTGATACTGTTTTTTTTATGTTTTACAATAAAAAATTCTGTATTTTTTTATATTCGGCCTTTTTATTATAGGCTTTAATTTTGCTAAGTGAATTTTAATCATTTACCATAACCGATGAAAAGTCTTGCCCTAAAAATCATTTTGAATCAATTTTTTAAAAAAAAATCTTTTATGTTAAAATGAAGTTTTCTAACTTGACCAGTCCGAAAAAGGACTAGGAAAGTAGGTATTGTCTCCACTTGCGGATTAATCCGATAGTAGGATTGGCAAAACGTAAAGGCCAGTAGGATGTGATGAAAAGTTTTAAAAATGCAATTAAAATTTTTTTTTTCTTTCTTTTGAGACTTTTTAGAATGCCTTATTGCCGTTTGAGGCTAAAAGTCTTTCCGAATTGACGGGGGGAAAAAATTATGATTTTTTCATTAATTTTATCCCGAGATTATAAATCTACTGTCGAATGAATCGCAAGTGGAGACAAGTTTCGATTCCTAAAATTAGGATCGATTTCACGGGTTCGCTCTGAAAAAGCATAAAATCGACTGATATTTTTATATACCTCGAGGTGCAGGCGTCGAATATCATATCAGACGTTGAATTTTGACGTAGAAGACCGTTTATTAATAAGAAAAATTGGATTTTTCAAATTCGAAATTCTGATTCTGAAGTAGAGGCACCGCAGGGCTGCAATTCTGATAAATTCAATAAATTCTTGTTCGGGATCGGAATCGAAATCGGCATCGGCATCCAAAAAAATATTTTCGATTCAGATCAGGGATGGTGTGCCGAACAGATTTTAATCGGGAACCGGAATCAGATCGAAAACTCCACTTTTCCGTCCTAGGCAGTTTATTTACAAACTATTTTATGCCGTACTTTGTGATAAAAAATGTTTCAATGAAAGAAATGCAAACGACTTTCCCGGCACGAGCCGACGGGCAATTTTGTCGTTTGCAATCCTTGTATTGAAAAATACCATTTCCTAAGGCGGCGGAAAAATAGTATATTTCATTGCCGGAACCTAAAGCGACACTTTTTGAGTTTGAGACCAATTTTGCCGCGCCTCGGTTTGCTCGGCGCAAAAAACGGTCGAGGGTTCAAAATATGTCAAAGAAGCCAAAACGGACTATCCCCAATCACATTTATGATGGAGATACGTCAGTTGACCTCAAATTTATTGCAAATTAAAAATTTAATTCTTCAATTTAAAAAATCCCAAATATTTTTTGGAAATCTTTTTAAAAGCTTACCCACACAAAAAAGTAAGTCACTACCGGTACTCATATAATTAGAATTTTAGCAATGAAAAGTTTTAATTTAATAATTAGTAATATAGTTAGTAATAATTTTTTTAAAAATGAAAAGTTTTAATTAAGGTTTTAGGCTCATGTTTGAAAAATCCGAACATGCAGACATCTACCAGACGATCTAAAAAAATTTAGGTCCAAGACCGCAAAACGTCTGAAAGATAGGCATGAGCTCTGCCCGAATCCGACTTAGTTGTTGGGCTGTAGCCAAGTTCATCTTTTTTTTTGTAATGAAATAACTAGTTATTTAATTAATTAACAGATGACATTTTAGATTACTCAAAAATATTCGACAAAAAAAAATTGGAACGAAGCATGTGTGGTACGTCTTTTTATTATCTTCAGCTCCATGCCCTAAGGTCAAGTCTAAAGTCTATCCGTGCTGCAGTCAAAATAAGCAGATTTTTTTTTTCATTAATCTCCAATAAAAGTTATACCTTAATGGAAAAATTTAGGCAGCCCTAAATTCGATAAAAAATTTTAAAAAATCAATTATTTTTATAAATGAAAAATGCGCCCTGAGGAAAAGTCGCGGAAGGGCGAAAATTAAAAATCGTGGCGCCAGCATTTCTTTTTTTTACGAGTTGAATAGCGAGTTTTAAATTGACAGAACCTTAATCATGAGATAAACACAGATCATCTGACAGTTCATAATGTCAATTTGCAATGAGTCTGAATTAATTAAGTGAATGCACTTTCTCTTTTTTTTTTTTTTTTCGTGGACTTTGGTGTGTTCAATCAATTTTTTTTAGGATACTATAAACTGACATAAAGACTGTAATTTTATAGTAGTAGCAGCTTGCTCTGCATTTTTTTTTTCTCTCCTCACTCGACAGAACAAGGAAACACACCCCGATGGTTGTCAATCAACCGTGATCATTCGTTTTTCATTCAGCAGGTTTGTGGTTAGGGATATTTATTTATTATCGCATGGCAATTGAGTTCAATATCGCATTTTTGCAACCAAAAAAAAAAAAAAAAAACTGAGAGGTCATAGTTACGTTTATTAGATAACGTCGTTATCAGCGTGGGGTGTTGTACGTATTTTGCTTACATCAAAACTCTGTTTATCCTGTAAATGTCAGCATTTAAAAAGGCCACCTTTTCTATTTATAATTCAATATGCGGTGCAGTTACATCAAAAATAAAAGTCAACCACCCTTATTATTTGACTCAACTATTTACGGTTCAAAAGTGCCTATGTCTCATCATACAACATACAACATCAAACCCTAGGCGATTTGATGACTTCTACATTGATGACAAATAAAGTATTCATCTTGTTTTTAAGATTAGTTGTCTCGTCTTTTCTTGGAAATTACAGGTATTTAAAATAAAACAAAAATCCTTGAATTTTGATGATTTTGGTTCGCCGAACCGAACCGAAAGCGATTTGACGTAAGTTAAACCTAGGAACCGTTCCCAACTATCTTTGCCGGTTCACAGCCCTGCAAAAAGCAGGGATGGAAAACCAAATTGAACCAAATTGGTTTTACCAGTTGGTTTTTCAGTTTTTTTTGTTTCAAAAACCAGAATCATATCGAATCAACAGTAACTTCTAATTAATTAACACGAACCTAATCAAACCTTGGAACATTATAGCAAAATACCAGACCCACAATACCCACAATATTTTAAAAATATTGTGCAAATATTTGGGAACTTTACAGAATTCCTAACTTCAGAACCACTAAATTTGCAGAATCCTTAATAGGGGTTCTGCAGTTAGGGGTTTTGCAAAAAGCGAAAATTCAACGACAATATTAATTATTTGAATTTATTTAATTTAATAAATTTTATTTTATTTTATTTTATTTTAATTTACCAACTTTTAAAAACTTATCCAAATAATCGGGGACTTTACAGAACCCCTAACTTCAGAACCCCTAAATTTGCAGAACCCCTATTAGGGGTTTTGCAGTTAGGGGTTTCACAAATGGTGAAAAATCAAGAAAAATATTTATTTGAATTAATTTAATTTAATTTAATTTTTTTTTTTTTTTTTTTATGGTTATCTTTTGTTTTCGAAAGAGAGATCATTTTTTTCAAAATTGGGAGCCGTCTTCCAACTTGACTTATAATTACATTCCTTATTTACTTGACTTATAATTACAGCTGCTAAGATATTTTTTATTAATAATTCTTGATGACTTTAAAGCCACTTCAGGGTGTCTACTGAAAATCATTTTTGAAATTCAAGGTTTTTTCAAGGTTTTCGAGGTTTTCAAAGTTCTCCCAGACAGACCCTTTTAGCTTTCAGATGGCTAAAAAATTAGCCATATAATAGATATCTATTAAATGGCTTGTAGATCGCTAATAGAAATCTCAAAGTTCTATTTAGCTAATAGAAATCTAATAGACATCTAAAATATTAGATATCCCATAGCTGTCGAAAAAAGCGGACATTTTGCAATTTAGCCTAAAATTAGCTCGCTGTTAGCTATCTATTAGCGATAATTAGACATCTAATAGCTGTCTATTAGATGGCAAAGGTCTGTCTGGGCTACTTCACACTCAAGGCTAATTCAAGGTTTTAAACGTTTTCAAGGTCGGTAGACACCCTGCACTTTTTTAAGGGAAAATAGCGAATCTTGCATCGGTGACTTCATCTGTGATAATAAGGATGTGATAAACATATGACAAGAACCTGTGATAACATATGTGATATATACCGGTAAAAATAAAGATATTTCTTAAAAATCCTAATTTCCGTCATTGTATAATTATTTATTATTATTTTCGCCATTTGCAAAACCCCTAACTGCAGAATCCCTATTAGGAGTTTTGCCAATTTAGGGGTTCTGAAGTTAGGGGTTCTGCCATAGACTAATTTAATTTCGTTGATTTTTCACCATTTGTGAAACCCCTAACTGCAGAACCCCTATTAGAGGTTTTGCCAATTTAGGGGTTCTGAAGTTAGGGGTTCTGCAATAGACCCAAATAATCAACGCCAAAACCTTTAAAAACTTATTAAAATAATCGCGGCCAAATCTTTTGAAAACTTTTTAAAGTACCTCCAAAACTTCAATTTCGCTTCAACTTCGGATTCAATGGGGAACATATGAATCCCTCTCAGACTAACAAAGAAAATTGGGAACCGTCTTCCAACTTCAATTTCGGTTTCGAAGCTTTACAGCTGCTTGACTTATAAATTCGACTTATAAATTCGCCTTATAAATTCGACGTTTACGTTTTCACGTAAAAAATATTGTTTAAAGCCACTTCAGGGTGTCTACTGAAACTCATTTTTAAAATTCAAGGTTTTTTTCAAGGTTTTCGAGGTTTTCAAGGTTCAATTTCAAATTCAAGGCTAATTCAAGGTTTTAAAGGTTTTCGAGGTTTTCAAGGTCGGCAGACACCCTGCACTTTTTTAAGGGGAAATAGCGAATCTTGCGGCGGTGACTTCATCTGTGATAACTAGAATGTGATGAATATATGACAAGAGCATATGTGATAACGTATGTGATATATACCGGTAAAAATAAAGATATTTATTAAAAAAATCCTCATTTCCGTCATTTTATAATTATTTATTATTATTTTCGCCATTTGCAAAACCCCTAACTGCAGAACCCCTATTAGAGGTTTTGCCAATTTAGGGGTTCTGCAATAGACTCAAATATTTTTTGAACCAAAAAACGGTAGAAATATTTCAAAAACGTTGACAAAGATTTTAAAAATATTTCCATCGTTTTTTGTATCAAAAAAATATTTGCTTAATATTTTTAAAATATTGAAAAAGATTTTTTAAAATATATTTTATAAATATAAATATTTCTTTGCTTATTAGGTTTATTCAAAAATTGATGTAATATCTCGACTAGCCCCTCCCTCCCCCCCTACCACATTTTCCTCAAAATTGAATCCAACATCCAGGACCAAATTAAAATCCACTTCACTTTTTCAAAAAAAAAAAAAAAGTTCTGTTGCCTATAAAACCTTGGCACCAAAATCCTATACCTCTAAACCGTCCGAAATCGGTCAGTCCTTAAGGCAAGTATTATGATATCTATATTTATATATGGACTAGCTTTTGGAGCAAATTAAGCACCCGCAATTTCCGAGCCCATAGATGCCCGTGGAGCTTTGACCCCTTACATGAATTTTCCTTAACGCAACATTATTTTTCCTAATTTTCACGTGTTAATGGATCATTTAGACCCCCATTAAAGACTTCAGACCTACTTAGCCTCTTCAGCTGACTACAGTCTTTCATAGCCTTACTGCATACAACTCTTCATTTGTTATTTGTTTTTTGTTTTAAATAAAATATCAAACCATATTCCTAATTAATGTTCACACTTTATGAATATATATTTCAATTTTTTAATCGATATATTATTAATTAATCCACAGTCTCGCTTTTTAATTTTTCATAAATCGTTTTACGATTGTCAGAATCTTGCTCTAATTACATCGATCGTTTTTTTTTTTTTTTTTCGGATATGTCACAACCGCTCTGTGACTTTCTTGATCTTCTTAATTTATCAAACGAAAATAAATACTGCAATTTAAAAAAAACAACACTAACTCTGACGCAGAAACGAGAGAAATCCATTATGTAAATAAATTTCTCGATGTGTGACCATTCCATTTGCTAGGCGACCTTGTACTTATATTAAAAGCACAAAAAAGAAAAAAAAAAGACCCAACTTGTTAACCCTAAACAAAAAATTTATAACATTAAGCGATTAATTAACGCCATTTTGCCATGGTATCAACTTAAGTCATTCAAGACATTTGCCAAACTCGATAAATATGTACCGTTTGTCAGCCAGGCACGCAAATAATTGCCAACTCAATAGTTCTATCCACGACCTTGATAATTGGAATCCTTCCTCAACTGGAGACGACTGTATGTCTCATCAGTTTGTCTGCCTTTCAACTTTCACCTGCAAGGGATTTTTTTTTTTTTTTTTTTTGCATACACAGCGAGAAAAAAAAAGATCCCTGTTATATCAGACGAACAAAGAAAAATGACAAAATGATGAAGGAAAAAAAAAAAAAAAAAAAAGAAGTCTTGTTATCAGAAAAGCAAGCACAAGTGAAAGCAATGACTTCGAAAATATTTACGTCACTTTCTGTTGTTTTTATTAAAGAAAAAAAAAAATATGCTGAGATATTAAAATCCTGATTGAATAAAGCGCGTGGTGGCCTTTTTTAAATATTTTTATTAATTAGCGAATATAAATTAATATAGAAAACAATTTTTTACGCCTGAAAAAAAAACTTGGTATGGGCGTCAATTTTCAAAAAAAAGAAAAAATCGTATTCTGTATTATGTGGCCCAATAGCCGCATAAAATCGACTTTTTTGGTATTTCAAAACCCCTATATCGGGAAAAGTTTCTTTATAGGCAGAATATCAACCCTGAATTTTTTCAGATTTTTTGAAATTTTAGTATAAACTAAGCTCCTATGTTTAGCTTATGGGAGTATTATTGCTTAATTAGAATATTAATTAATGGCATTAAAATTATATTACTGATGTTAATGCAAATAAATAAATTACAAACTTTTGTGATATGGCCAAAATTAAAAATTGTGAGCTAACATGCTAATCATATATATACGAATTCTTCTTCCTATACTTATCTTATGAAGCTAAGATAAAATCAAACTTTCAGATGCGAAATATGACAAAAACATTTCATGAGCTATAAATTTTGATATCAATGTAGATTCCGAGACTTTTTATCTTGATTTTACTGCATTTTATACTTCAGCTATTAGTTTTTAGCGAATTCCGTGAGATTCCATTAAAAATATTTTTTTTCCATAAGCTAAACATAGGCAGCCAAATATGTTTTTAGCTTTACTAACTGTCTCTGGTGTATCATACTGTATCAAAATATTGCCGAAAAAGACCAAACAAAATCTATGCCCCTAAAGTTTCAAGGAGAAAATAGGCTTCCGACAGCAAAAGACCCTCGCCTTCGGCTCGGGCTTAAAACTCGGTCTCGACGAGCAATTTTGTCGTTTGCATTCCTTGTATTGAAAAATACTATTTCTAAAATATCGTGCGACTACACTCATGTGGGCATTAAACTAAGTTTAATCATGTGACCACAAGTCTTGAGGTCACATGATTTAAACTTACTATCTCAAAATGATGTAGTATTAATATTAATAATATTAATAGTGTAATTATAAAGTATAGTCAAAACGTACTATCTCCAATTACGTTTATGATGGAGGTACGTCAAGTGACCTCCGGCTCACGGGAATTTGACTAGACGATTTTGGAATCGGTACCAGGATTGATTTCAGAATAAGTAATCGTAGTATTTAAAAAAATTGGTAACAGATTCCATTGCGAAACAAAGAACCGATTCCGGACTAGAAGTAATACCCGGAAGTAAGCCCGATAAAGGGCTATCGCCTCTTTAACGGTAAAGCTTTGGACTGTGGGTAATAAAAAAAGGAGCATCGATTAAATTATTTCACGCCATTCAAGCAAAAATTTTATTGCTGGCTTGATTAAAAATAAACATTAGACTTTTTAGAGCGAAACGGCGATAAGATAAACATAAGTATGATATGAGCCCACGAACACTATTTTACTACAGATTTTTTTTTCCTTTTTATTTTCAAAGTTTTTCCGATCCTATATTTAATTTTTAATTTTGGGTTTTAACGGGAATATGATCTATTTTTCGGAAAAGCCACGATTGATTTTTGTGAGCAAGGAAATATAAACAAAAGAAATCAGTTGAAAAGTTAAATCGAGGTGGCGAAAGACGGAATCGAACCACCGACCTCTCGTTTTCATGACGATTGCCTTACCCTCTACCCCTAAGCAAATTGCATATTGTCTAAGCAGATCGTCGAAGTACCTTAGTAGTCATGAAAACGAGAGGTCGGTGGTTCGATTCCATGTTTCGCCACTTCGAACTTTTCAACTGATTTCCATCGTTTATATTTCCTAGCTCAAGAAAATCAATCGTGGCTTTTCCGCAATATAGATCCAATTCCCGTTAAAAGCAAAATTAAGTTTTTTTTTTTTTGCCTTTGTATATTTCAAGTCTGCGAATTTCACATCAATATAATCCTGTTTTGTGAATGTCGGTTTTGAACCTCTGATCGTCAATATCTGACTCATGATAACTGCAGTAAATTAAATAAGCGGATGTTTATTTAAACGTCTAAAATAGATTCATTTTATATTGTTCCTTTTAAAAGCTTGATAACAGAAAATTTAATTTTTACATGAAAGTCTATTATACAGCAGTGTGCTCAATGCACTAATAACGGCAGTGATTTCAGGGAGAACGAGGTACTAGGAGGGGTTCAAAATTTTCGAGAAAGGGGTGGGTCTATATAAGGCCGCCGCTTATAACATGGAAGATAAGAAAGACAAGTAGATCAAAGATTTTCCGAGGTCGGGGTGGGGGGGTACGGCTCAAACCAGGTGGGCTACGCTACCTAACCTAAATTATAGCTAATTACCAGAGTGCCGGACCCGGCCAAATTTTAGTAATAATAAGAATTGAAAAGCTCAAAAAACGATGAAAATAAAAATTCAAAATCCTAAAATGGTGCACACCTCAAATCCTGGCCCAGGATTGTAGCCTGCCCGTGGGAGGCTAGGGGAAAGTAAAATTATTATAAAGAGAGTTCCAAATTATTTTTATAACAATCTATGCCAAAAAAAAAAAAAAAAAAAAAAAAAAAAAAAATTCACAGGGGGGCTGGTTTAAGTCCCCCTATCGCTCCTTTTTCTCAGAAAAATATTAAGACTTGCTCAAACTAACGGAACGGGAAAATATTACATTTATCAAACGGAACAAATGCATAATTTTTGCCTAATATTTGTTTTGAAATGGAAGGAAAAAAGATAGCAGCAAGTACAATGTAATGTCTGAGAATTAATTTTCCTGGTTTTTTCTACTGATTATATCCTGGAGTTACATCTTACGTTACGTTACCTACGATAACCTTAATCGCGGTAAAAGTGTTAAACTTCAGTCTAAGTCAAAGCAGAAGACAAAAAATTTCAAAATACTTCAATCTTTCATAGTTAAAACCTCAATAAGATTCCATACATTGTATGCACTCATTGTTCCCATTACATACACCGTGTGCAATCTGCTACTGAGACTCAGCGCTTAGAATTTTTTTACTGGTCCTGAGAAAATGCAGAAGGCTGTAAAGCCTAAGGAGTAGTTTTACCAAACGCGCGAGTCTGGACTCGCATCAACATTTTTCAAAAGAGAAAGGTTTCACAGCGATTTTAGCTTGTTTCAGTGTCGTTAACCTTGTCGGTTAAATAAGCCAAAAAAAATTTTGGAAAAAACGTTTGAAGCGCTATTCTCGAAAATTCTCGATTCTCGTCTTATGGCAAGTGAAATGACACCTTCCCAATGAGCAAAAAAAAAATATTAATATTTTTGAAATATTTTTAAATATTTTAAAAATAAAATATTATGCATACATTTTTTGAAACAAGAAACAATAAAAATATTTTAAAAATAAACAATAAAAATATTTTAAAAAATATTTCAAAAATATTTTTAAAACATTGAAACTGTTACAAAAATATTTTATAAATATTAATATTTTCTTCTCATTGGGTTTAGGCATTGCAGGGCAACATTTGAAGAAAAGGGCAAAAATTTTTAATTTTTTTCAACGATATGTCTTTTTCTGTTAAAAAGGAAAAAGAAATTGACCTTTTATCTAAAAACTTTTTCATTCCTTTAACCCTGATTTTGAAAAAGAGACCATACATTTTAGGCATATGATTCCTCATATTAAAATAGTTTCACAGCCCTGTAGCCAAAGGGGGCAGGGGGTCAATGCCCCCCTGGCACCCTAATTTGCCCCCCCCCCCCCCCGACCTGCGATCCTGGCTACGGGCTGTAGTTTAATCAACCTTTTTTTCTTAGTTAAAAGTTTTTAGTTAAAAAAAATAAAAGTTTAAATTTGACCAAGAGTTTGGCGTTTTCTTTTTTTTTTTTTTTTTTCTTTCCAAACTTTGATTAACTAAATCAATATTCTTTACAATGAGATCAAAGTTTAGAATTAATTTAAGAAAAATAAATCCATAATTTGCTAAAGCAAAAAAAAAAAAAAAAAAAAAAAAAAAAATTGGCAAAATATTTTTGAAGAAAATTCATTACACGCTTTTTCTTCTCTTCAAAATTCCAACTAGGTCCTTACAAAGTTAAATCAATCAGTCAGAAAAAGAAGACCATACTTCACTCTTTATTCATCCCGTTATAAAAAACAGACCTAATTTACAAGAATGATTTTTAATAAAAAAAAAAAAAGTCTAACTGTCAGACTCACAGGCCTACATTCCTACCCAAGTAGAGCAATAACAATGGAATCTACTGTTAAATGATCATGAAGTCTTTTAATAAACACACAAATTATATTCATCCCATTCTTAAGCCATTAGAAAAAAAAACCAGCATTCCCACATAACTTAAAGAAAAAAAAAATCATCCCTATTCTTAAATCATAATACCTCAATCTAAATCCTAAATATTCCTTACATAATATCAAAAATTACAAACGCATTGTCACTAGGCAGCACAGTCATGAACTTGGCAAATGAAATCCCTCCCGAATGATAACATTGACACTGACTGACAGTGCACCTTACGTAAACAAAGAAGAAAAAAAAAATCATAATCTTCATACCCCCAAAAATCTTTTTGAGTTCAGACTGACCTCAACAAAGTTTTAGTTACCATAAATCAACGAAAGAAATCAAACAAATAGAAAAAAAAAATACTTTCTCGTAAATAAAAACATGAGGCAATATTATTCTTTCATAAAGCCATAATTCAATAAAATTCAGATGGACCAGTTCTTTTTTTTTATTATTAAAAAAAATCACTGAAAGAGAGTGTTTTTTTTTATTATTATTATAATGGTCAATGAAAATGACATCCTTATTGTATTATAACACCGAAAAGCATGTTTAACTTATGGCCGTCGAATAGTTTCACGTTGACAGTAATCATACGTTGTGTATAACCATTTTTTAGGCCGAAAAGTAGGTTAAGATCATTTATATATCATTTTTTACACGAATTATATATATCATTCCGAATATTTTTACTTTTCAATATACTTTTTCTTAATTATTAACGAAAAGAAAAGTTTTGCGGGTTTTAACGTCGAAAAAACAAGACGAAACCAACTCGTACCATATAAAATTCCGCGATACAAAAAAAAAGTTTCACTCCAAATTTAAAAACCGTTTTTTTGTTTCATTCGGGTTGTCTTTATTAGCGTTTTTACACACGTTTTTAAAAGGGTACCGATTTTTAAATAACTTAACGCAAAAGGTCGTTAAAACTTTTATTTTTATTTTAAAAAAAAGGCGGTTTACTGGGTATTCCTTTCGAAAAAGTAAAAAAACTCACCTAAATTTAAATAAAGTCATGCATAAAACTATCACAATGTACGTGTTTACAACCACTAACAATAATTTACTATAACAATAATTAAATAACTATATTATAACTAAATAAATTACAATGTTTAACGTTCCAAAATACTTCCCCCATCACAAACATTTCACGAAAGACTAAAACTTCTTTCCATTGATCATCTGACAACGAATTATTTCCTTTGTGATTATTGCCACGACGAAGAGTCTCAAAGGGTCGTCAAAAAGTTATTGACACGAAACCTGCGATCTCCCAAGTAGCACAAGAGGGATTCAGATCTTTTAGACATCTAGAAATGTTCTGTAGACACGCTAATGTCCCTCTTGGCACAATCTTCAAGACAAAGATATCTTTCAGAACTCTAAAAGAAGTCTTTGTCTTGAAGATGGTGCCTAGAGGGACATTAGCGTGTCTACAGAACATTTCTAGATGTCTAAAAGACCCGAATCCCTCTTGTGCTACTTGGGCTAGTTTTATTTTTATTTGGCAAAACTAGATTTTTTACTTTATTTTATTTTAATGAATTTTTTTTACTAAATAACTTTCTTTTTAAACCCTTTTCCAATCCCGATTAAAAATAATTTTCAATCTCAGTAAGATGTCATCGCAGTATTTTGAGCTCTAATGGCTTCTGCTAACTTCCCAAGAAAAAGTGAGTTATAAGTCCGACCAATACGTTATAAAAACTTATAACAAGGTTATAAGTTTTAAATTTCTATAACGTATTGGTCGGACTTACAACTCACTTTTTATAGGGTTATTACCAAACTATTTATTATTTTGATTCGGAAATACGATCATGCCGACCATTTTAAGAAATGGAAGAATTTCCAAATACACCAATTTTGAAATCTTACCTAGGGCCCCTGGGAGCCTCCCCCGGGGGCCCAAAACGTCTTCGTGCGAGTGTGATAATGTCATATGAAAGCTCGCTGGGTACACCGAAATCTCCAGCTTTTATAGGTACCGAGATTATTGTAGTTCAAAGGGGTCAAAAATGGACAGTCAATTTGGACCCCTTTAAACTACAATATCTCGGTACCTATAAAAGTTGGAGATTTTGGTGTGGTCTCATTCGACAACATACCCAGCGAGCTTTCATATGACGTATCACACTCGCACGAAAACGTTTTGGGCCCCCGGAGAGGCTCCCAGGGGCCCTAGGTAAGATTTCAAAATTGGTATACTGTATATTTGGAATGTCCTTTTGATTCTTAATCTTGCTGTGAAGTCAGATGTTGACGACATTTTTGTGAAATAATAAGTTGCTAGTGTCCTACCGTGATGGACTCTCTCAAATGCTTTGAAAAAAAAAAAAAATTGTAATTAATGAGAAAAATGGTTCACCGTGACGTATTGGGTGCAAAGCACGTTATGACAATAAATAAAAATGCAAGGATTTTATGCAATGTTTGAAATATTAAAAAAAATTTGTGTCTTAATTCGAAATTTTGGTAACCCTCCTATATTTTTACTGCAAGAAATCAGAACGGATTAATTTTTAATATTTCCATACAATTTTTTACAAAATATTCCTCTCTCGGCCTTTGGCCTAGCTCGACTTTTGTTAATTTAAATTATTTAGGCTCTACTTTTGTCTCAACAAAACGAAAAAATAATGGCTAATTTTGGACTACAAATGGCATAATGACAAAGAAGTCATGTAAGAAATCCTCTTGCTTAGGAGGAAGTCATAGAAAATGGAGGTCCTGTTAACATAAACTAATCTACTAAAAAAATCTGAATGGCTTTAGCAACCAGGGGAAAAGGTTAGAAAAGCAGTTATTTGCATATTTAAGGCCAAAATAAGCATTTCGCAGGTTTGCACCGGGTTGACATTTCAGGCTCATCAAATGGAAGCCTTTTCAAATTTAAACCATATTGACGGGACCTTTTGAACTTTTTTCACAATTTTACTCAAATAGTAGCATTAAAGTAAAAGGAAGTCAGATTTTTTTATCCATTACCAAAACACAATTTTTTTGTACTACGCACAAACATGCAGTCCACTTTGCGCTCCTATAAATTTGTCTTGAGTATCAGGATTAATTTTCAAAATAGGTGAAGCACCTGCTAATCCTGTGAATGATAAGTCGGATCTTCGATCTACTTCAAAACCTTGATCGTGTGTCACCTCGAATAGATTCTTGGCTAATATCCATAAATGATCGTTGCTGTCCATTGCCAATGATTCGATTACTTCATTGTTTGGAATGCTGATTTTTTTTGGTGCAGAAGGAAAATCTATTTCAACCCAACTGGAGATATATAATAAACCCTCGTTACAGGCAACGTAGAGAGCATTTCTTGAATTAGAAGTGATTAGTTCTCTTTTTTTGTCAAAGGTACAAAAGCCTAAGTCTAGGCCAAACCCTCCATAGTCTTTGCTCTTGCATAGCTTTGTAACATTGCTCGTATTGATTTCAACAAAATAAACGTACTTCGAATTCGTACCTATATGTCCGTAATAAGGGTTTGTACCAGGAGCCAACATCCATGTCTCAAGTCCATCTGGGAGCAAGAATTCCAAGTCCATACCAGTATTATCGTTCTTAGTGAAAATCACAGCCGCCATGCGCTCAGCACGGTATACGAATTTAAACACAGTTCTGTCCGTCTTATCATTATTCACTTTTTGAGCCGACGGTGTTGATGACGATTTTTGTCCTTTAGTAATCACGTATATTGAACCCGGTTCGTTCGACGCTACAAATACATCTTCACGAGGATCTTCTACAATATGGTGAAATGTGTATTTTTCTAAATTCGAAATAGGAATAGGAGTGGTTTGGTCCTTTCTAACAAGAGAAACGCCTTCGACATTATTGATGAACAGGGTTTGGTCTCTATCCAGAATACTTTTTCCGCCGTCGCATTTTAAGTTGTCGAACACTCTTGAAGTTACGCTTTCGCTGTTGTAGTTATATAACGTACCTTGGCAGGATTCACTATTGGAAGATGATGCCTCAGCAGATTTAATAACCATAAAAAAAACACTTCTTTCTTCCTGTTTGTTACCAAGTAAGAATTTTTAGTTACTCCTGCTTCTATCTCGCGTAACACTTTGTGCTTCTTATCCAGCAGAGTCAAAACGTCCGTTGAATTTCGAACTGAAATGACATGTATATTATTGTCATTGTCGAACTCTATTTCCTTAACTGGATCAGAACTAATGTTTTTGACTGTGCATGCATTGACTGCTGACAGCAAACCAACTACGAATATTAAAGATTGTTTCATTGTAAGACCGTAAAATAAAGTCTTAAAAGTCAAGTCACATTATCAGCTAAAAAAAATTGAGAAGGTAATCTTCTTTAGCAAATCGCTGCAGAAACTGAACTAAATATTTTTATTGCATTTTTTTTAAAATACTAATTTTAACATGATAATAGATCAGTAAGCTATCATAGGAAAACAAAGGTTAAGGAACAAATCAAACCACCGATTCGTATTATTAACGGTCAGTTCCACCAACCAAAATTAGGCAGAAAAGTGTCAAATGCTCGTTTTTCTTTTCCCATAAGTTGAATGATTTAACTATGGTATTCTGTATCGAATCGACTATATAGTGTTAAGCAAGAGAATCCGAAAAGTTTCATTAGTAAATTATTTAGATTTTTATCCAACCAGACTAGCATATTAAGCTAATAAAGCAACTACAAGCTTAACCTTGTCACGGAAGGTGTGTACTTTTGTAAGCTAAGCATAGCATAGCCATCAGTAATTATTTCTAAGAATAATTAAGCTATTAACGTGAATTATGCATTATTAAAAACTCCTGTGACTTCCGTAATTCATCTGAGATTTCCAAGGCAAACAAAAAAATTTTTTCCCAACAGACATGATCCATTTCCTAATGTGCGAAAAAAAAATGATGAAATAAAATATTAGCGAGCTAAGTAAATTTTACATTACAATCGACTGTTTTCTCAGGGGTCCGGAGCTGATGCCGGCGCCCGTTGAAAATTGAGATCGATGCCGAAAGGGAAATCATTTATTTTAATCTTGGGTTTTGGTAATAACGGTCCGATACCTATTCGGAAATATATTTTGAAAAAATAGCAAAATAATATTTCAACGAAATATATGTATACCGCTAAAATTAATGATATCAACCAAATAAAATTAAAATTTTTATTTGCTAAGTTTTTCTTTTTTTCGAAAATATAGGTCTAATGCAAAATGGATATTATTTTGATAAAACTAGACATAGGTATGACTTTGTTTTCCTCTTCAAAATAAAATTTGAAAAAAAAAAAAAAAACTGCAAAATTGGTGCTGGCCCTTGTATTGACGGCAGCATCAGAAACGAGGTATTGGCATTCGGCACCCAACATTTAATAAGGAGTCGACATCGGCTGGAATCGCGAAATATTTGGTGCTAGCATTGGCGCGTGCCGGTGCCGATACCGAATCAAATCCTCACAGAAATGTCCGGTGCCGGTGTCCAACGGAACTTATATCTGCTTCAGACCCCAGATTTCACGTATCATTTGAAGACCAAATTGAAATTTTTCAAGTTTTGTAGGTAAACCTAATTTTCTTAAGTCCGGTTCCATCGAGCTCACAAATCCTACCAAAGGACCTTGAGAATGAATTTTAATAATATACTCTTTTTTGTTTTTTAGAAAAAAATTTATTCGTCCATATCTTCATCATCGTCCTCACCCTCCTCATCCTCTTCTTCGGCCTTCCCGTTATTTACATTGGTTTTGTCTAAAACTTCGAATTCACCTTTTTTATTCCAATAACATTTCAACGTAATTCTAAATTCCGCTAAACATTCCCCTATTAATTTTAAAATCTGAGCTTGGTTCGGAGTTAAAACGTCTCCTTCCTTGCAAACAACGTGTTCTGTCCTTAATAAAATAACTCCTTTTTTAAGTTCTGTAGGTAAACCTAATTTTCTTAAGTCCGGTTCCATCGAGCTCACAAATCCTTCCAAAGGACCTTGAGGTAGGGTTACTGTCCGATCAGATTTAAATCCAGATCTGGCGAAATCCGGCTGGACGAAATTGTCAAACCACCTTAAATAAAGCAAAATTAAAATTTGTTAATGAAAATCAATTGTCATTATTTAATGTAAGTCTCTTATTGTGCAAAAAAAAAAAAAAAACAGATTTCATTTTTTAAAAAATGGTCAATATTAAAATTTCACATTCTGAGTTATAACAAGCTACAACCATGTTTTGTTTGATATAATGGAACAGTACGTAACACAGCATCACACTATAATACAACTCAGCAGTATTCTATTATGAACTACTGAGCCCCAAAATTATAGCGCAATTTGTCTATAGGAATGATAATTACATGAAGATAATAAATATTTTCTTCCAAGATTCAATTTGTTCTGAAATCCACCAAATGTTTAGAATTTTTTTTGTATTAAATGAAGAAACAAATCATTCAATTTCAATATTTTCAAAGTGATTTTAAGATTTGACTTGAGCACCTTATAACTCTGTCGTCTATTGCTCTAATATTAATACTGACCATTTAATAATAATAATAATTCAAATACTTTTTCTCAGATATCACTAATTATTTGAAAAGAATTATATTGTGGACTTCCATATGAAATTTTAAAATAATCCTTTAAAAATAAAAAATGTATTTGGAATTAAAGGATGTAATACTACTAGCACATCATATCTGGTTTTGTCGCTTAAAGGTTTTTAGGCATATAACAATTCTGGCTAGTGATGCCATGATTTTCATATTTTACTCAAGCCAGCACTGAAATACAATTCTAAAAAACATGTAAGAATGATTGATTAAATAATAATTGTTCTTTTTTTGGATAACTTACTCAATAACTGTATCCTTATCCTCATTTGTAAATAAGAGCCCACATTGCCCTTTTACATGTTTTGATAACTTGTGCAAATTATCCGCTGCTTCAGATTCTTTCGTTTTTCCTAAAGCCAATGCCATCACTTTGCTCTTTCCAAAAAAAAGTCTGCTACTTTTCCATTGACTCCTTACTTCTTTTAAAGCATTACTCCTCATATTCACAATAGTAAATAAATATATGCTTTCATATTTCTCGACATGACTCCTGATGTCTTCTACTAATTGCTGTTTCGAAACGAGGCCTTTCTTCTTTGTTTTTGTTAAGGAAACTGAAAAACAATAGTAAAAAAACGAATTAAGAGAATCCTTTATACCGGTCAGGAATTTCAATTTCAACTCACGTGGACAAGCAACAGATATAAAATTAATCAAATAAAGCATATTATTCAGGCTGAAAAAACAAAAAATTGAATACTCACCTTTCTTAAATCGCTTTGATTTCGGCATTTTATTATAATAATATTAAATAACAAAAAAAAATGTGTATGTATTCGACTGCACCGGACTGCACGTTATATTATTTATTTTTTCAATGCGCCATTAGCCAATGGAAAAATAAAGACATCAAAGATGGCGCCACGCGGCACTTAAAAAGGAATTTACGCGCCATTTCCGGTCAGTTTCAAAACTTTACAAGTATTGTAATGTTCGAAACACTTTATTTATAAATTTTTTTTTCCCATTATACTTAAGTCAAATTATTCATTTTTTGTTTTTTCTTAGATACAAATTTTAAACATTTAAAATGAACGGTTTATTTATCTGAAACGTCAAAATAATTTAAATAAAATTTTTTCTTGTTCTTTACGATCTTGATAAAAACGATTTTGAAATGGCATTTAAAAATCGTTTCCAAAAGTTAACGGTTACAGTTAATTCCCTCCACACAATGAAACAAGAAAAACGGATCTTAAAAAATAAATACATTCATAACAAAGGCCCCCTAAGGCTTTTCAAGTGCGTAGGAGTTGGTAATCAAAACTAGTTTCCTAAATATATTTCCATATTAACACCCTTAAACAAACTGATCCTACTTTTAAATTCAAAAAAAAAAAAAAAAAATTCCCAACATAATAATTTAGACAAAAAATAAAAAACTGCTTTTGTAAGTTTGCGAATGTATTATTCCCCTTCAGCTATATATGGCAAAAAAGATGAAAAAAGAGCTTCGTGAAACCTCCATTAACCCAGTCTCATACGTTTTGTCACGATCGAAATATGCAAATTGATTTTTGCCAATGATTTAAACTGAATCGGCTAAAAACCTGTCTTTAAAAGTTTAACGGGACACAAAAAAACATTGAATTACTGTTATTTCACTCGATATATTTATAATATTGCATTGTGTATTGATCGAACAGGGGCAAGTTATGCATGCTTTCCTTTTGTCTGACATTCTGAGAATTGACTGATAATATATTTTCGCGGATTAAAGGTCACGCATTCATTCGTTAAACTTTTTTAATAGCAACACAACGCATGGATATGTAACCTAAGCTTTTCGGATAAAAGGATTTAATTTAATTTCATTCATTTTTTTTTCTTTAATATTTTGCCTAGCGTTTTAAGAATATTTAATTTCGGTTTAATTAAGAGCCGGAGGCTTACAAACTATTTTATTATCCGCTGAAACCTAATTTCCTCAACAGGTTTAAATCAAATTTATACTAATCACGGAAGTTAAAAGGGTTGGGATAGGAGCACAATTTCCTTTCCTTTTAGGCAGTATTATAAACTGCAATGCCAAGATCCCAAACGATTTTTCGACGAGATTAATCCCGAGACTTTAAGTAACGAAAATGTCAATTTTTAGTTGAATGCAACTTTTTCTCAGGTGGCGTAGCGGAGGGGGAGGGGCGCAGAGGGTGCAATGCGCCGGGGCCCCCGACCTGAAGGACCCAAAAATTGTGTTTTAATTATCGTGAAAATTTAAAATAATCGCAAATAATGTTAAATCTTTGCACTCAACATTCTCAAAAAAAAAATAAATAAATAAATAAATAAATAAATAAATACTTTTGAAAAATATTTTATTTTCAAAATTTTCGCACCAGGGCCCCCGGATTCTCCGCTACGCCATTGTTTTTTCTCCCACACTGAGAAAACGCAGGAGTAAATCTAACTAAATGTATTAGTGGAAAATCGACTGACTAATAATAATAATTAGTCAGCCAAACTATTTTTTTAGTTGATTTAAGTAAAAAAAAATTTTCTTACTAGTTAGTCTAACTAAAAAAATAGTTTGGCTGACTAATATTATTAGTCAGTCGATTTTCCACTAATATATTTAGTTAGATTTTCTCCTGCGTTTTCTCAATGCAACTTAAATCAACTGAGTCTGGGCATTTTTTCCAAGCAAAAGGTTAAAAGGGCTGTTACACTTATCCCAGAATCCTGGGAATAAGAATTTTTCGAAAAATCCGGGGGCTGAAAGAATGGTCCGAGGGCCCAGAATTGCATTGGCGGTATTGATTCAGAGGCCGTAAATAAAAATTTGCAATTTGTACCATTTGGAAAAAACAGATTTTTTTCAGACATAGAGAGTAGACTTGAAACATAAATAATCAAATACTATCAGTTTCTATTGCCGAAAAATATTTTGGAAGTGTAAATTTGCTCAAAAGTGTATTCAGTGCGAGCACTCACTTCTTAAAACATTTTTTCTTTTTCTTTTTTTTTCAATACGAGAAGTGTCTTGGCTATGATGACAATGCAGGGTGATCTAACTCAAAAAATTTTCACACTGAACGAAAATTTTTAGGGATGCACACAAAAATTTCAACAAAATTTTGAGAAATTTGCGCAGATTTTGGTTCTAGACGTGTAAGACTCCATAAGGATTCAATACCTAAAATTTCTTTTTCGAGAATCTTGCTCAAGATCTTGCGATATTTTCTGAAATCTTACGAGGTCTTGAGCAAGATTCTCGAACAAGAAATTTTAGATTTTGAGTCCTAAGTCTTGCACGTCCAGAATCAAAATCTGAGGAAATTTCTCGAAATTTGGTTCAAATTTGTTGTCTGCAACCCTAAAAGATTTTTGAAAAAATCGTTTCAATTTTGATTTTACGTTCAATGGCCCCAATACCGATTTGGGCTAAAATTATGAAAGAAAAAATCGTTCTCAAAAGCCATAACTACCAGAGTAAACGGCTCGAATTTTTAAGCAATTCTCAAGAAAATACTTCTTTAAAAAAATATTTTCTTGACTCTTTGACTGTTGACCTAAACTGATTTTGGCATCGAAAATATTGGTTTTACCTCCCACGAGAAAAGTGCGAACTCAACCGACTTACTTGTATTTTTTTCACATCTAGCTTCAAAAATTCTCGAATATTTTTACTCCAACCCATTTCTTAGGCTCTAATTGGCCACTCGTTCAGAATTATTGACGTAGGAACCAACTCCTATTCCGATTTTCTGGAAAGAAAATACAATGAAAAAAAAACATTATAAATCAAAGTGAAAAATGGAAAAACATGATACGGAATTACATGATTGGTTTTACATGAAGTATCAATGTAGTAATATTTCAGCCACTTCAACATGGCATTAATTTTAACTTAACTGACCCTCCAAAACAGACAAAGAGCTATACACGTCCAATATCAATCTGTTCCGCATGAAAGATTCGATCGATCAACAAAAAAACATAACTTTAATAAAAAATTACTAACGCCTTTTTGAAGTACGGTTCTTGGAAAGAGCGATTATCCTGTTAACTGGACATCTCGATTTTCTTTTCCACGATTTAAAAAATTTTTCAAAATTATAATTACCCGAGAAAGATGATCAGTCCGGATGCTCATATTTAAAATCCATTTTTACGGTCTTCTCGCATTACCATGAAATTTTTTTTTAAGAATCATGGCGCTGGAAATTTTCTCGCTGATCCCCTAAAATTATACAAAAAAAAAAAAGTTTGAATGAATGACCATATTTATAAAACTTTTCACTAATGTTCAATGACCGGGGAACCAAAATATTCAAAGGTCATTTTCCTGTGTGGAATTAAAACTAAAAAAAAAAAAAAAAAAAAAAAAAAAAAAAAAAATGGACCGTTACTAAAGGAGGGGTTAAAGAGGAAGAACCTCCAGATTAAACACAAGAATCCATGAAAATTGAATCAATGTCATCATAAAGGAAATTTATGTCAAAGATAAAAAACCATAACATATGTTCTTATGGATGTTATGGTCTGAGGTTTCTGGTTCCAGTTTTATAGGCTTGACTTTTTTCTCTTAAAAACGATAAAAATTTTTTTTTTTTCAAATAAACAAAGCCATGTTGTCGATTAATTTTGCGCACGTTGATTTTAAATAACGGAATTAATGTTTTTCCCCATCAGGAAATGTCAAATTCTTTTCACAAAAATCGCACGCCTGGTTAATCGTGCATAATATATGTCCACGCAATAAGTTGGACATATCACACGAGACCGGGCGACAAGTTGACCAGATTATAATAAGTAACTGTTTAAAATTTTCTTTTCTACAAAAATGTTTTCCAGAAAATTCCCACTATTAAAAAAAAAAAAAAAAAAAAAAAAAAAAAATAATAGCGCACTGAAAAAATTAATAGATTAAAAACCTACAATTATTTGATCGAGGAGTCGTGTTTACTTGTGCGCAAGGCGATAACGACAACAGATCGTTATTTAAGAGAAAAAAAATAAAAACATGGTACTTTCATTGATGCAATTACTAAGTTGATGCGTTTCAGGCTCTTAATACCTGGAGGGTGTTTCACGATTAGTCAACTCATCTAACTGGCTGGATTTTTTATCTCAGAAGACTGTTGTCTAACTTGTAGTTTTTTAAGGGTACTGCAGGACGTTGCCTTCCGTTGCATAGACTGATCTTGGGCCGTTTCAAGGAAACGGAGCTACCTGAAAACAGAAGAATAAATTAGTAAATAAAGCCAGACTTTTTTCTTTTTTTAATTAATCTAAATTTTTTTAAATTTAATCAAACTCAAAAGCTATATTCCAACTGCTTTTATCTTCAAATAATTTTGAAAATCAACTCATTTAGAGTTTTTCCGAATTAACCTTGAAGCCATTACCCCCTTCCCCCTATCATCAAAAGTTAGGTTTTTCTTATGCAAGTTTAGCATTAGTCATAATTTGGGGACCCTCTCCCTCCTCCTCCTAGAATGATGATGTCATATTTACATGACCCCTTTATTTTCGGTCCAACAAGTAGAAATTTGTTTCACTGCTTACATACATTCGTAGATTTTGTGCGAAGTTTCCCATTACCAAATTTAAAATTTTGTTCCTTATAAAAAGATTTGTGTACATGCATATGAAAACCTCTTACTTGTGCAATCCAGATAGTTTGTTTCGATTTGAAAAACTTATCTGTTTACGAAAGGTTTAAAAAACAAAACGTAGTATCCAGATTGTGTAAGTAGGAGGTTTTCATTTCACATACAAATTCATTGTTTAGTTAGGGATGATTCAAGGCCACAACTATAAATTCCTAAATTCAAATAATTGTTACTACCTAGTAACTAATAGCTTTCCAATCTAAAATCAAGCCCAACACTATATTTGAATTGTTTATTCGAAAAAAAGGACATGTCTTATAAAAGGTAAACAAAAGACATGTCCCCTTTTTCAAATTAACGATTTATTTTAAATGAACGGGGCCATACAAAAATCAATTCAAAACCAATAAGTTGCGGGCTGCATATACTTTATTGCATAAGAAAATTTATGGTTTTTTCCTAACTACCCTTGCCCTCCCTGTAAGAACCTCTGCAAACGATGTTACTTTTTAAGAAATTATTTTCAAGAACACTTGATTAATTTGACTTACCCAAAAACATTTGACTTATCAATTATAAAAATTTACTGAGTATTACCTGGTTTAATGAAAGCACAAAATCCTTTTCATCATCAATGGCAATCAATGACTTCTCTCCCATAGCTTTGCTTTTTCATCAAAATATATCCATTGCTAATAATTCCCATCTATATGCAATCCTCCAATTATAAACTATGTGAAAAAGTCATTTGAAAAATGCACTGCACACATGATGGTTTCACGGTTATGTCAAATATTTTATAACTGCCCAAAAATCCAATTATCATGAATGCACGATGCTGGAAATTAAACTCTTCGTACAACGACTGTACAAAACAGCAGTTTCTGTAGCTTCACGTTCGAAATTGCTAGTATCTTGCTTGCCAGATAATGTATAAATCTCAAAAGGTTTTCATTCAAATTATTTTTTAAAAATTACCAAAGAGAAAAGAAGTACAAGCGTCAGCAACATAGACTCAAACAGTCTGACGTCACATGTACGTTCAGAATTCCAAAATGGCTACTCCAACTCTGATTGGTCGAGAAATAACAAAGCCTTCAGAATCAGCGTTTTTCAGTGACGTCACAACTGTTCTTCGGTTACAACAACCTAAAACTTATGGCGTCCTAATTTTTCAAAATCCGACACCATATTTTTGTAACGGCCGAAGCATCCAAAAATGAAAAAAAAAATCAAGACAAAGATGGTTTCTTTTCCGAGGAATGCCCCAACATCTTATCTCCAAAGATCAGGATTGATACCATTTCCAGTTTGATTCTTCGTATATCCCAATCGAACGACACTCATGTTTATCATACGTAAAAAATGATTGTTTAACCATGAACTTGAATCCTTTTAGGCCTTGTATATAATCTGTTAAGATGTTGGACTCTGCTTTACTTTACGCTGGACCTTTCTAGAATTTTATTTATTTATTTATTATTTATTTTTTAATTTATTCAGGTGGGTTCATCGACATTTTTTTTTTTTTTTTTCGGTGAAGTGAAAATTTTTTCCTGGTGTTAGTGAATTTAAAAACAAAAGTGCGTTTTCACATTTTCGAAAAATTTCCTTTTTTTTCTAGGATGATTAGGATTTCAATGTTTTTCGTTGCGTGCCTTCTGGGTTTCGCAACAGCACAAGTACCTGGATTTGGTTGGTGTCCGGATTATCAACCAATGGCTGATTTTGATTTAAACAGGGTAAGTACAGAAAAAAAAGAGGAAAAAAAAAACAAATTTTTCAATTTTTTTTTTTTTCTCAATCAGTACATAGGAGTTTGGTACGAAGCTGAAAGATATTTCACAGTTCTCGAAGCGGGTAGCAGATGTGTAAGGAGTAATTACACAAAAGGAATTGATAGTAAATTCAGAGTTTCTAATGAAATAACAAATAGACTGTAAGTAACTTTTTTCCGAAAACTTCTAAAATACAATGGAATTCATTTAAAATAAAAATCAATTTTTTTTTGGTAAAGGACTGGAATAAGACGGGTTTTGGATGGTGTAGTACAAAACATCGGAAAGGGAGGCGAAGGCAAAATCTCAGTCAAATACAACACTCTTCCGGTGCCTATCGATACTCAATATTCAGTATTAGATACAGATTATGACACTTATTCGGTAGTTTGGTCTTGCAGTTCGTTAGGCCCAATCAACACACGTGAGTAATCCAAAAAAATTTTTTTTTTTTTTTTTTGGAAGCAACAAAGAAAAAATTTTAATGAATCCAATTTCTGCAGAAAACGCATGGATTATGACAAGAGACAGGCAGGCGCCAGGTTCCGTTCTTCAACAAGCCTACGGAGTTCTCGATAAGTTCAAGATCAGCAAAACTTTCTTCGTCAAGACTGACCAAAGCGACTGCTTGTTCACAGACCCGGCCGCCATTCCAGCAGAACAAAAAGTAAGAGAAAATAAATAATGAAAGACTTGACTGGCAAAAAAATTAGGCAGAAATCATTTTCACTGTCAAAAAGTTGAAACTAATCAGATGCCAGACAGTCTTATTATTGTCCCGTTAAATCCCACTTACATTAAAACTTTTAAATTTTTTTTTAAAGGCTAACGAAGTAAAAACCGAACCGATGAAGGAAGCTATGCCAATGCCAGTTAAAGAAGTAGCCAAGGAACCAGCCATGCCTGAAGAGAAGCCAGTAAAAGCAAGCAAACCCGAACCAGTTCCAGCTCCAGTTGCCAAACCAGTAGAAAGCATGCCGATGCCAGCAGAAGCCGCCCCAATGCCCGCAGAAGTCCCAGCTATGGCTCCAGTCGCTCCAGAACCAGTAAAGCCGGTGCCGGTGCCTCTAAAAGAAGAACCAAAAGAACCAATCAAAGTTGCACATGAAAAAGTCGAGTCAATGAAGCAATAAATGCTTTTTCTGCGAAATTAGTTGTAAGAAAAGTAAATGAATGAGTGAGAATCTTTTTTTTTTTTTTTTTTTTTGAGATGCCATAATTTTTTTTTTTTTTGTTAAATGAATGTAATTTCTCGTTTTTAGCGAAGATTAGAAATATAGAAAATTTGATAATTTCATCGGTCTTGTTATTTCAGAACCTGAACTTATAAAAAAAAATAATAAAAATTGTGAAAAAAACACTGACACCAGAAGCAAGAAAATACAATATCCACAGTATCATTGAAAAAGTTCTGAAAAACTTCAATATCAGACGATCAAAATGGTACAACAGCAATTGGTAAATTAATTTTCCTTTAGGTTCTAAATGTGACTGACTCAAAAAATAAATAATAAGATCTCAACTAATTTTTCAGTAACGGATTTTAACGAAGATACAAACATGATTTTTCTTAGGTTTAAAAAAAATTTTGAAAAGAAAAAAAAAATTAAAAAATTTCATATTTTATTTAATTTTTCGAAAATACGGTTTTTAGATCTTAATATCGTCTTAACAAATTATATATTAATTAAAAAAAGCTGAACGATTTCGTACATGACTTCATCGACCAATAAGGTACGTGCAAAATTCTATCTTCGCAGCCATTCTTCCTTCCAAAAAAAAATTGGAATGTTTTCTTAAAAAAATTTTTTTTTTTAAATCTCCCCTTTACAATTTTATACATGAAAAAAATTCGTATATATCCAAGCGTATTACAGTTTTAAAAAAAAATGGAAACTTTCTTCTTATGGCCACGATGCCCTGTACAACTCACAGGACTTCACACACAAAAAATTCAACCAAGAAAAATTAATGGAATATATATATATATATATATGTTTTTTTTTTAAAAGTATAGTACATACCAAAAATACGTTATACATTCTCTTATTTACGTAATTAATTATTCTCCCTGGTACGCACGGTACTATTTGAAAAAAATGAAATGAAAAAAAAAACTAAAAAATGAAAAAAATCTAAATGAACAACTACGAAAAAAGAATTACGGCTACTTAAAAAAAGGTTTTATAAACTACATGTTAAATCTAATTTTTTTTTTTTTTTTTAAATTTTTTTTGTTTTTGTCTTAAAAAAATTGGGAAGATTATAATCTTACATTAGGCATTTTAATATACAACAACACAACAAAAAAAAAACTATACATAAAAAAAAGGCTGGACCTGTGCTTTTCATTACACGTAAATAATATCTCACGGGAGTGAAATTTTTAAGTTTTTAGAAAAATGCGATTGTTTTTCTTTTTTATTAATGTGATGTAGGTAAGTAAATCAAAACTTTTTTTCTTAAAAAAAAATTAAAATAAAAAAAAAAAAAACAATCGCATTTTAAAGATACACCCGCTTTTATTTAAAATCTTTGGAAATGACGTATAAAAAGTTAGTACCGCAACGGAATGTCATCGGTCATTTATACTCTGAAAGAAAAACAAGTTTTTTTTCCCAAAAATAAGTACAAACGAAATATTGGAATGAGTTTTCTATTTAATTGGACGGTCGTTTTTCAAAAATTAAAAAAAAAATATATATATTGATTTGGAGTATTTTACGTTAAAAAATTTTTTTTTAGTAAATTTCCTGAGTTTTGATTACATAAAAAAAGGATATCGGAAAAAAAAGATCTGATTTAAAGAAAATTGGAATGTAAAATTAACCAGTCAAAAGAACTGGCTAAAACAGAGATTTTTTTTTCTCTTGTAAATCTTATAAAAAAGAAGTAATATTTTTACGATTTTTAAAAACACGCATATTGAAAGAACTTTCCTAAAAATATTTTTTTTAAAAAAGAGAATCCATTGTATCAAATAACAGCCAAAAATTAAGACACGATGTGATTAGACAATCTGGAATTTTCAATGAGGAATTCTAAAAATATTTAAACCCGAGACAGTGAAATCTGAAGGCACGTTAAAATGTATCTCCGAACGGTTCCGAATCTGCATCGCAGCTTTGGTGATGATATTAAAAAAAAATTAAAATCGTTTATAAGGTTTTGTTACAAGTCACACTTGTTTGAAAACCGGTTAAACTTTTTTTTAAATAAACAGTAATGTTAATAGCGAAAATTTAGAAATTTATTTCTTTGGAAATATTCCCAAAAAATAAATTTTTTGAATCCGAAAATTAACAACAGTTTTTTAAATCAGCGATGCTAAATGTTTTAAAAACAACGTAAACCTGTCGCACAAAGCATAAATATTTGTTAACCATTTCGTTTTTAAAATAATTAAAAAATTTTAATTTAAATGATTAATTATTTTAAAATTAAAATAATTTTGTTTTTGTTAGCAATTTAGATTTACAAAATTTTCGACCGATCGAAGACTAAAATTAATTAAAACCCACTTTTTGTTTAGATGCAGTAATCAGTGGTTAAATGTAGAAGGGCTACTTAGCCAGAGAGACGACCTGGGAAATTTTTGATTGGATTACAATGTTTTCCAAATTTTGTATTTTTAGCTTCAATACATTTTGCAACCAATCAAAATAGGTCTGATAAGTGTCACTTCTCTGATCACGGGCTCCTCTACTCAAAAAAGACTTGAAAAGTACAAAAACATAGAAGGAAGTTGATTGGTTTAGAATTTATATGTACAAAAGAGTAATTTTAATTTCAAAATAAATTTTACCGATTAAAAACTCCAGATTGTCAAAAAAAAAAAAAAAAAAATTTCACTTAAAATCTAAAACTTCTTTACTAATCAAGGCACCAAAACACTGGAAAAAACTTCATCAAAAATAATTTTTTTTTAAATCAACCAATAGCTATCCTAAAAAAACTATCCTTTTTTTTTATTCTTTTTTCCTAATTTTAATATTGTCGATGTTTTTGAATTTATTAACCCTAACTAAATTCAAATCGAACGTAATGTGAAGAAAAAATTTTTTTATCACAGTAAAACTCATTAATCTTTTGCTTTTTTTCTTTATTTTTTTTTTAGTAGGCTTAGTACGAATTACGTTTTTTTTTTTCTTATAAAAAGATACTGTTAAAAAAAATATTCAAGCGTACAACGTTTCGCAGTGGAAAAAGATCTTTCTCTTTTACAAGGAAAAGAAATAATTAAGAAAAATTATATCTCCACTTTGGATTAATCGTGTAAATTTTTGCTCAAAAGTAAATTATTATGAGGTCCACTTAAATGTCTTATTAATTCTTGTAAGTTTTCAAAACTAACCGGGCAGAAGCAGCAATTAAATTTTCCGCTTCCCTCCGAAATGACGTTTCTATGCACTGAGCACAAATGTTTTAGTAAATGGGCTTTTTGTTTGAACATGGCCACGCATAACCGGCAAGCGAACGGTTTTTCTCCCGTGTGAACCCGCAAATGAGTCTTTAAATTCCATGACATCCCGAACTGCTTGCCGCAATATTCACATTTGTATTCCCGGAGCTGTTGCATTTTGGATACATTTCCTCCTCCGACAGGAGACGATGAACTGGTTCCTTTCGAGTCCTGCGTTTCGTTTGGGTTGTTCGTTTGAAGCGGACCATCTTTCCTTGAGTCTATTCCGAGGCTACTGCTCGACCGTCCACTGTCGAAACGGCCTGTCAATAAAAAAAAAAAAAACCGTTTAGTAAAAAAAAAAAAAAAAAAGTCGAGGAATGTCTTCCAAATTAATAAAGTTTTAAAAGAAAAAAATTAAAAATTAAAAAATCGGCTAAAAATTCGGAAGGGAGGGTAGATTCACAATCTATGGCATTAATTTAAGAGACCTTTCGTCTTCCGTGAATTACGGTTAAATGTGTTAGGGTTTGATGGTCGAAAATAGGAATCGAATGGCAGCTAAATTTCGAAGAAATGAAAGTTTCAAACACTTGTTTGAGAATCATAACTCCTGAACATTTATAAAAATTCACATAAATTAAAAGAGTAAATTTTCATCTATCATCGCTGATCTAATAATTTTCGAACAGTTTTTGATCTATGCCATCAATTATAAAAATCCCTTAAATGTTTTGGACGAAACAAGCATTACTTTTCCAAAAATTTCATGAAAGTACTTCTGTCATCTTTTGGCAAAATATTTGAGGTCTCCTTTACAGCGTTCCCGACCATTTTTTTCTAAAAATTAATTCCTAATCCCATTTTCCTAAAAATTAACTCCTAATCCATTTTTTCTAAAAATTTTGGTTTCTAAAATTTTTTTCCTAACTATTTTCTTTTCCTAAAATAAAATTTCCTAAAATTAACATTTTTCCTAATTTTTTAAATCCCTAAAGGGATTTTGGGAATTTTAAATTTTAGGGATTTTAAGAATTTTTTTTTTCTAAAGAAATTTTATTTCAGTAATCACAAAAATTTTAATAAAATTAAAAATTAGAAAAAAAAATAGTCAGAAAAACAATTTTAGGAACCAAAATTTTTAGAAAAAATGGATTAGGAAATCATTTTTTTTTTTTAGGAAGAATGGATTAGGAAATTATTTTTTTCAGGAAAAATGGATTAGGAAAAATGGTAGGGAATCCCTTTCAGGCCCGTAGCCAGGAGGGGGCGAGGGAGCAAAGGGTGACTCAGCTTCTCTTTGGAAAACCTTGAGCTCCCGATGTAAATTTGACTTGGCTTATTATTTTCCCTATCTTCCATGTTATAAGGGACCACAGGGGCCACAGAATATCTTGTGCCCCCTTTGCTTCTCAGGCTGGCTACGGGCCTGATCCCTTTCCAGTTTCCATGATTTCAACATTAAAAGCTCTAGTTTCAAACCTTATGTTTTGACAAAGAAATTTTAAGTTTGACCCAACGATAATAACCAAAATTTTTGAAAATGTTTCTCTTTTTCGTGCTTGGACTTGCAGCACTCGATGACCATAATCAACTGACCTGCATTATACGGATGCCGAACGGAATACGACGCCCATGGATTGTCCACGGATTCTTTGACCAAATGGAAATCACTGGGCGATCTCCTTTCCCTCTCATCCGGTGATCGATTTTCATCTTTTATGCGAGCATTCCCTAAAAGAAATGAATTTTTAAAAAAATATAATCACAGTTTCGTTTATTTTCAAAAAAATGGCTGAAGCTTGGCAACACTTCTTGCTCAATCTTTTCATCTTTTTTTTTTTGGCACCGAAAATAAAATTAATTTTTACAAGTTTTGCCAGAGCTAATTTTTTGAATTCGGTTTTGGAACTCTGTAATCAAAACAAGCTTAAAGCTCGTGTTGGGCGACAATGAAGTCCAATCCGTCAAAGAAAATAATATTATTTAGAATCTCTGGCGGATGAGTTTCACATTAGGATGGGTCGAAAATGAAAAATTTTGGATTTTCAAAATGCCTGATAGCGCAATCGTTGTGGTTTATCTATTGCAAATATTTTTTCCTTTTCGAATTTTTTTAAAGCGGCGTCTTGAGGCGCGCAAAAAAGTCAAAGTTTTGGAAAACTTCATAAGGGGTAAAAAAATTCGAATTTTAGATTTTTGTGAAAAAGTGCCGTTTCCTATCGAATTTTTAACGTAGATTTTCAAGATTAAGTTGATTTGCGCCTGACTATTTCTGTTCCTGACTTATTGTAAAAAATATGATAAAAATATTGAAATTTTAGAGTTTTGATATTTTTATGGCGAACTTGGCCTGTATCTCAAGAACAGACGCAAACAGATTTCATTTTCGAAATCTACGTTGAAAGTCCGATAGGAAACTAATTTTTTCACAAAAATCCAAAAGTCGAATTTTCATCCCTTATGGGATTCTCCAAAACTTTCGTCTTCCTGCGCCTCACGATGACGCCGTTTAAAAAAAATTTCGAAGAGGAAAAATTTTTTACAAACGATTAGCCAACGCGATGGCGCTACCGGGCATTTTGAAATTCCAAAATTTTTGAATTTTGACCCACCCTATTTTACATCTGCCTACCTATTCAAACTCCAATTTTTTTTTTCAATCTCGCAACTTACAAAAAAAAACTTATTCATCATGAAAGCAAGTGTCCCTTTTCTATCCATATATATAAGCTCTGCTGGATGTTCTTCACAACTAACGCCTAAACTCATTAAACTTCCATACTTTTCCTAAAAAAAAAAACTTTTCGGTCCTTACCCTGAGCTGGGAAATCCCTTGAAAAATAAAAAGGCACAAACGGCATGCTTTGGTTCGGACTATTGTGAAACCCGAGCCGTCTTTTCCTATGAGGCGTCACCAAATACGATTCCGGTATGTTTTGAGGTGTGTGAGCCATTCCTGTAAATTCGTCGTCCGTTTCGTTTTCATCCTCGAAACTCTTTTTATTAATGTAATCTATCGTTTTGTCGTCGTATGTCGTTAAATTTTTGCTTAAATAATATCCTGGATGAATTTTATGGTCTTCGGAATCATATTTTTTATAGTCCTCGTATCTGTCGTCGTAAATTTTTCGGTCGCTGGAGTAATCCTCCTCCACATCGCTGGCTTTCCGTTTGTTGCTTCCCTGTTGTGATGATGGGGGCTGAGTTGCCTTCATGAATTGTGATGCTAATTTTTCGGACATAGCCATGTGATTTTTGTAGAGGTTACTGTTTAATACTCGTTTTTGAATGGGGTTTACCTTTAAAAAAAAATACAAAAATCGGTCAGTGATTGTATGAAAATTAGTGTTAAGTTTGAAATATATCGACAAGTCGATATATCGCCAAAAATGATCGATATATCGATAAATATAAAATATATAATTTTTAGTTTAAAAATTCCATAATCTAAAAAGAAAAGGAATTTAAGAAAATCTCCTTTAGCAATTAACAACTAAAATTAAAAATAATAAGAGGTCAAAATTTCCTTAAAGTCGAAATTCAAGATGGCGGACGAACTTAAACTTAACGAATACTTTTATCTTGAGTCTTCAGTCAATAAAAAGGGTAAAAAATTACCAGAGAGTTAAATTATACTAATTACATGGTGACTGGCCAAAGTGGCAACGCCAGAAAAGGGAAAATTAATGATTTTAAAACTTATCGAATTGTCTCATTATCGAAAATAAAAATTATCGATACTTCGATATATCGAATTCCTCAATATTGAAAAAAGATATCGATAGTTTTTGTTTCGAGATGTCGAATTCCTCAATATCGAAAAAATATCGATAGTTTTTCTTTTGATTTATCGAACTCCTCAATATCGAAAAAAATATCGATAGTTTTTCTTTCGATATATCGAATTCCTCAATATCGTTTTAAATATCCATGGTTTTTCTTTCGATACATCGAACTCCTCAATATCGAAAAAAATATCGATAGTTTTCCTTTCGATATATCGAATTCCTCTATATCGAAAAAAATATCGATAGTTTTTCTTCCGATATATCGAATTCCTCAATATCGTTTTAAATATTCATAGTTTTTCTTTCGATATATCGAATTCCTCAATATCGAAAAAAATATCGATAGTTTTTCTTTCGATATATCGAATTCCTCTATATCAAAAAAAATATCGATAGTTTTTCGATATCGATTTATCGATAATTTATCGCCATCACTAATGAAATTTTTTTTTTTAAACAAAAGATTTACTTTGTAATCGTCGGGTTCGTTGTTGATGTGTCTTTCTTCAACGGAGTTTCTTCTATAATTTTTCTCCACTGTCAAATTCACGGGATTAAGGCTACTTCTCCTAGCCAAAATTTGCCTTCTCGAAGTTCCGACGTGCGAACCCGGACTCCGAGAATCCTCGTTTGCTGATATGTGAAGTTCGCCGCTGTCGTCTAAATCAGAAGAATTATCTTCGACGTCTACATTTATATTTAATTCTTCTGAAAAGATTTATAAAAAAAATACATTAAACCTTTTTCATCAAGACGCAGAAAAAAAAAAAAAAAAATACAAACCTGTGCAATTGGCAGCGGCTTCCTCCACCGAATAATGTTTATCATCTACGTTGCTATAATCAAACGGATCCCCTCTGGTATCTGACCTAACCCTAGCATGGGGATTTAAACCGTTAACGAAACCCCCCCTTTTACTATCAGATAATACTATGTTATTTTGTACATATTTCTGCCTTCTATCTATAGATAAAACAATGTCTTTAGATAAATTAACTGACTCCGCAGATAATCTATTATCTAAATGCGTATTTGTACTTATTGGTTCGTATTCCTTATGATTTGATGGGTGGGCCCCGGGGTATGAGGATTGGGGCTCGTCCCATATATCGGTTTTAATGTCCAATAATTTTATCAACTCTCTGAGCTCTTTGATTTCTATTTCTTTTAAACAGGTTTGACCTGTGTAAAGAAAATTTAACAAATGCCGCATGGAAGACGCTTTAATCCCTGAAACGAAATATAAAATGAAATTAGTCAACAGTTTCCTTTTCGAACTACCATTTCAAAATTTTAAATAAAAAGGTGCCGATTTTTTTTTAAAATTTATTTCTCAGAAAATTTTACTCCTGTAAGTATTCGTTCAATTAATAAATTACCCAGTTATTAAAAACGTTAGTAGACTTTTTTTTGAGTAGCGGATAGTCAAAATAGTACTTCAGTAGTTATCTTTACAGCAATAATGCGTAACTAAGTAATAAATTGTATTCGTCGTCAAGTACCTTTTTAAGTTTTTGTCTTCGTTTTAGAGGATAAATCAAATAAAAAGTTCTGATTAATTCGACTCAGAAATAATTTTAGAAATCTTGTCGACTTAAATTTAAAAATAAATTTTATCAACCAGAGATTTTTCAGTACATTATCTTGATTAATTAATTAATTAATTAATTAAATCTCAGTTTTTAAAATATACCGGTCCTGTATTGTATCAATCAGTTTCAGATGTTGCGAGCTACTTTTTTGTTATTTTTCCCATGGATGACAAACTAAACCAAACCAAACGTAGATTTTGTTTTTAATGAGGATTTTTACGGAAATTAAATCAGCTCTTTGCCTCGTTCCCGATTATTTTTCTTAAAAATTTTGGTTCCTAAAATTTTTTGATTCATAAAATAAAATTTCCTAAAATGAATGTTTTTCCTAATTTTTTAAATTTCAAAAGGGATTTTAAAAAAATTTATTTTAGAAATCAAAAAGTTTAGGAAAATTAAAAATTTAAAAAAAAATAGTTAAAAAAGCAATTTTAGGAGCCAACATTTTTAGAAAAAATAGAATAGGAATCCATTTTTTTTTTTAGGAAAAATGGATTAGGAATTTATTTATTCATTTATTTATTTACTTTTTTCTTGGAAAAATGGAGTAGGAATTTTTTTATTTAGGAAAAATGGATTAGGAAAAATGGTAGGGAATCTAGAAGCCTGTCGGCTGCTATCCTGGTAAAATAGAGGCAAGCTCCTGATTGGTTCTTAAATATTCCCTAGCGAATTTAGTTTGCCCGTGAAAATCCTCATTTTCCAGAATTTTTGTTCAAGAACCAAATTGAATCAAATATAATTTAATTTTGAATTATTTACATTATGCTAATTAGAACCAAAACAATGTTCTAACAATGATTAAAACATTTATGTTTTAGTAGCTAAACCCGGCAGATGAAGAGGGGTTCCAATGGGATCTTTATTGGGAAAGATAAGAAAATTGGATCAGTAAAAAAATTAACAGGGGAGGGCTCCTCACAGGAGACTAGCCGCTCCCGACTATTTTTCCTAATAAATTCCTAATCCGATTTTCCTGAAAATTTTCGTTCCTAAAATTTTTTTTCTGATTGTCAATTTTCCAAAAATTTTTTGATTCATAAAATAAAATTTCCTAAAATGAATGTTTTTCCTAATTTTTTAAATTTCAAAAGGGATTTTAAAAAAATTTATTTTAGAAATCAAAAAGTTTAGGAAAATTAAAAATTAAAAAAAAAATAGTTAAAAAAACAATTTTAGGAGCCAACATTTTTAGAAAAAATAGATTAGGAATCCATTTTTTTTTTTTTAGGAAAAATGGATTAGGAATTTATTTATTCATTTATTTATTTACTTTTTTTTTGGAAAAATGGACTAGGAATTTTTTTATTTAGGAAAAATGGATTAGCAAAAATGGTAGGGAATCTAGAAGCCTGTCGGCTGCTATCCTGGTAAAATAGAGGCAAGCTCCTGATTGGTTCTTAAATATTCCCTAGCGAATTTAGTTTGCCCGTGAAAATCCTCATTTTCCAGAATTTTTGTTCAAGAACCAAATTGAATCAAATATAATCTAATTTTGAATTATTTACATTATGCTAATTAGAACCAAAACAATGTTCTAACAATGATTAAAACATTTATGTTTTAGTAGCTAAACCCGGCAGATGAAGAGGGGTTTCCAATGGGATCTTTTATTGGGAAAGATAAGAAAATTGGATCAGTAAAAAAATTAACAGGGGAGGGCTCCTCACAGGAGACTAGCCGCTCCCGACTATTTTTCCTAATAAATTCCTAATCCGATTTTCCTGAAAATTTTCGTTCCTAAAATTTTTTTTCTGATTGTCAATTTTCCAAAAATTTTTTGATTCATAAAATAAAATTTCCTAAATAAATATTTTTCCTAATTTTTTAAATCCCTAAAGGGATTTTAGGAAATTTTATTTCAGGGATTTTTAGAAATTTTATTTTAGGAATCAAAAAATTTTACGAAAATTAAAAATTAGAAGAAAAAATAGTTAGGAAAACAATTTTAGGAGCCAATATTTTTAGAAAAAATGGATTAGGAATTTATTTTTTTAGAGAAAATAAATGGATTAGGAAAAATGCTAGGGAATCGCTAGCTATGGACTTGCAGAAAAACAGGAATTTCGGATTCAAAGCTTAAGAAGTTCAAGTTTTTTGTCGAAAACTATTACATAAATGTGATTTTTTGTTATATTTTCCATGTTATATACAGAAAAAAGGAAAACTAAACACCAAAACAGTGAACGTGAATTTAAACCTTCCCACCCCGAAACATCGCCTTTCAAACATACGCAGAACCAGCAAACGTACCGACACCTACAAAAGTACCTAAATTTTAATCGAAAGCCCGAGGAAAACCAAGCAGATTTTTGAGTCAGAACGATTTTCATCGCATCCCTGAATATTTGCAATTTGTGATCTTCTGCTATGGAAACGAAGCTTAAATCATTTTCGTTTTTGGCAACGTTCACTTCAAATTTATTAATTTTTTTGAAAAATAAAAATAAAATCTTCATGTTCAAAAAAACTGATAATAAAAATTAATTTTTTTAAAAATAAAAAATGGTAAAGGCCTTTAGTTACAATAAATCTGCACATTAGAGCCAAAACGTCAAATTTGAAATGAATCACGTGATCGTTTCTTTCGGGAAATAAATTGATAGCTGTCATTTTGATTCTGATTTGATGTTTTGGCTATGACGCACAGAAATGCAAAACAAGAAATTTGGCCACTAAAGCCAATTTTTTGAATAATTTTAGCAGCAAGTATCTTTTCTCTTTCAATCTTTTTTTTTTCAATATTATTATTATTATTACTTAAAATACTTTAATCAATTTTTTTCTGCATTGAAATTTTTATAAAAATTATAAAACTTAAATTCGGTACCTCCATTCGTGATTCAGCTATGGGGACAAACCGTCTTCTTCCCCTCAAACTAAGTGAATTTAATAAATTTATGCCCGTTTTACAAGTGTTAGCTATATTTAGGTTTTCATTCACTCTCAAATCATTTTCATTTGCTTTATTAGGTACATTATTATTTTTTTTCTTTTTCTTTTTTTTTTTTTTTTTTCTTTGAACATGAAAATTTTATAAAATTAAATTCCCATTCAAATCATTCATTATGTTACAGATCCCAGTATTTACAGCGTTAAAAAGTCATTACGTGTTTTTTGTCCAAACCGTTTTACCGTACGTACGAACTTTACACGTCTATTTGTCACATTGTCTGACATCCTTGTCATATTAAATTATCTGTCAATCAATACAAGTTGGTCCTGTGTAAAAAAAAAATAAAAAAAATCGTCAATTCCCGATTAGAATTTTCCAAGAAAAACCAAAAAACACGAACGTTTTTCCGACTTAACGAATACGAATTAAAAAAACATACCTGGAAAATATATGGTCAAATTATCCAAACTACTGCAACTAATATTATTGTCTAATATTTTTCTTATCAACGGACTACACGAAGCCAAAATCAAACGGTGTGCCTTTAACAATATTTTACTTTTTTTAACTTTCTTTTTACTGAGATCCCTATCTTTATCACAATCAATTTTATTTGTACTAATTTCTTCTTTTTTTTCGCTATCCTTTGGTTCCTCTTCTTTTTTCGCTGCAACCTCCTTTTCGCTTTCATCTTCCTTTTCCTTTTTCTCTTCCTCCGTTTTTTCTTTGACCTTTTCCTCCTTTTCTTCTTTTACGACATCTGTCGTTTTTTCTTTATTTTCCTCGACGGCATCTGAAACTACAGAAAAAAGAAATTAATTTTGCATACAGGGGTGTCAGTTTCGTTTTTTTTCCATTAGGAAAATTTTTTTAAAAAAATACCTTCTTCCTTAACCGCTTCCTTTTCTCCTTCTGGTTCCTCTCCTTGCTCTTCCTCCTCCTCCTCCTCTTCGTCGTCGTCATCGTCGCACACGATAACGACATCAGTGAAACTTTCGTCCAAAAACCACAACTTTATTTCATCCACGAGAGTTACGTGATGTTTGCCGTAATGAAGCGTCAGCAATCCTGACTTGTCCGGGAACATGATAATATCAAGCCTCCCGGGCTTTGTTTCCGGTTCCAATTACCTGATAACATAAAAAAAAAAAAAATTTTAAAAAACCAATTTCAAGATCGCATTCAGGAAATAATATATCAATTATATAACGAATTGCAGAAATCAATCATCTGTTTCGATGGGTAACAAGCATTAATGAACTATTTTAAAAGGGCACAAGTGAAAGAACAAATTCTTTTTTTTTTTTTCCTCCTTTTTCCTGTACAGTTTTTGTGTTTGTAATTACAAAAGAGAATAATTATTTTTAAACATTTAAAAATGTCATCCTGTGCCGTGCACCGAAACACATTTAAAATTACGCACCATCAAAATAATTATGGAGAATGACAAAAAAAAAAAATAGAGGAAAAAAGGGCAAAACTAGGCCTAACTTACAAAAACAAAAAGAAGTAAGGGCAAGGAAACAACGCTCTTGCCATACCTAATTTTAAAAATTCCTTTTTTTTTTTTTTTAAATTAAACGAAGAAAAAGTGGCCATCGAAATGTAAAAACTCAGGAAAAATAAAATAATTCCTATTTCTACTTTAGCTTTTCACAATTTCCCATGACCTTAAAAAAATTTCTGTACCAGTTGATTCGCGTCAGTCAAGGACTTGCGAAAATACCTGGCAGTAAATTTTTTCGCAGAGATCATTTCAACTAAAGACTTTTTTCTCGAAAAATGTATCAATTTTACGGGAGATTTTCGGTATTATGTAACTGTGCATATGCCAGTATATTTTTTCTTCTAAAAAAAAATCCGAATATTTCCGAGACTAAAAATTTTACAACTGAAAATTGACTCATTCTCCCTAGTTCAAATTCATGCCTTATTTTTATGCCTCAACTTATAAAATGGCTCTTAAAAGGCTGCATTTAAAACAAACAAACAAAAAAAAAACTGCTTACAAGCTAAACGCTCTACATATATCCCAAGTGGAAGCTTTTCTTCGTTCCCGACCATTTTTCCTAAAAAAATAAATTCCTAATCCATTTTTCCAAAAACTTTTTTTCCTAACCATTTTTCCCTAATTTTCAATTTTCCTAAAATTTTTTGATTTAAAAAATAAAATTTCCTAAAATGAATCTTTTCCTAATTTTTTAAATCCCTGAAGGGATTTTAGGAAATTAAATTTTAGGAATCAAAAAATTTCAGTAAAATTAGAAAAAAAATAGTTAGAAAAACAATTTTAGGAGCCAATATTTTTAGGAAAAATGGATTAGGAATTCATTTGTTTTAAAAAAAATGGAAAAGGAATTCTTTTGATTTAGAAAAAATGGATTAGGAATTTTTTTTTTCTTTTTTTTAGGAAAAATTGATTAGGATTTTTTTTTAGGAGAAATGGATTAGGAATTATTTTGTTTTAGAAAAAATGGATTAGGAATTTATTTATTTATTTATTTATTTATTTTTTTTCTTTTTAGGAATTTTCCTAATCCATTTTGAAAAGGATTAGGAATTATTTTGTTTTGGAAAAAATGGATTAGGAATTCTTTTGTTTTAGAAAAAATGGATTAGGAATTTATTTATTTATTTATTTAGGAAAAATGGATGAGGAATTTTGTTTTTATAGAAAAAACGGATTCGCAATTTTTTTAATTTTTTTTCTTATTTATTTTATTTTAGGAAAAATGATAGAGAATCCCTTCTCATGTTACGCATTTCCCATATCCTCCCAGAAAGAATATGAGGACTCTTCAATTAATCACGTGGCCAACCCCCCTCCCCCCTTCTACCATTATTTCCTCTCCGTGCATACGGTCCGTTCTGTACTTCCGAACGATACCCTTGGGGTGCAAAAGGCAAACCCCCCAGAACAGAAAATGACAAACTACAGCAATTCATCAAGAAACAAAAAATGGTCCCCAATTATGCTTGTCTAAAATCAATTCGTTCTAGCAAAAAAATTAATCCTTCATTGAAGGCGAACATTGCTCTAAAGCACAAAAGGGAAGCAGGAAAAAAAATTTTACGTTAAAAAGAGTTTTGAAATAAGGGGGAAAAATTATAAAATTCGGTTTAGGAATTTTCGTTATCAAACTGTACTTCAGTTTACTAATCATTAGGACTAAATGTATTCTCTTACTCAATTATCGCTAAATTTATGCAGAGTAAGCTGCATTTTTTTTTTTTTATTTTTGTCCTATGGAATAAGTGAAAAATTTGTTATATAACTTTTACACACAAAATTTTCCGACACGTTTTTTATGCAATAAGGAAAAACAAATGAAATGTTTTGACGCTACGTAAGTCGTATACTGCTGCAATAATATTAGATGTCGCGAAAATTTTCTTTTCCCAAAGCTACCAACAAGAAAATTTGTTAAAATGGGGATGTAATTAAAAGTGGGCAAAACATTTAACGTAATAAAAATGAAAAGATTTTTTTTTTTCTTTTTTCTATACTGAGTACCCACTGACCAATTCAGAACCACTTATAGTGGAAAACGTAAAATTGACGACAAATCCTTACCGCCCTTCAAAAATATCCGACATCCAGTATTTAGCACTTTCTAAGGGGTTACTATATACATTAGGGTGCCCCTTATTTTGGTAATTTTCGAATTTCAAACCAAATTACCCCCAAAAACGGTTCTTCTTGGTTACTGATAAACCCAAATTTTCTTTTAAATTTTTTACTCGACGGGACAGCGCGCGGCGACTTGAGCTTAAAGTTTTAAAAATTTCCATAAGAGAAAAAAATGTGGTTTCTTATCGGAAATTTTCCGTAGATCACGAACCTAAAGTCTGTTTTTTTATATCTGGTCCAGTTTTGGAGCTAGAGACCAAAATACGAGTGAAACCAAGGACTTGGTATGTTTTGTCACCTTCTCACGTTTTTTTTGCCAAATTTTGGCTTTTAGCTCAAAAATCGGACTAGATATAAAAAAAACGGACTTCAGATTCGTGACCTACCGAAATTTACATTTCGAAGCTGTACCTGAGAGTATGGCAGCATCAAGAAGAAATAAACAAAAAATTTAAGCCTTATTTTATTAGGCTTAGGTAGGAAAATCGAGGAGCAGCGGCGGAAATCTCCCCATAATGGCATTCGGGCGGTATTCTTCAAAGGGCCGAATCTCGAAGTCGACCAAAAGGCTGCCCAAGAAAAAAAAATAGGTAAGAAAACTTGCGCTTTGATATGGTCTAGATTCAATTTTTCTCCAAACATGCAGGAAATTTGCGCTATTTTGTTTGAAGGTGTCTTCCAAAAGCAGGGGTCCGACTCCGATGCCGGTGCCAGCGATGCTGCATCAGCATCGGCCAAATTTTCAAGCTTCGGACCCCTGGCTGCTTCTTTTGGCGACCAAAATAATTTTATGTCATTTACAGCTTTCTCAACAAACGCTCAGCATCAATCTCGCTCTCCAGGGGTCCGAAGCTTGAAAATTTTGTAAATACTTTTGTAAATATTTTTAACTTGTAATTTGTAAAAAGTGTAAAAAGTAATTTGTGTAATTTGTAAGTTGTAAAAAGTTGTAAAAAGTTGTAAATATTTGTACAAAGTTGTAAAAAGTTGTAAGTATTTGTAAATATTTGTACAAAGTTGTAAATATTTGTATAAAGTTGTAAAAAGTTGTATTTGTAAATATTTGTACAAAGTTGTAAAAAGTTGTAAGTATTTGTAAATATTTGTATAAAGTTGTAAAAAGTTGTAAGTATTTGTAAATATTTGTACAAAGTTGTAAAAAGTTGTAAATATTTGTACAAAGTTGTAAAAAGTTGTAAATATTTGTATAAAGTTGTAAAAAGTTGTAAATATTTGTAAAAAGTTGCAGATGTTAGCATCGGCACGGGCCAAAATTGTCAAGCTTCGGATTTTTTTTAATATCCGCAATCGGCATCGGCATCGACCCGAGATATTTGGCCGGAAGCAGGTGGCATCGGCATCGGCATCGGCATTGGCAACTGCATCAGAATTGAATCCCTGTGGCCCTCTCCCCTTCCCTCAATTATAAGATCTTTTTTAGATCTTATTATTGATATTGATAGATATTATTGATAGATTTTAGATTAGGATTTGTCTCCTCAGATGACTTTGAGGAGACAAATTGCATGAAAATATTCAAAGAGGTCATAAGTAAATCAAGAAATCGCTACAGAATGCAGGAAAATAAAATAACCACAACTAACAAGTAAAAAACCAAATAACCAAATAACCAAATCCCAAATGTTTTTATTTAGATTTGGAAAACGCTAAAGCTTTCTTAGCTTTATACACACCTCCCCCCTTCCCTCCCCTAATCTTTTAAGAAGAAAAATTTTAGACCTTGCCACGAGTAAAACTGTGTTAAATGAAAAAAAAATTAATGATTCCTATAATTAAAAATTTATGATTAAGAGTAATTAGATGTAATAAAATCGACTTCAAAGTAGCTTTTTTAAAATTCTTTACCATATAAAAAAGAATAAAAAATGTAGCAAATCTGTTCCTTTTTTTTTTCTGTCATCTAATTTCACATGTTTAAAAAAAAACAAAAATTTTTAATTTATACTTATGCAAAAAGTATTTCAAGGTTTTGAAACCAGTTTTTCTTCGTTTCGGATACTTTTTTTTGTGTGTTTTCCACAAAAAAAAAAAGCAATAATGCTTTTAAAAAAAAGTTACTTATAATTTTCTCATTAAGACATAAATTTAATTTTTTTTCCTTTTAAAAATTACTATTTTTCCTCCACACTTCCTGATTGTCAAAAATTTATTAAAAAATTAAAATTTAAAAAAAATCTTTAAAGCCTAATTTTTTTTTTTTTTTTTAAATTTAATCCTTGCATTTTGTGCGCGACTAGTTTCGAAGATTCTCGATAACCTTCAATGGAGAAGAGAGAGAGAGAGAGAAAAAAAATTAATACTCATATGAGCGATATATCAAAACTGTCAAAAATTTTTTGGGATATAAAAAAAAATTACGATTTAAGAAAAAAGTAAAAAAAAAAAAAATTAAACGGTAACAGTCTTCTTGCATTTTCAAATTATTTTTTAATAGAGTATTCTGTTATGAAAAATGCAACGTCATTCAAATAAAAAGCATGCAAAATGTGGGAAGATCAAGGTCAGCTTCTTGTCTTTTCTGTCTCATTTCTCAGCAAAACTTTTTTTTTTTTACTCTCCAATTAACTGCTTATAAGGATTTTCGCGTTTTATCATTCTTTTATTCTTCTCCTTAAACTGTAGGAAATAATTTTCGTGGTCTTTTTTTATTCTTCTTCTTTTATCAAATTACGCCGATCTCTTATCTATTACGTAACAATACGCATTGCTATCACGGCCCTACCACAATTATAGACAACAATTAACCTTGAAAAAAATGATATTTTCTCTCTTGGCTGATCCAATGAAAGGTGTTATTATGACGTCATCATTACGCTATTAAGTGAATCTCTTTCCAGCGAAAAAAAAAAAAAAAAGTTGCAAACATTTCCAAAACAATTTTTTTTCTTCTTTCGTATGTTGCCAAACAGGAAAAATCGTGAGAAATTTTTTGCACGTGTTGGGGAATTTGGAAAATAGCAAGGGGACAAAAACAACTTCTTTTTGCAGGTTTTAAGCGCAAAACTTTTTTTTTTTTTTTTTTTTTTTTAACAAAAAAGAAAAGGCAGGTTTATTATAATTTCAAGGTCAAACTAATTCACTAGATAAGAACAAAAAATACCGATCACACATGCTTGGCTTATCAAAACGGCGATTGTTTATTAAATATTATTTTTAGAATTTTTGCCGCAAAATTTTATGTTTATCTTATGAATGTGGAGGGACGCGCCATGTTGGAACTTTACGACATCACAAAAAGCCTTCTTATTCCCACTAAATATAGACATAAGATCCTAATAGTTCATTTTCTTAAAAAAAAATTATTTCACGACAAATTCGATCCTGACCATTTTTCCTAATCCATTTTTCCTAAAAATTTTGGTTCCTAAACTTTTCTTTTCTAACCATTTTTTTTTTTCAAATTTTCAATTTCTATAAAATTTATTGATTCATAAAATAAAATTTCCTAAAATGAATATTTTTCCTAATTTTGTAAATCCCTAAGGAATTTTAGGAGTTTTAGGAAATTGCATGTTAAGGATCTTCGAAGATTTACTTTCAAATCCAAAAATTTTAGAAAAATTAAAAAATAGAAAGATTTTTTAGAAAGTTTTTAGAAAAAATGGATTAGGAAATTATTTATTTTTTAGGAAAAATGGATTAGGAATTTATTTATTTTTTAGGAAAAATGGATTAGGATTTTTTTTTGGAAAAATAGATCACGAATTTATTTTTTTTAAGGAAAAATGGATTAGGAATCTATTTTTTTAAGAAAAAATGGATTAGGAATTTTTTTAGGAAAAATGGATTAGGATTTTTTTTTTAGGAAAAATGGATTAGGAATTTTTTTTAGAAAAAATGGATTAGGATTTTTTTTTTTAGGAAAAATGGATTAGGAATATTTTTAGGAAAAATGGATTAGGAATTCATTTTATTAGGAAAAATGGATTAGGAATTTTTTTTAGGAAAAATGGATTAGGAATTTTTTTAGGAAAGATGGATTAGGAATATTTTTAGGAAAAATGGATTAGGAATATTTTTAAGAAAGATGGATTAGGAATTCATTTTTTTAGGAAAAATGGATCAGGAATTCATTTAGGAAAAATGGATTAGGAATTTTTTTAGGAAAAATGGATTAGTAATGTATTTTTTTTTAAAGGAAAAACGGATTGGGAATTTTTTTAGGAGAAATGGATTAGGAATTTTTTTTTTCTAGGAAAAATAGTAGGGAATCGACAAATTCATTGCAATTTTTTTTTTCCTGCGTAAATTTAAGATGAATTGAATTCCAACACAAAAAAGAGGCAAAATGTATGAGGCATAAAGCTTAAGATATTGATGCAGGACAAGAGAGGGGTAAAATTAAGATGAATAGAATAAAAAAAAAAAAAAAAAAAAAAAATTGTCAATCTCCCGCATATTCTCACGTCTGCCGCCATGATAATGACATCACACATATATAAATTTTCATTCATTAATTTTTTTTTATTTTTTTTAGTGTTCACAGGGTTGCTCATCTTTTAAATCAATTTCCTCCTTTTAAAACTTTCATTAAATAATCCATCATAAAAATAAAAATAAAAATAAAAGACCTTATCTTAAATCTTTTTAGATTTTTTTTCTTTTTTAAATTTCATTACATTTCGTTGCTTTTGTTATCAATAATTGCGTAATTATAAAAACACAAGAGAGAGAGAGAGGAGAGAGAGAGAGAGACATTTCTCTTTAGAAAAAAAAACTGAACATTCCCTTTTTAAAATATTCGAATATATTCTTCATTGATCGAATATTGCCTTGGCAATACAATCACCTTTCAAAGTTTCTTATATGTATACTTTTTTTTTTTCGTTCTTTCTTTTTACGGATTATGTAATTCGTGATTTTCTCCTTCTTCGAGAATCGATTTATACAGTATTTTGTTTCGATTATGTGTTCGTATTTCGTAATTCTTCTTTTCTGTATGTGCGATATACGGACGTTAGGTTACTCAGTTGAATAAACATTTGTCACATTTTGCCGAATTTCTATTTTCCGCATAAAAGTATGGAGAAATTGCGGTTTTCAATTTTTCTTTTTTTTTTAAATCGGAAAAGATTTCTTAAAACAAAATAGTGTGATTTAAGAGGAGACTTCAAGGATGCCGGAAGGAACGGCTGTTTTGTCTAATAATCGATTTACGATGAAAAAAATCCAAATTTTAGGTGTCTAACGTATATCCTCTCGTATATCCTAGAATTTTTGGTGCGAGTTTCAACTTGTCTGAAATGTAAGGGCGGCGGGAAAATACGGATTGATATTATGAAGCAGTAGGTCCAGGACAATGCATTTCGTAATAAATCCCTGAGTTAATTATTAGGAACACGCTAAATATTTTTGGACATCAACATGTAGTGGGTGGATATTCAAGGGACATTTTCCAACTCCTTTCTAGACATCGTCAGGAACCTGTCCTCACATGTCTGCGCCTTCTCCTAAATCTATTGAACTATCGTTCAGATTTGCAGCCTCTCAACCTTTTGGGTCCAATTCGAACATGTTCACTCATGTTCAATGATATTTTTTAGTCATGGCACTCTAATTAATAAGGATTTTTTGTGTTTCGAATCAATTTCCAAAATTTTTTTACGGTCGGAAAAAATTTGAAACTTCAAAAAAATTCTGCTTTTAAAATTTTTCCTTCGGACTCAACCAATTATAAACCCTCGACTCTCCCCTCCGGAAAATTCCTTATTCTCCATGTTATAAGCAATTACTTAGAACTTTTCTTGTAAAGGAAAAAAGTTTTGAACGATTTTCGTCTTCCGACAAAAACATCGACGTTCCGTTGCAAAGCAAAAATGCATTGACAACACAAAAGTTGTTTCACGACGAGACATTTTTATTGTTTCCGCAAGTTTTTTACCAAAATGTCTTGATGGCAAAACATCTTTGCGCTCGCGTTAGTCATTTTTCTCTCCGAGTGTTCGAGCCCTTCCTACTCCCTCGTTTTGGCTACGGGCCAGCAAATTATTAAAAAGCTGAAGAATTTTTGCCTGTGCAAAAAACCTTTTTTTCCTGTATAGCTCATGAATAAAATTGCCTTGGTCGCAGATGATTCGTCATCTGCACTAATTAATAAGACGTTTTGCCCGAAAGCTTCATAACTTTAAAATATTGCTTTTGATGTTTGTGGATAATTAACAATTACAAGCTTAAGCTTGCATTCTAAATTTCCACCAGCAGTTGGCATTTTCACAAATATATGAGCTGAGCAATAAGTCTTGCATTAGAACATTCCCAGCTATCGAATTTAATTTTTTGAAGGAGTTCCAATGTCTCTAAATGTATAAAGAATTTTTCAATTAACCTTTTCACCTCCAGAAATTTTCCAAAAAATTCGGGAAAACTTCCCCCAAAATTTTATTTCCTATCATATCTGGCGTAAAGTTAATTTACAACCCCTTATGGGCGTTCCCGACCAAATTTCTTAAAAAAATAAATTCCTAATCCATTTTTCCTAAAAATTTTGGTTCCTAAAATTTTTTTCCTAACAATTTTTTTTTCCTAATTTTCAATTTTCCTAAAATTTTTTGATTCATAAAATAAAAAAATGAATATTTTTTCTAATTTTTTAAATTCCTAAAGGGGATTTAGGAAGTTTAATTTTAGGGATTTTAAGAAATTTTAGGAAAATTAAAAATTAGAAAAAAGAAATAGTTTGGAAAACAATTTTAGGAGCCAAAATTTTTAGAAAAAATGGATTAGGAATTTATTTATTTTTTAGGAAAAATGGATTAGGATTTTTTTTAAAGGAAAAATGGTAAAGATTCCCTTAAGGGCCCGTATTACTTGTTTTAAAAGTATAAAAAGCTCCTATCGAGTTTAATATAGGCAACCAGCATTACAAGAATGTAATGCAAAATATCGCATAAAATTTTTTCATTTCCGAAAAATAATCTGAAAAAAGTGTTGAATGGATTTTGGACCCAGTAGATTTTCAATTGACATCACAATGACAACATTTCTTGCAAGAAATTGAATATGGCGCCGAAATTCAAATTAAATAGTATATTTCATTACTGGGGCATTATGGGTAAAATAACACCAAGACGAAATTGCCGCTTGAGCAAAGCTAGCGGCAAACGTCTCGGTGTTATTTTACCCATAATGCTTTAGTCAATGAAAGATTCTTTTCTTTAAAAGTGGAACGCCTGCAGAGGAATTTTTGACAATACTACCAACTTTGCTTTTTAGGTTGGCACACTTGCTCTGCATCAAAAAGAAAACATTTTTGTTGCTGATGACGTCAGAGGCACGATATTTGTGAAATATCATGTCGCATTTTTGACCTGTTATGAAGCTAATATCTCCGAAGCAGACGACACTGATAAAAAGAGGATTTCATTCTCGTATAAAGAGAAATATTTCAAATGACTGCGCCATATTGGATTTGAATCTAACTAAAATTCTAACATAATACCTGAAATTTAGCGGTTGGAAGTAGAAAAATGGCCGGTTCCGTTTCTAATGTTTCGTTTATGGTAGCAAAAAACAGTTTCAGTTTCTGAACTTACATAAGCTAAACATAGGCGCTACAAAAACATTTCCACCCTCTGCTGAAATCAGCGATCCGTTCTACTCCCACGAAAAATTTCAGGCAATCCTGATTAAAAGGATCAGATTTTGAGTCCGGAACCTGAGGGGTCGTACATATATTACGTAAGCATTTTTTTGACAGTTTTTGACCCCCTCCCCCCCCATTGTAAGACAAAGTAAGATTTTGGAGGACCCCCCCCCCTAATATTACGTAATATTTTTCTTTCCTTAAAATCTCTTTAAATTTAGTTTTTTTATGATTTTCCTCGTTTTTTATGATTTTCCTTCATTTTATTTGGTTTAAAATTTTTATTATTTTTTTTTTTCAGTTTCGTTTTGTTTTTATTTTATTACTCCAATCTATTTTTATATCCATTGGTTAAAAAATATATATATGAATGCTTACGTAAGATTTTACAGACTCCCCCCCTCCCCTTCGTAAGCAAACGTAAGCAATGACCGGACCCCCTCCCCCCCCTAAATATGCTTACGTAATATATGTACGACCCCTGAAGGTAAAACCCAAACTTTGCTCGACACCGGCAGTGTTTGCCAAATGTCACAGCTCGTGCCCAGCTCACCCGGGAGCTTAGTTTATAATCTGATTTTTTTAAAAAACGGAACCTGTTTTTCTTACTTTCCAATACTGGACATTTTACTTTCCTCTATAAACTTCCAACAACTGATTTAAATTCCTCATTTGTTGTAATTTTATGTTTTTACAGAACAACTCATGTCAGTTTATAAGCAAAAACATAAAAAAAGCAGCTAAACAAATTAATTAATTAATTAATTAATTAATTAAAATAATTATAAATGCAAGCAAAAAAAAACCTCTTAAGGCAATTTAATAATCGTTATCAATAACAAAAAAAAAAAAAAACTCCATATTATTTAAATAACCCACACTTCCATTTTTTTAAAAATATACCCAACGCATAATTCTTTTTCCTTTTCCTCTTTTGAAATTAAATCACTTCATTACACGCATCAGAAGATGTTATAAATATTATAATTTTCCAACCTTTACTATACATATCAGGTTTTTACATATAACGTCGAGGAAATTTTTTTTTTCTACTAAAAACTGAAAGCCATTAAAACTAAAAAAAAAAAAAAAAATCCTATTGAAAATCGAAAGAAAAGGGAACGTGAATGGCGAAAGAATTATTCGTCCCAGCTGGTTTGAAAAACTTTTTTTTTTCCTTCAAAAAGAGAGAAAAAAAAAGTTGTTTCGGCCCTTTTACTATTAAGGTATCGGGATTATATTTTTTGGGATGGCTTCTCAGAAAAATTAAGGCACTCGAAGGATAACGATACGAATTTTAAAATCGGCGTGCCCGTTTCATACAATTTTACCTGTGACGAATGCAGCCTTGAAGGTAGAAGACGTCGAATAATAATAACAAAGCTAAAATTTACTGTATGGTTAACATAAGCGTGATTTATTTTTCTTTCACTAAAAAAAAATTTTTTTTAATTCATGACTAGATTTAAGAAAGGCGAATTTTTCTTCAAGGTTTTCTTGCCCTCTCATATATACATATATGTGAAAGAGATCGTATTTGAATTTATTTTCCACATAATGCCTGTGACAAAATTGAAAAAAAAAAATGATTTTATAGGCCTACCTCCCCTCACTCCCTTCATCCAGGAGAAATGAGAGGGAGTGAAAAAAAAAAAAAATTTAACAAATTATTTTTAAATATGACGTGCATGAAAAAAAAAAAAAAAAAAGAACGATGATTGGAAAATAATATTTTGTTTGAAGGTCAGGTACAGTACAATCCGTTCCTATGCAAAGAATTTTTTCTCTCCTCGCATAGGAGAGATAATAAGTTAAGTATGATTACATCCGATTGCAATTGTATTCGCATATATATACGAACATAAGTATGAAGGTTTAACTTTCTTATAAGTGTATATGATTATAATATTGACATGATCACCTTCAGTTCCAAAGCGTTACTCGGTAACACTTTAATTTATTATTATTCTTCTATCTCTCTCCCTCTCCTCTCTTGCTCATTTTCTCAACATCTTCGGGCAATTATCGAATGACTTTTTTCGATTCGGAATAAATTAATAAAAATTGTTTATTATTTATAATGAGAAGGTGTGAAAGATTGGCATTGAAAATTGACTATTACGTTTTTTTTTAACTTCTTGATTCTTCGTTCCAAAATTAAATTATTAAAAAAAAAAAAAGAAAACATTAATGCATGTTCCTGGTTTAGAAAAAAAAATTATCTAGGTTTAAATGATTTATTTAGCCTAAAACTAGGTTTCTTGTTCAAGTTGAAATAAGGCCGTATAAAAAAAAATCGATTCGGATTTTTTTTTAAATTTTACTAACAAGATGTTTTTAGGGCTAGGATGAAATCTTTTTTTTTTTTTTTTTTTTTTTTTCTCCAGACATAGGACAAGTTCTTTGTTTTAAGGGTTAAGGGGGTGACTGGTGCGTTAGTCATTTTGTTTCGATCTATCCGATATATGGAAATAATTTGTTTTTTGTACAAGAAACCAGTTTTTTTTCTTTTTTCTTCTCCATATAATATTCCGGAATTAAGCTTGTAAAATTATAAATGCAAGATCCGCTTTTATTATTACTTATCATTTTTTTAGCAAAGAAAAAAAAAATTGAGCAGAGGAAAAACGGAAATTTCTAGGGGAAATTAGCACGTGTCAAGGTTATAATAAAAAAAAAGCTCTCTTTAACAAAAAAAAAAAAAAAAAAAAAAAAATTGCAATAAATTTCAAAAAGAAAAAAACAATAAAGTTAATCATAATTTGGTTTCTAATATAATTTGTAACAATCCGGAATACGATATATCTGCTGGAGCTGCAGAAATCTTAACAAAAATAAACAGTTAAGTTTAATTTTGATAATTTAAAAACGCTAAGAACTCAGCAAAACAACGCGGCGTGTAATGTAAACAACAACTTACAAAATGAATGAAACTCCACTTTTATTATTTCTTTTACTTTCGGAAAAAAGCACGTTTATCACCTTTTAAGGGCCGAATCCAGCTGTCGGAAAATGATCCTACACTGGCGAAATGTATGCACTATCATCATACAACGACAGAAAATATCCCACATAGAAATACATGGATTTAAGGGGCAACTAGGCAACCGTCAGTGCATACCTACTTCACATGTAGCAAATTTTTCTTAAAAAAATAATCTTGGAATCGAAATCTTTCTTGTTTTCTATCAGAATTAATGTAAAATGAGCCGTTTTATGTATTCTGAGAGATTTTTATCAAAACTAGGCCTAAATATTATTAATGCTGACATAAAACTTGGAATTTCAAAATACTGCATAAGCTAAGCGGTTTGCTAAGCGTTTTTCTCATAATTTTACTATCTCTTTTTAGTCTAATTGCTGGAATACTATCCGGTAAAGACAAACTGGCGTTCCGAGCTACCGGGATTTTCTCGGTGCGCCTTTTCGAAAAGCAAAAATTGCGCCTTAACTGTTAGAAAATTTAAAAAAAATAAATAAATAAATAAGCAAAGCAGTAAAAATATAGCTATAGGCTCTGAGCGACTTATTTTTGTATAAATATACACTTAAATATACCTGTTTACCTTATAGAAGCGTGTATATTTCCATCAAGCAATTAGTTCGTGGGAAATATTGCTTTTTCATAAGCTAAACATGATTTTAATGGTGGCGCTGCAATCAAAGTCGCTCGGAGCCTATAAATCTTTTTTTTTTCTTTTTAATTCAAACATTTTTGTAATCTGAACCTCTGGTAATGAATTGAAAAAGAAAGTTATCAAAATGGTTTAAATACAGTATTTTCAGGTATTTTTATTTTTGAAAAATTTTGGTGTAAAAATAAAAAGTGCATACTCAAAGAATTATTTGTGTAATAAAAAGTATTAAAACATTTTTTTTTTTTTTTTTTTTTTCAATTTTTTAATTTTCAAATTATTTCATAGAAAAAAATTTTTAAATACTTTTTATGACACAAATAATTCTTCTTAATTCATATACTCTATTTTTACTCCGAAATTTTTCAAAAATAAAAATACCTGAAAATACCCTAGTTTCTGAATTTTACTCAAATTGTTCCTCACTCAGCCTTCGGCCTCGCTCGATTTTAATTAATTACAAAACTTGATTCTTAGAAAACCGAAAATGATTAAAAAATTAATCTCAGCTCAAAACCCATAGTTTTTAGAAAAATAAGATGCTCTCTCCCTTTCCAGATCTTTGGAATTCCATTAAGAAAACCAAATGAGTTCAAGGAAAAAAAGTTCTTATCCTTCTAAACGCCTTTTTTTATTTTTGAGTGATTTGAATGATTTTCGGACCTAAATTTCCTAACAAACGGGACTTTAAAAAAAATTTAAAAATGACCTATATTTCGAATTCATGTTTTGACATGGTGGGCATTCTTTAAAAAAAAAGTTATAGCAGGCGCCTTCAAAAAATATTTTAGCTCGCGCCCTGTAAAATTTCCAGTCCGTGCCTGCAACGGATAAATTGTTATATCTTCTACTGTATCGGTTCTCAAAGGGTTAAGTATGATGCTCAAAATTAACCTTGGAATTCCGGAATTTGGGAAAATTTTTAGGCAAATTCTTAAAAAATTTCCTCCAAAAGTATTATTTTCTATTAATTCGGGAGTAATGCTAACCTACAATTCCAAATGGACCTGTGCTACGAGTTTAAACCTATAAAAAGCGTTCGCCAAACTTTATTATAGGCAACCAGGTAAAAAAACCAAAATATCTCATAAAATATATTTATTTCCGGAAATAAAGTAATTTAAAGATTTTCTACCTCATAGATTTCGAATGATGTTAAAAAGACAAAATTTTAAACAGATAATCCCAAACGGCGACGAAAATGAAATAAAAAATATTTTAAAATCGTTCCGCCATGTTGGATTTTAATCTGATCAAAAATCTGACATTATCATCGCGATGCGCAGAAACCACCAATCAGAGATCGTTTTAACTCACGTTACGAGTTTATGGGATCGTCTAAAATTCATTCTTAACCAATCAGAGGTTGTATCGTATCATCCATTTCCGGAAATGACGTAGTCGATTAAACCACGTTCCACGTGGTACTCTCTCTGCACTGGCTCACTGTTTTTTTTTTCGTTATTCTTGAAAATCAGGGCTCCGATTTACCCCAGCAAAATTTCAGAAAATTCTTATGAAAAATGATTTAATTTTTGATATTTTGAGTCAAAAATTAACAATAAATCGTTCAATGGGCCATGCCAAAATCTAATTTGCTTACTCAGGTATTTTCACGGAACAAAAAAGCTTCCAATTTTTTTTGTTCTCAATAAGATCTTGGCAGAACTTTTTTATCAAAAGCATCATAATAAAACGGATCAAATTTTTGCTTCCCTTCCTCACCCGTTCACTTTCTAGATTCATTAAAAAATTTTTAGCACTTTTTAAAATTGCAGGTCGTAGAATTGTCCATCCAATTTATTTTAAAATTAATTGAGCTCAAAAAATTACAGCAATTATAATTTTATTAGCAAAAGGAGCAGCTAAAGAAAAAAAAATTAATAAGACCTTATGAACGTTTACGGCTACCAATTCTTTTACTACCCTTTCACTAATCACATTTTATACTGCAATACCCCCTAATCTAATGCAGCTGACCATGAAATCAGACATATTTCATTATTTCATGGAATCAAAATATTAAAAAAAAAAAAAGGCACGAGATCAAATTAATGCTTTTATCTATGAAAATTCAATGGCATAAGAAGTTTTGAACAGCTACTTAATTTTTTTATTTTTAAAAAAAGGAAAAAAAATGTCAAAACCACTTTTATCCAAGTGGTAAAAGTTTCAAATGCTGATAAAACAAACACTTGATATCCGAATCAGTGCATAAAAAAAACAAAAATTTTTTTTTAATATCAATTATAGATCACATCCAGATATCGAGATAGCATTTTTTATTTATCTCTGTGAAAAGTAAAAGTGATCCGGCTGTTACGTAAAAACATTAATTTTATAATATTAGATTCAGATTTTGATGAAGATAAAACCGTATATATATACGATTTTTTTTTTCTAATTAATTTTTAAGTTGCCAAAACCGGCTGACAAACAAACCCTTTAAAAGGAAATTCATTATCCAACAAAAGAGGCCGAAGTATGGAAGCAGGCGAATTTCTCTTAAAAATCTTAGGGCCGTTTCACATGGAGCGGATGATCCGCGCGTTTTTATTGCACTAGCGTATGCGTATGCCTTTCACATGAAGTGCGTTTCTATGACACTGCCTGAACAATGGAACGCTCAGTTTAATTACTTTTATCCAAAAATAAAATAATTTTTTTAAAAATAATTAAGTACGAATTTTTATTTTGAAAAATTCGAATTCCTCAAGAGATCCCGATTAAAATGGTATAAAATTTTTGCTCATTACCATAATTTACAGTTTTACGACTGCATATATCTATCTTTGTCTGCTTTTTCAAAGATACTTTTTTTCAAAATTCATTTTTTCGGAATACTTGTACAATGGGCACTGTCGACCTGATTTATTAAAATTTATTTAACTTCATTTTCCCGCGTAAAAAAGCCTACCTGGTTCCTCTCTTTTTTTTCTTAGCCAATTCCCAAAATTATAATTAATACATTTATAAAACTTTTAATTAATAAAATGATATACATATTATCTTAACATTCATATGTATTTCAGTGTATTTTTATATCATTTTAATCGGGAGGACGCGAAGAATACGATTTTAAAAAAATTAATTAAAGAAAATGTAAATTTAAAAAAAAAGTAATTTAGATTTTGAATAAAATGCAATTAAAACCAGGTAATGTCATAAAAACGCGCGTATCATGTGAAAGCGTCCATTTGATTCCGTGGGCATACCGATACGCCATCCGCTCTTCAAACGCCGGAGCTCGGCGTGTCTCCGGCGGTTGACCAGCGGATGACTATCCGCTGCGTTTCATGTGAAAGGTTCCATTTAACTCAATGGGCAGAGCGTTTGGGGTAATAAAAACGCAGCGGATCATCCGCTCCATGTGAAACGGCCCTTAAAGAGGGTTGGAGCAATTTCTTTTGTTAGAAAATGAAAAGGGTTATATAAAATAAAAAAAAGATAGGTGGTAGTAATAATAATAAAAGGTAGGAACTTCCTATTTCCTCTTCTCAAAAACATATTTTTTTTCTGCGTGCCTGAATCACAACCTTGGAGAAAGAATTCTTTTTCCTACCTTTTTTTGTTTGTCGAGGGCTTGGAAAAAAAAATGGCATATAAAAAAAAAAGAACAATTACTCCGAAAGCAAAAGTAAACTAAGGAAATGGCAGCTGGAAACGGGATTTTTGTAGCTCAGGTGAAGAAAAGAAATTGCAAACAAAAGGGAGATATTTTGTGTGAAGCCGAATGACAAAAGCATTGCAACCTTGGTTTTTACCAGGTAAAAATCACATACAATAAACTGGGGTTCTGGGTTATTGTCCAAGGTAGAAGCTAAGAAAATATATATAAAAAAATAAAATAATAAAAAAAAAAGGTTATTCAAAAGAAATGAAACAACCTTAGCCCATAAAAATGTTTTCTTTGTTACATTTCCCTTTTTGCCTTTCGCCTAACTTGCCGAAAAAAAAAAAAGATAATCAATTTGAAAGATTTAAACCTCCTTGCAATTATGCTGTACATCTTCATAAAAAAAAAAAAAGAATTTTTCTTTTGAAATGTGAAAGCAGGTCTGACACCACCTATTTTTTTATTTATTTTATTTTTAGCTCGCTTATCCAATAAAAAAAAAGCCGCCTTGTGAAAATTTTTATTGTTTGCACACGATTTATATTTTCTTTTTTTAGATTTCTATACGAACTGGTCGATGGGAAGAAAGGTAATATCCCTTGCAGGTGTTTTTGTAAAGATGTAAAATTTAAAAAGCAGCTCAAGTAGGTAGATGTATATTTAAGAGAAATACTGTCCAGTATGTGACAATTTTAGTGTGATGGTTTACGTCAGGGCTTCACCTTTAGATCCCATTCTGGTCCACTTCCTACACAATGTCAAAAAATTTAATATTCTCGACGGGAAAGAAGAAAAAAAATTGGCATGACTGATAGCACTCCAAACCTAATGGTGTTCCCCTTACAAACGTATCCCTGGGTATCCTGGTGCAACCTGTGAAATCAAATCAAGTTTGAACCAGTTTTGGGAAATCTAACTGGAATGCAATGAATTAGGAATAAATGGTCTTCTTAGGGTTTTACTTCTCTAACATTTCAATTTTGCAAGAAATTAATTTTTTTTTTCAATTATGCCAATTTGCTGGTGTCCATAATATTGAACAGTATTCGAAGACTAAATTGGATCAAATCAGGTTTTTCCAGATCCTGTTTTTTTAACTCGAATTTCCACCAAGTGAATAATTTTTTCTACTTTACATACTTTCAACTGTCCAGTCATGTGTAAGACAAAATTTAGGCACAGAACACAAATTAATTACGAAAGCAAAATTTTGAGGAGCTTTTAAACCTCTAAGCCCGTAAGTAAGAAAGCTTTTTGTTAACAAATATTTGTTTCAGAAAAATTTTCTTTCCTTTATTCTAAAGCATGGCTCCAAATAATCACTCTAAAGTGTCGACACAATGTGGAGCTCTAAGATCAATTTATAGAAAATTTATTTTTTGCCATTTAATCACAACAACGATTTTAACTTGGAACACAATTTAAGAATTTTTGAAGCAAAAAACTTCATTTCACAATTCTTCTACGGACATATTTCTATTAATAAGATATGAGATGTTTTTTACCTTTGTACAAACATAAAAAAAAAAAAATGAAATAACAACGCTCATTCAAATCTTTAATTAGTTTAAATATTTGTTTAATTAATTTACATGTTTCTGTAGGGCTAAAATTCAGAGTTTAAACAGTATTATCATGATTATTTTTACAAATTAGAAAGAAAAAGGAAAAAATTTAAAAAATTTTCTTGCAAACAAAATATTCTCAAAATTCTTACAGAAAATAAGAAAAGTCCTGCAAACTAAAAATTTTTCACAAAGACTACCTTTCTTGGGTTAATGAAAATCTAAGAAAAAATTTGAGGAGTACCAAACTACAAAGAAAAAAAACGTATCAGGGAGAATGAAAGCGAAAACTCACCAGAAAAATTTTTGGAAATACGCACACCAACGTTTACAAAGAGCTTTTCAATATTTTATATTGGCCCTTCATCTCTACCTCCGATTGATTAAAAATCAAGCTCTTTAATACATAAATATCCTAACTCACATATTCCAACCCTTTATCCTCTCAATTTTGGTCATTTCTCAAGCAAAATTGTTCTCAATCCGGCAGGTATTAATCTAGACTACATTAAAAAGGCCTTCCCTCATACTCAATCTAACAGATTATTTATTGGCGACAAATCTCATACAAAAAAAAACTTTAAAAAAAAACAAAGAATTATAAAAACAAATCTCAATATCATACCTAACGTGACTTTGACTCCGCCGTGAAAGAGGATATAAAAATTTAAAAACCTTACATAAAATGAATATTTTATTAGGCAGGAAAAAGCTAGAGAACAAAAAGAAAAAAAAAATTGAATCGACAGGGAAAAAAAAAAAAAAGTCAAAATGGCGATAATGAGACTTGATAAGTAATTTCTTTGTGGTCGAGTATAATAATTGGGAATGACCTTGAAGGTAGGAACCTGAATTAGTAAGCAGATGACCTTGAAATGCTAGGTATTCGCTAAAATCATTATTCTATTAAGTCCTGCTTGTTATCATATACCTCGATGTTTATCAAGGTTTTGGAACGACCACGTGATTCGAAACTCATCCTATTATAATCCATTCTCCAAAAAAAAAAAAAAAAAAAAAAAAAAAGATGAGGCATGGGATGCAACTATCCAATGAATAAAACTAACTATGATCCACTCACCTTTAATCGATCCTCCAGTTAAAAACGAAGAAGATTATAATTCGGAGATTTAATAAGGTAATCCGAAATAATCCATTCAGAGATGTGTGATTTAATCCGAAAAAAGCACTTTGCAATATCCTCCATTATTATTTTTTTTAACGGTCACAATTTGTAAAATCACTGAGAAAAACAAAAACAAATATAAATAAATATGAAAAATATATACAAGGAATCTCTTTGCTGAGTTTTTGGAAAAAAAAAAAAAAAAAAAAAGCGATTAGATAACAAAATTAGCCTAACTTTTTCAAAATGGCGTCTGTTATCAAATAACTCTTAAAATAAAAACGAAAGTAAACGATATCCATTGTTTTATAAAACGGCACGCGATATTCAAACTCGATTAAAGAGGAAGTATGCGCCAGTGTTATAAAGTATGACAAGTATTACATTATTATTATTTCTTTTTTTTTCTAACTTATACGTAATACTGCAATTCGACATTCTCAATTTCTCCTTTTACTTTTTTCATTTCGCGATAATAATAAATAAAAAAATTCAGAACGATCGTTAAACGAAGGGTAAAAAAGAAATGGATCGGTTGTTTACAACGCAAACAAAAGAACATCGCCGATCGGACCAAATTTATGCCGAAACGCCGAAAAACACAACACGATTCTCGCACACTATAAATCCCGGACGGCAAAAAACAAAACAGGAAAAAAAAATAACCGAACAGACGCCATTTAAAACAAAAAAACAGCGATCCAGCGTGCGCATTTTTTTAACAGAACATATGACTCCTTTCACTTTCGGTATACACACTTTTTGTTGTTATATTCCTTAAGTAATCCAGATTGTGAATCCTCCTGTGTTTTGATAACAATTAAAAACTTTTTCCCGGTATTAATTTTTTTTTTTTTTTTTTTTTAACTTGTTAAACTCCCGAAAATTTTATGTCGTTGATAGCGAGTGTATTGTGTTTTTCACGACGACAAACTAACGAGAAGAAAAAAAAAAAAAAAAAAAAAAAAAAAAACAACTCGCATGAGGACGAACTGATGGAATGGCTATGAAGTCGTTACAATACAATTCTCCACACCTTGCATTGGGTTTGTTCGTTTGCACTGTTATTAGACTTATAATGCGCACGCATTCGCAAACGAAAAACCGATCGCTTTTTTTTCTTTTTCACCGAAACTTTCTTATTTTTCTTTTTAAAATCGGTCAAAAAAATTTTTAAAAATCAAAATCTTCGAACCCCCATACATTTCACCCCGAAAATATTTGATTTTTAACTATTTCGAATCCGGAAAAAAATTTTCTCCCGGAAAATGAAAGTCGGTAATAAAACAAACCTTTCATCGAACCCAAAAAAATTTTCGGACCTAAAAATATTTGAAAAAATCCGAAATGAAAATTCGCAAACTTTGCTCCGATTCGAACCGAGGAAACGAACGCGCTTATTGTCCTTTCCCTTTCATTTCAAAATGGCTGCTATTTTTTGTTCCTTTTTTTTCTTTTTTTTTTTCAACGTCTACTTTCGTTCTTAAATTCAAGGTCATTTTACAACGAATGAATTTAAATTGATCTTACCCGTATACGGGATAACCCCTCATATCCGAATCTTCTTAAATTCCTATCATTTCACTCGAAGTAAATCATTTAATGAATTGTGCGTTTGAAAGAGCAAAGGGATCGCCTTCAATTTAAATTAAAAATTTATAAATTTTATAAGATGAATATGACCGCGCATGCTATTTAAAATCCCAACAGATTTTTATTTAAATCGGCTGTTTAAGTATTCATTTCGGTACAACGCATTTTAAATTGATCGAAATTATAGTTAAGAACACGGGTTTTTTTGTTACTTTTTAAAAAATTCTTGCAACCATCCTTTTTTTTTTCCTTTTTTTTCTTTTTGGACATATATCTGCCCTCTGGGATAGTTTTCAATAAAATAATTAAATTCAGGCTTATTTCTTGTTACAAAATTGTAAAAACATTAAAAACGAATGTGTTACTGCTGAATTTAAAAATTCGGGGTGGGGAAAAAAATTGTTTTTCTCCAAAGGAAAAAAAAAATGCTTTCCTCTGAAAGGAAGTCGGTCTGGTTAAACAGGTTTTGGATTCGGGCTAAAAACGAAATAGAGAAAAACAGGATTTTCTTCAAACGGAATATATACGAATTTTTTTTTTTTTTTCTAAAAATATACTTTTCCAATTTTATTTTATCCTTTTAGGCGGATAATTGGTCATGACGTAACTGTGAAACGAAAACTAGAAACATTCTAGCATTTATAATGAGGTCCTTTTTAATTTTTGATAAAAGCAGCAAGGACAATATAGCGAAGGTGAACTTGAAATTGTTAGCAGAGGCGGAAATGTACAATTGGGAAGAGCTATGGCAAAAAGTCTTGACAGTGCTACACCTCAAGGTTGCAGCTTAGAAGGCCGTTGCGGTCTCATCATTTAACCATTGACTAGGGACAGGATTTTTTTTTTTTTTTAGGAAAACAAAGAAAATCTTGAGAAAATAAAAAAAAAAAATAAAAGAATAGAGTATTTCTAAATTGGTGGGGTCGTGCCCCGATAAATTCGGGAGACCCACCCAATCGACCTAGCGCCATGCCCCGAGACTGCAAAATCGAAAAAAAAAAATGAAAACGATCAAGGTTATTTATTTCATATATATAAAATTTTTTTTTTCCGAAATTTGGATTTTAGTAAAAGTACGAAATAAAGAAAATATATACAACTGACCTTGAATTTAGCAGAAAACAATCTTGAAGCCGTGATACTGTAATTATGGGAATAACCTTCTAAGATACGTCATCGCAGCAATTAGATTATGCTAATAATGCTGCAAAAATCAAATCCTTTTTTTTTTTTTTCTTACTTTGCTGAGTAAGCATACCTGCAAAAATAAGAAAGCGATTAATAAAATAAGTGAATGGATGAATTTTTTTTTTTCTTAAAATGACGTAATTATAGAGGCTATTGTTTATTGACAAAACACCGATACTCTCTCGCTCGATCTCTTAAAAGATGTGGAGCAAGTACATTATAATAGCAAAAAGCTATTTTGTAACCTCTTTCTCTAATCTTGATCGCCCGGACGTGGAACTCGATAAAAATCGAAGAACCCAAGAAAACATCTGAAAAATAAAAAAAAAAAAAAAAAACCAAGTGAAAGTTTATGTTACAAGTGTTACAAAACCGACAGTGCTGCCAATTTCAAAAATTTCGAACCACCACTTTTTTTTTTTGCTTTGCTTTTTTCGAAATTTTGCCAACATTTAAAAGAGTCAGTTCTAATAAAATCAGGCACGACCTATAGAGAAAGTAATACAGATCATGAATAATATTATGTCACAAATTCACTTTTACTTTCATTTTGTTATCTCATCATTTCTAAATTCAATTTACCTGCCTTTCTTATTTATAGGTCAGACTATATGTTTCTGTGCGATCTAAAACAAATATCAAAAAGCCGGCTTTCCATTTATATGCAGTACACTACTACACATTTTTTTTTCTTTCAAATTTCGAAATTTCATCCGAAATATAACCGAATCTTTTGGTTCAGGACGAGTCAAAAATGCTAAAGTCGGACACTCGAATGTGATAGTAGGTGTACAAGGTGACGTAACTTTTAAAAATTACGTCACATTACAATCACTCGGTCTTGAGTGAAATACATTCTCTTTCTCTTTCACCGATCTAACACTCTTTTTTTTCACGCTAATTACAGATTTTTTTTTTTTTTTTTTTTTTTCGTAGTGGGTACAAGACGGCTTGACGTGTAGCGATAAATTACGTCACAGATTCTCAATTTTTAGTTACTTTTTTAAACGGAAGGGCGTGACATATTTAAGGGTAGGAAGTACACGACGTTGCATGATTTAATTTAATCTAATCAAAGGGGCCACTTATTTAATATCTTCTTTTCACAAATTATTTATTTCCATCAGACGTGCAAATTGTTTGGGTAAACATTTCATTTAGTTTCAATGTCAGGTTTTTAAGTGATGGCCAAACCTCAAGTGCATGTCAAATAATTATAAAAGGATTTTTAAGACAAAAAAAACTTTTTTCTCGATAAAAGAGAGAAGCAAAAAAAAAAGAAGAAAAAAATTATCCCGCGAAACTTGCTCAAGGAAAGCTACTAATTCACAACTAGTTTTTTTTTAATTTTTTTTCCTAACTCTTCTTAATTAATCTTTTATTTTGAAGATAAAAAAAATTCATAAATAAATTAAATATATCATCGCTGAAAATTAACGGCTACCTTAAAAATAATTAACATGCATGTGCAAAATATCTCACGATTAGTGATAAACAACTTTCATAAATGCGATCGAAGTTCCATCTATCGGCAGCGCTGCGTACTGCAATGTTTTATCGATCGTCGTTTTCAGGTTGCGACGCGTGCTGCTCTCTATCGGAGAATCCAAGAATTCCGCGTTACATCTTCGTACCTGAAATTAACGCATCACTGGCGGGTTTTTTTGAATCAATCGTTCGTTTCCGCGGGTTTTTTGTTCACAATTAATCATATTTAACATCCGATCGACCCTAATCGAGTCTACTTTTCATTAAAATAAAAAAAAAACGGTAAATGATCTAATTTTTTTTTTCTTGGCATCGAGTCAAAATCTACTTTTCTTTCGATATATCAAATATATTTATAGAGGAGGAGGCGGCGCCAGGGTGCTCCTAGAGATGAGGCTGGAAAAAAAAAAACAAGAAGACAGATTAATCGGTTCCGGTTTATCGATCTAAAGAAGGCAATTAGAGTACAAGTGACCTTGAAACGGATCCACTGTGCGATCATTATCACTTTCCTCGGAGTCAGGTGGTGGGGGAATCAGAAGTTATACTCTCAAGGCTGTGTGGACTGTGCGGCTGATCCGTTACCCACAACCGGGTCATTGTTCCACTTTCGGCTCTTATATTTCCTTCTCGGACCGCAGTTTTGAATGCATCTTTATGTGTGAAGAAGATTCAGGAAGTCTTGACCGGAATTGAGAAGATCTGTTTTGAATGCATCTGTTTCTTGCGATATTTCATGTCAGAACTAGCCCGGGCTGGCAATCTGCCTGAAAAATAGGGGAGAAGGGGCGGAGATGCGGAATGGTGTTGGGGGCTTAAATGGCGGATTTCGTGTTATGAGGCAATGGCGGATCCAGGATTTTTCAATTTCTAGGGATCAAGTCCTAAAATAGGTTGAATTAGATATCACTTTCGAGAAGAAAAGTCCCATCCAGTGTAACTTTCGTTTGACTTGGACGGGTCTGCATGGATTCTAGATCAGCCAATGCCACGTGGCACAGTTTGTCATTGAAACATTAAAGTTTTCCGTAATATCTGTTTATTTAAAACATAAAAAAGGTCTAAAAACTTCTGAAAAATTATTCTGAAACCTGTAAACCGTGAAATTGTTTCTGAAGCCAAAAAAAAAAAAAAAAAAAAAAAAACTAAAAATTTGTCTACAGTTTATGGGGACTTAAAAGGCTGCGGAATCAAAACTTTTAAACTTGAACGACGCCTTTCAAATACAATCATTCATAAAATAAACATGTCTGCCGGAAAAGGGTGGTAACTTTTCCGACATCCCAATGAGATGTTAGTCCTGCATGTCTCCATTGGCCAATAAATCAATAAAGGATACAATTAATTGTACCACCGGAAATTCTGTATATTTTTAGACTTTTTTCTTCTGCTACCACTTTTTCTTCATTTTCATTATTTTTTAGTGTTCGAAAAAATAATCAAAACATTAAAAAAAGTGGTAGCCGAAGAAGAAAGTCCAAAATTTTACAGCATTTCCGGTGGTACAATTAATTATACCCTCCAATCAATTGTCCAATGGAAACAGAGCTATTTATAAAATATTTTTCAATAGGATTTTAAAAATATTTTGCAAATATTTTTTGAAAGAAAAAGCAATCAAAATATTTTTAAAATCTATGTCAAAATTTTTAAAATATTTTTATTGTTTCTTGTTTCAAAAAATATTCGTCAATAATATTTTTAAAATATCGAAAAATATTTTATAAATAGCTCTGTTTCCATTGGACAATTAATTGGAGGGTATAATTAATTGTACCACCGGAAATGCTGTATTTTTTCGGACTTTCTTCTTCTGCTACCACTTTTTTTATTGTTTTAATTATTTTTTCAAACACTAAAAAATAATGAAAATGAAGAAAAATTGCTAGCAGAAGAAAAAAGTCCAAAAATATACATAATTTTCGGTGGTACAATTAATTTTACCCTTCGATTAATTGGCCAATGGAGACAGGACTAATATTTTTAAAATATTGAAAAATATTTTATAAATATTTTTCTCATTGGGATATGCATCAAATATGATTGAAGATTTTGGTAGATTTGTAAAGTCGAAAGCTTTGCAGTTTGCCTTTTTTTGCTGGATTTTTTAAAATATTTATTTTCCTTTCTATCGCAATCCATACACTACTATTTGTTTCAAAACATGCAGCATGGGGTATGATATAACAAAAATTTCTAGCAAAGAAAGGCAAAAGGGAACGTAGAAGGAGCGGCTACCTTCTGCTAACTACAGGACTGCATCCAGCAAAAAAATTAACGGTACGGAATTTCGTTAATTAGAAAAAAAAAAAAAAATCGCCATCGATTACCATAATCTACACCATATAATCTGTATTCCTTTAATTAAAAAGAAAAGTGAAAATAAATGAAGGAAAATACTACTGCTATTAGCCTAATGCGAAAAAATTCCATAATTAATTTTTAAAGTATATACATATAAGCGATCTAGTAAATCAAGTAACCGGTAAATGAATGAATCGAGGCCCTCGTCCCAAAACCAAATAGCGATAAAGGATTAGAAAGCAAAATTTTTTTTTTAAAAAGAAAAAAAAAATTATAAACTTTACATTTTTGTTTTCGTTTATTAAGACAATAATTATCACATTCACAACAATGAACACGAACATACATAGAAAAAAAAAAAAAAAACAAATATGTTTACAAACTATCAAGAAGTCATTATGTCTATATTATTTTTCATCTTCACTCACAACAATATGGTGTTCCTAGGATTAATCAAAATATTCACAAAGATTGAGCAAGTCACGTTCTATCTACAAAAAAAACTTTTAGTAATAGTAAAAAAAAAATCGTATTATTAAACAGGATCAGCAGAAAAAAAAAAAAGCTGGTCCTCCCTTTACCGTCCTACATTTTCTAGGTAAAAGTTATCCGACATTCCAGTAACGATCTATATATAATTATTATCCAACATCTTAATTATCGAGAAAACAAGGCATTAAATTACCCTACTCTTTATCTATTTGGACGGTTTAATATTAACCCAGCAAATGAAAATAAACAAGTACATGAACTACTTTATTTTCCTTTCTTTACTATTACTATGACGGATTTTAAAGAATCGGATTCCGATTCTTTTATTTTGAAAATATTTTCTTTTTTACACAAGTACATTTTAATCCCAGAAACAGCAATTTGTTAAATTATTTAATTATATTTATTTATATTAAAATTAGCAAAACACACACGCTTATTTCCTTCCATTCAAAAAAAATACTCGCATGATTTGCCACTTTTTGACTTATTTTTTTTTGTGATTTTTTTTAATATTTTCTTTTTTCCTCTAAAATTAAAGATTACAATAAATAATAAATTAGAGTATTTTTTTTTCAGTTTCTTTTCTTTAATAAATTAAAAAATAAATAGGGATGATCCAAAAAAAGTGCGAAAAGGAAATTTCATACAGTCGAATATGGTTTTTTATTTTTTCTTCTTTGATTCACAAATCGAAAAATAAAAAAAATGGTAATAAAAAGTGGAAGCGACGAGTCACCTTTTTTAAATTAAATTTTTTCTGAAAGTCTCGTCATTCCGTAAAATGAAAGCGTTTAAATAAAATAAACAGGATTTTATGAAATGGATGTGGAGCATCGTTTTTTTTTTTTTTGACCACAAATTGTATTTTAAACGATCGTTCAATTAAAATTCTTTCAATTCAAGTTATTAGACCATTTACATTTTTTATTTTCCATTTTTGAAAAAAAAAAAAAAAAAAAAAAAAAAGTCTACCAATTATATAACTGCGGCTACTTTCTAATTTTTTTTTCTTTTTAACTAAATTTAACCTCTAAATTTTTTTTTCCTTTCGTTACTAATTTTTTATTAATTTATCAAATCTTTGGATATTCTTTTTTTTTTAATTATTCAGATGGACGGAGATATTTTTGGACGAATTTTTTTTTAATGGTGCAATTTGGTTGAAAAAAAAAAAATGATACAACCGACAATATTTTACCTCAGAATTGGTTTTTTTGATAAATCTGTAGACAACAAATAACAATAACAGACATCAAAAAAATCAAAAGCTGAAATATGATATTGCCGGCTGGCTCAAAAATTTTTTGTCACAAAATTTGTCACTACAGTAGAGATCTTAAAAAGCAAAAATGGGACAGCGCACCGGAGGATTCATTTCCGCCGTGTCAATAAGCTAAAAAATACCGCGAAAAACCGAACAGCAGAAGACGAACGGACCACGATTCGATTTGAGTTTTTAAGTCAATATTCATGGTGGCGTCCCCACGATTTTTTTTATTTTATTCGTCGTTTTTTTTCAGTTCTCGATATTCCTTCCTTGATAAAAAACCTTCCGATAATCAAGATTTTTCTTGCAACCACGTTTTTCCTGTGTATTTGATTCATTTTGACTCTTTTGACTAGAATCTTCTACACTCCGATGTATAAAAAAAAACAAGAAAGGCGTTTATAATAATTTCTTTAAAAAGCATATCTCTCCATCTTCATTCCCCTATTTTGGCGACTACATATATCTTTTCATATTTTTTTTTACTTAAACCGGGTTTAGCCTTGGAATCTTAACTTTTTTTTTTAACTTACTTTATATCTAAGCAAATAAATTAAAAATGACTATTTTTCACACTTATTTTTTAAAATTTTTTTTTTCAAATTAATTTCTTTTAGCAAAAGCCTCAATTCGCTTTCGATAAAAAAATGGCTTTAAATTGAGTCAAATAGCCTTATAAATCTTTTCTCGCATTTTTTATATATAAAAAAAAAAAACTATAAATAAATTAAATAATTTAGTCAGTTGCACTTATTTTTCCGCTTTTTTTTTCTTTTTAAATCTCCCAACCCGCATTGGCAGTCTTTTTATTTTAAGACTTAAAAAAAAAAAAGAAATTGACTCAGTTCGGCAAGGTACATCTTTTTTTCAAAAAAAAATTTTTAGCGGTTTTTTTTTTTTTTTTTTTTTAAAAATTTGTTAAAATTTAAAATAACCGTCAATTCGCGACTTTGACGAATTCGGAATTATCGTAACCCGGATGTACGAAAGCGGTCATGATTCCTTTTTGGTCGATAGCACGTACGCGAACAAATAAGAAAGCTGCAACTAAACAACTAACAACTAAAACTAATAACAACATAACCAAACCCCCGACGAAGCTTGGTATTGACATACAAATATTTTCGGGGTCATTTGCCGACTGGATAACGACAGTTTCGTTGGACGACGGTGAATTTAAAGCGAAATTAACGTCACCCGGAGCGACCACTTGAATGATCCGGGACGTGTTAACGTCCGTCATTTCTTGAGCTTCTCTTTTGTAGACTCTAGTTACTACTATATTAATTGGTTCGGAATTTTCGACGTTTCTCCTTCTCCTAACTCCTTGCAAATCGATCGGATCCACCGATCTCGGTCTGCCGCCGAGGGTCACTAAGTTCCCTTCGTTTTCGGATGCCGGCCCTTTCCTTTTCACGGTCGTGTAAGCCGCGAATTGTCCGGGCAACGGCGGCGGAGGCAGATGAACGTCGTTGTTTGATTTTATGGATTGCGGAGAGGGAGACGTCGGGTTAGGACCTGCGGTCGAGGAGGATTGTTGTTGAGCTTGAGGTGCCGGGACCACTTCCGGTTTGGGTTCGGAATAAGCCCCGGTCGGACCGGACGGGTGTCTGGGATCGGGGAAAGCCGGAGGTCCGTATTCCGAATGAGGTAACGGAGGGGGTCCGTATTCGGCGTGGAGTTGGTTCGAGATGTCGTTGTGCACTCCGCCGCCCAATAAAGGAGCGCCGTAATCACTGGATAAATGTCCTCCGCATTTAGGCTCGGGGCAGTTAAACCGGCAAACTTGGATCACGCATTGGAAGTGAACGTTCATGCTATCCGGGAATTTGAACGCTTGGAAATATGCGAAACTGACGACACTAGCACTCGGTCCGAAATTTTTGATTTTCTGGAACCTCGACATGATTTTAGGCCGAACGACGCAACCGTATTGGTCGACCAATTGGATCGGAGCTCGTTTTCCGTCGTGGGCTACGCAGTTTCTCACGAGCATATCGAATTTGTTTTCGTCGTCCTTGATGGCGAGGACCATGGTCATCGTCTGACCGATTTTAACGATTCCGGACACTTCGGAAGCCCAGGGTCCTTTACCGACTTGGATCTGCATCCAGCATTGGAGATTATCTCCCAAGAAGTTGGCAGTGACGGCGTGCAACATGTCGACTTGGAAGGGCCGGAAGGTGACGGCTTTTTCGTAGAAGTCGTACCACGTGCAACGCAATTTCCTCGCTTGATCCCAAACCTCCTGGACGTAGGGATCGTATTGGACGATGATGGTGTTTTCGACGTAACTTCCGGACGGTGTCGGTCCTCCGTAACCTCCGGACTGGTGATTTGCGGACGAAGACATGCCGCAAGAGTTAAGGAAGATTTCAAAGGTAGCGCTAAGATGACCGGTTCCAGGTTTCAAATGGACGCAGTGAGGATCACTGTAGAAACCTAAAAAAAAAAAAGAAAAAAAGAATAGAACGCGTTAGAAACTTTTTTTTCAAATTTTCTCAATGGTATTAAAAACGCATGAATAATATTAACGACCTGCTATTGTGAACAGATGAAGAGCAAAGCGATTATCAACTAATAACATGGACGAGTTACTCATAAATAATTAAAATAAATAGATCATTAATTACTTTTCTCGCCATAAAAATTTAATAGCATTTTTTTTTTTTAGCATTCATTAACACCGCATTTCAGTTTCTCATACGATTCCGATAGCAATACCTCCCATTGTCCTATTAAATTACTTCCCAATATAAAATGGAGTATGTTTATATTAATGTACTTTAATATAATTACACTTTAATTTGCTTGGCATTATTAATAAGTTTTTTTTTATTTTAATTTTCCAAAAAGCCAATATCATTATTTTCCTGTAAAATTAAGGAAGATTATAATAAGCTGACGGAAAAGAAAAACAATCATTCTTAAATCTTTCTGCGGAAAGAATGATTTAAAATAAATTCATTCTAAACTAGACCATTTATTTTATTTGTTTTAACAACTATTTTCAACAACTTTTTATCAAATGATTATTTCATTTAGCCAATTCTGTTTACGGCTAAGCTCCAGTCTACTTTTTTTTTTTTGGGATGTCCGAAATTAACTATATTGAAAATTTTTAATAGCTAATTTTCGGAGCAAAATATCAAAACTCCACTAACGAAGCCTTTCTGCCAGCGGATAAGAACATTCGATGAAATTATCGATTCCTTACCATTTTTCCTAAATCATTAATTCCTATGCTGCTTCTCCATTATGGCTCAAAATTAATTTTCTAGAAGTAATTTTCAAAATTTCCGGAAGTACTGTGCTTTAGTTATTCTATGAATTTTCGACCATGTATTAAGAATACAAAAAATGCAATGTAGTAAAAATGGCCGACTCCATTTTTAAATCTTGGGTTAGAAATCCATAGAATAACAAAAGCACAGTACTTCCGGAAATTTTGAAAATTAATTCTTGAAAATTAATTTTGAGCCATAATGGAGAAGCGGCACTAGTCCATTTTTCCTAAAAAAAATAAGTTCCTAATCCATTTTTCTTAAAAAAAAAAAAAAAAAAAAAAAATAATAATAATAATAATAAAAAATTCCTAATCCATTTTTCCTTAAAAAAAAACGAATTCCTATAAATTCCTAATCCATTTTTCCTTAAAAAAATAAATTCCTATAAATTCCTAATCCATTTTTCCTTAAAAAAATAAATTCCTATAAATTCCTAATCCATTTTTCCTTAAAAAAATAAATTCCTATAAATTCCTAATCCATTTTTCCTTTAAAAAAAAAATAAATTCCTATAAATTCCTAATCCATTTTTCCTTAAAAAAAAAAAATAAATTCCTATAAATTCCTAATCCATTTTTCCTTAAAAAAATAAATTCCTATAAATTCCTAATCCATTTTTCCTTAAAAAAATAAATTCCTATAAATTCCTAATCCATTTTTCCTTAAAAAAAAAAATAAATTCCTATAAATTCCTAATCCATTTTTCCTTAAAAAAAAAAATAAATTCCTATAAATTCCTAATCCAAGTACTGTGCCGTCAAATTAATAATGAGATCTCATCAATTATACTTTTTTGAATTATTGCCTTTTATGGTAAATTTAAAGTGTTATACATTGTAGCAGTAAAAGTCTAATTTTTTTTTCTCGAATTTTGGCCTTTTTTAATTAAAAACTGTTTTTCTCTTCCCTTCGGTTTTTTTGTTTTACTTCGAAATAATTACAAACGGATTTAATTGTTAATAACTTCCACTTTTTTAAATAGAAATTAAAGTCAATAAAATCTAAAAATTATTTTCGAAAAAGTCTCACATTTTATGAACGACTTATGCACAAAATTATTGTTTTGAATGTCAAATTTTCTTATTCTACCCAGATAGGAGCTAGCAGAGTTATTTGATTTTTGTAGCATATATTTCAACACTAATTTGATTAAAAATTGCCTTGAAAATCTCAAGATTCTCAAAATCGTGCTTCCACCTATGGAGGTTAGGATTTTCCGGAAATTCGGAAATTCCAGTCTGGAAATCTTCGAATTTCGAGTCTGAAGAAACTAAAAGAATGGCTCGGGTAAGAATTCCCGAGAACCGGGAGAGTTTCCTGAGAATCTTCTCCGAGGCGAGATTTCTCGGGACTAACTTGTACTCCCTTCGACGCCTTTTTAATTTAAATTTTAAACTTATTTTATTTCATGCACATAGTTACTCTCTTAAGGCTACGCTCCAGTATATTTTTTCCCAACATCCTACACTTTGAAAATCGCCTTGTAACTTATTTTAGGAGCAAAATACTTATGAAGCTCTTTTCTATAATTTAACATGCATCTTCAGCGAAAATTCCAAATTCTTACATGAGCTACTTTTTCTTAAAAATTGGATGTACGATAAATTTCCGAAATTCCCGGGAATTTATCGTTGACCCAATTTTTAAGAAAAAGTAATTGATGCAGAAACCCGATAATTTCCGTTTTCGACCATTTTTCCAAAAAATTTCGGTTCCTAAAATGTTTTTCCTAATTTTTAATTTTACTAAAATTTTTGATCCTTGAAATGAAAATTTTTCCTAATTTATTTAGGAAAAATGGACAAAGAATTTATTTTGTTAAAAAAATGAATTAGGAATTTTTTTTTTTTTTTAGGAAAAATGGATTAGGAATTTATTTTTTTAAGGAAAAATGGATTGAATTAATTATATTTATTTAATAATGGAAAAATGGATTAGGAATTTATAGGAATTTATTTTCTTTAAGGAAAAATGGATTAGGAATTTATAGAAATTTATTTTTTTTTTAAGGAAAAATGGATTAGGAATTTATAGGAATTTATTTTTTTTTTAAGGAAAAATGGATTAGGAATTTATAGCAATTTATTTTTTTAAGGAAAAATGGGGGATAACATGAACCGCTTAGTAGGTTGCTTAAAATTACACTAGTAACTTCTCAACAAATACACGAGTTTCAGGTTTGATCTCTCCTTGCAAATAATGCATTCAAACAAGCAATATTAATCTTTAAAATTTTTATGTTGCTGACAGTTAAGAGATTAGTCCTGTCTCCATTGGCCAATTAATTGAGGGGTACGATTCCCGTGGGATTGAATTATTCCAAAATCGTTCCGGTTTTTACACAAAATTTTATAAATCCCGAGAATTACTTGGATCCCGTAAATACAGTAATTTTTTTTTAACGCAAGAAATCAAGTCTTTCGTGCATTCTAAAAATATCCTTGAAAATGGGAACTTCCACTAAATAAGACGAGCTTCTACTTAATGATCGATATTTTAACTAATTCCAAAAATTTATAAAACACAAGAAATTCATTTTCTTGTCTTATACGATTTTTCTAATTAAATAATGGCATAACAATGTCGAAATTTATCAAACGTAAACATGACATTAACGTCCCTAAATTCAACTTTTAAACAATTTTTTTTATTTTTATTTTGATCGAATGGCCTGCTATCGATTAAAATCTTGGATTTCATTCATTAGAATGAAATTTAATTATGATTCAATGACGGCAATTCATTAAAATATGATTGGAGATGAGCTGTTTGGATTGTTTCTCAAAGTCACGTGACTACAGCTTTAAGCCAGCACGAGCCGGTAAATGTGTGATCACGTGATTCTAAACAGAAATTAATACAGATTTTCTCCGATTATATTTATGATGGAAATACTTCAGTTGATATTCTCTGCACGGAAATAATCCTAAAGATATCGAAATAATAGCCAACTAACCCGACAAAACGTTTAATAAATGATCCTGAAACCTTCTCAAGGACGTCCGTCGTCCATGGACACCTTTATCAGTGTTACTTAGCCACCCACAATACGCCCCTAACAGGTATGCTTTCGTGGGAATCAATAAAAATTAAAATGGGGTGAGAAGGCTCTGAGCCCCTAAATCACATTTCATGCACCCGAACTGCAGGATTCCCTACCATTTTTTTCTAAAAAAAATAAATTCCTAATCCAAATCCATTTTTCCTAAAAAAGAAAATAGATTCCTAATCCATTCTTCCTACAAAAAAATTAATTCCTAATCCATTTTTCCTAAAAAAAAATTCCTAATCCATTTTTCCTAAAAAAAAAAAAAAATTCCTAATCCATGTTTTCTAAAAAAAAACGAATTCCTAATCCATTTTTCCTAAAAAAAATTCCTAATCCATTTTTCCTAAAAAAAAAAAAAAAATTCCTAATCCATTTTTCCTAAAAAGATTAATTCCTAATCCATGTTTTCCAAAAAAAACGAATTCCTAATCCATTTTTCCTAAAAAAATTAATTCCTAATCTATGTTTACTAAAAAAAAACAAATTCCTAATCCATTTTTCCTACAAAAAAATAAATTCCTAATCTATTTTTCCTAAAAATTTTGGTTTCTAAAATAAAAAAAAAAAATTATGGAATATTTTCTCTAATTTAGGAAATCTTATTTTAGAAATCAGGAAAATTGAAAATTAGGAAAAAAAATCGTTAGGAAAAAAATTTAAGGGATATAAAAAATTAGGAAAAATATTCATTTTGGGAAATCTTATTTTAGGGATCAGGAAAATTGAAAATTAGGAAAAAAATTTTAGGAACCAAAATTTTTAAGAAAAATGGATTAGGAAATACGATCGGGAACTGAACTGCAGACACAAAGGGGTAACCAGAGCTCTTGGGCTGTATAAGACCTTGCCCTTATCTTATCAATGGATGTCAAGGTATAATTAACACTTTCTGCAGGAGAATTTCGTCCCTAAACACCCTCATTTTTTATATTATCCGGGCAGATATTGAACTCGAATCACTTTGATACCGCATGTCGCAACATGCCTAATGATATTTCACTCATGAAAGAGGCACGATTTTACTACGTTTTTACCACGGTTTGTCCACATTAGCAAAAAAATAAATATTTTAATCCATATTCACCTTTTGAAAAGATCATCCCGTAGAAAGGTCGATCGAATTCGATGTTGACTCTCATATGAGTTTTTTCGCATTGAACTTGTAGATGTTTGATTTGCGGCATATCGGGAGTCGATAGCGGCCATGCTTCTTCTTTGTGAGGTCCCGGGGGCCCATATTGCGGAGCCGGTGGCCCATACACTCCCCTATGTTCTAGCGGTAAACTTGCAGAATCTAATGGAGCGTCAGACGTGGCTTCCTATTTTGTGGACAAAGTGAAAAAAGAAAAAGATAGTACATGGAAGAAATTTTTTGGTGCCCTTTCAAACCAGGGTACTCGGATTTTGTATTTTTTTTTAAAGTCAGACGTGGTTAATAATATACAGTGATCTTGGACTACTAACTTAATTTTATTTTTATTTTTTTCAAGTGAATATTTATTTAGAAAATGACACCCATTTAAAAAATTCAATCACCGTGATATCCAGAGCATTCGTCGCGAGGGTGTTCCGCAATATGACCAATAATGACCATTCGATTTTAATTAATAAGTTGGATGTTATGGACTGATTGTTTAAGGCCCCCCAACGTGTTAAAATGATAATAAATCCATTTTTTTTTATATTTCCTTTGACGGTATTATAAAATATTCCTATTCCTTTTGCTTATATGTATGAACTAAACGACCTGAAATTATGGGAAGTATAACGAAGATTCGTGTTAATGACAGGTTGGATTTAAGAAAAAAAATAATAAGAAGAAGAAAAAATAAAATACTGCACTCATTCCCACTGCTACTTAATAACAATTACAACATCTTTTTTTTCACACTGAAGATGATATCAAAAACGGTTTTTTTTTTTTTTTTTTTTTGTTTTTATGCGAAAATGACAGATTAGGTTATAACCAGATGGTATATGGAAAGATTCGCTCTCGTTTATTTAACCGTCCATCGAAGCGGAAAAACTTTTTATATTTTTTTTTTCGGTCTTTAGTATGCATTCGAGGGTTGTCACATATTCCGTAATAGAGGATACGTGCGGAGCGTGTTTAAAATATTAATAAAAAAAAATCCATGCAAAAAGGAAAATAGAAAAAAAAAGACAGACAAGCAAGAAAAAAAAAAAATTTCGTCATATTTATGCGGGCGCCACTATTTTTATTAATTAGGTCATTTTCTTTTTTACAAAATAAAAAATTATTCAATCGCCCTAATTTTTCGCGGATTATTAATTAATTATGGAATTAAATTCAAAAGATAAAAAAAAAAAAAAATGTTAAAAAGAGAAAACAAAACTTACCGGTAAAAATACTAATGCAAATATATAAGCCAGCCAAGCTATCCTTTGTATGCAACTTTTCCGCCTTTCCATTGTTCGAAAATTTCTGAAACAATAAGAAATGAAAATTTTAAAATTTTTTCGAAAACAAAAAGTGTTTTTTCTTTTTCTTTTTTTTTAAAGAGGATATAAAAACAAAAGTTATGGCACTTTCACGACCCGCTGTGCAGGTACAAGAAAGGTATCTTGATTGAAATAATTTGTCTCATTTCTCCTTCACGGAGATGGGTATCGAGGTTATTGAAGTACCTTCTCGACTTAAAAAAAAAACCATAAAATTATGATGCACTTAAAACGATGGTATTTAATTATAGAAAGTAAAAAAAAAAAAAAAAAAAAAATTTCTCGATTTTTTTTTTTTGGAAACGTACCTAGTTGCTGTTTGTCCGGCGTCCATTAGATATTTAAAAAAAAACATGTATCCAAAAAAAGTATGATAATTTTGAAGAAAAACCAAAATTTTGTATCAAGTTAACATAATATACAAGCACTTCACACGACAGTGATTTAAGTTATTATATTCCTCTGGCATTTAACTATATCCAAAAAAAATTAAAAATGAGAATTCCCTTTCGGAAAAAAAAAATTAATGATATCTGGCGATGATTCCTTCCGCCATTTTGTGGCGCCCAAAAATTAGAACAGGCGCAATCCCTTGATAAAAAAATAAAAAAATCACCAGATATCACCAATCACTTCGATTAATTAAATCACCTTTGGTTATGTTAAAACAACTCCCGGAAATCCGAAAAAAACCTCAAACGCATTTTCGAAAAAAAAAAAAAAAAATAAACAAACAAACGTGACTGTCCGATCCTACACTTTTGTCCGAATCGATCTAAAATCTACTGATCGAATGACCAAGAAAAGTTCTTACATCCTTACACGCATTTAATGCAATTTCTTTTCATTTGTGGAACAATTCCATCATTCGTTTAGCTTACGATAAATCAACTTTTATTTTTAAACAATATGCTGGAAGAAATTGAACGGCGAGTTCAACGCAACAACGGCACATCCGAAGCCATTTCTCCGATTAAGATTTTTTTTTACCGTTCGAAATATGAATTTTTTTGGGTTTTAAAAAATTTCAAAACGAATTCTTTGGAATACAATTAATGTTCTCCCAAAAATTTGGGGTGAAAAAAAATTTTCCTCCCCGATTTTTCCTTCGGTTCCAAATTCGTTCGTTACACTTTTTAATGTACACATGTACCCTTTTTCCTCTGACCGGACTTATCACAAATCGAATCCCTACAAAAGTCATAAGTTAAGTATACGATTAAAATTTTTTTAATGAACATCTAATTACGCTTTACGGATCTTAAACCGAATGGACCTTTCATTTACTTCACCCAAGACGGTTCACGTTTTTTAGGTTTGAAGATGGTTAACCGCTTTCTCCTATCTCCCCAAGGCACAACACCGTAGATCCGTTTACGAGATGAATTACTAATAAAAAACACTCGAAATTTATCTGTCGAAGGTACCGAAAACATTGCTATGACGTAATAGGATTCTTTCTTATTTTTTTTCTCTCTCGCTTTTCGGGGACAACTTTAATTTTAATTTTTTTTTTCTTCCCACGTTTTTCAAAACAAAACAAAAATATTTTTTCAAAGGGGTTCGAAAATTAATATTTATAAATCAAAATTGAAAAGAAAGGAAAAAAAAAAATTACTATCAAGCGCGGACTAAATATTCCAATTTAAAATGGAAACACATGTATAAACAAGTGTGAATGATTCGCCGTGGCAAGCTGAACATGGTGCCTGGTTCTTTCACGTAAGTGTTTCTACAAAATGCAGGTACCGTTACCCATGTGGTATAAGCTATCATTTATGCCTGACCTAATTTCGGATACCTGTACAAGTTTTCAGTTTTGTTTGGTTTTTACTGTCTTTTTTAGGCTTTCTTTAACCCCCCCACTTCCTGTTTCGTTTTCAACGGTTGTTTCCGGTTGGTTTATTTTCTTTTTTCGGTCGGTCGTAAAGTCCAAAAAAAGGTGGAATCTAATTACGACTTTTTTTTCTTTGTTAATATCGACGTCTATTTTTGGCTTCATGATTTTCGTGTCCGTCACGGTTTTTAAACCTTTCACTTTCTCAAAGGGTGGAGAATTTATTTTTTTTATGTATTTTTCGTGTGTCCTGATATTATATATCGGGGAAAGTATCTCAGAAAAAAAAAAAGATACATATTTATCTTTTCGAAAAGAAATTAATTTATTCATTCGGATCCGTTTGTTTAAAGGATATTTTACTTGACCTTGACAATAATATATACTAGGTCCTAACCGTTTTTGGAATTTTATTTACATTGAGTGGGTTGCGTATAAGGATTTTTAAATCCGAAAAAGAAGTAACGTTTTTTTTTTTTAAGGTTACACCTTGATCTCAAACGGTTCAGCTGCAATGAGCAGCCTTAAGCGATTAGAGGTTAGACGTGTCGGGCACTTTTTTCTGGACAACTGGCGTTCCTTCGTTACTGTTAATACCGTTTTTTTAGGGCGTTACTTCTTATCATTTTTGCCTTGCGCAATAAAATGAAGCGTCGACGTTTTCACGAAGAAAAAAAAAAGGAATTTTTAAATGTGCGATTACTTTCATTTAAAAAAGAAGAAGATTAATTGCTGTTTTAAAAACGCCTAGGATAAAACTTCCGTGCTTTTAATGGTGTCATTGCTACATCCAGGCTTAGAAGGCTCCAGATAGCAATGTCTATATAGTTCCGAGGACGTCTTCAGGATGTCATGAGGATATTATTGCACTCCGTTGGATTTAACTATGTCCGCACTGATCCAAAAAGCGTCCTTTGGACAACCTATGGATATCCCATGGATTTGGATATCCTGTGGATATACCATGGATTTGGACATGCTGTGTATATCTCATGGATTTGCATATCCTGTAGATATCCCATAAATTTGCATATCCTTTGGATGTCCCATGGATTTGGATATCCTGTGGATATCTGTTGGACAAACCATAGGATGTCCAATGGATCGAAAATGATATCTGGGGCCCTTTAGAAAGCTATGCACTAAAACTATAAGTAAGAAAGTCCTAGACTCGACCAGATTCTGATATTTTTTAAAAATCTGCAACAAAGAGATCGTTGCCATTTCCATATAAGAAATGAACTTCTGCAAATTAAATTCGCTAAAGCTCAGCACCATAAGCTTCGTATTAAAATTTTCCATTTTTCTTGGCTTAAAGCTTAACATTTTCTAACTTTCTTCTATTCTACTTCAATTGTAGCTGGGCTCTTGAATGCCCGGGCAAGAATTATCTCTTTCCTATCTTTCAATTTACCAAAGATCAAATGTCTGAGCGGAATTCCTGTGAACAGCAGCATGCTTCAGCATGTTTCAACTTGTTGCAACAAGTCGTTGCTGCCTTTGATCACTTTACATGTTGGTCTTGGACATTTGATCAGTTGCACATGTTATGGTTATATTGACGGACATATTTGGTGAACCTGTTGGACAAACTTGATCACCCAATATCATCCCCAATCATAAGCGGTAAGGCTTCTTCGAACATGCCTGTCACTTTCTTCCAATACAGACAAGTTCGCCGGACATGTGTACGGCGCCAATTTACGTTTTCATCCTTCAAAGACAATATCAACCACTTTTACTCGTGTCCTCAGTGACAGTGACCATGACCATGACATCAGCTTTCACCCTTACACTCCCTTCTTTACCTTTACTTTTTTAAACTCATCGTGTTTGCTCCTAAACAATTTTATAACTAATTAAAAGCCATAGATCCAGTATCTTTGCTTATAATAGGCAGCCATTCCTCTCGCCTAAACTGCTGTAATTTCAGCCTAGTCCTTACTCTCTTGTCCTGAAAAAGGACAAGGTACGGTTTCAAGACATAAACTCATCTGCCTGCTCCTCCAGTTTCATGCCAAACGCATTAATCCTGAAGAAAAATAAAAAAACTTTTCACTTAAATCAAGCATCTTGCTGACCTGATCCATGAACCTGTCAGGACTTGCCTTGTCTTAAGACCTGATAGAATGAATGCTCCAGATTTGCTGACGATCCTTTGGTTTTAGGACAACGTCACGAACCATCTTTAGGAGAGCGTCACGAACCATCTAGGAACTGGTTAAGTTATTCATCGATGGCTAGTATTCGGTCAGAGAATCCAACCAGATAGCAAAGTCTATCCAGTCTCGTGGAAGTTTTCAGGACGCCATGAGGATATTTATTAGACGTCCATTGGATTTGCCTATGTCCGCACTGATCCAAAAAGCGTCCTATGGACACACACACACATAAGGCGTTTACAGGGCATAGAGCCCTATTGCCGCTACCACAGATAAAACGCCAGGCGGCTCTATCCTGGCAAGCCGCACTCCAATCAGGGACTTTATGGATATCCCATGGATTTGGATATCCTGTGAATATCTAAAGGACAATCCACAGGATGTCCAATGGATTGCAAATGCTATCTGGACAGACCCAAACATCTGACGATTGACACAGATCACAACATCAGGAACATGCACCTCCTTTAGGAACCTCATACCAGATTAAAGAACGGGCATTAACATCACCAGCGGCTATTCTCTTCTTCATCGGAACCGACTTCAATGGTCTCAATGTTTGCTTAAACGATATTCCAGAGGCTAACTATAATTTTACTACGTCAAGGTTCTTAATTATGTTAAAACCGAATTCCTTGCAAATATCTATGACGTCATCCAGAATCAAAGAGCACAAGCACCTAGAATTTACCAACTTCTCCATAAGTTAAACGCAACATATTATTATTGCAGGCTAAACTTGTTTATTCCTCCAACCTCAAATATTCTGCTGCTAATGAAGTATAATGAGATCCAGAATCCAACAAAAAAAAAAAAAACAAAAAAACAAATGACACTTCGAACACCGAAATTAATAACAACAATGACAAGCAAAACATTTGCTGATCCAATACCAAAGCTACCGAGACTCGGGGTATAATTAGAGAAAGTAAGGAAAAGGATCAATATGAATTTTTTTCATTTTTTCAGGCCAACATACTCCATTTGTCAAATTGTAATGATACGATAATGACACCAAAATTAAGAAAGGAAGAAAAAAAATCCAGCCTTACCCAAATACCCATCATACATCATCATCTCAACAACGGAACGCATATCAATGACATCTCACAAAAAAAAAAAAAGAGACGCACAACAATTCCGTTATCCCACACAAATCGGGCGTGTTAAAACGTGTAATCGATTCGCAAAGACGACACCATCCTCATGACAAAAAAAAAATTTTTCGTTATTAGCATGATCAACATCCTACCATCCTTCAAAATGGAACTTCGAAACTCGAAAGTCATCCGATTACCATTTCGCGATTCCTTTAAAAATAAACAAGTAACGTAACTTAGTGACATAGCAAGAAAAGGATATTATCCGACAATAAGCATTCTTTTACCATTCGGAAACGGTATGATTCTGAACTCTGATATTTTTTCGGATATAAATACTAGCATAGTATAGGAGATGAGATGAAAGTCGAACTCGTTGAGCCAGTATAACAGAGACCAGTTTGTGTTCCATACTAGGTCACCGTATCACTTACCTCCATACTATGATCCACTCTTCAGTACACAGGTGCCTTCCTTCCTTTGCTACCTACACTTTTTTTTTGTATATTTTTAATATTTACCTTATGGTGTATAATTTATTAAGAATTTTAAGTATCGTTAATGGTGGTCCATTATCATTGTTTACTTCTTCGATGAGTTTTTTTTTTTTTTTTTTCGGGTAAAAGAAAAAATTTTCACTTTTCCTAATTACAAATTTGTAAAAATCAATTGTAAAGAAAAAAACAATCGACAATAGAAGCGATTGTTTTATTTCTTTTTCTTGATGATTCATGCATGTCACCCGATTTTCACAACGTGATTACTGTGATTGATAACGTTCATATTTTTTTATACTTCCATAATCGGATTTAAATTGAATATTTCAATTTTTTTTTCTTGCATTTTTTTTTTCTTCTTCATCTTTTTTACAATGGACGGACTTTTGACTTTCAGTAAATGAGATATACCATTACTTTCATAAAGAAAAATTTCAATTTCTTTTTCATGTCCAAATTTTTTGAGATGCAGAAAAAAAAAAAATCAGTGCCGGATCTTGGAAGTTAATAGTCATCATTAGTAAAAAAAAAAAAAAAAGGAGCAAGATGAGACCTGTGTGAAGACTGTTACACACGATGATACTTTTCGTAATAGTTCTATGTAATCGCACTACTTTGCTCATGATCACGCTTGGACCAATCGGAATGGAGCCGAAGTTAAGTACAGTTATCACATGGATTCAGGCCTTTAGCTAAATGAGGGGTTGGGGCTGAGTCCTCATTTGGATATATTTTGCTCCTCTCCCCCTCCGGCAGTAGTTAATCAGCTCGGCATTGGGGGTCTGGGTTCTCTGTCCGAATGGTAGCCATGATGAATAACTAAACTAACTTCTAATTGGGCATTGTTTTGTCCTGGGATAGAGGAATAATCGTCAGAAAAGCCGGAGCATTTACTTCTAGCAGGTCATAGGATCGGACCAGTTCAGACAGGTCCAAAATACTGGCACGAGACCAGGCCTGCTGGAGGCTTCATTTAAGCGGGAATTGTTTTGTAATTTGAGCGCGTTTTAAAATTAATTCCTTTGGAATGAAACTGGAGGGACTTTCAAGGCAAGTCTGAACGTTGTTTCATGTACTAAAATTTCACCAGTCCTTCTGGGTTATTTTTTAACCCTAGAAGGTTAGTTTTATCCTCTAAAATTAGTTTTAACCCTAGAATTAGTTCTAATCCTACAAGTTATCTCTAACCACTGAAGACTAGTTCTAACCCTACAGGTTTTTTTAAACCCTAGAATGTTATCTCTAACCCTATGAGGTTATTTTCAACCTTAGAAGGTTAGTTCTAACCCTAAAAAGTTATCTCTAACCCAAGAAGACTAGTTCTAACCCACAGGTTATGTCTAACCCTAGAAGGTTATCTCTAACTCTGAAGGTTATTTTTAACATTTGAAGGTTAGTTTTATCCGTACAAAATTAGTTTTAACTCTAGAATTAGTTCTAATCCTACAAGTTACCTCTAGTCCAACAAAGTTATTTTTAACCCTGGAAGATTAGATGCAACCCTACAGACCTTTTTTAAACCTAGAAGGTTATCTCTAACCCTGCAAGGTTATTTTTAACCCTAAAAGGTTAGTTTTATCTCTTTAAAATCAGTTTTAACCCTAGAATTAGTTCTAATCCTACAAGTTATCTCTAACCCTAGAAGAGTAGTTCCAACCCTACAGGTTTTTTTCAACCCTAGAATGTTATCTCTAACCCTACGAGGTTATTTTTAACCTTAAAAGGTTAGTTATAACCCTACAGGTTTTTTTTAACCCTAGAAGGTTAGTTTTATCCCTTCGAAATTAGCTTTAACTCTAGAATTAGTTTTAATCCTACAAGCTATCTCTACTGCAACAAACTTATTTTTAACCCTAGAAGACTAGTTCTAACCCTACAGACGTTTTTTAACCCTAGAAGGTTATCTCTAACCCTACAAGGTGATTTTTAACCCTAGAAGGTTAGATTTTCCCTACAAAATTAGTTTTAACCCTAGAATTAGTTCTGATCCTCCTACAAGTTATCTCTAACCATACAAGGTTTTTTTTAACCCTTTGAGGATATGAGAGTCTCCAGTTTAATTGAGGGCCGCAGGGCATTTACGGGGCTGATCTTCCAAGATGTGATAGATCATCTGAAGCCTCACCTAGTAAATCGGTGTCCCTTCTCCCTCACTGGGCCAACCACGGGCCTGCATAACACCACCACAAAAAATAAACGTAGTGCGTAACAGTTTAGCATCGATATCTGTCCCTGAATTTAATATCAAGGGCATCCTACCGGACGCAAAATCTTGATATTTTTCCGGAACTCTAGCCCCATAAGTCCCCTCATGCATGCGTAGGAGTCACGACCAATACAACTAATTTTCTTTTAGTGACATCTGGAAGATTATTAGCGATTTATTCCCTTCATCTTCAGTCACGAATACCGTGTCAGTAGCCACACATTGACCTCTCGTACGCGCATTCATCACGAAAAAAAAAAAATAAATAAATAAATAAATAAAAAATAAAATAAAAAAAATTAAGCGGCTTTCTAAAACCGAAAATAACGCTAAGGAAATGATTTTTAATTATTTTTTCTTTTGCATCGCTTCAAATAACACAATGGCATCACAGAAACAATTGTCGTGGAGATGAAAATACGCGAAATTATTCCGTAATTGATCTACTTTCTATTAAGCATATATTGTTTCCATATGTCCTCTCCTTCCTTATACAACGACCTCAAGCTGGAATAATTAACTTAACTCCAATTAAACAAACCTCCCCTATTGCGAGACTCATTATTACTCTCGATATATATTTTCTTTTTATTTATTAATAATCAAATATCCTTTTCAATGCAGAAGAAAAAAAAAAAAGATATCGGCCTGACCTTTATTCAATCGTGACTATTGCAAAGAAATTAACCGGAATAATTTATAATGTTAATCATGATCGATCCTCCTCGAACATTAAGGTCGATTATTTGTTTTTTAGGCCGGTAAAGGAAGAATGGAAGAAGTTACCAAAATATTGACGCTCTGCTTCTTCTATTATTCGAATAGACGAGAAAAAAGAATTAAGAAAAAAAGAAACATCAACATCAACATTAAATATTTAAATTATTCAACATTATAAAAACACGAAGCAAGAGAACTTAAGAATAGGAATCGTAATTTAAAAAAAAAAATAACTCCTTGCATAAACACATCAAAATGGTATAAAATAATTTTGCTCCTATTCAAATTCTGTCGGGGTCATCGACGGAGGCTTCATGCGCACTACATATGACGTAAGATAAAAACACTATCTGCAAAATGAGATAAGAAAAAAAAAAAAAAACATACACTGTATGCGCTATATACAGTCCTTTTGATGATATTTCCGGTAATGGATCACACACTCCAAGGAATTATGTTTTTTCTTCAGACATTTTGCTCTCATTCCCCTGGTTTATCTATTAGCCTCGAGACTTTAAAACAATATCTTTCTCCTTGACTTTCTCCTTTTTCTCCCTTTCATTTTTTCCCCGCCTTTCCCCCGTGATTTTTTTTTTATGTTATCGTGGTGTAATTTGCATTTTCGTTTGGCTTATTCGAACTTTTTTTTTTTTTGTTTTACCCATTATAATTCTGTTCCCATGTTCGAGATTGATGACAATCCGCGAAAATTTAAATGTAAGATCATTTATCCGATTAAAAAAAAAAAAAAAAAAAAAAAAAAAAAAAAAAAAAAAAAAAAGTAAATAAGAAATAAGAAATAAGAAATTGCGAATAAAAAAAAACGATTAATCAAAATTTTTAAGATTTTTTTTCATGGAATTTATTTGCAGTAAGCTTATAACATTATTTAAGGTAACTAGTACATCATTTTCTTCTACCTTTTTTTTTTTTTTTTTTTGCAAATGAGATGCCTAGCCAGCCTGAGAAGCTAATGGGGAAGGGGGGGGGTGAAGATCTTTCAAGGAAATATTCGAAGTATGTGAAATTCGCAATTATGAAAGCCTTCAGGAAAAGGATTTTTTTTACTTAGATGGCTGTGGAATTCAAATTCATAACAAAATATCTTTGTTTACAAACAAAACATTCTTAATTATGAGGAAAAATCTATCGCCTTTTTATAATATTATAAAAGCTGAAATCTGTGAATTCCTTTAATTTTTTATGGAAATAACAACATCATTGAGAGAAAAAATTTATCATCGGGTACATGAGCCGACTGGGAATCGAACCCACGTCTTCCGCTTGCCGGGCGGGTGCTCGACCAGTAAGCTACCGCCCCGCACTCGACGAAAACATTCTAAGTTACTTTCCTCAGTTGGTACCTATTCTGAAATACGAACTCCTACACATGACTTCTAAAAAATGAAAGATCTGGAAAATGCCAACAGGGCTAAAAAAATGAGTAAGGGAGGATGGTACATCCTTCTAACAACTCAGTACATTCTTCTAAGAAAGAGATACATAAATTATGTCAAAATGATAAATAAATAAATCAAAGAATTGGACATACATAAAAAATGCATAAATAATGTATGAACAACTTGACTTTTTTTACCCGAAAATGTTTTTTCGTCCTTCAATATAATTAATAATTATGCATAATTTATGCATGAATAAGTATGCATAAAATTATGAATGAATTTTGTAAAAAAATTATGAATGAATTTTGTAAAAAAAAATGATGAATGAATTTTGTAAAAAAATTACGAATGAATTTTGTAAAAAAAATTACGAATGAATTTTGTAAAAAAATTGTGAATGAAATTTATAAAAACTATGCATATTTAAATTTTTGATGCATAAAAAAAATGCATAAACTTTACAAAAATTATGCATAGCATTATGCATGTCCAAATTTTTATATTTAAATGGTACAAAAATAATACACTTCTTGTATAAATTTTTTGTATTTATTTTGCCTTTTTGCCTTCAACCTATAAACCTACTAGACTTCTATCATCACTACATATAGTATCCATTCACCCTATAGGACCCATTGAATATAATTCCAAGCCTCCGGATGTATTCTATCGGGTCCATCTAGTAACGAAGTGAAAAAAAAAAATTCCGGAGGCTGCATTTTTCTCTCAAAATAATATCCCAGAGGATGCATTATATGAATAATACAGACTTCCGAAATAAACGGGTAAAGACTGATTTCCTCAATGTTGGGATAAACGGTAGACATTCACTTCATGAAGTGACGGCAATTTTGCTGTGCTTTGTTTTAACTGTTTTAATATTTACTGTAAGTAATAATAATTCATGACAGTTGCATTGCATAAACAATCTTGGTATCGAATTGTTCTCACATCCCCTATTCTAATTTTTTTTAAACTTTTAGATGGGATTTTCCTTTGCAGGGAGGACCATCACTGGATCAAACAACGATTCTTATAAGTTGAACATGTAAAGTTACACTTTAAAAAAAATGCTAATGCGAAGGCAAAAATGACTTGTGACAAAACATTTTCTTAAAAATCATGCGAAAGCAATAAAAATATCTTGTCAAGAAACAACTTTTCCGTTGTTACGAAGCATTTGTGTTTTGCTATGAAACATTCCGGTTTTGTTGCAGGACAAAACTTGTTCAAAATATTTCCTTTTTCTTAGTGTCATCAGTTTGTGTACATACTTCTGCTCAAAGAAGAGCTTTGCCTCTGCTCTGAAGGGTAGATACCCGGAATCGTTCCCATCCATTTTTCCTTAGGAAAAATATTAATTTTACGAAATTGTATTTTAGAAATCAAAAAAGTTTGGGAAAATTGAAAATTAGGAAAAGAATGGTTAGGAAAAAAAATTGAGGAACCAAAATTTTTAGGAAAAATGGATTAGGAATTTATTTATTTAGGAAAAACGGATTAGGAAAAATGATCGGGAACGGGCTGAGACTACATCTCAAGATACTATCTTTTTTTTTTTTTTTTGGTAAGAAGAACGGTCTTTCTTGGACCTTCTCTATCGTAGGAATCATTTATTTAATTTTAATTTATAACTATGTCCGATTTTTCCTAAATTCTTTACGTCTGTCACTTTACTAAGTTAAAATCGAAAATTTTCGTTTCGATTTTAAATATTAGTTATCGTGTCAAATAATATTATCCGTTAAAATTGAAAATTTTCGATTTTAACCAACAATCCGCTTAAAAACCGTTGTAAGATTATTAACGACCGCAAAAACCGATTAAAATTTTTCGATTTCAAACTCATAAAAATAACCCTTCACTACTTTTTTTTTATATTTTTTTTATAATTTCACCTTGCCAATCGCATTATTCTAGAAGCGAGTGCAACCCAAAACAATATATTACATCTTATTTAATAATGAAATGGCCACACCCCCTGACAAAAAAACGAGCATTCCTACTCTCTTTTTTCCCTTATTATCTTTCAGATTGCACCGAAAATGGAAGTTCAAAACCAATGGAATAATTAAAATGGGCATTATAAAAAAAAATTACTAATCATATCTCATAAAACAAACTGCTGCTCAGGAAGATTTACCAATATTTAAAAAAAAAAAAAAAAAAGTTATTAGATCCTCGTGAGATAGATAACATATAATTTTTATATTTATATATTCTAAATGGACCAATCACGATTTTACATTTAATTTTGATACTTCGCCTTCCAATGTTGCGCACGACTGCAATCGGTTGCTATTTTTTTTTTTTTTTCGTAAACCGCAATAACCAAATAAAAATAAATACTTTATTTAGACCAGTTTAATTAAGAAAAAAAAAACGGAAATGCGACAGGAAATCTCAAACAGGATCCTGCGTTTAGAGAAAGAGCAATAAAAAAAAAAAAAAAAAAAAAATGAAATAAAAATCTTGTCCGTAATTTGTGACGAGAGGAAGTAGATCAAGTAGGATTTGCGTGTAAGACCAACACCAATTAGATTATTACATCTCGAAAAAAAAAAAAAAAAAAAAAAACCGATCTAGTCCGCACCCACTATTTATAAAATTTTTTGATTTAGACAGAGAGAGTTTTTTTTTTCTTTCATTTTTGGAATGTTGAAAAGACACGCGTGAGGAGGTGGTTATTTCAGTGACTGGACTTGGTAGTTTACTCGGCAATTTCAAAGGAATAAAAAAAAAAAAAAATTCTCGAAAGGAGTCTAAAAATATTTTCCTGATAATATCCGAATTTTTTTTTTTTCCTTCCAGCTTTATTCAAATTAAGTTATTACATTAATCGCGCTGAATAGGAAAAAAAAATTTAACACTTAATCAAAACGCACCGATCAAAATTTTTTAAATGAATAAAAAAAAAAAAAAAAAAAAAAATTGATATTCGAACTTGATTCCTAAAAATACTAGAAGAGTAATACAAATTGCTAATGTGAGTAAAAACTAGGTTAAAGAGAGAGTCGAATGATGATCATGATGGTGATTGCGCTTATGGCAACAATCGGGTATCAATAGCTTGAAACAGTCTAATTGTTCTCCATTAACAACATGCACTGGCCTTGATATCCAGACCCTAAGTGCATATTTCCGTGCTGTTATGTTTTCGTCTGATTCTTTTCTGATCAGACCGGTGGCTGATCAGCCTTAAGACTTTTTTTTTTTACAAAGAAATTAAAGCATTTAAAATTGAGAGCCTTTTATACAAACAACTTTTATTGACCATGCAGATATAATTACCTCTAATAGTAATTAAATTAAATGAATGACTATAATCTTCCATGTTTTCAGAAACAAAAGTAAAAAAAAAAAAAACCAAGAGTTTCGAAACATTTCCGTTAATCGCGATAAGGAAATCTGGTTGATTTTTTTGCTCTCCGGGGCATATTAAAAAAAAAAAAAAACGTTTGACTGCTGAAAATGCATAGCAAGAAGATTGATTACCACGTCCGAATGATAAAAAGCGTCTGGAGGGGCAATCAAACATTAGAAATATATTTAAAAAAAAAAAAATGAAGAGTAGAAAAACCGTATATTAAAATTAACTGGGCCTATTATAATTATAATCGAGCATGTGACAGATCTCTGCCACGAATGGGAAAGTGCCATAGAATTTTTATTTTTTTTCTATTAAACCGCATTGCTTAGTTATAACGTCGATTAAAAAATTCCTAATAAAAAAAAAAAAAATTTTTTCTACTGAAAGCTGACAATTCGAATGCATAATTAAGAAGTTGGACTCAATTTTTTTTTCACTTTCTTTAAAAAAGACGCCTAGATTTTTTTAAATAAATCCTGTTGAAAGTCAAAATGGGATAAGAAAAAGCAGAAATCCGGAATTTCGAACTTGTATCATTCAACTTTCAATTAGAAAAAAACATAGACTAATTAATGTACTGTCTCCATTGGCCAATTAATCGAAGGGTACAATTAATTTTACCACCGGAAATTCTAGAATTTCCTCTTCTGCTGCCACTTTTTTTATTGTTTTGATTATTTTTTCGAACACTAAAAATAATGAAAACGAAAAAGAAGTGGTAGTAGAAAAAAGTCTAAAAATATACAGCATTTCCGGTGGTACAATTAATTGTACCCTCCAATTAATTGTCCAATGGAGACATCTGTAGCATAAGAATATTTGTATAAAATTAACTCGCAATCTTCAACTGAGGTGTAAAACATCCTCAAACATTATGCTAAAGATTGGAAAATCTGTACCTCAGGGACAAAACGTCGAATTTGAAGACTGACAACGGATTTTTTGTTATGGGAAAACTAGAGACCCTATATAAAAAGAGACAGGCGAACTTAAATTGACGCCATATATGGCAGCGAACAATGCAGTAGCAGAAGAAAAATCGCCATTTTCCAAGCTAAGCCGTCTGGGTTTAAAAATTTCCTAAAGGCTTTTCTCAAACAAAAAAAAATCAAATAAACTACAGTGTTAAAAGTTTTAAGTCCTGTCTCCGTTGGCCAATTACTCGAAGGGTACAATTAATTGCACCGCCGGAAATGCTGTATATTTTTGGATTTTTTTCTTCTACTACAACTTTTTTGATTGTTTTTATTATTTTTTCGAACACTAGAAACAATGAAAACGAAAAAAAAAAGTGGCAGCAGAAGAAAAAAGTCCAAAAATACAGCATTTCCGGGGGTGCAATTGATTCCCTTCGTACCCTTCGATTAAGGGCCAATGGAGGAAGGACATTAAATTTTATATATCAATAAAACTGAGAAATCTTCAAATTTTCGTTCAGTTTCCACTATGGCTTCCAAAAAACAAACACATCAGATTTATCGGTGAATTTGTCAGTCTCCTTTTAATATAGGGTCCCTAGGGAAACCAAACCATAGCGGCCATATTGGATTAAAGAAAGTCCCTGAATTCGACGAAATTCTTATGAAGTGAAAATGAGATAAGATTTGCAAGAACATGTTACAGTAATAGACTCCAAATACCAGATGTGCTGAAACAAAAAAAAATTGGAAGCACTACATAAGAATACTAATCAAGCCGACGGTCAAGTTTAGTCCTGCAAATGGAGACACAGTTAAGGCATGATACTGACTATAAAACAAGACCGCGGAAATAAAAACAAGCGAAATATCAGACTGTCTAATTTTTGTGCCAGAGGGAATATGGTCAGTTTTAAAAAAATTGTCTTGTCTCCACTTGTCGATTGATCCAACAATAGGATTTCGAGGGTAGCATAATACGTTTTGGAGTGCAATTAATATTTTTTTAGATTTGTCACCTTGTTTCGCCGTTAAGAATCTAACAGTTTCCCGAATCAGCAGAAAAAAAAATTGTAGAAATCGTACAACTGATCGCATTTTTCGATTTAATCCTGCTATGGGATTTATCCGCAATACGATTGAGACGGAACTAAGGATTTTCATTTAAAAAAAAAAAAAAATGTATTGCAGTTCCTCATTTGATGTATTTGACATAATACTTTTGGCTCGCTAGTGCATAAAAAATTCAGTCATTGTAAAGTAATTCAATAAAAAAAAAAATAAAATGAAATAATTCAGCCATTGAAAAAAATTTGAGGAACTGCATGACTTCAGGAAAAATGATTTTTTTTGCACCAGTTGCACTTGTTGCAATTGTTAAAAAGTCTTTGCGGAACGTCTTCCATGTACTTAATTATTTTACATTTATGTGATTTCCAGTTGATTTTTTTATGGCTACTTTTAAAAATGTGCTCTGAATACTACAAAAACTTGAACAGAGTTAAATTTAAACACCCAAAAAATATGCTGTTAAAAAAATTGACTATGCTGTCAATTTTAAAGCATAGTGACTTCATATTGGATAGTCACCTAAATAAAAGTGTAGTATGCAAACTACAGCTTTTTTTTTTTTTTTTGTAAAAAGAAAGCTTATTTATTAAAGATTAAATTAGCACAAATTAAGCTTGGATATAGGTCCAGGGTCTGGACTCTAGGATAGCATTCCCAGCAGTTACGAGCTGCTATCCTGGCAAAATGGCTCCCAATTCAGATTGGTTGTTAAATATTTCCTTCTTATCTAAAGTCATTTATTAACCAATTATAAACCGGACCCCCGTTTTATCAGGACAGCAGCCGACAGAAAATTCGTTTAAAAAAACGGTAAATGTAAATTTTGGAGGTTATAACTATAAACGAAAAGAAAAGAAATTAATTTCCTAAAACGATTCAAAAAACTGGTATTAATTTAATTTATGCAATGTCTCCAAGTGTTAATTGATTATATAATATAATTAATTAGACTATATAATTATACATTCTCTAGAGCAGTATACTGCATATTTTAATTTTTCTTTTCTTTCCTTTCCTTTTTGCGTCATTCTATTTTTGGTTAGATACATCTACTTATAAAGGAAAAGCCTCAGAGCTACCGAAAGAAAATTAAGTGCTGTTTAAATGTGTTTATTTTCACTACCTGTCCGTACTTGCAATGTTTATAATTGCCAAAAACACTTCATGGAATAGCTCTGGTAAAACGGACACCCGATTTATAATGTAACTAATTGACTAATGAAGACCTAACGTTATTTCAAAATTAAAAAATAATAGATTTCGGATCATAAAATCATATATGGATCAGTCTTTTCCTTCCACCTATAATTTTCGATTTAAAATCCTCTCTCCCCATTAACCGCAGTACCAAATTATTAAAAAAAAAAAACGAAAGTAAAATTTTTTTGCTCGATTAAAAAAATCACTACATTTTTCTTCTTTGAAATAGGATCTCTTTCCATTCATAATTAAAATCGCATTGCTCACTTGTAACTTCGATTAAAAAATTCCTAGTAAAAGAAGTTTTCTTTTTTCTACCGAAAGCTGAAAATTTGTATGCATAATAAAGAGATCGTATTTTTTTTTTTTTTCACTTTCTTTCAAAAAAGACGACTAAATTTCTTTTCTGTATAATTGAAATTCAAATCCAGAAGGCAATTTTTTTTTCAGTCAATTATGAAAATTTTTGAAGAGTAAACTGCTGGGACATTGGAGATGAAGAAAGGGGAGCCTTTACAACCCCTCCCCAGGCATCATAGTTTTGTTCTATATGTCCTATATTTCCTATATTTTGACAAAACGTCCTATATGTCCTATAAAAGTCCTATTTTTTGAGTTTGTCCTATATTATTGTGGTTATAATTAAAAAATGCCTAAAAAATCCATTTTTTCTTAGGGTGCAAATTCACTTTAGAATGTTGGACCAACATGTTGGCACAACGGAGTGAATTTGCACCCTTAGTTAAATTAATATTTTATGATAAATTTGCTATTTCCTGCTGCAATATTCGATTTTTTTTTGGTAATTTTTCTTAACTTGACAAACTTATTTCTTTGTAATAAAAAAAAATTATCTTTCAAATTTTTGTATCAAAAAAATTATTCAAATTTTTTTATCCAAAAAAATTGCCTTTCAAATTTTTTTATCAAAAAACTGTCTTCCTAATTTTTTTATCAAAAAAATTGCCTTTTAAATTTTTTTATCAAAAAATTTTGATCCCTAAAAAAAAGGAAATTAAAAGTTTTTGTTCTCTATTTGTCCCACATTTCTTGAAAAAACCGGTCCTATGTATATTTTAAAAAAAATGTCCTGCTTTTTGTTAAGGAGGGACTGTGAAGTCCCTTTCTCGGCGGAGGCTACAGGAATCGATTTGCGTTTCCAAAAAATATCATGCATCAATTGTTTGTTGTCATCAAGGCAATTAAAAGAAAAAAATGCATCCTAAACCGTCTACAACGACCAAGAAAAAAAAAATGCGAAAGTAATCATTAGACACATAAACATCCAATTCCAACGCCTCTTCTTTTAAATAAAACATCATTCATCGATCTATAAAACACATTACCCGTGTGGTCTTACAAATTAATTCCACGATTCCGGATCTGATTGTAATTTCTACCGGTCGTCATTACCATCGGATCCCCCTTCCTCTCCCACCAATCCTCAAACTGTCTAACTTGCGTACGATAATTAACTCTTATCACATTTCATTCACACGTTTAAAAAATGGAAACCATCTTCCCTCTTACCGGACCACATCCGCGACATCAAGAAAAAAAAAAAAAAATTAAAATTCCTTCAGGCTTTGAATTCATTCACTTTCAAACTTTCGACCTTCCTGGGCCATCAATTTTTTTGGGAGAAATGGAAAAAAAAATCGGAGAATTGCAGACCAAAAAAAAAAAAAAAAGTCTAAGCCATCACGAACCATCTGAAGGACGCCAAAGGTCAAGGTGCTTTAAGTCATGCAGATTTGGCCTGAATCTATAATGAAACAGAAGATGTTGTTTTGCCTTTCTAAAAAAAGTGTGCGTATGTGTGTCAATATACTTTTTTATCAAACGATTTATTGCTAAATTACACGGTATAAACTCTGTATCAAAAACGATTTTTTTTTTTGTTCGAGCCTACCACAATGATGCACGAATTTTTTTTTTTTTTACTTCCATTTCCTTTTAGTCGCACGCCAAACTTGAAAAAAAAAAAAAAAAAAAAAAAAATCAAGTTTTGCTAAAATTGTAATTTTGGAAAATTACCCCCGAAAAAAAATGAACCGAAAAATCGTGCCCATCAGTCAAAAAAAACGAAAAAATAAAAAAGAAGAATTACTTTCTCCGTATAAAGAAATTCATTTCATCTAAAACAGAGGCAAAGCCGATTTTAATTAGGTACCACGCTCTAAACATGACTTGTTTTAATTTTCAAGGTTCAGGTGTGCCCAATCTATGTTATTGGTTTTGTGTTACACATGTATTGGTGAAAGTGATCATTTTTTTTTTTTTTTTTTTTTTTTTAATTTTTGTTTTTTATGCTGTCATCCTGACTCATTGAATTTGATTTACTACGGGGTCCTTGAAGAATTTCCTTTAAAACGTCCTACATGTAAGCAAATAACTCGTTTCCCAGGTCTCGGACGAAAAAAAAAAAATTAAAGTAAAAAAAAAAAAAAAAAATTGATAACGAGCGGGAAAGTTTCCTATAGCACAATAACGCACATCATAAACGAATCCATTAGTATAAAAAAAATATTTAAATTTTATTTTAAAAATAGAATAGTGGAACATGTATACTAAACAGTAGTATCTTAAGATACCAGTTTTTATTATTTTTTATAAGGAATATAATTACACCGGCGATCTTAGTTCACCCGTGAACCACATGTTTCGTCGAAAACAACTTTTTCTTTTCACAATTTTTTTTTTTTTAAAATAATCTCTTCCAAATAAATTCAAATAAGTTGTTTTCATTGTTTTTCCTTTTTCTTACAACTTACCGGAGGCATTTAAACTGGATTTATTTATTTTTTCGACTTTAGAAGATTTTTTTTTTTTTTTTTTTTTTTTTTTCAAAGCCAACACCTCGCAGACATTTAGGTTGCTCGTAATGGAAATTTTCTGATAAGAGATACCGAAACAGTTTTTAATGCTAAGATTCTGCCTCGAGGGGGTAAGGTTTCGAAATAAAGGAAATGCACTTTTGAAAGGTGGTTATTAGGGATCGAATTTGCAATCCCGCGGTTGTCAAACGGTGTATATACTCTTATTCCGATGTCTTAATCAAATTCATATTAAAATAAAAGAATTTAATATGCGAAGCTTGATGTCACTTTATTGCCAACACGTGACCGTAACATTGACTTGACTGTCATCCGTCTTTTCGGCAGTTAATCCGGAAATACGATTAAGACGATGGAAGATTTGTGCGTATCTAATGGCGCGTATTTTTTTTTTTTAAATAAAAAATGTATTGGGAGCATCAAGAAAGGAAGGAAGGTTTTGAAGATTTGACAAGTCTACTCGTTTAAAATTGGCAATTTTACAAAAGTATAGGCTTTGCCATTGATGGTAGATTTTCCACACCGCTGGAGGCTCTGGCGGATTTAACGGACCAAAGATATACCCCCGTAACATGGTTACGTTTTTTTTTTTTTTTAACAATTTTGATTTTCAATGCCCGGAAACATAATCCGGGCCAAAAAAGAAAAATAAATTATTCTTGCAGATTTTGCTCGATTTTGGGTCCTTATCCTTTTTTTTTTTTTTTAGATCCCTTTTACGGCCATAAGGCACCATACAAAGTTGGTCCTTTACGAATGTGCTGCCATCTGATGGATTTTATATCGTCCAGCCAAACAAAATCTCTCATTTTTTTATGTCCGAAGGAAAACGGTTCAAAAATTCCAGGGCCTAATATAAGTATCTTTTGACATAAACCAAGGAAATCGTTATCCTGGAGTTAAGTAAAAATGCTTTTAAAAATTTCGGATAAACGAAGTAAACGCTTTCTGAAACGAAATTCTCTGAATTGCACGGTCAGTTATCATAATTTTGTTCATCATAATAAATAGATATATTTCCCTTAGCATGAGAGTACATGGTTTGGGCAGTGGCAAAAAAAAAAAAAAAAAAACAATCGAGCTATCACACGACTACTGTTTTTTCCTCCGGACAATATCGCATCTAATTAGAACTCTGCCTACATTTCGCAGAAAATTCCTTCGATTTCACAGAATGTGCACTTCATTCTGACTACCAGGTAAACTTTTAAACAGCCAATTTACTGTGACTTAGAATCAAAGTCTTTTTTTAGTGAACGGTAGTCTAGTTCAAAGCTAGGTCAGACTATTCCGAAAAACCCTTGATCACCATCCCTCGGCAGGCAATGTCAAACCACCCAGCGATAATTGCCTCGCAAATCTCTCAAAATAGCCGTTCGAAAACTGTCGGTCCCAAATACCTGTGCACAGAATCACCACACTCTCATTCAAGCAAACGACTTAGAAGAAGAATCAAAATCTCGACTTCGAAAAATTCAAAATGGCAGTTACTAATGCTAGACATTCAGGTCTTAGGCACTGCAGATTTGCATCACTTATAACAATATCTTTGAAAAATTCACATCCTTCAAAAACAAAGTTTACTATACCAAAAAAATATATAAAAAAAAGTATATTAATGATTTAACAGATTTTGAAGAAAAACATAACGACTGAATTAATATTTTATAGCTGGAAATGATTTACTACGTGGAGTGTGGCACAACTACGAAAATTTCTAGGCCAGGTAGCAGTAAATTCTCACAAAAGACTTTAGGTTGGTAAGAACAGAGCTTTTGGATAACTAATAAGACGTTTAGGAGTCACTGATTTAATATACGACATTATTTTTTCAAGAAATAGAAGTGCACACAATTAGTCCTATGAGAAGGGGTTAGAGAAATTAAACTGGTTAAACAATTTTCTTTAGAGGTTAAATTCCACCCTCACAAACATTTAAATATTAATAGCAAGAAACCAGAGCAAAATCCAGGAGTCCGAATCCAATGCCGGTGCCGGGGCCGATGTCAGCCGCGTGAAACCGCGTAAAAACTCAGGTCGGTGCCGAAGCTGGTGCCAGTGCTGAATAATTTATTTTAAACTTGGTTCCAGCGCCGGTGCTGGCACTTGTCTTGTAATTATGATCCAATATGTTTTGATCATAAAAAGCCGCCGATTGTATCAACCGGCACTACAATAAGCGGCGGTATTGTAACAATTTTTTTTTCAAATTAAAAAAAAAAAAAAAAAAATTGACAAAACTGATGGTGGGGCTGGCACCGATGCTAGACCAACCAATATTTACCGGCTTTGGACCCCTAACAAAATCCTCTGTTTTTGAAAAAAAAAAAAAAAAAAAAAAAAAAAAAAAAAAAAATTGGGAATCAAAAGTTTAAATCTAGATTATCCTCTAAATTCCGGGTTGAATTTAAAATTTGGATAAGTCTCAATCCCATTCTAATGTCACGTCCAGTTTAATTATGTCCCTAATAATGTATCAAGGACTCCCTAGAATTTCCACTCAACGAAAATTTTTCCTGGCTAATGAATAATCCTAAAAATCTGGTATAAAGAGTCATTTTTTCAATAATATTTAGATACTCTTAGGACTTAAAGAATTAAATCTATAACCCCGAAAGAAAAAAAACATTTTTGGAAATGTGAAAAGTCAAAAATTCCTTAATTATCTTTACAATTTTCGCAAGAGAAACTATTGTTTACAGTACAATCGATATAGCCTAATAGTAAATACGCCTGACTTGCCAAAAAGAACTTCATCGTTTTTTTTTTTTTTTTTTTTCTTTTAAATTTTAACACGTGCCCGTGTTTTTCAAGCTAACGCCGGCTGGTGAATAGGTCTGAATCTGGCGGAAAGCCTTGGCGCTTACACATTTTATATCAACATTCTTTAGTCAATTATTTTACAGAGGATTTGCCCATGTCCTTGGAAGATTGCGTTTCCAGTGATTCGAGCCGGTAAAGAATAGTGGCAGTCACCAGCACAGGTTTCGGCTTAAAGGCTGTACGACATTGAGGATATAAAAGCCAAAAGTCCTTAAAGGATACTAAAAGGCGCTGAATGCGTTCCACGATAATGCAATCAGAATAAAAAATGGCTCATGTGAAAGCAAAAATGCCTTGTGGCAAAACATTTCCTTAAAAATCATGCGAAAGCAACAAAAATATCTTGTCAAGAAACAGTTTGTCTGCTGTCGCGAAAAATGTTTGCTTTGCTACGAAACATTAAGGTTTTGTTGCAAGACAAAACATTTCCTTTTTCTGAGTGTGATCTGTTTGTGTGATTACGTTCAAAGACAAGCTTTTGGTCAGTGCGGTCTGAAGGGTAGACACCCGGAATGGCATCTTGAGGATGAAGGTGGAAGTGCTAAGAAGGTACTGAGTAATGATTAAATGAGTAACGAGGACCGGTAACAAATCCAACACATGCCATGGCATATATTCTTCATAATCAAAACAATTATTGCACGAGGTCTAGAAAATGATCGTCGAGTTATTGGAAAAACGAAAAAGGTTTCCAGAACAACAAGCACCTTTTGAAAGTCCCCTGATCCAGATGAATGTTTAGCAGAAATAGGAATTATACATCAAGCGCGGCAAAATAAAAACAGACGAATAAAAATAAATTTCCAAACACAGCCAATTATAAGCCTTCATTTAAACAACTTAAAAAAAAAATATCCAGTGGCCGTTTTTATAATCTGAATTTTCCTCTACAAGGAACTGCAACTTATAATGAAGCAATTACTCTTCGTTCAGTAAAAAATAACTAGCCACGATTGTAAAAAAAAAAAAAAAAAAGAATCTCAATTTTTGAATAAAAAACAAACCACGTGGATGATGGCCAATCAACTATAATCCAACAAGCAAGAAAGAATTGAATAGCGACAAAGAAATAAGAACGAAACCTCAATATCCAAGCTGTGAGTGACGACGAAAAGATGGCAAACAACAAATGATTTTTTTGACAGAGAAGAATATTAACCAGAAATTAAAACCTCGAGATAGAACTAACGAGAGATATAAATGTCAATTCTGTCGTTTTTCCCCCTGCCGTTCCTTTATCATCCACATGACAATGTCATCGAAAGCGTATAAAAAAATATTTCCATCAATAGTCAACACAAATTAAAAAAATAGTCATCCTGTCCCCCATAACAATCGATGGAAAGAACTCGAAAAAAAAAAAAAAAAAAAAACCACCGTTAAAAATCATTTCCTCACGAAAACGGAAAGCACAGGGTGTCCAATTTTAATAATCACACTGTGATTCCCAAGGAACAGAATCTCAGGGGAAAAAAAATTTTCAGAAGAAACCTGAATTAAACGAGGACATGTATGAATGATCATTATTCATCGTGTGAGATGTATATCAGATTGTGCTAATCTTAAACATAGTTAGGCAATTAGATAAAATTTTCAAATGTTAAACAAGAATGGTAAAGACCACATTTTCAAAGAAGATGTCATTAAGGATTATGAATAAAGATGTTTGACCCTACTGTCAAAATTTTTCGAAAAAAAAAATATCCGAGTCATCCTTATTTTAGAAAAAAAAAAATCGGTACTTACGATTATTTATTTATTTCCGATTCCGAAGAAAAAATGGAAGTAATCCAAGAATCCTTTTCGGTTTTTGGAAAAAAAGCACAAAAACAATCACCGTATCCTTGTTCGTCAAGAGCCACACACAAGCACTCGCGAGCCCCGGTTTTTTTTTTCTTTCTTTCAGCTTCGACAACTTTCACCTAGAACATCACATACAAATGAGTCCTTGTTAAGTATATTCTATAATTTTATATGTGTGTATGACAGTTGTATGGGTTTGTTAAAGAAAGTATCACTCCCTACCTTTCTTTCGTATCTCGCATGGTGGGAACGCGGATTTAAAGTCGCAGCTATTTTTCGCGATACTTTCGCTTTCGTTTCATCATCTTCCGTTGTCTTCCTCCGGTCTATGTAAGTTCCTTCACCTTCGTCTTCCTTTTCATCCTTCCCTTCCGAAGCACCGGAAAATCTTCACTGAAAAAAAAAAAAAAAAATCAAACTTTTAACAAAAAGAAAAACAAGTTCGAGCACGAAAAAAAAAATCGAGAGGAATGTCATGAAATCCGCCTCCAGTTCCACATATGACTTCATAGCCCACATAACATCTCTTCATCTTTCTCATAAGGTAAACATTTGTTAAGAGCTGATAAAGGTACCAGAAGGGTTTTCCGAAATAAATTTTTTTGGTTGCACAATTAGCATCAAGCATCCGTATATGTTTCCTCTCAGCGTGTTCGGGGTGCGGTCGGGAAATTTTCTTTCGAGTGAAAGTGTTTTAATTTCCTTATAGACTAAAATTATCCATTAAGATGAATCAATGAAGCGATAATGTCTCTTTCATAAATAAAGAAAAAATGAATCAGAGGCTCGTACGTGTACTGAATCAATGTATATTAATTCATTTCGCTAAACAATGGCCAATTTCAAGCCTTATAAATAAAATTTAGATCGATTTTCGATTTCAAAAGAATTTTTGTATATATAATATAATTTTCCGAGGAAAATCACGTTATTGGTCCCGGAGTAACTTGCTTTCAGCTAGGATTCCCCACCATTTTTCCTGAAAAATAAATGCCTAATCATTTTTCCTAAAAATTTTTGTTGCTAAAATTTTTTTCCTAACTATTTTTTCTCCTAATTTTTAATTTTTCTAAACTTTTTGATCCCTAAAATAAAATTTTCTAAAATTAATATTTTTTCCTTTTTTTTTTTGAATTACTACACCCTTTTATTACTGTATATTTTTATAGTGGTTTATTAAAAAAACCAAAAGAAAAAGAAAAACCAAAATTCGCACGTCCGTGAAGTTGGCAGGACCCAGTCAACGGATTTGATCGAAAATAGTCTTAGTAGCTTTTCATTGTTCTTTAATAGTTCCGTGATTGTTCCAATTTGTTCTCTAACCTGAAAAAAACTGGAGCCAAAAGTTGGTGGGTCCTGCTAACTTCACGCGAACAGGACCCAATTTGAATTTATCAAAAATTTTTGCCTTTGTCAGTTGCTTTTGATTTGTTCTTCATTGTTCCGGCCAATTCAACGTTCGTTCTGCAACAGGTATGACAGTATTAGGAGGAGTAAGGGCACTGCCAACTTCACGGAAATAAAATGAAGTCAAATTCAGACGTTTAAATAGCTTGAATCGATTTCATTTTGTTTGTTTTCCGAGAAAAAGGTTTGTTCTTGTACGAAAAATACTATCAGGTTGAATTTTTCATTTTTGGAAAGACATTCTGGGTGTGAAAAAATCATGGCCTATTTGTAATATTTAGGACTTGTCTATCAATGTCTTTTTGATTGTTCCGAAATGTTCTACAAATATTTCGGTACTCCATCTTCTCAAATCCTGGAAATATAGACTTTTGAGGTCTGCATGCAGCAGGACCCATTTTTTCCCCCCAATAGAGCGAGCCATCTTTCCGGTTTGTTATTCAATCTGCTGCCACGTCGGGTTTACAGTGTTCTTTTTTTTTTGTCCATTATTGATCAGACATCGTTTGTTCTCGATTGTTCTCGTTTGTTCTCGTCAGGAAAACGTTTAAGTTCATTTGTGGCTGGAAGTTCTGATCAAAAGTCGTTTGTTCTTGATTGTTCTGGTATTAACAAGATAATTTGGAATACCTTGCATTATTGTATTGATCAGAAATCGTTTGTTCTCGATTGTTCTTCCCTGACAAACGACTGAACGAACGACTTTTGATCAGAACTTTCAGCCACAAATGAACTAAAACGTTTTTCTGACGAGAACAAACGAGAACAATCGAGAACAAACGCGAACAAACGATGTTTCATCACTACAATAATGCCAGGTATTCCAAATTATCTTGTTAATACCAGAACAATCAAGGACAAACAACTTTTGATCAGAACTTCCAGCCACAAATAAACTTAAACGTTTTCCTGACGAGAACAAACGAGAACAAACGAGAACAAACGAGAACAAACGAGAACAATCGAGAACAAACGAGAACAAACGCGAACAAACGATGTCTGATCAATAATGGACAAAAAAAAAGAACACTGTAAAGCCGACGTGGCAGCAGATTGAATAACAAACTAAGGCTTTATGGTACCTAAATTTGATAATTTTTTTTAATGTTTTCAAAATAAAAAAATAACACGCCATTTTTCTTTTTCGGTGGTTCAAGTCCACTCTTCGAGCGCCTTTTACTGAACATCTTCCCGGTTCCCTCTTTATGATCCATATACCGATAACCCCAACTGAGAGAATTACACCCCCCTGCCTTAAAAGCAGTTTTTGGTTTGTTGGTAAAAATTAAAAAAAAAAATTAAAAATTTTTCTTTTTGTTCTTGAAATAGTTCGCGGTTTCACCGCTAGAGCACTGCACTAGTCTCTCGGAAATAAACATTTTTTTTTTTTTTTTTTTTTTTTTTTTGCGAAAACAATTAATTAAATATTATCAAATATAAGAACTATTAACTGTTGTTCATGCATTTAATATCATGGAAATTTATCTCTGAACATAACGAAGCGTTTTGGGTACGGTTTCGGTGCAGTTAGACCCCGTTTCTTTTCATGTATAAAATATTGGATTTAAAAAAAAAAATTTAACATATTTTTTTATTGTTAAAATGTGTACACCGCCCGGCTAACCGGCCGGTTATGTAAACGAACTAGAACCTTAAGCTAAGATAAATTATTTATAGGGGGGAACACAGAAAACGGAAAGCTAAGAACCAGAGATATACAATAAAATAATAAAATAAAAAATTAAAGTCTGTATTTTATTTTTTTTAAACAAGCGGGAAAAGCCCAAATTTTGGACGCAGTACTCGTATCTTCAGAAAGCTCAAATTTCATGAAAGAATTTTAGGTAGATTTTAAATTCCTGAATTGAAAAAAAAAAACGGACGTGAGTCTGGCAGTGCTACATAATTTACAATATTTTAATATTCTTTTCAAATTTCGCAGGAGAAAGCTCAAATTCTCAGAGCTGTGTTCTAAAAGCTCCAATTCAGTAGAATAACATGAAATCCGTTTCTGGTTACAAATTTGAAAAATTTTAGGTGTGAACCTGACAATGCTCAATTTTCCAGTCTCACATACAATGCCGCTTCTCCATTATGGTTCAAAATTAATTTTCTAAAATAAATTTTCAAAAGTTCCAGAAGTACTGTGCTTTAGTTATTCTACGGGTTTCTGAACCAAGCTTTAGAAATGAAGTCGGCCAATTTTAATACATTGTAATCTATGTTTGAATAATCAAAGCACAGCACTTCCGGAAATTTTGAAAGTTAATTTTAGAAAATTAATTTTGTGACACAGTGGAGAAGCAGCACAACTTTTTATGACCAGACAAAGGAAGTCTCTTCATTGGTTTCAACCTAAAAAAAGCACAACTTTGGTATTATACCTAATGCACCAGTTTTTTTTTGTTTTATAGCCACAAATTTGGGAACATGGTTTCTTTGAAAGCTCAAATTTAAGGTCATAGAACGGAGTCTATTCAAAAATTTTATTTTCCTGAAAGCTTAAAAAAACTCGAAATCCTGCTATAGTTTTTATATTTGAGCTTTTTCTGGACTGCTGACTGCACGGACCCAGAAAAATTTGATTCCTTGAAACCGATTATTTGTACTGACTGCAGGAGTCTTCTGGACTATCTCAAAGTTTTCCGCAATAAAAAAAAAATAAAATAAAATAAAGTAAAATAAAAAATAAAATAAAAACAATTTGAGTCTATGACATACCCCCGAAATGCAGAACTCCGAAATTTGCAGAACCCAGAATCGGGGTTTTGCAGATTCTGGGTTCTGAAAGTACTATAATTTCCCATTAATTATATTCGAGGTTCTGCAAATTCGGGCTTCTGCGAATTCGGGCTTTTGCATATTTGCTTTCCCGAATTTTTTTTTGTAATTTTAATTAAATTGTGGTAGATAAGGTTGGATAAAGTGTACTGCATTTTTTAAGTTAAATCATCTTCTATAAACAGTATATAAAGCTACACAGTAAAAAATTTTATGTCAAAATCAACATAAATCAACATAAGCAGGTCCACATAGTTTTTATGTTGTTTTTGTTTTATGTTTGCCTTATGGGAGAAACAACATAAAAAATTTATGTGGACCTCTTAGAACATATTTACATAATATTTTTGACTGTGTAAGTGTCCTCACTAACTGACCGATTACCGGATAAAATACTTCCCCTGGACATAAAAATATGGCCGATGGTGGAAAAGGTTCGTCCCGATGAACCATTTCACGAAAAATAAGCGCAATTATTTTTATTGGCCCCCGTCCCGAGAAAACCGGAAAAACCGGAAATCGTTAACATGCATGATTAACTTCCGACCGAGCAAACCGCCAGAAAAAAGCACAATTTTCGGCCACCACAGCTTCCGTTTTTCAGTGAGAACCCCCCTTTTTTTCGGCTTTTCCGACGGAAGAAAGACCTAATTATCGTTTGGTTTTTTCAAAAAAAATTGGGTGGAAAAACGGTGAAGATATGGATTTTCAAAGATGGCATACGTGTATGTTTTAATATCTACTTCTTATCAAAAAAAAAATGAAATAATTCAAACTAAAATAAAATCATTTAAAATAAAATAAAATGAAATACTTTTCCGCTCTTTTATCACGATTTACTGAACCCAGAATTTGCAAAACCCCGATTCGGGGTTCTGCAAATTTCGGGGTTCTGAATTTCGGGGATTTGTCAGGGTCCCAACAATTTTTCCCGAAATCATGATACATTTTTATTTAATTATTATCAAGAATTTGAATGAGCTCTGATTGCTATTTGATTCCCAAAGTCTTCAAATTTATGGAATATATATAAGTTATGTTATGAAGCTGAATTTAATAACTGAAAACATCAGTCGAAGAAGGGGGCCGTTCAGGTTCCAACGAAAAACTGCAGTCAATAAATGAAAATTGAAAGAGGATCTAACATTTTCTACTGCATGTTTACAAATAGTAAATGAATAAAATTAATGATTTAATGATTAAAAATCCTGTCGGAATTAAAATGGCGTCCAAAGTAAACAACAGAAAATAGCCCGTCGTCTGGATTTGCTTTCGAAAGGTCCAATGGCCTCCTTATTCCACTAAAGTCTTCAACTAAAGGTTACGAATTTTTGGGAATTTTATTGTTTGGGGACTTTGGGGATCCGGATATAGAAACTTTCAAATCTCAAATCCAGAAAAATTAAAAAAAAAAAAGATGCTTCAGACACTAGAACCCCGATAATTTACGGGGTAGGTAATTCTGGAGTTAAAATTGTCAGAAATATCAATAATACTTCAATTACACTTGGTACCTCGATTTGTCCCATAGAATCTCGGAGCGGTAAAACAGGAATAAACAAATATAAACTGGTCTAAAATTGTAAACAAAATAAATAAAATCTTTCAAATAAAACACTAGTTTTTTTTTTCTTTTTTATTCTTGTTTATACGAGACCGACGTCAATGGTAAAGTTGCTCACCTCTTTCTTCTGCAGTGACATCTTTCGTCTGCATTACAAGTAAAAATTTCTTTCCATTTCTAATTTAAAAAAAAAGGCGATTTTTTTTTTTTTTGTCTGTAACGACACATTTCGACTTAGTTCGAATTTTCACAAGACTTCCAAATTTTTCAGCAATTTTACGGCCTTTGCTTAACAATAAATCTTTATAATTTTAATTTTTTCTCGAAAATATCCATCACAGTCAAGTTTCTATTGTTACAAGAGATTTCACCAAGCTTTAATTACGAAGGCTCAAAATTATGAAATCGCTTAGAAAATATTGAATGACCGAACGTCCTTGAACCCGACCTTCGCTCTACACGAAAAGGTCGTTCATCCCTTTTGCGAAACCAAAGCAAGGAAATTAATCAAAAAAATTTAGTTTACACAAATCTGCAATTATGGGCGGAATCGGTTGATTCCATGACAAAAGTGACGATGCCCAAGGCATCATTTGCACATATACCGACACTTAAATGTGTGCTACAACGACAATCTCAATAATAACTGTTTATTTGAGTGCCAAACGGATCTGAAATAATTGCGGAAGGCAGATCATCCTAATTTTTATGCTAATTACCGGTTTAGAGTTTTGTCATTGCAAGGCGAGGTTTACTTTTTTTTTTTTTTTTTGAAACATTAAAAAAAAGACTAAAAAAATCCATGTAATTATACGCCATTCCTAATGATCAATAATAATAATAACAACAAGATCAGTGGGAGTTTGATACCGTGACAGACAAAAAAAAAAAAAACTAATTTTTCTTTCACGCATCATCCACTTAACAAGAAAATAAAAAATGGTCGGATTATGAAATAGGGAAAAATTTATGAGCCCCCAAAAAAAAATATATATGACGCATCATTTTTCGGCGGTTAAAAAAGCGTTGGATCATATAATAGGTGCGCGACGTGAGAAAACGGACGCGGAGAAAGTGAAAGTGAACAGGACTTGACCTGATTCGGGTACGTCGGGACGGTGCAGCGTGCCAATGACGTTATAAAGTCATTGGAATTAGGAAGAGACCGTTGGTGTATCGTGAGTCACACCGGGACATCCTGTTTCATTGTTATTCAACTGCCTTCTGCATTATCATTGCCTCATGTCTTGTAACATCAGCTACTTTATATTTTGTTTTCGTTTATTATTTATTAAGCGTAAAAAGTCTACGTACTTACGCAGAAATATCGGGAGGGAAATCCCCAAAAGTCAACGAGATGTCAGTCTCACGTTAGCGCCACATATCGCGAGTCTTGAATAACATTTTCTGCCAGGTGACGGATCTATCTGATTGATCGTCTTTTGATTAAATGGCGGCAAATAGAAAATTAATCGCTCCATATCTAAAAAAAGAAAACAAATTAATTTATTCCAACAAAAAAAAAAAAAAAAAAATCTCATTCAGAACGAAATAACTAGAATCCGCCTTTTAAAGTATATCAAGTTTAAGTTCTTTGCGCATAATTGTGAAGCACAAAACTAGTTATCCGCAGTAATGCGAGCAATGATAGCACGAATCTGATTTATTAATTGATTTAATTAAAATAAAAAAATAAAATGAATGAACGTAATCGACATCAATTACCAATTAATAGCATAGCGAATCAATTCTATCCGCCTTATAAACAGATTTAATAAATGGGCAAAAAAAAAAAAAAAAAAAATTAACCATCTTGCTGCTGCTGTCGCTTTTTTTTTCTTCTTTTTTAAGATTGAATTTTAATAAGGGGAAAGGCAACATAAGCTATCAAAATAATTAATGATGACTCTTTATGGGTAAGGCAGTTACAGATCCGCAGATAATTCCTCGACAAGTCATCTCCAGGAGGTTTCCTTCCAGGCAGTCTCATTTAAATAAAAAATATTAATCTCAATGAATCAATTTTATAAATAACCAGAACAATATCCCGCTACCGTATAACCGATAAAGAAAATAATTAATTTGCAAATTCCAAAATATTTTTGCAAAACAAGTTTTCATTTTTTTTTTGTGAAAGGATGACTTTCATGCCGCGTTTCAAGGCTGTTACTTTTATTTATAAAGTGACATTTTTTTATAAATAACTGATAGAGTCATCTTCCTAATTGGCTTTTTTTTTTTATTCTTCTTGTTAGTAGGGGTCAGTTTGAAATCGAACTTGTTACTCCTCTTATCATTTATTCTTTTTCGAATTCATTCATTCTCCGGCGGAGGGGAAATTTTCCTTTCGCCCGCGACAAGTTCCTTTTACTTACAATCCGAAAAACAGATACAAGATAATAAGCCAAAACGAGTAAAGAACATGATCTGGGTTAAAACTTTAATCGAAAAAAATATCGATTGGCATTTCTGCACCAATACATTACAGTATTAGCTATGTATAAACCTGTTGAGCAACTGACAAGTTCCCGAAAAGGGTTTAAAAAAAAAAATATGAGACAAAAATAATAAGTTAAATGTCTTTTAAGAGGATGTAAAGTACATGCATATTGGAATCAAGTTGTATAAAAAAAAAAAAAAAAAAAAAAAACTTCCGCTATTTTAAAACTGATAAATTGAATGATCGAAAGTCGACGTACACCGCCTTCCTATCAAATCCTGCTACCTGTCGTACTTGCAGTTGTTTGTTATTTTAATGATATGATGCTATGATAATTTCTTCTAATTTTTTTTTGTTGCTTTTTTTAAACTTTTGTTACACGTTTATTAATTTAAAATTAATTGCTTTGCTTGATTCTCGACTTTCCCGAATAGGTTTATATAAAAGCCTAGCAACTCTAGGGCTCTGATTTGAATTTCAATATTATAAAAAGCTTGTGGATGTGGTGATTCTTCCCCTTTTTACGAATTTAAAACTTCAGGGACCAATCCCAAATTTTTGCCAAGTTCGCAAACAGTTTTTTCTTTTCAAAAAAATTTATGCCCCTTCAAAAATGAAGTTGTACCACATGTTGCCAACTTCAAAAATGAAAGCCAAAGATCCGGGCTTAATCATCATAGCCATTTAGACTTGTATTGTATTGCATTATATTTTTAAAGATTCATCCATTAAAAGCTCTAAGGGAACAACAGTTATTACAGTTTTTATAATTTGAGCTTTTTCTTGACTGCTGACTCTTTACGGACCCAGAGAAGTTTGATTCCTTGAATTTAATTATTTTTACTGACTGCAGGAGTCTTTCCGACTATTATCTTCACTCAATCTCTAATTCTTCCGCAATTAAAAAAAAAAAAAAAAAAAAGCTCAAAATCCTGGTATAGTTTTTATAATTTGAGCCTTTGATCATACTGCTGACTTTACGAACCCGGCTGAGAGATGAACATTTTTCTTCCAGATTTCGGTTGGGAAAATTTTAATTAAGTGAAGAAAATTTTCGGAGGCAGCACTTTTTTCTCAGAATTTAACCCAGACACTGATATAGATTTCCAAAATAAAAAGGATTAAGAAAAAAAAAATAAATAAATAAATAAATAACAAAAAAATCAAAACATCATTTTTATTTACAATCAATTGCGATAAACATACAATCCACTTTCAGATCCGAAAAATATTTCTTTTGTGATTTTGTTAATTTTTAACAATCCATGTTGCTCTGCTAAATTTATTCTAGTGACCGGATCAACCTGGGTTGAGTTTCTCCTAATCACATACAAATCCCTCCCCAGGACCCACAAATCCCCGTTTTCGTCTACATCCAGCGAAAAGATTTTATTAAAAAGATTAACTTCTTCGACTTGAGTTTCTCCATTTTTTAATAAATAAATCAGATTACCCGCCGAAAGGAACAAGTTCCCTTCGGTATCCGATAACACTCGCCCATTAACACACATATCACTCTTAAACGATTTAGTCAATTGTTCAACTTTATATTGGTACAAATAACTGATATAAGAATCGTAAACGCTGTAAATGAAATTCAAACGGCAAGTTCCGTCGAATAAATTTTGAGAAAAAAAATATAACTTCGAATTAACCAAATTAAAATTCGAGTAAAGGTGCTGATGCTGGGAAAAAACGGCGGTGAGATTGGTCGACTGCTCGTTTTCGATTTCGTAAAGTCTGGATTGTTCCCCGCTGAAACCCACGAAAATCCGTCCGTCGTTGTCCAAGCCGATCCCCGTCATCGAAGATTTAGCCGGGGTCTCGTAGAATTTCGCAGACGGAGCAAATAATTCCGTTTGATCGCTTTTGACCGTGGCTAATCGATTATCGGATCCTCCTATGTAAACATTGTCAGATGCATCCACCACGTAAGACGAATCGTTTGAAATGTAGAAATCCTCCAGATTAACGATCGCCGTCGGGATCGTTTGATCCCGATTAAGGAAAGCGGTGCCGAAAGCGGTGTTAAAGAATAAATTCCCTTTGTGATCTTGAAAGGAAACATGCGGCGCTTCCTCCAATAAATATTCATATAATTTATCGAAAACCGTTGAATTCGATTTTAATAAATAAATCGAACCTCTTTTGCGTAAATTACTTTCGTAATTAAAAACATAAACGTTATTCGATGGGTTCACGATGAGTCTTTCGATATTTTGAAAATTTTCCTGAACGATTATCTCCTTTTGAGAATTTAACTTGTAAAAAATTTGCCCTGATTTGCTGACGACGAAGACGTTGGATTCGGAATCGAATTCGATAATTTTAACGTCTCCTTCGACGCTTTGGATTTTATTTATTTGAACTGCACTGACGAAACCGACACAAAACATTAAAAAATAGTTAATGAATGACATTTTTTTTTCTTTATTCTCTCTTGATTTATACGCGATTATTAAAACGTTGAGTGCCTCAACTGTACTGCAGTGTATTAATTCGCATTTGCGGTAACTGGATTTTAACGGTTTTGGACTTCCCTTAAGTTGTCTTTATGAATTACAGTTGAAAAGTAAACAAACATGACCTCTTAAGGAAAATATTTTATTGATTATTTGAGTATGGGATTGTTTTAAAAAAAATTTACTAACGATTGAAAAATAAAAAAACAGTTAAAAAATATTTATTTAAGCAATTAGCCAAAAATTTTAAAAATTAGGTACGGTCGTGTTCATGTATCGGAGTTAAATGCTCTTTGGAAGTCAAGTGTTGAAATTTCGGAATCTTTAAAATTAGCATCAATGCATTTTTCTCTCCAAAAAAAAAAAAAAAAAAAAAAAAAAATTCGACAAAAAGGGTAATTAATAATTGTGAGAAATTAAAAAAAGTTTTGCATACGTCATGACTTCTTAGTAAAAAAAAAATTATAATACGGAAATGACATTCTAAAAATTATTTCACCGTCGAATTCCTCTCTTCAAAAACTGAAATCGGTATCGGCCCCGGCACCTGATGATCCGTAAATGATTAAGTCAGCATTGGAATCGGAACCGAGGTTCAAAATAAATGCATTGACACCGGCACCAGCGTCGGCACCGACGAAACCGAAATTTTAAAATATGCTAGCATCGGCACCGGCACCGTCACCAGGTTCGGACCCCTGGTAAAAACTAGGGATTGCAAAATACCAGACTTTTTCCAATACCGGTATTTTCGGTATTCATTTTTCCAATAGCGGTACTACCGATACTGCCGAAAATTCTAAACCTCATTCATGTCATGGTACTCAAATCCATAGCTTTTAAGGGTGTAGAATCTACATTTATAACCTATTTAGGTGTAAATTGAACCCTTAATCTTAAACAGCTATTCACAAAGTAAAATATCATCATTTTTAAGATTTAGAAATTTTCTTTCTTAAAAAAGCTTTTAAGAAGCAAAGAGAATGTAAGCTTAATTGACTTAATCTTGTTCTGAATTTTATACAAAAATTCCCCGCCACGGAGAAGGCTCTCTCCGATTCTAGGCTGCTTGGTAGAATCTTCTTCATATAATAGTAAAAACAAGCAGAAAACAAACGTCGGTGCTTTGAATAGCCTAATATCGGATTATATAAATGTTTCCAAGAAAATGCAACCGAAAATAAGAAGGCGGCTTTCAGCAAAGTCGCTTCTCATGAATCAACTTGACTCGCACCCGGTCAATTCCGAGAATGTTTGCATTGAAAATTTGAAACAAAAATAAAAATAAGATTATATAAAAATTTTTCAGTTAAGATAGCTTTGCATCAAAGATAAAGCGCCGCTTCAACCCAATAAATTCCAAGAATTTCTCGAGTTGAAATAAAAATAAAATCATAATTTAATTTTTTGAATGAGGACTGTTAGTGACAAACTCTGCCGCATGACACCAGCACTCGAAGAAATATCCACAATCCATTGGCGCTTATGGGAGAATGTTACTAATTCGACGATAACTTCCACGTTCCCCGTCCCCTCTCCCCTTCCCCACTGAATTTAATTGGTATAAACGAAAAGTTTTTCAGCAGTACCAATAAACACATCGTTCGTTTTTTCACTGAACTTTATCACTGACCACGACCCCGTGGTGAATATAACTGAAAGTTGTTCGGCCACCATTGACTCATTTCTGACGACATATAAAGAACCTTTCACTATCCACAGATGATCATTTTTATCGACACCCATACCACTAACTTCAAGTTCGGATCCACTGTCAAACGTGAGTTCTTTAATTTCCGTTTCGGTACTTTTTACGTAAAACACTTGGGTGCCGTTTGTAAAAAATAAATTACCGTTACTGTCAGATCTAAACTTTTTCCAATATGACCTGGCATTAATACAAACTTGCGAAGGTAATTTCTGAGGGATTTGAGTAAACTGTAGCGGGCCGAAAATGTCTTCTTGATGTAAAAAATTCAAAATACAATCTTGGTTGTACAAATCCGTAGAGAAAAAATAAAATCGATTTTCAGTAGGATAAAACCCTTTATAAAAGTGCAGATATTGAGCCACTTCAGCGTCCCCAAATCCATAAGTGTCAGCTTCGTATATCCTGGCTTGGTCACCTGCGAACGCTACGTGAACGTTTCCTTCCCAGTCCGCTTCGACATTTGTTAAAACATTCAAAATTGGGTTAGGAAGTTCGAAAACATCACCGTACGGAACAGTTTCTTGTATCTGATATTCGGGAATAACAGCCAACTTCAGTGTTTTCGACCGGTTAAGTCCTCCTATATAGATGTTTCCATAACGATCGATTGCATGCGTAAATTCATCTTGGATTGTGAAAAATTCCAAATTCACAATGGCCGTCGGTACCGTCTCATCTGCTCTGAGAAGAGCAACCCCAGCGTAAGTATTGAAAAATATGTTATCGTTCCTGTCTTTGAAGTGCCGAGGTACCGAATCGATAGGCACTTCATAGATTTTAATAATTTCTTTTGAATTTGCTTTCAAAAAGTAAAGGGAATCGGTCTTGTCAGAGTTACTAAATATGTAAACGTTACTGGATTTCGTGACGAAAATTTCATAAATATTCTCCAAAGTATTTATTTCCGATGTTATAGTTTTATTAGAATCTAATATATACAATTTTGTAGATCCAACGGCATAAACATTCCAATCCGAGTCGAATTCTATCTGTTGAACTCCTCCTTCGATGTCGATTTCAGCTAATTGAGCACTAATGGCACTAATAAAGGTGATCGCGATCGTTACCAAAATAAACTTCATCTTGAAAAAGTTACCAAAAAGCACTTTTTTGACAATGCCCGAAAGTTCGTTGCGATCAATCTTTTATATAGATTTGTTTCCAAGTGTTTAACGACAGATTAATTTAACAAGACAATATTATCAGATGATATCAATTCTTGTCATAAGTGTTGATGCCATGACAATCACGTAGTCTAGGAAAAAAATTATGCCACACAGAACGAAAAGCAGAGTACAAAAACAAATCGAACTTTCAATCAGGAAGTTCTAATAGCGAAGAAGGAAAAATAAAAAAAAATTAAAGGGAAAATAAAACGATTGGTTGAATATCAGTTTTCGTTCGGCAAAACCTTAGATTTAAGAACGTTACCCAATTCTGGTATCTAGGGTCCTATGCCACCTCCGACAATGACACTAATTTTGAGGTCGCGGGAGGATTTAGAGTGGTAACCGTCGCCTTTTTACGCTATGCCGTTGCCTTTTTACTTAGGCCATCTCCTTCGTAGTAGAGTTCTATCTAAACGAGGAAATTCCGCATTTGTAATGCCATAATCCGTCCTGTCGTCATGTACGGCTGTGACACTTGAAGCCTGACCATCCGCGCTCAAGAGAGGTTGCTGGTATTCGAAAATAAGGTCTTACGCCGAATTCTAGGGCCTAAAAGGGATCCAATTACTAGAAGGGTGCGCATGCGTTCAAATGAAGAGATCTGTAGACTCACTGGGCAATCATTAATCACTAGTGTGATTAGGGTGATGTCTCTAGTAATGGATCAGGCACTAAAAATGGATCATTACCACGGAAATAGCCAATCAATGCTTTTAAAATTGTAAATATTCATGTTTGTTTTGATTTTCATTTATTAACCCATTACTAGACTAATTGATCCATTACTGGAGTCATCACCCTAAGTCCCGAAGGCTCAAGTAAGCGGGACATGTCGCTCGCGCACCTCCGTCAAGATATATCCGGCAGGTCATGGAGGGCAGACCGACGAGTCCCAGACCTCAGGGAAGACCTCGGATTAGATGGAAAGATAATGTCGCGGCTGATGCGAGCAGGTTGGGAGTACCTGACTGGGGAGATGCCTGCCAGGAGAAGCCCGAATGAAAAAAGGCTTACAGTGCGGCGATAGGGCTTATCTTCATCTTAGAAACTAAATGTTTATGAGAGCACTTCAGAAACTGACCCGAAGTTCATTGCGATGTACCTTATATAGTGTGTAAACAGTATATAGCCCTCCAATAATTCAATTTTCGATTATTTAAAAAAGACAAAAACATCAATGAAATTAAATAACATCAAATCATTAGTATCAAAGACAAATGAATCACACGGAAAAAAAAGTTCGGTTCCTGTTACTAAAGTTCGGTTCCTGTTACTGAAAGTTAAGTTGGGGCTTGTGACATCTAAACATTTGAGTTGACAATACTGAAAATTAGGTAATTATTACTAAACGTTATTAATCATTACGAACTCTTAGTAATAATTACTAAATTTTTTCGGTATTATCTACTCAAATGTTTAGATGTCACAGGTTCAGTAACAGGTACCGAACTTTTTTCTCCGTGCAGGTTCTTGGGAAAATAATTGTGTCAGAGAAAGAAAAGATAGTTCATAAACAGACGGACTTTCATTTAAGAAATCTTAGATGTAAAAAATGGGATAGCAACGATACATTTATGTGCTGCTAAATTATTCACACTGTTTTCATTCGCAAATCATTCGTGATAAAGGAGATTATAGCGAGGATATAAGCGTATAAGCGAATCTATTTTTAGGTATTTAGTGGTCTTTTATTTTAAGAGACAATGCTATCGTTCGATAGACCCATATTATTATCTAATATCAAAAGCGTTAATGAAATATTTGTAACGTCACGAAGGACCAAATGTCAGATCTCGTCGGAACAATCTGCGCCATCGTTAAAAAAGTAGCTTACAGTATAAATAAAATATTTCCCGACAGAAATTCAACCACGGATGGGAATGGAAATTGTGATCCCTATGATCTGGAATAGATAAGCATACGTGCGATATAATATTAGGATGAAAAAAGCTCACTCCAATTTTTTCCCGTGTACTTGTTCTATACACGTTTATAATCAAAAATCTAAAAACAATTCAGCCTTCCCCCCCCTTTTTTTTTTTTTTGAAAAATATGAAATACATTGGTACGTCTGTTACACTTTGGCCTTAAATAAAAAAAGCAGTGGGCAGACAGCTACAAAATCGATGTTGAAAGAAAATTAAAATCGATTGATAAAGCACTTTTCACCAGAAACCATTAAACCAAAATTAGATTTCGCAGACAACTTAAATTACTGTCGCCCCAATCATCACACATGCAATGCTTTTTTCCACCCCCATACGAAAACTTGTGTACATTGTCTGCTGCACCTTTTACAGAATAATTAACATTTTATTCCCGGCCACAAAAACTTTTCATTCAAAATTCAGTGATGACGATAAGAAATCCGCAGTAATAAACCTTGTTCCAAATGAGACAATAGAAAAACATCAGTTCGTATTGTGTAGCACATGAAAGCGATACATTAATGAAAAAAAAATGTTTTCCTTGTTAACGTTTTCCCTGTTTATATTCAGTGCGGTACGAGTTAAATCCGACGAAAATATTAAGATTATCGACAATGATCCGGAATCAAACGGGACTTTTACAGGCATTCGGCTGGATAAAGTCAAAGGAACTCCGAAATTTTTAGAAATGGATTCGGACTCCAACATTTACATTGCTACAGTGCTGAAAGATATTAACAATCATACTCGGATATGGTGAAAAAAAATTGTTGATTTGGTTCAGGAAGCGCATGAAACCCAAAGCCATTCAGAGGCGTAGAGAGCGCCATTTCACAAAAGACATGGATTGGCATGGATTGGCATGGAGTTCGGTACCTGTCCTCTTCAAAGACAAGAACGATAACATATTTTTCAATACTTACGCTGGGGTTGCTCTTCTCAGAGCAGATGAGACGGTACCAACGGCCATCGTGAATTTGGAATTTTTAATCCATGTCAATCAATAACAAAAATTTTAGGGTTTTGGGTCGGGGCGATTTAGACTCATAGGGCTTGAGCGGGCATGAAATAAGACGTCTTTAAGACCCGTCAAACTCTACATTATAAGCAATCCCTTTCATCATAAAAGTCAGACAACAATCTGGTGCTGGTCGACATGTTAGTTGGGGGGGTCGGAATGGTGATTCATTCAGAATAGCGGCTTGTGGTCAGTGAAGTTAAGCAGCACTGATGACGGCCAACTACTGGATGGGTGACCACCAACACTCCCTCCCTCTAGCAGGGATTGTAGGATCTAAGGTTACAGTCATCTTAACCTCATTGTAATATGTAGTTCCCACATCATAAACACTAGTTGGATATATACATAAATTGGATTTCATTTATAACGACATTGGATGCTCATAAAACGGAATATACGATTAAGGATTAAAAACATAGAGTCTATGGCCAAGGGTTACCCGACCAATAGCCAAATAAATCAATTTAAAAAAAAAAAAAAAAAAAAAAAAAAAAACATGTTAGTTGTGAATAAGACAATTTGCTCACTACGCGGCGCTGCCTGTGCTGGCAGGTTATTAAAAAAGTAAGCTTGTTGCTTCCTCTTTCCAGCCCAGCAAAATTTTAATTTAATTTAATAACCTGCTAGCTTATGACATGCACTGAACCCAATAACCAATTTTTTTTTCAATTGCGTGCATAAAATTCCACAGGGCATTCTACAAACTCAATTCAAAAAAAGAAATAATAGCGGAATTCAAAAATTTACAAAACGTTCAAAAAATGACGATGACAAACAACAAAATCTACATTTTTTCCGCTCCTTACGGAATCTCCCTAAATATTTTAGAACCAAACTCAGTGAAATTAAAAAAAGTTTACGAATTTTTGCAGTATCCAGCCCCGAGTGTTTATTTCACCGACAACAACGGTAACATTTTTTTTAACACTGCTTACGGTGTTGCAATTTTGAAAAACGGAGAAACTATCCCGAGAGGGATTATAAACCTGGAAAATTTCTATATTACAAGCGAATCGACTCACGCTGTGGATACGGATAACAACGTTTATTTATCCGGGACAATCGAATATTCATTACCGAAAATTGCGATAATAACATCGGATCAAGTCAAATCGTTCGATCCGATTGCACAATTACACGATTACGAGTCCAATCCGATTTTATATTTTGGCAAAACCGTTTTCATCATACCGGAATCTCTCACCGCGGGTGACAAAGGAAACGTCATTTTGAAATACAGCGGGAACCAAGCTAAAATTAGTATCACAGGGAAGGATTGGAACCGGAAAGTTTTACTTTCTCAATATTACACGGATTTTAATATTTTAGGTCTCAGAGACGACGTAATTTATTTCTTTTCTAGGAATATTTATAACAACGAGTGTTATCTGAATTTAGGATACATGACCTACGACGAAAGTAATTACGGTTTGTCTAAGATAAATAAAATAGATGAAATGTTCGGATCGAGTTTCTGTTCTCGTACTTTGAATGCTTTTGATAACGACGACAATTTATATCTCGCGTCGGAAAACGAGGTGTATTTATTAAGCAAGGGAGAGTCCAAAGTGAAAAAAATCGATTTTCCTTCGAAAAATACAATTGTTAGCATGGGGACCGATAAAAGCGGAGATTTGTGGATTTTGGGGAATGAGTTGCACCGAATCAAAAAAGGCACGGTGGAAGTGAAACAAATTACAAATTCGAGTTTGACGAAAGAACACGGCATTCTGAAAATTAATAAAAATTCAGATCTAGTACTCGTCGGATCTGATAAAGGATTTTATATTTTTACAAAAGAATAAAATGATATTGCTGCCTGGTGATCCTGGTACTGCTTTTCGCATCTCTGGATTTTTTAAAATTTTATTTCGGCAAAGATTCGTTATATTTAATTTTATAAACAATAACGACAAATAAAAGGAAAGAAGCAAATGACAGTGTTATTACACATTCAAGCACGTTGACCCTACATATGGTAAAACAATATTTGAGAAAACCAATAAACTTTGACCTCCGATAAATAAGTCAATAAGTACTTGATTAAAGACCGTTTGACAATTTAAAAAAAAAAAAATAAAATCATTATTCCAGTACGTAGGAGCTGATATCACGGTCGGTTTGAACGATAGTTTTTCATTTATTACAACATGTCGACGCTTTTCGGCATATTAACTTTGTTCCTTTGTGTTAACATAATTAGTGGTAATGATTTAAAAAGGATTAGTAACATTACCGGAAAAGTAGAGCTGATCGAAATAGATAGCGATTCAAATATTTATGCTACAAGTGACGCAAAATTTTATAAGTTTAATTCAGAGCATAAACTAATATTAGAGACTGCGACGGACAGTCGAATTGTAAAAGTGCTTTTGACACCGACAAAATATGTTTGGGTTGTTACTTTAAGTCGTATTTATTTGTTAAAACCAAATTCTACATATATCAACGGCCTTACGAATTATGTTAATCAAAATGAAAAAAGTCGATTTTTCATGACGGAAGGTGAAGGAAACTTAATTTATAATACAGACAAAGGAGTTTGTATTTTCAAATTGGAAGCCGCAACGCCAACGCTAATTCTTGGCCTGGAAACACTTAACGTCTCACCTGAAAATTCATATTTAGTCGATAGATCTAATAATATTTACTTCATCGTGAGATCAATGAGTAATCCCTCCTCTAAAGGAATAGCCACCGTCACTTCGAACCATCTGAAAAATATATCTCCGTCAGCAAAAGTAATTGCCCCGACCGATAAAATCGGTAAATATATGTCTTTTGAATCCAGTTTGATCACCGAATTTTATAAACACATTATAGTAGCATTTAGTGGTGATTATGCGAGATTATATACAATAGAAAAGGAATCATTTTCGGATTTAAAAGTTCTATTTTCCCAGCCTTCTTTCAATTATTCCAATTTTCATCCTGTGAAAGATTATCTTTACTTTTTCGGAAAAAATGATGAAAATTGTTACTTAAATTTGCTGTATTTGATTTTTAATCCGTACGTAAAAGATAGTTATTCATATGATTTGAAACAAATAAATCGAGTGTTCGAAAAAGATTTGTGTACGTCCGGTAAAATTTTGTCCGATTCTGATGGAAACGTATTTTTTGCATCAGATCGACTCTACAGGCTAAAGGCTGGCGAGATAGATATCGACGAAATTGATCTTTTTAATGATCATATTACGCCGAGGGCAACTTCTACCGATGAAAATATTATGTTCGATTTCGACGAAGAAGAAAATTTGTGGATTTTAGCAAAAGGAGAATTATACATTTTGAAACAAAACTCGAGCAAAGTAGACCAAATGACGAATTCTCTTTTTGCAAAAAAAGCGATTATGAAAATGAATAAGGCAAAGAAGCAAATATTTATTGGATCAGAAAACGGTCTCTATGTTTATTCAAAATAATCTTGCATTATTTTTCGGTCCGTTCAGTGGGCAGGATAACCTTTGAAGACATGAGTGGATAAAGCAGGTCGTTGGACGTCTCAAAAAAAAATAAAATGCCAGACATGTTTTGGCAGCCATTTTGGTTCCAATAGTAAAACAAAATAAACCGTAAAAAAATATAAGAGTAAGGATTTATACGTAATAAGTTTTTTAAAAAAGGAAGAGCGATGAAAAAAAAACCAAATATTGATTTCAGAGTTTAAAATATAAAAATTTTAGAGCAAGGAGAAAAAAAAAAAACATTAAAATTAATGCGGCACTCTTTTTGATTTCAATTTTTTGACTAAAGTTTTTCGTTGGAACCATTCATGTCTTCAGTCATGAATGACTTCTTTTGATTTTTCATTCACTGGAGTCACTATAAAAATCAATTGTTTAGAAAAACAAGAAATTGTTTAAAAAATAAAAAATTTGGAAATGAATAAAAGAGCTGAATCGGAGTTATTTCCTGACAGGATCCTTTCAAACGTTTCCTAGTACTTCCTTACGATCAAAAATGAATTAAAATCCACCGTATTATATAATGAAGCAAGGAATCTCCTATTCTTGTTTTCCTTAAAAGCAGCTTTTGGGTTTTAAAATCGAAGTTAAAAAATGTTGCTTGCTACATTGGGAAAGAACTATTTTTATTCACGCAAAGAAAACAAAAATAACTTTTCGAAAAATAAGTAGCATATAAATATATTACTATTGCTTTTTTTCCGCTTTTAACACCTAAAAAGTGCAAAAATAATCAAAAAAGAAAAATTAAAAAACAAACTCTGAAAGTCTCAAACAGACTGAAAGTCTTTTACCTATTGCAGCGCCTCAAGCGTCAGAATTATTCATTAATTTTAGCGTTTTTAAGGAAAGGCAATAATTCCATTGCATCAGGAGAGGGAGTTTCCTTTGTCAGTTTATAATACCGAGCTAAAAAACGGTAGGAATTTTTACAATTACAATAAAAGTCTTTTCATTGGACCCTACGGTTCCACAGAAGTTGTTCAACACGAAAAAGTATCCAAGTTATGAAAAAAAAAAAAATTTTTTTTTTTGTTTATTTCAAAGGTAAGTTAACATTTTTAAAATTTTAAGAGTACGAATCAGTCGTGGCAGCAGATAAATCACATCTTTTTTTTTTTTAAGGGAAAACAGAAGACAAATCTTGAAAGAAGAAAAATTAAGAAATCTTCAGGAAAAAATTTCGAAGATTTCTTAATTTTTTATTTTTTTAAGATCTTTTTTCGTTTGTCCGAAAATAGAAAAAATATGATTAATCGGTAGAGGTAAAGATGTTGGCTTTTTGTATATTATTATTATTCTATATTGATCTTATTTATCACATCAATTACAAGCAATTTAAAAAAAAAATTAATAAATAAATAAAATAAAATAAAATAAAATAAAATAAGATAAACGAAATAAAATAGAAGATATAACGAAGTGAAACAAATAAAAAGCAAAATATCACAGCTTATCTAATGATAATTAATTAATATATACTATATATAATCTAATGATAATTAATTAATCATTTTTATATACAAAATGCATGTAAAAATTAATATAAAAAATATATCACTTATATATTTCTTGTAAAATTTTTACTGTATATATTTTATACATTTAAAAAAACCAACATCTTTACCTCTACCGATTCCTCCGCTGCGATAAAATCTGTATTTTTATATAAATCATTTAATCGCATAATTATTACAAAATCCGTAACAGCTGAAAATTGTAATCAACAGAAGCAGCTTTAAATAGATCCAATATAAACTCCGTTGTCAGATCCGATGAAAACGTCATTACTTCCCGGCTTTGCTTTGAATGGCCAAGATTTCTTCAAGTACGGCAAACCTTTAATTTTCACAGCTTCGGTTTGTCCAAATGGAACCAAATATAAATCCTGGGATAAAATCCATAAACTACCATTGTCGGTTGTGACCAAGCCAAAAATGTAAATAGAATTAGGAATGCTGATTTGTTTTGTTCCGTCGTTAATTTTTATATAGTCTATTGCACTTCCATGATCTGAGCGGCCGAAATATACTGTTCCGTATTTGTCAGAAGTGCGATAGAAATTGCAGGTATTATCAGTGACCTCTTCCTGGATCCCCGAATCAACTAAGCGACCCTCCGAATTAATTTCCTGTACGTAGCAGGTACCATTCTCTGAATACATGGCGAATATTCGATTATTCGAGACGTACAAATCGCAATAGAAGACAGGACGGTCAATGACTGAGCTATGGATAAAAAACTCATTATCATCTTTGAATCTAAAAATCGTAATTCCTGTTGAAGCCCATGCGCATACATATAAGCTATCGTTCAATACTTTTTCGGAAAGAACGGTACCGTATCGATCCATATTAAAAAAATATGGGATGGGATCCGCGTTTTTTATCTCCGACTTTTCCAACATCGAATTCCCGAGGTAAATATTCCCGTTGGTGTGAACATCATACGTCTTGTTTCCCAAATGAAAATTTAACCTTGGTATGCTTTTCACAGTATTTGCACCATTCGGCAAGACACCGATACCAGTAAACATATCCAAAAATAAATTATCTTCGTGGTCGAAGAAAGCAACAAAATCTGGTGTGGTCGTGTAATTAAATAAATTTGAAACGTCTAATGAAGCCGAGCTCAAAACCCAAACCATTCTTGTTTTCTCATCGACTTGATCGAAAATATACACATCATTTTTACTGTTAAATTTTAAATAAACGATGGAGATGAAATCCTTTGTGAACACGACTTGATTTTGATAGTCCAGTTTATACAATCGGTCCCCGTATTCCAATGTGGAGACAATAAATGCATCAGAGTTAAGGTCGAATTCTATATCTTTGACACTGCCACTAACTCCGTTCAATTTCCCGACGGAAGCTGCGGTTACCGTCAGCACAAAAAAATTTAGAAAATAAAAGAAAGCTAACTTCATTTTGAATGAGCAATCTCGAGCAAAATTAGTGAAGCACTGTCAAGAAATATGTTTTGTATTTGAATGAACACAAAAAAAAAACAATGCTGATTTTTGATAAGATATCCCGATATTTCTTTGAATTAGAACAAAAAAAAAAAAGATAATCAGTTGCTAAGGAAAAATGTGTACGACCATATGAAAACCGACCGATTGGCAAATGTCGCCTAGTTTGTTTTGGTTTTTTTAGAAGGCTTTTTTAAGAAGGTACACAAACCAAAACAAACTTTGCGACAAATGCCAATCGGTCGGTTTTAACGTGGACGTACACAAATGAGAAAGATAACGTTTTGAATCAACTTTCGTAATTAACAAAAAACGAGGAAAGTTTTCCATACGTCTGAGGGAAAATGACGCATCTCCACCGTCAATACGATTGGAAATAGTCTGCTTGGACGTTTATGAAAATCATATGAACACAAGATTACACGCTAATGTTGGCCTATAATTGTGGTCACATGATACTTTCACGAACAGTCGAAACAGATTATCTTTAGTCAGTTGATCAGTATTTTCGTCAGTTGATCTCTGATGCATAGATTTGTCACCTAGATGAGGATTGTGGCACAAGATATAAAGCAACAGTCATAAGATGTAGGGGTACAATTACCCGATTAAAAAAAGCAATTAACTACGTGACTACTACGGTCACTATCTGACTAGCACAGCTGCAGCAATATACCCGATTTCCTTACTATGTACGGTATAGAAGTGAGGATGTGTAATGTGAGGATATTTCCTAGGCCTTAAACCTATAAATTTGCCAAATGACCAGTTTGATGACAGGTTCCCTCAGCCTCGCTTTCGCTTGCACAGAGTGGGGCCTCCTGTATTTACACACAGAACCGAACCTTGTCTATGGAATCGTCCGTAGAACCGTCTCGAACCGTGTGGGGACTTTCGTCTCATTTTTCTCATGCGTACTTGTCATATAGCACAGTCGTGAACGGCAGTGAAAAAATTCCAGCCATATCATAGACTTCAACTCAGACCGACTCCCCGATCATTCGGTCTAGAGTCAGAGACTCAACCACTGAGCTACAATCGTCAATCGCCCCTCAATATTTCATTAATATGAGCCATTTTAAAAGGGTTCCTTTGGGTATAAATCAATCAAATCAGAATAGAATTCGGAAAAGTTAACTTACCAAGAAGCTGCCGAAACGGAAGCAGTAAGAGGTTGTAGAGTTATCGGCACGTAACACCACCATCACATCGCTCCGGAAAACACACGTTAACAACACCATTGGGATTCCAACATGTAAACTCCCCCGAAGTTATCTGAAAATATAAACAAAGAATTAATAACAATTGCGAAGCCAAATCAGCAATGGAAATAAAATTCTTTAATTAAAACGAATTTCTTTAAAAAAGATTAATAAGTATTAAATAAGTTCACCGATTTTCCAAGTATGTTTCATATTGTCAGTTAGGATTCATGTTAGAAATAGATAAACTATTTCACAAAAGGCAATCTTTTGATTTTCCGGTTCAACAGCGACTTCAAGCATGAATACTGTAACACTTGAGAATCACTCAATTACAAAATAGATCGATTTAATACGAAATAATGAAATACGTATATACCATAACAAACGGATGCCTTCTATTTTTTCAACTTGGTTGGTCTGGAATTTCATGACGAAACAAAAGCTCAAGGCAAAGGATACGATATCTAAAAAATGTCAAGTACGGTTAAGAAAAATAAAAGACATCAGCATAAAAGCCATGTGCACTAAACAGAAAGATACAATCCAGCAAACTCAATCAGCACTCATCAGTTGCAAGTTTCCAGGTAAGGTTTGGATCATTTTTGTATACGGTGACTCCACCAAAATGCAACACCGATGAAAAAACGTGATCCGGTCTCATAATATTTCAAAACTTGATCAGCTTTACTGTAAGCACAAGGGGCTGTTTAAGTGTTACGTTAACATTCGACAGGGGAGAACACGGATTGGTAACTAAATCTTAAGAGGGGTAAAGGGGGTTGGGGGTTCGAATTAACCTTACGTAAGAATTGAAGTTGTCATTTTTCACTTCAAAACCAGCTTAGTCAATTTTTTAATTATATAAAGAAAAATTATTTTAGTTTTTCTACGTAAAAAGGAAAAAAAAAAGTACGACGCCAAAAATATTAAAAATAGAAAATAAAGAAATAAAGAAATAAATAAGCTTAAAAAGAAAAAATTTTTTTTCAAATTATAAACCTAGTGGAAAAAAAATATTTTAGCCTGTTGGTTTTCCGAAATAATTTTTTTCGGCATTTAAAAACCAAGTTGAAAGTTTTAAAAAGAGGGGCGGTGGTACACGAAAATCTTACACAATACTTTAGGGGGGGGGGGGAAGAGGGTCTAAAAACTTACATTTTTTTTTTTACGTAATTCCTAAACAACCCCAAAAACAAAAACCTCTTTTTTGAAATCACCGAAATGAATAATTTAACTGAACATAATAAAGCGCGAAATTAACTTTTAACTGTTCTCACTTGAATGAAATTTTTTAGGTTTCCTGCTAGTCATCCCTTTGAAGAAAAGACATGAAAAAGTACATCGCTTTCCTCTTCATGATAGCTTTCTTCTTAGTCATCCTTAAAACTGGTCTGGGGTACCCACAAGTAGAATCCGAAAATGATGATGAATCGGATACAAATAGTAAGTAACCGGTTTGCTGGTAAGAGTAATAAAATTCGAAAAATCAGTTTCGTTGAAATAAAGATATGATCATGATCATAATCATAATAACTTATAAGCTTGTGTATTTTATTTAACATTTATATTACATTTTTAAATTTTTTATCGCTTATCTCTAAGTGTAGAAAACAGACAAAGAAAGTATATGCCGATTTATTAAGTTTGGGTAAAAAATTAAATTTAGATTGCTCAAAATAAAGTTTTCGATACCTATTCTAAGTAAACGAAGTAATAAAAAGCTGTACAGTAGAAATCGCAGAAACAGTTTTGATCAAATTTAGCAAATTATTATGATCATAATTATTTTTACTATCAACTACATATGTACTATTTTTTTATTTTAAATTATGTAATTGCATTTTAGGTGTGGGAGATGTGTTGGATAAACTCGATGAATATTTATCCCTTATTGGAACAATCGACGGAGTAGTTTCTAAGCGCAGTAATTAATGTTCAGGCGTCTTTAGGGAGTCAACATCTGTGTCATTATTTTTGAATATATTTAAATAATCTAGTGAAATATATCAGTAATTCTAGTCGTTATTCCTTCAGTATAAAAGAAGCATTTCCTACGATAAGTCCGTAGTTATATTTATAAGCGTAGTGCCGTATTATGGGGTTACTTTGTACTCAACCGGAAACCAGACACTTTGATTTTCCCTTAATTTCTTGAAAATAATAAATAAAAATAAATTAAAAGTATCTATACAAGAAATTGTTTAAGTCCTTACTTTCGTCCATGTCATCTAAATTTACTATTTCAAAAAATGAGATCGGAGAACCGATCAAATTGCTTTATCGACCATTTAAATAATTCTCCAAAATATGGTTAGTTTTTCGATCAGGGGTCTGTCAAAGCCACAGTACGGGCATAAAGAATTCGAATTTCTGAAAAATAATTCGGAATTCTCTACCCCGATAATATTCTCAAAAATGTGGTTAGATTTTTGATCAGAGGTCCACCAAAGCCGCATTACGGGCACAAGGAATCCGAATTTCTGAAAAATTATTTCAGATTCGGAATCCTCTACCCCAAAAATATTTTCAAAAATACGGTTAGTTTTTCGTTAGCTCCCACGGGCAACCGCCAATCAGCACGACCAAATCGCTTTGTTGACGTAATCGATGACGTCATATCGTGACGTTTCAAAAGTTGGACATATCGGTTTTTAGGCCTACACCCATATTTTATCCCTGCTCACCGTTTCGGAACCACTGAATAGAATTTAACCAAATTTCAATGGTTGCTTATCTTGATGATTATCTACTACAGTACGAAAACTGGCCACAATCGGTAGCTGCGTTCGCGATTTATAGTCCAAAATCCTTAAAAATTACTGAAAATTCTACATTTTCACTCACTGCTTCCGAATCGCTCAAAAGCTAATCAGCACCTACATTTCATCGCCAATTTGAAAAGTCAAAAGGAGGCGGTAAATAAAATAAAAAATAACGAGGCATCTTAAGCCTACAGAAAATATAATAAAGATAGGAAAATATATACATCGTATCGGAACGACGTATTACCAGAGACTCAGCACGAGTCGATCGCAAATTGACTCGTTTTGAGTTCTGCTTATTTTGCAGTTTTGGCTAAGATTCGATTCATTCATCTTTTTGTCATATCAAAGTTGCTACCCACCAAAAATCATCGAGATCCGTTCTCTCGTTTTCCTGCTTTTCGACGGACGCACATTTTTTTCATACATATATTCATACGGTCATACACACATCCATCCACCATCCAAATTTTGCTTTTTTTGGTATCAGGGGACCTTAAAATGTTTAAATTATCGAAAACTGAAAATCTGAAATTTGTGCTAAATGCAATGCTTTATTCTCCCTGCGGTCGATAAAGCAAAAAGGCCAAAAGTTAAAAAAAAAATAGTCAAAATATTATTTAAACTAACATATTTTATTATTATTTAACTTACATTATTTATTACTTAAAAGTAAAATTTACAAGACGTTTTCTAAGTCTATGCTTTCGTTCATGTCATCCATTTTAAAATAAAATTTTAACCTTAGGGCTCCGTTTCACAGCAAGCCGCAAACCGCAGCTTTCAAAAAGTTTTTTTATTTTTTCCGAACCTTAATTTTTATATTAATAACTTGACAACGGGGTAAAATGATATAAAAATGCAATAAAATTATTGTTTTCCGTTCATATAGACATGATTCGGCATATGTAAATGTCATTATTTATTTGTAGACCCAATCAACAAATTCCCCTGGCCATCGTAAATTTAACAGGAATTAAATTTATCAAGCATAAAGTAAATTCGAACGATACTGTTTTTCTAAAAGCATCAACAGGAGAAGTATATTTTATTACAAAAGAAGCGAAAGTGGAGCCGACGCCATATGCACTGCTCGTCCCCGTAGTAGTCGAGGCGTTTACCCTTTGGAAGGATTCCATATTTTTTACCGAAAGAGAAGGAGACAAATTAAGCTTGAAGGAAATAAGAGAATTTTCAGTGACAAACTCGTCAAAACTTTCACAATACGATGTCTACTATCAGTTAATTAGTATGGGATGGGTAATAACGATCTATTGTTGGTAATGGCAAGTCATAGAATATCCAATTACCTTTACTACATCACACCGACCAGCGACGTTGTGACTGTCAAAGGATATTTGAGTACATCTGCACTTAGTTATTACGGCCGGCATGCGATCTCTTCTGATGGAACAGTATATTTGGCATACATAATAAACAAATTTTTCAAATATTGATACTAAAAAATGACAAAAACGAACTTCAGGCGATAGATATACCCAATGAGGACTATATAAAGGATATAGAAATAGACGAAAAAGATAATCTATGGATATTAGGCAGAAAATTATACATTCTTAAAAGACGATTCGAATATGACAGAAGTGGTCGATTTACAAGCTACACAAAGTTCTTAAAAGTTCAAAAAGGAAGGCAACCTTTGAATTTACTTATTTCTACCCGTCAAGGACTGTATCTTTGTACTGAAAATTGATAACATCCATTATGTGTAAATATACTATATATAACTTCAGCAAATTAATGATTCTATGCATCCGCTTACCTTTCAACTGAACTGTTCCTTTGCCTTAAATTCCGTTTCGAGGCATTTCCCGGTAGTCGGTCACGTCACCACCCTAACGGCGCTCAGTGTAAAAACGACACATCTCCAGATCACTTGCCCAAAAAGCTTGAACTACCTCCATAATGAGCTTAAGACTGTTCCTCATAAAAACTAAACGCTGAAAAAAAAAAAGAGAAATGATTAAGGTTTTCTATTTTCAAAATAATTTAGATTTTCCTCGTATGTTACATAAAGTGTGTCAATTAGGATTCATGTTAGAAATAGATGAAACTATTCTATAAAAGGCAATCTCTTGATTTTGAAATGGATAACAACAACAAAATATATAATGCCTTAACCCCGTTTTTTGCCGTTAAGCGTAACAGGGGATGATTCTATGCAGTTTTCCTCCGTTCATAGACTTTTCATTATTAGACCTTAAAATTACCTATGAAACTGCCAGCAATCATCAGCTCCCGCAGGAGGCATAGTGAGAGGGACCTACTATATTTAGACACGTGTTCCGAACCGTGTAGGGCATCACAGTATGATTTCACTTTGATCTCCTAACAAGAATCAAGAGGTGAATGCCTGGTATAAACTTGACTCGACCGCGGGCCGTCCGCGTGCAAATCAAGAGTCTTACCAATGGACTACCGCTCGCCCTTAACAACGACGAAATCAAGCAATAACACTGTAATATTTAAGGATTACTCAATTAGATCGATTTAATACGAAATATGTTTATTCCATAACATGTAAAACACTGCTCTCTATTTTTTCAACTTGGTTAATCTGGAATTTTATGAAGAAACAAAAGTTCAAGGCAAAGGTCAGCTGATACGATATCTAAAAAATGTCACAAACCGTTAAGGAAAATAGAAGGCATCAGTATAAAAGCCATGTGCACTAAACAGAAAGAGCATTCCAGTAAACTCAACCAATACTCATCAGTTTCCAGGTAAAGTGTGCATCATTTTTGCATACGGTGACTTTCAAAACTGTGTTTTTTGTTATAATTCCAGAGCTGTGAAAAATGAAACAGAAGTTTAAAAAAACTTTTTGTATTGAAAAGGTTTTGCTTTTACAAAGCGATGAAAGGCATCGTCTGATTGCAATTTTGGTGGAATATAATTCTACGTTAGGGACTGCAATTTGACTAGGTTTATAAAAAATTTCACTACCGGAAATCTTTTATATTAGGAAATCACTTCTTACATCATCAGAATTTCCTATAAAAATACTTACTATTGAATTAAAATACGGGAAATAACACTGACATCCGTGAAACGTCTCTAGTTCATTATGCACTCAGTACTTCAAATAAAAAAAAAATTTTAGCTTAATTTTTTGTTTATAATTCTTTTTAAAAAGGGAAACCACAGTGACATTAAGGCCTGACCTGTTAAAGACATGTTTAGGCCTGTTGGTTTTCCTTAATAATTTTTTTGAGCATTTAAAAACCAAGTTCAAATTTTAATAAGAGGAATGGGGGTTGGGGGTTGACGAAAATCTTACATAATACTTTTGGAGGGGGGCGGGGAGCGGGTCTAGGAAGTTATTACTAAATCTTCCAACGGAAGAATAAAAAATCGCTTTTTTTTTTTTTTTTTTTTTTTTTTTTTAACGATCCCTAAAACAAAAATATCTTTTTGGAAATCACCAGTGCGAATAATTTACTATAATATAATAAAGCGGGAACTAACATTAAATGTTCTCACTTGAATGATATTGATTAGGTTGCCAGCTTACCCTTTGGAGTAGAAGACATGAAAAAGTACACCGCTTTCCTCTTCATGATTGCTTTCTTCTTAGTCATCCTTAAAACTGGTCTGGGGTATCCACAAGTAGAATCGGAAAATGGTGATGAATCGGATACAAATAGTAAGTAACCGATTTGCTCGTAAGGGTAATAAAACTCGAAAAAATAGTTTTGATCAAATTAAGATACGATTACGATCATAATAACTTATAAGCTTGCGTGTATTTTTTGTAATATTTATATTACGTTTTTAAATTTTTTATCAGCCATGTAAGTGTAGAAAACTGGCAGACGGAAGATTTGCCAATTTTTTAAGCTTTAATAAAAAATTAAATTTAGTTTGCTTAGAATAAAGTTTTCAATACCTTTTAAAGTAAACGAAGTAATAGAAAGCTACACTAAAAATCGCAGAAACAGTTTTGATCCAATAGGAAAAGATTTTGATCATAACTATTTTGAGTATTATATACGAATGCACTATTTTTTATTTTAAATTATGTAATTGCATTCTAGCTTTGGAAGTTGATTTGGATGAACTCGAGGAATTATTCAAGAACGTCCTTTATTATTGAAAGAAGTGTTTGTAAGCGCAGTAATGTCGAGTTCAGGCGTCTTTAGGGAGTCAACATCTGTATCATTAGTTTTGAATATATTTACGTAATCCAGTGAAATGATCATCAGTAATTCCTCTTATTATCACTTCATTTACATACCTAATTAATCAGCGACATCAGAGACTGTCTCCATAAAAACTAAATACCCCCCCCCCCCCCAAAAAAAAATGAGAAATGTAAGGGTTTCCTATTTTCAAAATAATTTCGATTACCCTAGTATGCTATATAAAGTGTCAATTAGAATTCATGATAAAATAGATAAACTAAAAACAATCCCTTGATGTGCGGTTCAAACAACGACTTCAAGCAATAATACTGTAACACTTGAGGATCATTCGATTCCAAATAGATTTATTTAAAACGACATACGTTTATTACATAACAAACGGTATGTAAAGCAATGCTCTCTATTTTTTCAACTTGGTTGCTCTGGAATTTTATTGCGAAACAAAAGCTCAAGGCAGAGGTTAGCTGATACGATATCTAAAAAATATCAAGTACGGTTAAGGAAAATAAAAGCATCCATGTGCATTAAACAGAAAGAACATTCCAGTAAAGTCAATCAGTACTCATCAGTTTCCAGGTAAGGTGTGAATCATTTTGTATACGGTGACTTTTAAAACTGGGTGCTTTTTTCATTCCAAAGTCGTGAAAAATGAAACTGTAGTTTAAAAAACCTTTTTCTATTGAATAGGGACACAATTCGACTAGGTCTGTAAAAAATTTCCCTACCAGAAAACCTTTTATATTAGGAAATCCCTTCTTATATCAACAGAATTTTATTATTAAATTAAAATACAGGAATTAACACCGACAACCGTGAAACGTCTCTAGTTCGCAGTCTCTAGTTATGCATTCAGTACTTCAAATCAGAAAAGAAATTTCATTCAGCTTAAAACAGTATTTTGTTATTAGTTTTTTTTTTAAAGGTAAACAACAGTGACATTAAGGCCATGCTTTCGCTTGTACGAATTTTAAAATCCGCAAAAATGCAGCACCGATGAAAAAACGTGATCCGGTCTTATATTTCAAAACTTGATCAGCTTTACTGTAAGCACAAGGGGCTGTTTGAGTATTACGTCAATATTCGACCGTGGAGAACACGGATTGGTAACTAAATCTTACGAGGGGTAAGGGGGTTGGAGGTTCGAATTAACCTTACGTAAGAATTGAAGTTGTCATTTTCCACTTCAAAACCAGCTTAGTCAATTTTTTAATTATATAAAGAAAAATTATTTTAGTTTTTCTACGTAAAAAGGAAAAAAAAAAAAAAAGTACGACGCCAAAAATATTAACAATAGAAAATAAAGAAATAAAGAAATAAACAAACTTAAAAAGAAAAAATTATCTTTCAAATTATAAACCTAATCGAAAAAAAATATTTTAGCCTGTTGGTTTTCCGAAATAATTTTTTTCGGCATTTAAAAACCAAGTTAAAAGTTTTAAAAAGAGGGGTGGTGGTCGACGAAAATCTTACATAATACTTTAGGGGGGGGGGCGGGGGAAGAGGGGTCTAAAAACTTATGTTTTTTTTCTTACGTAATTCCTAAACGACCCCAAAAACAAAAACCTCTTTTCTGAAATCACCGAAATGAATAATTTAACTGAACATAATAAAGCGCGAAATTAACTTTCAAATGTTCTCACTTGAATGATATTTTTTAGGTTTCCTGCTAGTCATCCCTTTGAAGAAAAGACATGAAAAAGTACACCGCTTTCCTCTTCGTGATAGCTTTCTTCTTAGTCATCCTTAAAACTGGTCTGGGGTATCCACAAGTAGAATCCGAAAATGATGATGAATCGGATACAAATAGTAAGTAACCGGTTTGCTGGTAAGGGTAATAAAATTCGAAAAATCAGTTTCGTTGAAATAAAGATATGATCATGATCATAATCATAATAACTTATAAGCTTGTGTATTTTATTTAACATTCATATTACGTTTTTAAATTTTTTATCGCTTATCTCTAAGTGTAGAAAACAGACAAAGAAAGTATATGCCGATTTATTAAGTTCGGGTAAAAAATTAAATTTAAATTGCTCAAAATAAAGTTTTCGATACTTTTTCTGAGTAAACGAAGTAATAAAAAGCTACAGTAGAAATCGCAGAAACAGTTTTGATCAAATTTAGCAAATTATTATGATCATAATTATTTTTACTATCAACTACATATGTACTATTTTTTTATTTTAAATTACGCAATTGCATTCTAGCTTTGGGAGATGTATTAAGTGAACTCAATCAACATTTGATGGATTTGTTTGTTGATGGAGCCGCATAATAACCGCAGTAATGCCGTGTTCAGGCGTTTTTAGGGAGTCAACATCAGTGTCATTACTTTTGAATATATTTAAATAATCTAGTGAATATATCAGTAATTCTAGTCGTTATTCCTTCAGTATAAAAGAAGCATTTCCTACGATAAGTCCGTAGTTATATTTATAAGCGTAGTGCCGTATTATGGGGTTACGGTACTTTGTACTCAACCGGAAACTAGACACTTTGATTTTCCCTTAATTTCTTGAAAATAATAAATAAAAATAAATTAAAAGTATCTATACAAGAAATTGTTTAAGTCCTTGCTTTCGTCCATGTCATCTAAATTTACTATTTCAAAAAAATGAGATCGGAGAACCGATCAAATTGCTTTATCGACCATTTAAATAATTCTCAAAAATGAGGTTAGATTTTTGATCAGAGGTCCAGCAAAGCCGCAGTATGGGCATACGGAGTCCGAATTTCGGAAAAATTATTTCAGATTCGGAATGCTCTACCCTGTATTTTTGAAAATACTTTCAAAAATACGGTTAGTTTTTCGTTAGCTCCCACGGGCAATCAGCACGACCAAATCACTTTGTTGACGTAATCGATTACGTCATATCGTGACGTTTCAAAAGTTCGACATATCGGTTTTTACGCCTACACCCATATTTTTATCCCATATTTTTATATACATTCCTAAACAAATTTATCAAATATTGATACTAAAAAAAGGACAAAAACGAACTTCAGGCGATAGATATACCCAATGAGGACTATATAATGGATATAGAAATAGACGAAAAAGATAATCTATGGATATTAGGCAGAAAATTATACATTCCTAAAAAAGACGATTCGAATATGACAGAAGTGGTCGATTTACAAGCTACACAAAGTTTCTTAAAAGTTCAAAAAGGAAGGCAACCTTTGAATTTACTTATTTCTACCCGTCAAGGACTGTATCTTTGTACTGAAAATTGATAACATCCATTATGTGTAAATATATATAACTTCAGCAAATTAATGATTCTATGCATCCGCTTACCTTTCAACTAAACTGTTCCTTTGCCTTAAATTCCGTTTCGAGGCATTTTCCGGCAGTCGGTGATGTCACCACCCTAACGGTGCTCGGTGTAAAAACGAAATATCTCCAGCTCGCTTGCCCAAAAAGTTTGAACTACCTCCATAATGAGCTTAAGACTGTTCCTCATAAAAACTAAACACTGAAAAAAAAAGAGAAATAATTAAGGTTTTCTATTTTCAAAATAATTTAGATTTTCCTCCTATGTTACATAAAATGTGTCAAATAGGATTCATGTTAGAAATAGATGAAACTATTCTATAAAAGGCAATCTCTTGATTTTGAAATGGATAACAACAACAAAATATATAATGCCTTAACCCCGTTTTTTGCCGTTAAGCGTAACAGGGGATGATTCTGGGCAGTTTTCCTCCGTTCATTAATAGACTTTTCATTATTAGACCTTAAAATTACCTATGAAACTGCCAGCAATCATCAGCTCTCACAGGAGGCATAGTGAGAGGGATCTACTATATTTAGACACGGGTTCCGAACCGTGTAGAGCATTACAGTATGATTTCACTTTGATCTCCTAACTAGAATCAAGAGGTGAATGCCTGGTATAAACTTGACTCGACCGCGGGCCGTCCGCGTGCAAATCAAGAGTCTTAACAATGGACTACCACTCGCCCTTAACAACGACGAAATCAAGCACTAACACTGTAATATTTGAGGATTACTCAATTAGATCGATTTAATACGAAATATGTTTATTCCATAACATGTAAAACACTGCTCTCTGTTTTTTCAAACTGGTTAATCTGGAATTTTATGACGAAACAAAAGCTCAAGGCAAAGGTCAGCTGATACGATATCTAAAAAATGACACGAACCGTTAAGGAAAATAAAAGGCATCACTATAAAAGCCATGTGCACTAAACAGAAAGAGCATTCCAGTAAACTCAACCAATACTCATCAGTTTCCAGGTAAAGTGTGCGTCATTTTTGCATACGGTGACTTTCAAATTTGTGTGCTTTTCCATTCCAAAGTTGTAAATTCCTTTTTCTACCGAAAAAGTTTCTTCTATAAAGTGATAAGAGGCAACGTCTGAGTGCAATTTTAGTGAAATATAACTCTACGTTAGGGACCACAATTCGACTAGGCCAAATTGTGGGTTTCATTTCACAATTAGAAAGCCTTTTATATTAGGAAATCCCTTGTTACATCAACAGAATTTGATTATTGAATTAAAATACGGGAAATAACACCGACAGCCTGCAACCTAATACCTACATTTTTCACTTCAAAACCAGCTCACTCAATTTTTAAATAATATAAAAAAAAAAAAAAAAAAAATTATGTTAGATTCTCTTCGTAAGAAAGGAAAAAAAGGTATAAAGCCAAAAATATTCACATTAGAAAATAAATAAATAAGTAAATAAATTAATAAATAAGTAAACGTAGAAAGAAAAAGTTATCTATTATAAATTATAAACCTAGTCAAATTTTATGAAAAAAATGTTTTTGCGTGTTGGTTTTCCTTAATATTTTTTTTGGGCATTTGAAAACCAAGTTAATATTTTAGTAAGTGGGGCAGTAGACGAAAATCTTACATAATAGGTACTTTAGGAAGTTATTAATAAATCTTACTACGGGAAGGGAGGGGGTCATCGTATTACGATGTTTTTAGGCAACAACGCTAACATGTAATATACTTAAACTACCCCTAAAACAATTTTTTGAAATAACCAGAACGAATAATTTACTTTAACATAATAAAGCGGGAACAAATTTTTAAATATTTTCACTTGAATGATATTGATTAGGTTGCCTGCTAGTCATCCCTTTGAAGAGAAGACATGAAAAAGTTCACCGCTTTCCTCTTCATGATAGCTTTCTTCTTAGTCGTCCTAAAAACTGGTTTGGGGAATCCACAAGTAGAATCGGAAAATGGTGATGAATCGGATACAAATAGTAAGTATAACCGATTTGCTGGTAAGGGTAATAAAACTCGAAGAAGCAGTTTCGTTCAAATTAGGATACGATTATGATCATAATAACTTATAAGCTTATGTATTTTTTGTAATATTTATATTACGTTTTTAAATTTTTTATCGCTTATCTAAGTGTAGAAAACAGGCAAAGAAAGTATATGCCGATTTATTAAGTTTGGGTAAAAAATTAAATTTAGATTGCTCAAAATAAAGTTTTCGATACTTTTCTAAGTGAAAGAAGTAATAAAAAGCTACCGTGAAAATAGCAGAGATAATTTTGATCATTTAAAAAAGGATTATGATCATAATTATTTTTATTGTCATCTACATGTGTACTATTTTTTATTTTAAATTATGTAATTGCATTTTAGCTGTGGGAGATGTATTGGATAAATTGAATGAATATTTATCCTCTATTGGAACTTACGACGGAGCAAGTATCTGAGCGCAGTAATGTTGAGTTCAGGCGACTTTAGAGAGTCTACATCTGAATCATTACTTTTGAATATATTTAAGTAATCTAGTGAAATAAATCAGTATTTCTATTTATTATTATTCCTTTATTTCCTTTCTTAGCCAAAGTAGTAAAAAAACATTACTTACAATAAGTCTGTAGTTATATTTATAAACATAGAAAGTTTTGAGAAAAAAAAGAAAAAAAAAACTGCCCAAGCTGTGTATAAATTTGATAAAATCCATTACCCCGGATCATCAAAATCATCAACCCGGAGTGGAGTTATTAAAAATTATTGAAAATCGCGATGCGAAGTTGGCGACACCATATGTGGTCATATGTTTTTTTCCCTGCACAAAAATCGACATTTTTCAACTAAGCCAGTTGAATATAACTACACTGAAATGACACTGGCTTTCTATTCTTTTTTAATAATCCATTATAAATGGTATAAAGAACTATGCCGGTCTATGAACTATGAGTTACCATATGTTAGCACAATTGTAGCACAATTTTTTGAGCCCATGTTCACCCAATTTCATCAACCCGGAGTGGAGTTATTAAAAATTATTGAAAATCGCGATGCGAAGTTGGCGACACCATATGTGATCATATGTTTTTTTAAAATAACTCGCTTATTTTTTTCAGCACAATTATGATTCTTAGTGGCACAATTAGCACAAATAGAGCACAATTAAACGGCATCGGTCCCGATCTGGCACTTTGACCTGGCGTCGTCAACTTCTCAGACATCTCTTATTCAACTTGTTCCGTGTGAGGTTTTTTAACGGAACAAAGGCTCAAGCAGAAGTTCGCTGATACGATACCGCGGTTGAGGGAAAAAAGACATCAACAGAAAATCCACGCGTACTAAGCAGAAACGATATTCCAGTAAAATCGGCCAGTATCTGCCCATTTCCAGGTAAAGTTTGGATCAAATGGGGCAGTTCAAGTATTACGTGGCGCACACGGCGGGCTACCTGATTTTTTAAAATATTTGTTACTAAGTAAAAACCTAATATCTTTTAATATCAAATGATAGCTGCCAATTATTATAATGCCAAATCTTATCAATATTAACGACAGCGAATCCTTCAATCTGCATTATAGCATGAAAAAAAAAGATGATAAAAATCCAATGGGATTTAATATTATCGATTATCCCATTGTATTCGGATTAATGTATTCTTCATATATAAGCCAAAGGATACTACTTAATGCAAATCATTTTTTGATTTATAGTTCGGAAAAAAAAAAATTAAGATGATCAAGTTTTTTCTCTTCACTTTTTTAGTCGCGACCGTTAGTGCCCTAATCAGTCAATTGGAAGAAATTAAAGGACGAGTAAGACAAATTGAATTCGACTCATACTCAAACGTTTACATAGACTCTTACGGCGGTGCTGACGATGGTACGGATCGTTTCTACAAATTAAATAAAACGCACGACGTCATTTTTACCCAGGACTTTTATTACATTAGAAAAATCCTGATTAACAGCAAAGACGATGTTTTCATAATCGGAAGCGAATCAGGCGATGACGGAACGGAGCAAAGATACGGAGTATGGAGATTGAAATCCAATTCCACTCAGTCTGAATTATTATTCAAATTTCACTGGAATTCATACGGGGATTATTTTATCGACTCAGACGATTATATTTTCTTGAACACCCGATCAGGGGTGGCTATTCTTAGATCGAGATTAAATTATCCGTTAGCTGTGAAAAATTTAAATGCATATAATTACGATAATCATGTGGAAGATGGCTGGGGCAACGTATATCTTTCCAACAGCGACTTACAAAGCGGTTCCGTAGCACAGGTATCGAATAATGGAAAACAGCAGCAAGTCCCCGAAGGTGATACGTATCCTGTTGCAGATACGAGCAGAGTGACCGGGATCGTTTATTGGCGGTTTATTGGCCAGGTGATAGCCGTCGAAAATCCAGAAGATGATTTATCAGTTATCACAAGATTAGGACTTACACCTCTGCTTTCGCGATATGACGTCAAATATTTTATTTTTAAGAGTGAAAGGGATCGATTATTCGTAATCGAAAGAGATAACGTAACAGCGGAAGCTAACAAATTGTATTTCATAACGACAGATTATCAAGTAGTTGATACTAAAGAAACTTTAAATCCTTCGATATTGGACAACGGTGGAACTTACGCTTTTGACAAAAATGGAACGGCATTTTTTACGTACTTTGACGTCTACAACATAAGAAATTACCAAATACTAAGAATCAGATATGACGGTGATCAAATCGAACATATTGTCACTCTCAGTAAAAAGCGAATAGTGTCGTTGGAGGTGGACGATAATGATAATTTATGGATACTGGCTGGAGATGTAAACGGTGGAGATTTATACCTTCTTCCGACGAATTCCAATGAAACCACTCAAATTTCAGAATCCCAACTGGCGTCAAGCACTGAATCGTTTTTGAAACTGAACAGGGATACGGGTGAATTATATATCGCATCTCATAATGGGTTTTATGTTTACACTGATAATTAATATAAAATTTGTTATCACCATGCGTTTAAATTTAAATTCAGTCAAAAATACTTCCAGTTAGGCAGATTATGACATTTTTATTTAAAAAATTTGTTTGTAATTTAATGTTTAACATTTTCCAGACTTCAAGTTCGGTCCCTCAGACCAAAAGTATAACACTCAGGAAAAATGATGTTTGATTCAACAATCAAGGATTATTCGAATCGATAACTTACAAAAAAGCTTGTATCACTCATAAAGGTTTACAGAACAATAGATCCCAGGCCGAAATTTCGGTCTCTCAGGTCCAACCTTTGCTCAGCCAGGAGAGAATTGCAAAAACAAATAGATGAAGACTCAAAGTTTGATTCAATAATCAATGACTAGTGACTACTCCATCGTAATCTTACATAAAACTGATCTCTAACAACATCGTTTCTGGACAGAAAGTTCAGTCTCTCAGACCCAAAAATCACAGACCTGAATTTTCTTGAGCCGGTAAAGTGGTGCAAAAATGTAATTTATCAAGATTCATGTTTGACTGAGGGTTACCAACTGTACTTTTCTCATAGAATAGTCCTTATATTAGATATTGTAACACACTGATAAAACGCTATTAGTAATTTCAACTATCTTATTAGTAATTATACGTCTACCTGAACTGAAGCTAGGGGTAAATTTTATATACATTATTAGTAATTATACCTTACTTAAGGTCATTTTATTACAATTATGGTTAAAATTATAGATATTTACCATACTTATGGTAAAGATTGCCAATATTATATGTGAAATTGACCCTCAGCTTCAGGTAGATATATAATTACTAATAAGATTAGTTAAAATTACTAACAGTGTTTTATCCGTGCACTTATGGTCCTATACATGCAGGCTTAGTACACGCAGTCCTTTGCCTTTGCCTTTCTTGAATTGCGGAAGGGAGTCAAAAATACTTTTTTCCACTCCAAAAAAATCAACCTAGATTTACTCAAAATGCATTTTCCCAAAATTTATTTCCTGCTATTTCCAAAATTTATCTAAAAAACCATTTACGATAAAATTGATTTCCTGCTATTTTTAGCAGGACGAAACTTGCATTACTGTTTCGTATTCGTCCGCGACAAAAATTGCCTCATTTCCAACGAAACTCCGCCCTGCAAAGTGAGCTTCTATTTGATTAACAGCGTTCTGCAAAAATACTTCTTTTTTTTCAGAAGAAATACGAAGTTTGCTATTTCTATTTAAAGTTAGCAACCGGTACCATAATTCTGAGCGGCTAAACTGGTATGAGAAATAGGTAAGGGTTATGTTTAAATATTGCATGGTCCTTCTTCATGATTATTCGAATTACTTCACTAATGAGTTATTAAGGCAAGTGGTTTTAAAATTTGTTTATAGAAGCATTTAAGAGTACGCATCATTCGTGGCAGCAGATAAGTCATATTTTTTTTTTTTTTTTGTCGGAAAAACGAGGACCAATGTTGCGAAAAGAAATATTAAAGACTCTTCAGGAAAAAATTTCGAATATTATCTAATTTTTTATTTTTCTACATTTATCTTCGTTTTTCTTTAAAAAGAAAAATACGATTTATCTGCCGCCACGACTGCAGCCGGGGCAGCAAACAAAATCGTATTTTTCGATTTGAAAGACAACGAAGATGAATGTCGAGATTCAAAAAAGTAACGGGGGGTCGGAGTGGTGATTTATTCAGAGTAGCGGCTCGTGATCAGTGAAGTTAAGCACCACTAATGACGGCCAGCTACTGTATGGGTGACCGCCAACACTACCTCCCTCTAGTACGGATTGTAGGATCTACGGTTACTTTTTTGAATCTCGACATTCATCTTCGTTGTCTTTCAAAAGGGATTGATTGTCAAAAAGGATTGATTTTTTGTCTGTCTGTAATTTTTTTTTTTTTTGTTTTTTAGTTTTTTTTGTTAAAAAAAGTTTTTTTTAACAAAAAAGACAGACAGACCGACAATTCGAACCGATTTATTTATTTATTTTTTTTTTTTATTGAGTAAAAAACAAAAATTGAAATGACAAAAATTTTTAATAAAAAAAAGGGTATAAAATTAAAAAAACTCTCTTAAAATAAAGTTTGCAGACAGACGGACAATTCGAAGCGATTTATTGATTTTTTGTCTGTCTGTCTTACGCGGAAACTTTATTTTAAGAGAGTTTATTTTAATTTTTAATCCGTCTGTCAGTCTTTCGACAGTCCGGAACAGGCTCGGAAAAAAAAATTTTTTTTATTTAAAAAGAAAAAAAAATCGGTTCGAATTGTCGGTCTGTCTGTCTTTTTTGTTAAAAAAAAACTTTTTTTAACAAAAAAAACTAAAAACAAAACAAAAAAAAAAAAATTACAGACAGACAAAAAATCAATAAATCGCTTCGAATTCTCCGTCTGCCTTACACGGAAACTTTATTTTAAGAGAGTTTATTTTAATTTTTTATTCCGTCTGTCAGTCTTTCGACAGTCCGGAACAGGCCCGAAAAAATTTTTTTCCGGGCCTGTCTCAAAACATCTCTCTAGAAAGGTATGTCCACAAACACGTGGATATACGGACTGACAGACGGACAGACCCGGAAAAAAAATTTTTGTCCACAAACTTTATTTTAAGAGAGTTTTTTTCAATTTTTTTTTCTTTTATAAAAAATCAATATCCGTTCGGATATACGGACTGACAGACGGACACACCCGAAACAAAATTAAATTAAATTTTTCCTGTAAACAAATAAGAAAATTCATTTTCTATTTTTCCATTTTTTTAATTTTTTTTTTTTTTTTTTTTAACTTTAAATTTTAACTACCTGAAGGGGCCGCGAAGCGGCCCCATAGAAGCTCGTCAGTGTTAAAAAAGAAAGCCCAAGAAAACCAAATTTCGATTTCAGAGTTTAAAATATAAAAATTTTAGAGTAAGTAAAAAAAAAAAAACATTAAGCGGAACCCTTTTTGACTTTGATTTGTTGACTAAAGTTTTTCAATGGAATCACTCATGCCTTCATTCATTAATCGATTTCTTTTGATTTTTCATTCACTGGAGTCACTACAAAATAAATTGTTTAAAAAATAAAAAAATTTGAAATGAATAAAAAAAAACTGAATCTGAGTTCTTTCCTGACAGAATCCTTTCCAACTTTTCTTAGTACTTCCGTACGATCAAAAATTAACTAAAATCCACGGTATTATAAAAAAGCAAGAAAACACCTACTTTTGTCTTCCTTAAACGGCGATTTTTAGTTTCAAAATTGAAGTTCAAAAAAATGTGCCTTACTACAGTACAAAAAGAATTGTTTTTATTTACAAAAAAAATTTTTTGAAAAAATGAGTAGCACATAAATATATTACTTACGCTTTCTTTTTCGCTTTTAATGCCTAAAAAGTACAAAAATAATAATTTTAAAAAAAATTGAAAAACAAACTGGTGAAAATTTTTTACCTATAGCGTCTCAAGCGTCAGAGTTATTAATTAATTGTAGTGTTTTAAGGAAAGATAGTAATTCCATTACATCAGTATAGGGAGTTTCCTTACCTGTTTAAAATACCATGCTAAAAACGGTAGAAATTTTTGCAAATGCAGTAAAACTCTATTCATTGGATACTACGGTTACACAGAAATTGTTTAACACGAGAAAATGTCCAAGTTATGAAAAAAATTTTTTTTTTCTTTATTTCAAAGGTAAGTCAATATTTAAAAATTTTTAGGAGTACGTATCAGCCGTGGCAGCAAATATATCATATTTTTACAGAAAAACAAAGAAAAATCTTTATTAAAAAAAAAAAAAAATTAAGAAATCTTTAGGAAAAAATTTCAAAGATGTTCTTAATTTTTATTTTTAGATCTGTTTTCGTTTGTCCGAAAAAAAGAAAACATAATTAATCGGCAGAAGTACAGATGTCGGCTTTTTTTATGCACAAAATGTATATAAATTTTATATAAAATACATATATTATATATAAATTATACATATTTCTTAAAAAATTTTTAATTATAAAAACAGTATAAAATATTTTTTCTATATAAAAAAAAAGCCACCGTCTTTACCTTTACCGATTCCTCTGCTGCCACGACTGGCGAATACTCTTTAAGAATACGCATCAGTCACTTGTCTGCCGCCACGATTTAATTTTTCCGCTAATGTTTAACTTATGAATGGATGATCGCTTAAATCACTGTTGCCTACTTTTAACATTTTATTTTCTTCAAGGGTCCAACTGAAAATATGAAATGGTCTAATTCTGTCCAACATAGAGGATTTTTCTTTTAAGTGCCGGCTTTGCGATGGAGATAAGGATGAACATAGAGGATATTCACCATTAAAGAAGAAAAAAAATTGGGATGGGAAAAAATGGAAGCAATGTTCAATTTCAAATTGTTTTTCAGAAAGAGTGCAAATTTTCTAAATGTTAACCCCATTATTGTCCCGCTTCCAGGCTAGGGTGTCCAACTTAACTCACTGGCATAGGCAATTACAAAGCGTTCCAAAAAAATCACTAATCTTAGGGAAGTATCTTCTAGGTTATAAGGGTGTCCAAAAAGATTTTACCGTAGAGTTATAAACCTATTTTTTTAGAATCGGAGAAGACTCCGGAGAATACTGAACTGCATGTTATTCGATACGTTTGATGGCAAAAGTAGAAGCGACGAAATTCTGTAACATGCAAATTATAAACACCTGGAAATCAGTCTTGCTTCTAAGAAGGTTGTGGTTCCGATTGGGATCATACAATTATTACGGGAACAATAAGGATGCCAGAAATTTTTAGAGCGCCCCCACCAATCAACTGTAAGCATGTATATGGTTTTTGGAATATCTCTCCACTTTTTCAAGAATTGAAAAACATTAAAACGTTTCAAATTAAACAGTTCGTCGGGTCGTCCGACATCGAACTACATAAAAAATGTTGTTTTTAATACTGCCAACTTTTCAAAATATAGGCCTAGAACACTCCTAGCATTTTTACGCAATAACTGAATGATGCCTCAACAGATAACAGCAATAAAACCTGCATTTTCATATGAATTATTTAATCACATAATTATTACAAAATCTTGATACAAAATCCGCAACAGCTGAAAATTGTAATCGACAGAAGCAGTTTTAAATAGTTCCAATGTAAACTCCGTTGTCAGATCCGATGAAAACGTCATTACTTCCCGGCTTTGCTTTGAATGGCCAAGATTTCTTCAAGTACGGCAAACCTTTAATTTTCACAGCTTCGGTTTGTCCAAATGGAACCAAATATAAATCCTGGGATAAAATCCATAAACTACCATTGTCGGTTGTGACCAAGCCAAAAATGTAAATTGAATTAGGAATGCTGATTTGTTTTGTTCCGTCGTTAATTTTTATATAGTCTATTGCACTTCCATGATCTGAGCGGCCGAAGTATACTGTTCCGTATTTGTCAGAAGTGCGATAGAAATTGCAGGTATTATCAGTGACCTCTTCCTGGATGCCCGTATCAACTAAGTGACCCTCCGAATTAATTTCCCGTACGTAGCAGGTATCTCGATCAATATTGTATATTGCAAATATTCGATTATTCAAGACGCACAAATCGCAATAGTAGTTACTCTTAAAGGCTGAACTAAGGATTAAAAAGTCATTATCATCTTTGAATCTATTAATCATAAGTGTTTGTGAATACCCTGAGCATACATATAAGCTATCGTTCAATAATTTTTCAGAACTAACATAGCCGTATCGATCCATATTAAAAAAATATGGGATGGGATCCGCGTTTTTTATCTCCGACTTTTCCAACATCGAATTCCCGAGGTAAATATTCCCGTTGGTGTGAACATCATAAGTGTTGTTTCTTAAATGAAAATTTAACCTTGGTATGCTTTTCACAGTATTTGCACCATTCGGCAAGACACCGATATGAGTAAACATATCCAAAAATAAATTATCTTCGTGGTCGAAAAAAGCAACAAAATCTGGTGTGGTCGTGTAATTAAATAAATTTGAAACGTCTAATGAAGCCGAGCTCAAAACCCAAACCATTCTTGTTTTCTCATCGACTTGATCGAAAATATACACATCATTTTTACTGTTAAATTTTAAATAAACGATGGAGGTGAAATCCTTTGTGAACACGACTTGATTTTGATAGTCCAGTTTATACAATCGGTCCCCGAATTCCAATGTGGACACAATAAATGCATCAGAGTTAAGGTCGAATTCTATATCTTTGACACTGCCACTAACTCCGTTTAATTTCCCGACGGAAGCTGCGGTTACCGTCAGCACAAAAAAATTTAGAAAATAAAAGAAAGCTAACTTCATTTTGAATGAGCAATCTCGAGCAAAATAGTGAAGCACTGTCAAGAAATATGTTTTGTATTTGAATGAACACAAAAAAAAAACAATGCTGATTTTTGATAAGATATCCCGATATTTCTTTGAATTAGAACAAAAAAAAAAAAGATAATCAGTTGCTAAGGAAAAATGTGTACGACCATATGAAAACCGACCGATTGGCAAATGTCGCCTAGTTTGTTTTGGTTTTTTTAGAAGGCTTTTTTAAGAAGGTACACAAACCAAAACAAACTTTGCGACAAATGCCAATCGGTCGGTTTTAACGTGGACGTACACAAATGAGAAAGATAACGTTTTGAATCAACTTTCGTAATTAACAAAAAACGAGGAAAGTATTTCCATACGTCTGAGGGCAAATGACGCATCCCCACCGTCAATACGATTGGAAATAATCTGCTTGGACGTTTATGAAAATCATATGAACACAAGATTACACGCTAATGTTGGCTTATAATTGTGGTCGCATGATATTTTCACGAAGAGTCGAAACAGCTTATCTTTAGTCAGTTGATCAGTATTTCGTCAGTTGATCTCTGATGCATAGATTTGTCACCTGATGAGGATTGTGGCACAAGATATAAAGCAACAGCCATAAGACGTAGGGGTACAATTACCCGATTAAAAAAAGCAATTAACTACGTGACTACTACGGTCACTATCTGACTAGCACAGCTGCAGCAATATACCCGATTTCCTTACTATGTACGGTACAGAAGTGAGGATGCGTAATGTGAGGATATTTCCTAGGCCTTAAACCTATAAATTTGCCAAATGAGCAGTTTGATGACAGGTTCCCTCAGCCTCGCTTTCGCTTGCACAGAGTGGGGCCTCCTGCATTTACACACAGAACCGAACCTTGTCTATGGAATCGTCCGTAGAACCGTCTCGAACCGTGTGGGGACTTTCGTCTCATTTTTCTTATGCGTACTTGTCGTATAGCACAGTCGTGAACGGCAGTGAAAAAATTCCAGCCATATCATAGATTTCAACTCAGACCGACTCCCCGATCATTCGGTCTAGAGTCAGAGACTCAACCACTGAGCTACAATCGTCAATCGCCCCTCAATATTTCATTAATATCAGCCATTTTAAAAGGGTTCCTTTGGGTATAAATCAATCAAATCAGAATAGAATTCGGAAAAGTTAACTTACCAAGAAGCTGCAGAAACGGAAGCAGTAAGAGGTTGTAGAGTTATTGGCACGTAACACCACCATCACATCGCTCAGGAAAACACACACGTTAACAACACCATTGGGATTCTAACATGTAAACTCCCCCCGAAGTTATCTGAAAATATAAACAAAGGAATTAATAACAATTGTGAAGCCAAATCAGCAATGGAAATAAAATTCTTTAATTAAAACGAATTTCTTTAAAAAAGATTTTCGATCCTCTCCCCTTCTCCTCCTTAATCTAAAATTAAGCTCTTACATCAATGATCACTCCATAACCTTCCTCTGTCCAAAATTGCGATATACCTAATTAATAAAAAGCACCCACCGGCTACAGAAGAATTTTTAGCCCGAGATTGAAATTAGCACATACAGCAGACTCAGCAGAAAATTGTAAAATAGTGTAATTTCCATTTTATGGTATATGAAATGTAGTTTTTAAAAGGAAAATTTTTCTAAAAACCCTCCACCAGTTTTTTGATGGATCTTCTGACAAGAAAGAATTAAAAGTCATCCAATGAGATCATTCTTCATCATCATCATCATCATCATGAAAAGAAAATAAAACATGCGTATTTTGAAAAAGCAATGTCGTCAAAGATTTTAACATGTTACAATTACTTACGTGCTAACGTAATGTTATTCTGACAAGAAACTATTAGAAGTCATCCAATGAGATCATTTTAAATCATCCCGAAAAGGAAGACGTATCTTGATAAACTATGTCTTCAAAGAATCTGATAAGTTAGCATAATGCCTATTATCTTATTTCTCAGTAAAAAATAGCATAAGGAAGAAAATTTATCAATCCGAAGGCCTATAAATTGAAATTAAACCGCAAAGAAAATTCATTCGAAACAACCATGGAGTATTTAACAGTAATAGTGTTCATTTTAGCTTCGGCAAGTGCTTATCAAGTTGAACGCCTGGAAAATATTCATGGATTCCCTCAGCAAGTCGAATTTGATTCTTCTTTCAATACCTACATAAGCGCAGCGAACGGCAGTGATAATGACGAGCATTACAGATTTTACAAATTAGACGCCAACCAGAGATTGAATTTTTATTTGACGTCGAAGTCGGTTCTAAGTTCTACGAAAATCCGCTCCTTCAGGAGACCAATCATATGATAGATGGAAATGATAACGTTTATTTGAACGGAAAGTCAGGTGTAATTTTTTTCAGACGCAATCAACATGTTCCCCTGGCCATCGGAAATTTAACAGGAATTAAATTTGTCGATCATGAAGTAGATTCGAACGATACGGTTTTTCTAAAAGCATCAACAGGAAACGTATATTTCATTACGAAGAAAGCGAAACATGAACCGACGCCATATGCCCAGCTCGTCCCCATAGTAGCCGAGGACTTCACCCTTTGGAAGGATTCTATATTTTTTACCGAAAGAGAAGGAAACAAATTAGCTTGAAGGAAATAAGTGATCATATTGTGACAAACTCGTCAATACTTTCACAATACGATGTCCACTATACGTTAATCAGTACGGGTAATAACGATCGATTGTTGGTAATAGGAGGTAACAGAAGATCCAATTACCTTTACTACATCACACCGACCAAAGACGTTGTGCCCGTCAGAGGAAATCTGAGTATAGCTGTATATTTGCTGCATGCGCTCTCTTCTGATGGAACAGTGTATTTGACAGATTTTTATAATACGACCCCTCAAATATTGATGCTAAAACATGACGAAAGCGAACTTCAGGTGATAGATATACCAAATGAGGGTCTTATAATGGATTTGCTAACGGACGAAAAAGATAATGTATGGGTAATAGGCAAAAAATTATACATTCTTAAAAAAGACGATGTAAATGTGACGGAAGTGGCCGATTTACAAGGGACAATTAGGTCCTTAAAAGTTCAAGAAGGAAGGCAGCCTTTGAATTTACTTATTTCTACCCTTCAAGGACTGTCACTGTATCTTTGTATTGAAAATTGATATGATTATTGAAATTGATTGATTGATTGATTGATTGATTATGTATAAATATATATAAGTTCAGCAAATTAATGATTCTTGTGCATCCGTTTGTTTCATCAAAACTGTTCCTTTGCCTGCTACTTCCTATCCGATATTAAAAATTAAGAGTCACAATGGCGGGGGAACATTTTTGATCGGGAGGGGGAAGCCTTTTGTTATCTAAAAAGGCGCGCAAAAAAAAAAAAAAAAAATTTCTTTAAAATACTTTTTCTTTACTAGGTAAAAAATGAAGTGGGCAATATTATTTCAGGGGAGGGCAGCACCCTCCTGTTCCGCCTCCACAGAATGTCAACAAACTCTTAACGTTTTGGCAACGGTAGCCCGGAAACAAAGGTACCATTAACATTTCACAGTTTTCTGCAAATGGGAGGACCGGAAAGAAATCTAAAACTAGCCTTTTTGTTCCACTTGAAATTAGCCAATTTATTCTACTTGAGCATTTTTTAAGGAGGTATCTCAAGCTTTGGGGAATTCTACGCGGATCGTTCTTCTGTAAACTAAAGTACCCACTACTCTCTTTTATTTACTAACCAAACATCAATTTAACGCACACTGGCATCAATTGCGGGTCTTGTGGACAGAGCAATGTTCTTGTGTTCTCCGAAAAACCATTTTGCTTACAAGATAAGTATAGGAGCCATATATCTTTCTTCCCCCTCCCCCTCCTCCAAGCTCATATACCGGGCATATACCTTTACCATATTTTGACCCTCCCCAAAAAAATCAGAAATGATGCTCTTGATAGCGCAGATATCTTTTTCCAAAAACCACAGGTTTAATCCTTGGAACAATCCCAATGGACCATTTCCCTAAAATCAATCTTTACTTGAAACTTAATTCTAATATTGAACAATCTCGATCCTAACTTTATGATTCAAATCTTAAAGGAATTTCGGCCAAGGATCAGTAAAAAGTCAGAATTAACTCGACGTTTCGTCAGCCCATTATGCTGACATCATCAGGAGTATAATAAAAATAATACCGGTCAATCTACAAGAAAAATAACAACAAAAATAATCAGAAAATTAACGAAACACATAACCGAAAAAAGAAAAAAGAAAAACAAAACCGGTGTCCTAACCTAATCTGGTTGGACGAAAACTTTCTTTACTTACAAAACGAAATTAAAATATTAGCAGCCTATTACGCAAAATCAATTAAATAAAAACATCGAAATGCATACTCTAAACAATTTAAAATCTCTAAAAAATTACAGGAACATCGTTAAAATACAAACAAGGGCAAAGTCAAGAAATAAAGGATGATTATACAGAAAAAGTCAACGCCATCAAACGAATGAAATCATAGAGTAACAAACATCAAAAGATAATGGCTGATGTGCGCGGGTCATTTAAACACAATTAAATCATTTGAATCTATTTAAAACTGTAGTGTACGCATCATGGTGTACGCTAATTTAAATATTCAGTCGGATTACAGGAAATACCATGATGCGTACACTACAGTTTTAAATAGATTCAAATGATTTAATTGTGTTTAAATGACCCGCGCACATCAGCCATTATCTTTTGATGTTTGTTACTCTATGATTTCATTCGTTTGATGGCGTTGACTTTTTCTGTATAATCATCCTTTATTTCTTGACTTTGCCCTTGTTTGTATTTTAACGATGTTCCTGTAATTTTTTAGAGATTTTAAATTGTTTAGAGTATGCATTTCGATGTTTTTATTTAATTGATTTTGCGTAATAGGCTGCTAATATTTTAATTTCGTTTTGTAAGTAAAGAAAGTTTTCGTCCAACCAGATTAGGTTAGGACACCGGTTTTGTTTTTCTTTTTTCTTTTTTCGGTTATGTGTTTCGTTAATTTTCTGATTAATTTTTGTTGTTATTTTTTCTTGTAGATTGACCGGTATTATTTTTATTATACTCCTGATGATGTCAGCATAATGGGCTGACGAAACGTCGAGTTAATTCTGACTTTTTACTGATCCTTGGCCGAAATTCCTTTAAGATTTGAAACTTAATTAATACGAAATTATAAAAAAAAAAATTACAAGTTTAAACTAAACTTTTTTTCTCTTTAACAACTAAGCAATAAGTAAAGATCAATTAAAATAGAGAAATGGTCAGTAACATACAGTCAACGGAACTGCCTAAATAAGTTCACCGATTTTCCAAGTATGTTTCATATTGTCAGTTAGGATTCATGTTAGAAATAGATAAACTATTTTACAAAAGGCAATCTCTTGATTTTCCGGTTCAACAACGACTTCAAGCATGAATACTGTAACACTTGAGAATCACTCAATTACAAAATAGATCGATTTAATACGAAATAATGAAATACGTATATACCATAACAAACGGTATATAAAGCAATACTTTTTATTTTTTCAACTTGGTTGGTCTGGAATTTCATGACGAAACAAAAGCTCAAGGCAAAGGTCAGCTGATACGATATCTAAAAAATGTCAAGTACGGCTAAGAAAAATAAAAGACATCAGCATAAAAGCCATGTGCACTAAACAGAAAGATACAATCCAGTAAACTCAATCAGTACTCATCACTTTCCAGGTAAGGTTTAGATCATTTTTGTATACGGTGACTCCACCCAAATGCAACACCGATGAAAAAACGTGATCCGGTCTCGTAATATTTCAAAACTTGATCAGCTTTACTGTAAGCACAAGGGGCTGTTTAAGTATTACGTTAACATTCGACCGTGGAGAACACGGATTGGGAACTAAATCTTACGAGGGGTAAGGGGGGTTGGGGGTTCGAATTAACGTTATGTAAGAATTGAAGTTGTCATTTTCACTTCAAAACCAGCTTAGTCAATTTTTTAATTATATAAAGAAAAATTATTTTAGTTTTTCTACGTAAAAAGGAAAAAAAAAAGTACGAAGCCAAAAATATTAACAATAGAAAATAAATAAATAAAGAAATAAATAAGCTTAAAAAGAAAAAATTATCTTTCAAATTATAAACCTAGTCGAAAAAAAATATTTTAACCTGTGGGTTTTCCGAAATAATTTTTTTCGGCATTTAAAAACCAAGTTAAAAGTTTTAAAAAGAGGGGCGGTGGTCGACGAAAATCTTACATAATACTTTAGGGGGGGGGGGGGGGGGGGAAGAGGGTCTAAAAACTTACATTTTTTTTTCTTACGTAATTCCTAAACAACCCCAAAAACAAAAACCTCTTTTTTGAAATCACCGAAATGAATAATTTAACTGAACATAATAAAGCGCGAAATTAACTTTTAACTGTTCTCACTTGAATGATATTTTTTAGGTTTCCTGCTAGTCATCCCTTTGAAGAAAAGACATGAAAAAGTACATCGCTTTCCTCTTCATGATAGCTTTCTTCTTAGTCATCCTTAAAACTGGTCTGGGGTACCCACAAGTAGAATCCGAAAATGATGATGAATCGGATACAAATAGTAAGTAACCGGTTTGCTGGTAAGGGTAATAAAATTCGAAAAATCAGTTTCGTTCAAATAAAGATACGATTATGATCATAAGGCTAGTCTGATCATAATAACTTATAAGCTTGTGTATTTTTTTAAACATTTATATTACGTTTTTAAATTTTTTATCGCTTATCAAGTGCAGAAAACAGACAAAGAAAGTATATGCCGATTTATTAAGTTTGGGTAAAAAATTAAATTTAGATTGCTCAAAATAAAGTTTTCGATACCTATTCTAAGTAAACGAAGTAATAAAAAGCTACAGTAGAAATCGCAGAAACAGTTTTGATCAAATTTAGCAAATTATTATGATCATAATTATTTTTACTATCAACTACATATGTACTATTTTTTTATTTTAAATTACGTAATTGCATTTTAGCTGTGGGAGATGTGTTGGATAAAATTGATGAATATTTATCCCTTATTGGAACAATCGACGGAGTAGTTTCTAAGCGCAGTAATTAATGTTCAGGCGTCTTTAGGGAGTCAACATCTGTGTCATTATTTTTGAATATATTTAAATATTCTAGTGAAATATATCAGTAATTCTAGTCGTTATTCCTTCAGTATAAAAGAAGCATTTCCTACGATAAGTCTGTAGTTATATTTATAAACGTAGTGCCGTATTATGGGGTTACGGTACTTTGTACTCAACCGGAAACCAGACACTTTGATTTTCCCTTAATTTCTTGAAAATAATAAATAAAAAAAATTAAAAGTATCTATACAAGAAATTTTTTAAGTCCTTGCTTTCGTCCATGTCATCTAAATTTACTATTTCAAAAAAATGAGATCGGAGAACCGATCAAATTGCTTTATCGACCATTTAAATAATTCTCCAAAATATGGTTAGTTTTTCGATCAGGGGTCTGTCAAAGCCACAGTACGAGCATAAAGAATTCGAATTTCTGAAAAATAATTCGGAATTCGGAATCCTCTACCCCGATAATATTCTCAAAAATGTGGTTAGATTTTTGATCAGAGGTCCACCAAAGCCGCAGTACGGACACAAGGAATCCGAATTTCTGAAAAATTATTTCAGATTCGGAATCCTCTACCCCAAAAATATTTTCAAAAATACGGTTAGTTTTTCGTTAGCTCCCACGGGCAACCCGCCAATCAGCACGACCAAATCGCTTTGTTGACGTAATCGATGACGTCATATCGTGACGTTTCAAAAGTTGGACATATCGGTTTTTAGGCCTACACCCATATTTTTATCCCTGCTCACCGTTTCGGAACCACTGAATAGAATTTAACCAAATTTCAATGGTTGCTTATCTTGATGATTATCTACTACAGTACGAAAACTGGCCTCAATCGGTAGCTGCGTTCGCGATTTATAGTCCAAAAATCCTTAAAAATTGCTGAAAATTCTACATTTTCACTCACTGCTTCCGAATCGCTCAAAAGCTAATCAGCACCTACATTTCATCACCAATTTGAAAAGTCAAAAGGAGGCGGTAAATAAAATAAAAAATAACGAGGCTTCTTAAGCCTACCGAAAATATAATAAAGATAGGAAAATATATACATCGTATCGGAACGAAGTATTACCAGAGACTCAGCACGAGTCGATCGCAAATTGACTCGTCTTGAGTTCTGCTTATTTTGCAGTTTTGGCTAAGATTCGATTCATTCATCTTTTTGTCATATCAAAGATGCTACCCACCAAAAATCATCGAGATCCGTTCTCTCGTTTTTCTGCTTTTCGACGGACGCACATTTTTTTCATACATATATTCATACGGTCATACGATCATACGGTCATACATCCATCCATCCACCATCCAAATTTTGCTTTTTTCGGTATCAGGGGACCTTAAAATGTGTAAATTATCGAAAACTGAAAATCTGAAATTTGTGCTAAATGCAATGCTTTATTCTCCCTGTGTTTATTATAAGTATATTTTATTACAAAAGAAGCGAAAGTGGAGCCGACGCCATATGGACAGCTCGTCCCCGTAGTAGTCGAGGCGTTTACCCTTTGGAAGGATTCCATATTTTTTACCGAAAGAGAAGGAGACAAATTAAGCTTGAAGGAAATAAGAGAATTTTCAATGACAAACTCGTCGATACTTTCACAATACAATGTCTACTATCAGTTAATTAGTATGGGTAATAACGATCGATTGTTGGTAATGGCAAGTCATAAAATATCCAATTACCTTTACTACATCACACCGACCAACGACGTTGTGACTGTCAAAGGATATTTGAGTACATCTGCACTTAGTTATTACGGCCGGAATGCGATCTCTTCTGATGGAACAGTATATTTGGCATACATTTATAAACAAATTTTTCAAATATTGATACTAAAAATGACAAAAGCGAACTTCAGGCGATAGATCTGCCGTGAAAAGGGGAATCGACCTATCGCACATGGTTTGGCCGTGTTTGTTTATAAGCTAAACATAAACAAACATGGCCAACCCAGACATGTGCGATAGGTCGATTCCCCTTTTCACGGCAGAGATATACCCAATGAGGACTATATAATGGATGTCAAAATAGACGAAAAAGATAATCTATGGATATTAGGCAGAAAATTATACATTCTTAAAAAAGACGATTCGAATATGACAGAATTGGTCGATTTACAAGCTACACAAAGTTTCTAAAAAGTTCAAAAAGGAAGGCAATCTTTGAATTTGCTTATTTCTACCCGTCAAGGACTGTACCTCTGTACTGAAAATTGATAACATCCATTATGTGTAAATATATATAACTTCAGCAAATTAATGATTCTATGCATCCGCTTACCTTTCAACTAAACTGTTCCTTTGCCTTAAATTCCGTTTCGAGGCATTTTCCGGCAGTCGGTGATGTCACCACCCTAACGGTGCTAAGTGTAAAAACGACATATCTGCAGCTCGCTTGCCCAAAAAGTTTGAACTACCTCCATAATGAGCTTAAGACTGTTCCTCATAAAAACTAAACACTGAAAAAAAAGAGAAATAATTAAGGTTATCTATTTTCAAAATAATTTAGATTTTCCTCATCTATATATATAAAATTCAAGACGATTTTTTTTCACTTTTTTTTTCACTTTTTAACGAAATCGCAACCCAAGAAAACGGTCGATACCTGCTACCAACTGAGAACCCCCCCTTTCTTTTAAGAGGCAACTACGAAAATCGCTCTACGCGTTAAATCAAACCGGAATCGCATCAACTTAGAATGAAAGTCCGGGGAAAAAAAGAATCGCGATTTTCTCGAAAACCTGATGTCCGAATTAAGTTTGATCGCGGCCCCTGACACGTTTTCGGGAGCCGCATCGAAATTCGACAGATTTAGTCTCCTACCACCATTCCTTCGCCAAATATCGCGTAAAAAGCGAAATCCCATATACCTCCTATAGGGAAAAAATGTTCGCAATTGCTTCAGGTAGCGAAAAGAAAAGGGACGTGTTTATAACAATGCCAAACGGTTGATGTTTTTATTGAGGGTACTGTGACCATCGGTGACACATTATTTTGCGAATTGTTTATGAGAACGTCACCCCTATCAATCTTTCTTAAAATTCTTATCAAAAAAATGAAAAAAAAATTTTGGATTTCTTAAAATTTCTTTCTTTTCTCTCTCCAAAACTTTCAAATTGCAAAATCTGCTAATTAACATGATCTTAGGCATCTACTTTTTCTCTTTGAAATTTTTGAAAATCGGACAATGAGTAGACCCACCTTTTGTTTTTAATTCGGTTCTTCATTTTTATTCACTGGTTGATGTCGGTCTTTTGCATGAAAAGGACGCATGGTGGCCATAGACCACTTTTGGTGGTGGCCATCCCCGACTTTTTTCTTTTAATTTTTTTCCCTCCCCCTTTTGTCGCCAACATAATACTTTTTATTAATATTTTTCAGCTCAATTTGAATCAAAATTATTTTTCTATTCCATTAAACTTTTGAACCGATTTTAATTTTCGAACAGATTCCGTTCAAAATTTTAACGGCACCGCAGCCCTACTTTCTATGATTTGATAAAAAAAATGTATGGAATTTATTATTAATTATTTTCCAACAAAGCCGTATAAATTGCGTTTAAGCGCAAGGGGGTGTAAATTTATTATATTTGGGTGGAATTTATTATATTTATGACTTCTTTAGCTTCATACGATTCTCATCACCGCTTCTTTAAGAAGCGATCAGGCATCATAGTTCCTCCTTAACAAAAAATAGGACATTTCTTGAAAAAGTATACGTTCTTTTTGGAGAAATATAGATCAAATACAAGGCAAACACTCTTTCATTTCCTTCTTTTTTTTTTTTTTTTTTTGAAGGAGGGGGGAAGGAGGGGATAAAAATTTTTGGATAAAGAAATTAGAAAAATTATAATTTTTTTTATTATAAAGAAATAAGTTTGTCAAGTGAAGAAAAATCATCAGAAGAAAATCAGATATCGCAGCAGAAAATGACCATTTTATCATAAAATATAAAGCTAAAATATAAAGCTAAGAAAAAATTAATTTTTTAATTATAACTACAAAAATATAGGACAAACTCAAAACAAGACTTTCTTAGGACATACAAAACGTTTTGTCAAAACATAGGATAGATAGGACAACTACTATGATGCCTGTTTTAGATCAATGTCCCTATGAAGAAAAAAAAAGAAGGAAAAACCTTGGTGCATTTTTCTGACCCTTAAACTGCGATAGGGGTGAAACGGAATATGAAGTTAGAATTTAAAAATATTCCAAATTCAAGATGGTTGCCCTGGTGAAAATTTTGAGATCATCAATGTCGATCCAACCTCAGAAAGTTAATGCTTTTCGATATCGGTCAAATGAGAATTTAACATATTTTCAATATGGCCGTCATTGGAGATCGGATCGATCTTGGCCAAGATTGGCCCGATGTCGACAAGCATTAATTTTTAATATCGATACGACATTCCAAAATTTCCACCAGGGTGGTAATGTCTGTTTTAAAATATTACAGATTTTTTATACTCGAATTTTGTAAACGTTTTATTTATTGCTCTTTTTATTCTTATGAACTTAAAAATGCAAGTAATTAACGAATAGACAGTGAATTCTGCAATATTCAACTAGATTGCTTCATCTATGTTTAGCTCATAGGCAAAACAGCTGTTTCTGTGTATAGGCGTTCATAAGTTTAAAAGAATAGAAACTAAATATTTTGGGGCGTTTTTTGAAGTTTGCACCAGCGGTTGCATAACTGGGCAATATCGGGCGCATGATTTATTTATTTATTTATTTATTTATTTATTTATTTAATTTTTTTTTTTTTAAATGTCCCTTTGGCCGAGTGCTTTACCTTTATAGATATAATACAGAAAAATAATATTTGGGAGAAATGACGTATTTCCGAATTTTGAAATATGGTCGGCAAAGGGTTTAATCAGTTAGTTCATAACCAAGAAAAAAATAAAGCTTACATTTTATTTTTCCCTTACTTCAGAAAAAAAACGAAAGCGAAAACTACTCAAACGGTTTTAAAAATTTCGTATTATTATAGCTTTACGGTTAACACGGTAAAAGTAATTGACATTTCAAATTTTACTAATTATTACAGTGCATACACTAGATGCGTAGGGGTCGCGAAGCGACCCCGAAGCAGCTAGTATGTTACATAAAATGTGTCAAATAGGATTCATGTTAGAAATAGATGAAACTATTCTACAAAAGGGAATCTCTTGATTTTGAAATGGATAACAACAACAAAATATATAATGCCTTAACCCAGTTTTTTGACGTTAAGCGTAACAGGGGATGATTCTGGGCAGTTTTCCTCCGTTCATCAATAGACTTTTCATTATTAGACCTTTAAATTACCTATGAAACTGCCAGCAATCATCAGCTCTCACAGGAGGCATAGTGAGAGGGGGACCTACTACATTTAGACACGTGTTCCGAACCGTGTAGGGCATCACAGTATGATTTCACTTTGGTCTCCTAACAAGAATCAAGAGGTGAATGCCTGGTATAAACCTGACTCGACCGCGGGCTGTCCGCGTGCAAATCAAGAGTCTTAACAATGGACTACCACTCGCCCTTAACGACGAAATCAAGCACTAGCACTGTAATACTTGAGGATTACTCAATTAGATCGATTTAATACGAAATATGTTTATTCCATAACATGTAAAAACACTGCTCTCTATTTTTTCAACTTGGTTAATCTGGAATTTTATGAAGAAACAAAAGTTCAAGGCAAAGGTCAGCTGATACGATATCTAAAAAATGTCACAAACCGTTAAGGAAAATAGAAGGCATCAGTATAAAAGCCATGTGCACTAAAAAGAAAGAGCATTCCAGTAAACTCAAACAATACTCATCAGTTTCCAGGTAAAGTGTGCATCATTTTTGCATACGGTGACTTTCAAAACTGTGTTTTTTTAATAACTCCAGAGTTGTGAAAAATGAAACAGAAGTTTAAAAAAACTTTTTGTATTGAAAAGATTTTTTTTTTTAAGCGATGAAAGTCTGACTGCAATTTTGGTGGAATATAATTCTACGTTAGAAACTGCAATTTGACTAGGTTTATAAAAAATTTCACTACCGGAAACCTTTTATATTAGGAAATCCCTTCTTACATCATCAGGATTTTCTATAAAAATACTACTATTGAATTAAAATACGGGAAATAACACTGAAAGCCGTGAAACGTCTCTAGTTCATTATGCACCCTGTACTTCAAATAAAAAAAAAAAATTTTAGCTTAATTTTTTGTTCATAATTTTTTTTAAAAAGGGAAACAACAGTGACATTAAGGCTTGACCTGTTAATCCACGTTTAGACCAATTGGTTTTCCTTAATAATTTTTTTTTTAAAACCAAGTTAAAATTTTAATAAGAGGAATGGGGGTCGACGAAAATCTTACATAATACTTTCGGAGGGGGGGGAGCGGGTCTAGGAAGTTATTACTAAATCTTCCAACGGAAGAATAAAAAATCGCTTTTTTTTTTAACGATCCCTAAAACAAAAATATCTTTTTGGAAATCACCAGTGCGAATAATTTACTATAACATAATAAAGCGAAAACTAACATTAAATGTTCTCACTTGATTAGGTTGCCTGTTAGTCATCCCTTTGGAGTTATAGAAGACATGAAAAAGTACACCGCTTTCCTCTTCATGATGGCTTTCTTCTTAGTCATCCTTAAAACTGGTCTGGGGTATCCACAAGTAGAATCGGAAAATGGTGATGAATCGGATACAAATAGTAAGTAACCGATTTGCTGGTAAGGGTAATAAAACAGTTTTGATCAAATTAAGATACGATTACGATCATAATAACTTATAAGCTTGTGTATATTTTTTGTAATATTTATATTACGTTTTTAAATTTTTTATCAGCCATGTAAGTGTAGAAAACTGGCAGACGGAACCATATGCCAATTTTTTAAGCTTTAATAAAAAATTAAATCTAGTTTGCTTAGAATAAAGTTTTCAGTACCTTTTAAAGTAAACAAAGTAATAGAAAGCTACACTAAAAATCGCAGAAACAGTTTTGATCCAATAGGAAAAGATTTTGATCATAACTATTTTGAGTATTATATACGAATGCACTATTTTTTATTTTAAATTATGTAATTGCATTCTAGCTTTGGAAGTTGATTTGGATGAACTCGAGGAATTATTCAAGAACGTCCTTTATTATTGAAAGAAGTGTTTGTAAGCGCAGTAATATCGAGTTCAGGCGTCTTTAGGGAGTCAACATCTGTATCATTCGTTTTGAATATATTTACGTAATCCAGTGAAATGAATCAGTAATTCCTCTTATTATTATTTCATTTACATACCTACTTAATCAGCGACATCAGAGACTGTCTCCATAAAAACTAAATACCCCCCCCCCCCCCAAAAAAAAAGAGAAATGTAAGGGTTTCCTATTTTCAAAATAATTTCGATTACCCTAGTATGCTTTATAAAGTGTCAATTAGGATTCATGATAGAAATAGATAAACTAAAAACAATATCTTGATGAGCGGTTCAACATCGACTTCAAGCAATAATACTGTAATACTTGAGGATCATTCCATTCCAAACAGATTTACTTACAACGACTTACTTTATTACATAACAAACGGTATGTAAAGCGATGCTCTCTATTTTTTCAACTTGGTTGCTCTGGAATTTTATTGCGAAACAAAAGCTCAAGGCAGAGGTTAGCTGATACGATATCTAAAAAATATCAAGTACGGTTAAGGAAAATAAAAGCATACATGTGCATTAAACAGAAAGGACATTCCAGTAAAGTCAATCAGTACTCATCAGTTTCCAGGTAAGGTGTGAATCATTTTTGTATACGGTGACTTTCAAAACTGTGTGCTTTTTTCATTCCAAAGTCGTGAAAAATGAAACGGAAGTTTAAAAAAACTTTTTCTATTGAAAAGGAATATAATTCTACGTTAGGGACACAGGTTCGACTAGGTCTGTAAAAACTTTCACTACCAGAAAACCTTTTATATTAGGAAATCCCTTCTTGTATCAACAGAATTTTATTATTAAATTAAAATACAGGAATTAACACCGACAACCGTGAAACGTCTCTAGTTCGCGGTCTCTAGTTATGTATTCAGTACAGAAAAGAAATTTCAGCTTTATACAGTATTTTGTTGTTAATTTTTTTTGAAAAGGTAATCAACAGTGACATATTAAGGCCATGCTTTCGCTTGTACGAATTTTAAAATCCGCAAAAATGCAGCACCGATGAAAAAACGTTATCCGGTCAAAATATTTCAAAACTTAAATCAATTTTGCTGTACGCATAAGGGACCGTTGAAGTATTACGGAGGCATTGACTGAGGGATGTTCAAATTAACCTTACGTAAGAATTTAAATTTTCATTTTTCACATCAAAACCAGCTTGCTCAATTTTTTAATTATATGTATAAAAAAAAAATTATTTTAGTTACTCTACGTAAAGAGGAAAAAAACTTATAATGCCAAAAATATTCACGTAAGAAAATAAATAAATGAATACGCTTAGAAAGAAAAAGTTATCTTTTAAATTATAAACCTAGTCAAATTTTACGAAAAAAAGTTTTTAGCTTGATGGTTTTCTTTAATAATTTGTTTCCCCATTTAAAAATTAAGTTAAAATTTTAATAAGAGGGGCAGAATTTTACATAATACTTCAGGAAGTTATTAATAAATCTTACAATGGGGGGATCTAAAAACACAATTTTATTTGTTTATGTAATACTTAAACGATCCTAAAACAAAAACATAATTTTTGAAATCACCAAAGCTAATAATTAACTTTAACATAACGCTAACTAACTTTTTAATGTGGAATGATATAGATTAGGTTGCCCGCTAGTCATCCCTTTGAAGAGAAGACATGAAAAAGTTCACCGCTTTCCTCTTCATGGTAGCTTTCTTCTTAGTCATCCTTAAAACTGCTCAGGGGTATCCACAAGATCAATTCGATCTACAAAAACTCGATTATGACAACTGGGATGATACGGATAGTAGTAAGTAACCTGTTTGCTGGTAAGGGTAATAAAACTCAAAAAAACAATCTCGTTCAAATTTGGATACGACTATGATCATAATAACTTATAAGCTTGTGCATTTCTTTTCTTTTCTTTTCTTTTCTTTTTTTTTTTTTTTTTAATATTACGTTTTTAAATTTTGTATCACCCATCCAAGTGTAGAAAAACTAGCAGAGAAAGGATATGCCGATTTTTTAAGTTTTGATAAAAAATTAAATTTAGTTTGTTCAAAATAAAGTGTTCGATACCTTTCTAAGTAAACGAAGTAATAAAAAGCTAAAGTGAAAATCGCAGAAACAGTTTTGATCAAATTAGGAAAGGTTATGATCATAATTATTTTTATCATCAACTATATATGTACTATTTTTTCATTTTAAATTATGTTAATTGTATTCTAGCTTTGGAAGATGTATTGGATGAATTGCTTCCAGAAGCATTAGAATGAGGTGTTTCTAAGCGCAGTAATGTCGTGTTCAGGCGTCTTCAGGGAGTCAACATCTGTGTTATTACTTCTGAATATAATTAAATAATATAGTGGAATAAATCAGTAATTCTATTTATTATTCCACCATTTCCTTTCTTAACCAAGATAGTAAAAGAAGTTACCTATGATAAGTCTATAGTTCGAGACATGAGAACCAAAACCGTTCAAATCGGCTCGATTACCGAAAATGAGATTTTTCCAGAAAAATATTTCTTTTCTTATGCTCTTTCATCTCCCGTTTTCGAAATTTTAAAATTCGGACTCCATTCCCGAGATTTTGAAAGCCAAAAACGTTCAAATGCCTATAAAAGTTTAAAAAGTCGGATCCATAAGCGTTTATCAGTAATTTACAATGGACGACCAGCAGTTGAAACAAGTTTTTGATTCGGAGAAATGCATACACGCTTATGGTTCTGAAAGACCAGAAATATTTAACTTATTGTTCTTTAAACTTTTATGGTTCTTATTTAAAAAAATTTCCTAGATTTGGGTCTTTTTTTGAAACTTTAGATATTTCTTACGTAACTTTCAATTTTTTTCGGTGATTTTTTTTTATAGTTAGTCTGTGAATTTGTTAATATGTTTAGAGCAACAAAAACAGAAAAATCGATTTAAATCATTCTGTAAATATGTGTTAAACTTAAACAAAAAAATTAGGCTCAAAGTATTTTGTGGGGGATTGGGGGACCCCTCACGTTAAAAATAATTTCATATTCGTAATCAGCGACCCCAAAAACCCCCCGATACAAAATTTGAAGCCAAAATTCCAAAAACTAGACTTTTTTCCGGCTAAAATGGGTATTCCGACCACTATGCGGCATGAAGAACTATGTTCTCTTTTTATATTAAGATATTATATTGATCAACAGAATTTTTTTTTTCAACCGGTTTGGTTTGAGATTTTACAACGAAACAAAAGCTCAAGCAAAATATGATAAGGCGGTGAAGGGAAAAAAGAAATCAGCAGAAAAACCATGTGCACTAAGCAAAAACGATATTCCAGTAAAATCAGTCAGTATTCATCCATTTCTGGATTCTTCAATTTTGGATCATTGGGGCCATTCAAGTATTACGTCGAGCATACGTCTGGCTACCTGATATTTTAAAATATTTGTTACTAAGTAAAAACCTAGCATCTTTTAACATCAAATGATAGCATCCGATAATTATAATGCCAAATCTTATCAAAATTAACGGCAGTGAATCCTTTAATCTGCATTACAGCCTGAAAAAAAAGATTAATAAAAATCCGATGGGATTATTATTATCAATTTTCCCATTGTATTCGTATTAATGTATTCTTCATATATAAACCAAAGGATACTACTTACTGCAAATCATTTTTTGATTTATAGTTCGGGGAAAAAAAAAAAAAAAATTAAGATGATCAAGTTTTTTCTCTTCACTTTTTTAGTCGCGACCATTAGTGCCCTAATCAGTCAATTGGAAGAAATTAAAGGACGAGTAAGACAAATCGAATTCGACTCATACTCAAACGTTTACGTAGACTCTTACGGCGGTGCTGACGATGGTACGGATCGTTTCTACAAATTAAATAAAACGCACGACGTCATTTTTACCCAGGACTTTTATTACATTAGAAAAATCTTGATCAACAGCAAAGGCGATGTTTTCATAATCGGAAGTGAATCAGGCGACGACGGAACGGAGCAAAGATACGGAGTATGGAGACTGAAATCCAATTCCACTCAGTCTGAATTATTATTCAAATTTCACTGGAATTCATACGGGGATTATTTTATCGACTCAGACGATAATACTTTCTTGAACACCCGATCAGGGGTGGCTATTCTTAGATCGAGATTAAATTATCCGTTAGCTGTGACAAATTTAAATGGATATAATTACGATAATCATGTGGAAGATGGCTGGGGCAACGTATATCTTTCCAACAGCGACTTACAAACCGGTTCCGTAGCACTGGTATCGAAAAATGGAAAACAGCAGCAAGTTCCCGAAGGTGATAAGTACCCTATTGCAGATACGAGCAGAGTGACCGGGATCGTTTATTGGCGGTTATTGGCCAGGTGATAGCCGTCGAAAATCCAGAAGATGATTTATCAGTTATCACAAGATTAGGACTTGCACCATTGCTTTCGCGATATGACGTCAACTATTTTATTTTTAACAGTGAAAGGGATCGATTATTCGTAATCGAAAGAGATAACGTAACAGCGGAAGCTAACAAATTGTATTTCATAACAACAGATTATCAAGTAGTTGATACAAGAGAAACTTTAAATCCTTCGATATTGGACAACGGTGGAACTTACGCTTTTGACAAAAATGGAACGGCATTTTTTACGTACTTTGACGTCTACAACATAAGAAATTACCAAATACTAAGAATCAGATATGACGATGATCAAATTGAACATATTGTCACTCTCAGTAAAAAGCGAATAGTATCGTTGGAGGTGGACGATAATGATAATTTATGGATACTGGCTGGGGATGTAAACGGTGGAGATTTATACCTTCTTCCGACGAATTCCAATGAAACCACTCAAATTTCAGAATCCCAACTGGCGTCAAGCACTGAATCGTTTTTGAAACTGAACAGGGATACGGGTGAATTATTTATCGCATCTCATAATGGGTTTTATGTTTACACTGATAATTAATATAAAATTTGTTATCAACATGCGTTTAAATTTAAATTCAGTCAAAAGTACTTCCAGTTAGGCAGATTATGACATTTTTATTTAAAAAATTTGTTTGTAATTTAATGTTTAACATTTTCCAGACTTCAAGTTCGGTCCCTCAGACCAAAAGTATAACACTCAGGAAAAATGTTGTTTGATTTAACAATCAAGGATTATTCGAATCGATAACTTACAAAAAAGCTTGTATCACTCATAAAGGTTTACAGAACAATAGATCCCAGGCCAAAATTTCGGTCTCTCAGGTCTAACCTTTGCTCAGCCAGGAGAGAATTGCAAAAACAAGTAGATGAAGACTCAAAGTTTGATTCAATAATCAATGACTAGTGACTACTCCATCGTAATCTTACAAAAAACTGATCTCCAACAACATCGTTTCTAGACAGAAAGTTCAGCCTCTCAGACCCAAAAATCACAGACCTGAATTTTTTTGAGCCGGTAAAGTGGTGCAAAAATGTAATTTATCAAGATTCATGTTTGACTGAGGGTTACCAACTGTACTTTTCTCATAGAATAGTCCTTATATTAGATATTATAACACACTGATAAAACGCTATTAGTAATTTCAACTATCTTATTAGTAATTATACGTCTACCTGAACTGAAGCTAGGGGTAAATTTTATATACATTATTAGTAATTTTTACCTCACTTAAAATCATTTTATTACAATTATGGTTAAAATTATAGATATTTACCATACTTATGGTAAAGATTGCCAATATTATATGTGAAATTGACCCTCAGCTTCAGGTAGATATATAATTACTAATAACATTAGTTAAAATTACTAACAGTGTTTTACCCGTGCACTTATGGTCCTATACATGCAGGCTTAGTACACGCAGTCCTTTGCCTTTGCCTTTCTTGAATTGCGGAAGGGAGTCAAAAATACTTTTTTCCACTCCAGAAAAATCAACCTAGATTTTACTCAAAATGCATTTTAAATTTTGATTCCAAAATTTATCTAAAAAACCATTTAAAACTGATTTCCAGCTATTTTTAGCAGGAGGAAACTTGCATTACTGTTTCGTATTCGTCCGCGACAAAAATTGCCTCATTTCCAACGAAACTCCGCCCTGCAAAGTGAGCTTCTATTTGATTAACAGCGTTCTGCAAAATACTTCTTTTTTTCAGAAGAAATACGAAGTAACTTGCTATTTCTATTTAAAGTTAGCAACCGAATTCTGAGCGGCTAAACTGGTATGAGAAATAGGTAAGGGTTATGTTTAAATATTGCATGGTCCTTCTTCATGATTATTCGAAATACTTCACTAATGAGTTATTAAGGCAAGCGGTTTTAAAATTTTTTTATAGAGGCATTTAAGAGTACGCATCATTCGTGGCAGCAGATAAGTCGTATTTTTTTTTTTTTTTTTTTTTTTTTTGTCAGTAAAACGAGGACCAGTGTTGCGAAAAGAAATATTAAAGACTCTTCAGGAAAAAATTTCGAATATTATCTAATTTTTTATTTTTCTACATTTATCTTCGTTTTTCTTTAAAAAGAAAAATACGATTTATCTGCCGCCACGACTGCAGCCGGGGCAGCAAACAAAATCGTATTTTGCGATTTGAAAGACAACGAAGATGAATGTCGAGATTCAAAAAAGTAACCAAGGGGTCGGAGTGGTGATTTATTCAGAGTAGCGGCTCGTGATCAGTGAAGTTAAGCACCACTAATGACGGCCAGCTACTGTATGGGTGACCGCCAACACTACCTCCCTCTAGCACGGATTGCAGGATCTACGGTTACAACCATCTTAACCTCGTTGTAATTCGTAGTTCCCACATCAAAAATACCAGTTGGATATGCACATAAATTGGATTTCATTAACAACGACACTTGGATGTTCATAAAACGGAATACGATTAAGGATTATTACGGGAAAAAATACCGCGATACGACATAATAATGAAAAAGTACAGAGTATACGTTAAGGTGGCCAATGCGCAAAAGCCAAATAAAGTGCAAAAAAAAAGTAACCATACTTAAGATTTTTTTCTAAATATGCGCTGCTTTTTTTATTCTCGAGATTCGTCTTTGTTTTCCCTCAAATCGAAAAATACGATTTTGTCTGCTGCCACGACTGCAGCATACTTTAACATCTCTTTTTAACATCACTACCGGTATGATTCATAGATCATGACCAAAATTCATTGATACCGTGCTCTTTGTATACCACAATTCGTTGTTGAGTAACATCTTCGAGTTAAACGGGAAATAAGCTCTTGAATATTTTGCAACCAACACTTCAATTTTTGCTCAGCGCATTCATTCTAATTCAAAATCAATCACGATTTCCTTATCATCTGATAAAAATAATGGTATATATAAATAACGTCGAAACATGGACCGGGCTACTACTTCAACTTTAGCTTCTCGGGTTGAAAAATTCAAAATCAAAATTAAAAATGAAATTATTTCTAGTGTTTTCGGTACTGATAACACTTACAGTTAAAGGTTTTGAAGTGGAAAAAATAAAAGGGATAGAAGGAACTATATTTCAAATTGAATTCGATAAGTACAACAATAGTTATGTAACCGCAGGAACCGACAGTGACATTTCGTTGTACAAATTGAACGATAAAAATGATGTAGTCCTTAATATCGAATTGCCAATGGTGGGATATTTATTAACAAGCAACGAGGGAGACGTGTATTTGTTAACCAAAAGGAGTGACGGTTTACGTCCAGTTTGGTCGCTGAAATCGAATGCCACAGAAATAAAATTATTACTGGAATACAATCCGAGTGATAAGCTTAATTGCGAAGATTGGAGCTTTCTTGACAAAGACGGTAATCTATACATAAACGAAGCAAACGGAGTGGCAGTGGTCAAATCAGGACAAGATTCTTTCACGGGAATAACTGCTCTAGAAAATTTTGCTTTTTGTCAGACTGGAGAAGACTCGGAAGGCAATGTGTATCTCGGAAATAGTGATAGTAACAATCCGATAATATACGTGCTACCGAAAGAAGCAAAGGAATCACCAGTACCTTATGGCGAAAGGGTTTCTGGTTTTGAAAATGTTAACATTAATTTTCACCCTGGGTATAAAAATCAGGTGTTTGTAATTTCTACATCAGATTCAGCTCCGTTAGAATTAAAAAAGCTGGCGGGGAACTCTTCAGAACTTTTATACTCATTCGACGGGGTTACTTACGTTTATTCTTACAATTCACAACAGCGATTTTTCCTGGTTTTAGAAGACGTTAACGATGCCAAAAAATACGTTTATATCTTTACATCAGATGGTCAAGTTGTCCGAAGTGAAGATGTCGTCGATAATCAAGTTCGTTTTCCGAAGGAGGATCCCGCCCTAAGCCCATTTTCTAATGACGACGATGACAACGTATACGTAGTCGTATATTTCGAATCTGAGAAAAAAAAAAAATAATGTTTATAGAAAACAACGAGGCAAAACTTAAGTATTTAAATATGGAAACTGAATACGTTATGTTCTATATAAAAAATGACGAAGACAGAAATTTGTGGATGGTGTCCGATCATTTGTACGTATATTCAAAAAATACTGGAGAGGTAATTACAGTAGCGGATTTGCAAACAACAGAGGATTCTAGGCATATTCTACAGGCTAAAAAAGGCTTCGGCGAAATGTTTATAGGAGCTATTGACGGGCTTTATATCGGTCGTAATATACAAAATAAATAAATAAAAGAGAAAATGAAAAATTGTAATAAGAATTAAAAATATACATTTATTTTTTCTTATCTCTACGGGTGTATAAAAGATTATCAAAAACATAAAGTCCATCTTCGCCAGCAACAAAAATTTCGTTAGTCTCCTTCCTGAACATCATAAAATTCCTCATAGTGGCAGCGAGATCGGACTCGTACACTAAGGTTAGATTACTCGAACCTGCTGGTATTCCGAATAATGCTCCACGATTTATATTGTCCGTCATTATCCATACGTTGTCATAGTCATCAGTTCCCACAGCCGAAATATATTCTTCAAAACGGTAGCTGTAGTCAAATTTTGTTTCGTTATGCTTCAAAGAAAGGACATACAAATAGTCGTCACTGTAAATGAAATATCCGGATCCGTCTTTCTGGAAAGTGAATAAATTTCGCCGGTAATCGATAATCGAACACCGCAAGGTGCCATCTGTTGTTTCTGTTGTGACAAGCTCGTCGTCCAACGTTAGGAAATGAGCTTGACAAAGTCCCGTAGTTTCATCTTTCGAAATGATAAATAATCGGTTGCTCTGTCCATTTAAAAGAGTATAACTGGTATTAGATTGTGATATAATTTCTTCATTTTTCACCGGTTCGAACAGATCCCAACGTAATCGTCTAACGCTATTTCGATCCACAAAAACTAGATCACCGTTCCAAGATGTTAAATCAGTGATTTCGCTGTCATCACCAACAGAATATAACACAGCTTCAGGTAACGGTTTCCTTTTAGCAGATCTTGTTAGGATGGCGATTGAATTCGAGTTTTTAGATAATAAATAAATATTACCATTGTGATCTTCAGCATGACTGTCGTAGACGTACCCCTCTAAATTGGCGATTTCAACAGGAACCGTTGTATTTTTTCGAGATCTAAATAAAGCAACTCCATCTTTCGTGTTTAAATAGATATTATCGTCCTTGTCGATAAAGTAATTGAGGTGGGACAGAAGAATGGGGTAATTAAACAGAAGCTCTAGATCATTCGAATACGATTTCATGCGCCAAAGACTTCCGGTCGTAGCATTTGTCCCGTCGGGATTGCCGTCGAAGTTCGCAAAAATAAAAACATCATTGTCATTGTTGACTAATATTTCCCATATGTAAGGAAACGTGTAAGAAAAGTCTATGTTGTGATACTTGTTTAATTTGTAAAAATTTTTAAAATTACAGTTTACGTAACTGTTCAGCAAAGAGTCAAATGCTAAATGTCGGATGGTCCCGTTCAATGGTTTATATTCCATAGCCATGACTGGCGTAAGTAATAACAATACTGACACGAAGAACTTCATTTTTAAAAATTTTTTAATTTAAATTTTATACTGAAACTTGAAAAACTTCACGGTACTACTGTGTAAAAAAGACTAGGTTTCGAAATGATATATAAATGTGGAATAGCGACGGATGATCATTTAAAATATATGAAATTCCGTAGGTTACTGATAAAAATTCATTCATGATTTTCACGTGTTTTCCAATATTAGGGAATTTTTATTGTTAGTTGAATGAATTAACAAGATAAAGCAATTATGATTTTTGACAGATACTTAAGTGATAAACTTGTACGTGCATGTTAAGATTTTGTTTCTATTTTTTTATTACAAAAAATAGTATTGAATGAACAAGTATCGAATAATTTAAATAAATAAAATATTTTTAACAAAAAAAGTTATAGTGCATCACATTGCAGCAGAGTAATAGGGTTGTTTCACTACAGTATATTTCCAATAATTTTTTCAACTGTTCAGAAATTTAGGGAAAAATATTAGAAAACGAAACCTCATTTGTTTTGGCTCATTCGGAATGTTTTTATCTTTTAAATTTAAATTAAAAATTGACGAAATTTTAGCCCGATTTAAACGCTTTCGAAAAGCGCAAAATGAAATGGCGTCTGATTGTTTTTATCGTTCCGTTCAAATGACCAGTTCGAACCAGCAGTGACTCAAATGTATGAAAATTTTATAAATGGCGAATGTTTTTGTTTTGAAATAAAAATGGATAAATTTTTAATCGAAGCAACTTCGCGGATACTATTTTACTGGAGTCTTGCGATTTGTTAGCACATAATGGATCGAATCCATATTTAATATTTCTTTTTACTCGTTGTCAAAATGACAGATAACTGGTTTTTAATTTCAAAACAAAAACATTCGCCATTAAAAAACTTTCATACATTTGATTCACTGCTGATTCGAACTGGTTATTTGAACGGAACGATAAAAACAACCAGTCGCCATTTTATTTTGCGCTTTTCAAAAGCGTTTAAATCGAGCTGAAATTTCGTCAATTTTTAATTGAAATTTAAAAGATAAAAACATTCCGAATGAGTCAAAACAAATGAGATTTCGTTTTCTGATTTTTTTCCCTATATTACTGGAGAGTTAAAAAAATTATTGGAAATATAGTGAAACAACCCTATTCTATTTATTTTTCCTTTCTATTTATTATTCCTTCATTAACCAAGATAATAAAAGAAACATTACCTACGTTAAGTCTGTAGTTATATACATATAAACATGGTTTTGACAGAAAAAAAAGCTGTGTGCACAATTTGATAAAATCGATTACGTGTACTTGTACGTACTTATAAAAGCTCAAGCAAAAGTTCGCTGATACGATACCGCTGTTAAGGGAAAAATACATCAGAAAAACCATGCGTACTAAGCAGAAACGATATTGCAGTAAAATCGGCCAGTCATTTCATTTCAGGCCAGTAAAATCATTACCACGTCACCAGGAATTTTCCTTGTAGCCCGGTGAAATTACAAGGGGGCTAAAAGTGGACGAGGGTGCTTAAAGAGGCGCTTGACCTGTAGCCTCAGGTATTTTTCATTTGTTCCTTGTAATAACGAATAATTTGAAGCCCTCATTAGCAAACTGTGATCTACCCCAGTCTCAAGATCTGGTTCCGGATCAGAAAACTAACGCATTTTACTTGCAATAACAAAAGAGTAAATGTATTTATTGCAAAATCCACAAAACTTTGCATACTCCATATCTCGTGACCGATTTTCACCCAAAAATTATCGATATGCTAACATTTTACTCCCTTTACCGAACAAACTGATAATCCCTTGAATAAATATTAAAATTCATTTTTTTTTTAAATAAAAAATTACGTTAGTTTAACAGTGAGGCAGACAAGCAACAAACATGAAACTTTTTAACGAGTTCGTTACTTTTGCCATAACATTTTTAACGACGGTACAATGTTACAGAATGAAAAAAATCGAAGGTGTCGTGGGATCGGTTGTACAAATTGAATTCGACGCTCATTCGAACAGTTTCGTAATTACCGAAAGCAACTCAAGTTACGTTTTTTACAAGCTGGACAACAAAAACAACATCATATTAACCAAAGAATTATCAGGTTGGTCGTATCTTATAACAAACAAACGCAATGATGTTTACATATTCGCTCAAGATGATCAATCCAATTTGGAATTAATTTGGTTCGTAAAAGCAAAAAGCGAATCCGTTAAATTATTATTCAAATATCAACGGTCTGGATGCGGGGACACTATCAATTTTATAGATAAGGACGATATCATTTACATAAATCATTTCAACGGAGTAGCTTTTTTCAGATCCGGAAAACACATTCCCCTTACCGTTACCAACTTGGAAAAATATCGATTTTGTCATCACGGGGAAGACGAAGAAGGGAACGTGTACTTGGCGCCTTGGTATTACGGAGCAGTTTTTGTCATTCCGAAAGAAGCGAAAAAATCTCCGGTTTTATACGCGAATATTTTACCCGGATTCGCTAACATAGGAATCGATAAATTTACAAAAGGCTACCAAAACAATGTGTTCGCTTTGTTCAACAACGACGAATTAACGGCAAACGTGAAGAGACTAATGAAAAATTCCACGGAATTGCTCTTTTCGAAATACGGTACCGGGTCTTTCAATTTTTACGCGACTAAAAAAAGATACTTTTTATCGAACAACGATATTTTTCACACGACCAGTTGTTTATATATTCTTACGCCAGACAAACAAATCGAAAAAATCGAAGACGAAATCGCCGGTTATCTTTCATTTAAACAGGCCCAAACGGATTCGGAAGGGAACGTTTTTTTCCCGTTTCTTAATTTGATGGGGGAGGCAGCCGAAGGAGGAATCGCGTTAATAAAACATGACAAACTAAAAATTAAAAGGATTAGTGTCCCGAGCAAAAAGAAAATTGATTCCTTAGCGATCGATGACGATGACAACGTTTGGATATTAGCGAGAGAATTGTATTTACTCTCGAAGGGAAGCGATGACATGAAAAAAGTCAGCGATTTTTTCGCAGATAACGTTTCAGAAATGAAATCGAAAGAAACGTCCAAGGAAATATTTATCGGCGGAAATGATGGATTGCATGTTTTCACCTACTAAAAAATTGTAAATATATATTTTTTTTGTATCAATAAAAAAAATGGGAAATATTCTTATGGCCAGCTAATTTATATTCAAACGATCAGTTATTTAAATATATTGTCAGTATTTTTATTTAAATAATCAGTTGCATATTTCAGGCATCGAACCGTTCTAGCCCAAAAAAATTAGGGACTTCAGGGACCAAAAATAGGAAAATTAGGGACCGAAATCATTTAATTTTTATTATGTCCAGGCTTGATTTGACCCCCTTACAGTTTTGATTCACTTTGACCCTCACAAAAAAGGCCGAAATTTCATAGAAATCTTTGTTCGAAGGACTTTAAGAATTATGTGGTTAACTATTTTACGCCTTACTTTGTGACAAAAAATATCTTTCATTGCAAGAAATGCAAACGACTTGCCTGTCTCGACCTATTTAAGGCCTTTGCATTCGGCTCGGGCTTAAAACTCGGTCTCGACGGACAATTTTGTCGTTTGCATTCCTTGTATTGAAAAATACTATTTAACAAAATATAAATACCGTACAATTTTTCCCCCCAGATGTTTTTCTTTTTTTTTGCATGGATCTACTGTTGTACGTTGCAGTTCAGTAATAAAATAAGAGAAATTAGAGGGGAAGGGATGCCCCTCTTTTCTGCCCTGACGTTCAGTTTATGCACATCTCAACCGATACAATTTTTTTAGCGGCAAAATACACTTTCATTACTGACATAAATAAAATAAAAACAGACAAATTAGTATTTTTACAGGCTTGATTTACTGACCAACGAGGATATTAAAATGACCATTAGATATGAAAAAAAAAAAAAAAAAAAGCTGACCCTATTGATAAATTAACTGACCGTAAAATTATTTGTTTATACCCCAACTGCTATTTATCATTTTTATAAACGGACAGCCCAGTTTCCGATCCGACATAAATTTCTCCTGTTTTTTTGTTTTCCTTCATTGGGGAGTCTTCTTCACCTGGAACATTAGCCACCCAAATTGCATCGGTAGTACCGTTTTTATAAAAGTATAAGTCTCCAGCCAAAACCCATAAATCGTCATTTTTATCTACTACTATAGAAGAGATTTTTCTCATCAACGGAATAGAGATTCTCGTGACAGAAGTTTCATTGTGCTTAATACGTATGACCGTATTATTGTGGGCGAAGAAAACATTACCAGAAGAATCACTAGCAAGAAGATTTTCATCGTTGGTTATTAATGGGTATTCAAATAATTCATCGATTGCACCAATTTGATTCGGTTTACCATCTTCATCCTGTATAAAAAGTACACTGAAATATTCTTCGGAAATAACACTTGTTAAATAAAATCTGTTTTTCACGAAGTAGAGAAAATCAAAGGACGCATGAAACTGCGAGTAAATTACATTAATATCGTCGAAAGGTCTGTATGCTATTGTTAAATTTGCTATAGAAGAGGATCCTTGACTTTTTGTAGCAAAATATACTTTGCCATTAGGATCAGCTACCACTGAATGTACAGTGATATATTCAGGGTTAGAACGTCCGAATAAGTCCCATTTACTAAAAGACAATGTCGACCACGCATTTGATTTATATTTCGAAACGACGAATACGGAGGAGTCAGTCTTTACTAAAACGTTGCCTTCACGATCGTTGGCGAAGGAATCAAATGGCTTGTGCTTCTTATCAATTACAGCAATCGGTCCATTTAGACCAGGTTGAAAAGCAATTAGTCCGTATTCTGTTGAAACAAACAAATAATCGTCTTTGTCTAAGAATGATTTCGGTTTTTCACCTTCCCAAAAATATAACTTTGTAAGCTTTTGTCCAGATTCTTTCATAATCCAAATCAAGTTTTTGGTGATGATAACATCAGGAGGTGGTGTGGTGGTGGTTGTGGTTTGCATGCTCCTGCGCCATGAGTAGTCATCGTCATAATAATCATCTCTTGTTCGATACGTATTGACTGCGTCTCCTGGATTGGGACCTTTACTTTCCAATATTTTGCGAACTTCGATGCTATCAAAAACGTAAACATCATTTTTACGATTAATAATCACTTTATCAATATTTTCAAGTTCTTGTTCCAGAGAAATATTTTTTTCGCTATCGATTTTATAAAGACAGTCGCCATAACTCAAGTGCGCGACGACGTAACAGTTAAAATCGGAATCGAAATTTATGCTTTTGATGTGACCCTTGATTCCTTCTACAGATTTCACTTCAAAACAAATCGCTTTTGCAGAAAAAAATAACACGACTGACAAAATAAGCTTCATTTTTCAAAAATTTGCTTTACCACTTAAAAAAAAAAAAATAATATTAAATAGAGTGATTAATGAACTATGAAGTGCTGTGAAGAAAAAAATACACTGACTCAACAGATTAGGGGCTGTTTGCTTCATGCTTCATAATCAGAAATGTAACCTTAGTAGGCAAAACGTAATATAAACCAAGTCCATTGGAATGTTTGAATGCAAGATGTGTAGAGAGAAAAAAAAAAAAAAAAAAAAAAAAAAAAAAAAAAAAAAAAAACCAAGATGAATAGTTTATTTAATTTAATTTTTTTTAAATTTAATTCGCTGCCGGGGGTTCTTCCCTATCGCATAATTACCATTGCGAAACTTCCCATAACGTAAGTTCCCACTACGAAAGTTCCCCAAACGAAAATACCCATTCCCAATGTACGAAAGTTCCCAGAAAAAAAATAATAAAGGAAAAAAAGGGAAAGGCTGTTATTGTTGTATTAAAAAATTGAAAAATTGGCTGTTATTGTTGTATTAAAAAATTGAAAAATTGGCTGTTATTGTTCTATTGAAAAATTGGTTACTCTTACAAAAATGAAGTAATAGTATACTGAATGCATTAATGAATGTAAAGGGTCCTTTTGTAGCCATTTTTGGACCTTAAAGTTTTAACAAATCGATTTTGTCAACATTTTATATTCATATGTTGTTTTAAAAACACCGCGAATTGTATTCGTAAGATGTATTTCAGTTTTGGGCTCCATTAGGTGGCCCTGTAGAGGGCCTTCATAAGGCTCTTTGATATTAAAAAGGTAAAATCACTCGTCTTAGATTTAAATCCAAAATAATCAAATTATTAAGGAAGCTCCATAAGCTAAACATAAAAAAATTGACCATAAGCTAAACACAAGCGGCGCAATCTCCGTAAATAAAATATAGGGACTATTCAAGCGACTTCAGAGCAAGTGAAGTTTTTTCTAATTTCTTAAATAGTAAATAGAAAAATTTTCAGGGAACGTTCATAAGCTAAACACGAGAAAGATGTTTCCATAAGCTAAACATTAGAATTTGTTTCATTAACTCAAGTCGAATAAAGCCCTTGTTTCAAAATAAAGATACCTAAATAAATAATTATAGTGAATTTTAGGATTTCCTATTGCTTGTACAGCAAGAAATTGATCTCCCATAAGCTAAGTGTAGGATTTAAAAAATTTTTTAACTTTGAACTTAAAATTTGTTGTATAACCCATTGTAGGTCCTTCCATTACCCACTAAGAAGTCAGGAATTTAAAAAATCCCTATGCCGCATATATGCGGTACCGTCTTTAACAACATAAAACTCCCTAACGCATAAGAAATTATCCGAAATTCACTTTGATTACTAAAGCATTTGTTTTCTGGGAACTTTCGTACATTGGGAATGGGTATTTCCGTTTTGGGAACTTAGGTTATGGGTAGTTTCGTAATGGGAACTTTCGTAATGGTAATTATGCGATTGGGAAGTTCCACTTATTGCCAAAATTTACAAGAAATATTAATTTTTTAAAATATTAATTTATTAAAATATTAATTTTTGGTGCGAACAACGCGCACCCGGACAGATCTCGGACAGACAAATTTCCCCAGGACCGAGCCCTAAGACGTAGGCCTACGTCAAAAAAAAATAATAATAATAATAAAATAAAATAAAATAAAAAATAAAACAAATAGGTAAATCAAATTTAAAATAATAAAATTGAAAATCAGTGAGTACAAAAGAATAAATCCATAGTTTTTATGAAAAGAATCCATAGTTTACTATGGACTGTAGATTTGCCCAAGAAGAAATGTTACATTTAAAAAATGTAAAATTTTTACATGTGCATTAATAAACATGTTTTACATGTTCAAACATGTTGTTGGTTTAACTATATGCCTACAGTTTGCTAAACCTCCGGCACTGCCAAAAGTGCCCCATTGGAAAAAAACGCCACCGCGGAGGAACCAAAAGAGCTACACGAGCTCTCCTGGTGGATTAAATTTTTCAAATAAGTTTTTATAAATTAAAGTACCCTATCAAAACGAGTTTATATATAAATTATACATAATTCCAAATTGTATATAATTTATACAAAAATTATATATAAATTATACAAAATAATTTTGTATAAAATTATCTATCTACCTATATAATATCTACCTATATAATAAAACCCCTCCGTTTGTCCGCGTTTGTCCGCAGACAAGCTAATTTTAACGAATTCGACGAAAAAATACATAAAGTTTTCGTATTTTTATATACATGAAGTTTTCGTCCACAGACAAAAAATATTTTGACGAATAAAAGGAAAAGTTTTTCTGTCTGTACGCATGGATTTTTTTTTTTTTTTTTTGTCGTTTGCAAAAAATTTTTCAACTTTCGACATGTGTGTCTGTCTGTAGGCGGTGGTTTTTTTTTGGGGGGGGGGGGGGGATGTGTGTCTGTCTGGTGTTTGTGCGCAAGGGATAAAGTTTTTTTGAAAAAAAAAATACTTTACTATTTTCATAAATAAAAATAAAAATATAAATAAAAATTAAAATCAACTAAAGTAAAAGTCTTGGCCGTCTGTCTGTCTTACGCGGTGTTTTTTTAATAATTAAATTAAAAAAATTTTTTTTAATAAAAATTAATAATTAAATTAAAAAAAATTTTTTTTAAAAAATTAAATTTAAAAAATTTTGGTGGTTCGGTCTGTCCGTATGTCTGTCTTATGGTTTTTTTTTTTTTTTTTTATATAAAAAAGCAATAAATCGGTTCGAATTGTCCGTCTGTCTGTCTGTCTTGCGCGGTTTTTATTATTTTTTTTATTTTATATTTTATTTTAATTGAAATTTAAAAAAAAAAAAAAAATTGCTCAAAATTTAAATTTTGGTGGTTGGGTCTGTCCGTATGTCTGTCAACTTATGGGTTTAAAAAACCCAACACATTCACTGATGTCCGATGTGCGATGTCCATACGCAGTGATTTTTTTTTTTTTGCAAAAAATTTTTCAACTTTCGACATGTGTGTCTGTTTGTAGGCGTTGATTTTTTTTTTTTTTGGGGGGGGGGGGGGGGAGGGGATGTGTGTCTGTCTGTAGGCGGTGGTTTTTTTTTTTTTTAATATTTTTCAACTTCCGACATGTGTGTCTGTGTGTTCTCTTTGCACAAACTCTTTGCACAAACGTTTTTCTGCGTTTGTCCGTGTTTGTCCGCAGACAAGCTATTAAGTAAAAAATTTTTAATTTTAATTTTACTTTTTTAAATTGCTAAAGTAATGTTTTAATATTAAAATTTTAATTTTGAAAAAAAAAATTAGTGGCATCAGACAAAAAAAAATTGGCGAAAAAATAGTTTGTTTTATTTGCCTAAAATATTTCGCATTTTTGTCCACAGTCGCATTTTTTGGGCGGAAAAAACTTAAGTATTTAACGTTTTAACGTTTTCCTACATTACTTTAGGCTAGACGCGAAGGGGCCGCGAAGCGGCCCCGAAGCGGCTAGTTTATATATATAATTTATACATAATTATTTTATATAAAATTATTTATGTATAATTTATGTATAAATTAAACAAAAAATACAAAAAACTGACAAATTAGCATCTTTATAGACCTGATCTACTGACCAAAGAGGATATTAAAATGACCATTAAATATTAAAAAAAAAAAAAAAAAAAACTAACCAGATTGATAAATTAACTGACCGTAAAAACTTTTGACTATACTACAACTACTATTTATCATTTTTATAAACGGACAGTCCAGTTCCCGATCCAACATAAACTTCCCCTGTTTTTTTGTTTTCCTTCATTGGGGAGTCTTCTTCACCTGGAACATTAGCCACCCAAATTGCATCGGTAGTACCGTTTTTATAAAAGTATAAGTCTACAGCCAAAACCCATAAATCGTCGTTTTTATCTACTACTATAGAAGAATTTTTCTCATCAACGGAGTATAAATTCTTGTGACTGAAGTTTCATTGTACTTAATCCGTAAGACCGTGTTTTTGTGGGCGAAGAAAACATTGCCGGAAGAATCACTAGCAAGAAGATTTTCATCGTTGGTTATTAATGGGTATTCAAATAATTCTTCGATTGCGCCAATTTGATTTGGCTTACCGTCTTCATCCTCTAGAAAAAATATGCTGAAATATTCTTCAGAAATAACACTTGTTACATAAAATCTGTTTTTCACGAAGTAGAGAAAATCAAAGGACGTATGAAACTGCGAGTAAATTGCACTAAATTGGTCGTAAGGTCTGTATATTATTGTTAAATTTGCTGTAGGTGAGGATACTTGGCTTTTTGTAGCAAAATATACTTTGCCATCACGATCAGATGCCATTGAATTTACAGTGATATATTCAGGGTTAGAACGTCCTAATAAGTTCCATTCCCTAGCAGACAGTCTTAACCACGAATTTGATCTGCCCTTCGAAACGACGAATACGGAGGAGCCAGTATTTACATAAACGTTGCCTCCACGATCGTTGACGAAGGAATCAAATGGCTTGTGCTTCTTATCGATTACAGCAATAGGTACATTTTGACCAGGCTGAAAAGCAATCAGTCCGTATTCTGTTGAAACAAACAAATAATCGTCCTTGTCTAAGAATGATTTCGGTTTTTCACTTCCTTCCCAAGAATATAACTTCGTAAGCTTTTGTGCAGATTCTTTCATAATCCAGATCAAATTTTTGGTGCTGGTAACATCAGGAGGTTGTGTGGTGCTGGTTGTGGTTGTCCATGGGGTTGTGGTTTGAATGTTCCATACGTAGTGATCGTCATAATAATGTTCTGTAGTTCGATGGTCATTGGTTCTGTCTGCCGGATTTAAATTTCTTCTTTCCAATATTTTCCGAATTTCAAATCTTTCAAATACGTAAACATCATTTTTACGATTGATAATCACTTTCTCAATATTTTTAAATTCTTGTTCCAGAGAAATATTTTTTTCGCTATCGATTTTGTAAAATCGACAGCCGCCATAACTCAAGTTCGCGACGACGTAACAGTTAAAATTGGAATCGAACTTAATGCTTTTGATGTGACCCTTGATTCCTTTCACAGATTTCACTTCAAAACAAATCGCTTTTGCAGCAAAAAATATCACGACTGACAGAATTAACTTCATTTTTCAAAAATTCGTTTTATTATTTAAAAAAAAAAGTATTTAACAGAGCGATCAATAAACTATGATGTGTTGTGAAGAAAAAATGCACTGACTCAACAGATTAGGGGCTGTTTGCTTTATGCTTCACTATCAGAAATGTAACCTTAGTAGGCAAAACGTAATATAAACCAAGTCCTTTGGAATGTTTTAATACAAGATGTAAAAAAAAAAAAAAAAAAAAAAAAAAAACCTAGTTGAGTTTTTGAATTGTTTATTTAATTTGAGGGATTTTAGATAGGTGATCGGTTTTAAGAGATACTTTTTAAGAGAAACCTCAAAAGGAAATATTTACTGGAAAAAATAATAGATAGCCATGTTTTCTTCTTCTTTCAAGTGCCAGCTCCGCGACGGAGATTGACTATCATTTGGCAGATTTTTACTTTTAAGACCACCGCTCTAAAAAGACTCAAGGAATCAACACCGAACCAGTCCCTGAGATTCTTAAGCCACGAGGTTTTCATTCGGCCTTGCTTGCGCTTACCCTCGATTTTTTCCTCCATCACAAGTTGAAGAAGTCGGCACTTTTCATTTCGAATTACGTGGCCGAAATAATCGATGTTTTAACCTACCGTAAAAAAAAAAGGATTGCCTTCTAATTGATCAAAGTCATTTTATTAAAACTTTTTGCATATTATTACTTCCTTTTATATTTACATACATTTATTTTCGAATAAAAATATTTATAATTAAGGTTTTTAATTTTGTATGATAAGGAGTCCTGTGCTCGAACCAACATAAATTTCTCCTGTTACACGATTTTCTTTCATGAGCGAATCTTCCGTACCAAGTGCATTGGGAACTAAAATAGCATCTGACGTTCCTTTTTTATACAGATACAAATTTTCAGCCAAAACCCACAAATTATCATATTGATCAACTAATATAGAAGAAATTTTTTTCATAGACGGAGGGGTTATTCTTGTTACACAAGTTTCATTATGCTTAATCGATAAGACCGTTTTATCATGAACGAAAAAAACACTACCGAAAGAATCGCTTGCAAGAAGATTTTCGTTTTCATTCGTTATCAACGGATATTCAAATAATTCGTCAATCGCAGTAATTTTAGTATTACCGGGAATCTCATGTATAAACATTATATTGAAATAGTCTCTAGATATATCACTTGTCAAATAAAGTCTCTCTCCTGTGCGATAGATAAAATTAAATTTTGAATCAAACTGGGAGTACATAAAACTTCGGTACTGGGAGTACCTAAAATCTCGGTTGAAATCAATTAATGAATTTAAATTCGCTTTAGTCGAGTCTCCTTCGCTTTTTGTAGCGTAGTAAAATTCCCCGTAATAGTCTGTTCCTATTGAATTTACAATGATATTTTTGTATTTTAAGTTCAGCTCAGCAACTTGAGGTGCTGATGTACGTTTTCCTTCATTTGAAATGACGAATACGGAAGAGCGGGTGTTTACAAAAACGTTTCCATTTTCATCACTGGCAAACGATTCAAATGCCTCGACCTTTTTATCAAAAAGTGCAAATGGGGCGTTTTGATCGGGTTTAAAAAGAATTAGTCCGTAATTCGCAGAAACATACAAGAAATCGTCCTTATCTAAAAATGATTTTGGTTTTTCTCCTCCTTTCCAGAAATACAATTTTGTAAGTTCTCGTGCTTTTTCTTTCATAATCCAGATTAGATATTTAGTGCAAAAAATTGGTGTAGGCGGTCGTGTACTAGGAGGCTGCGGAGGTTCTCCCCTATAGAATCGGCTTTGTGACTTATATTGACTTAATCGGTTTTGTGTCTGAATATTAAAACCGAAAGGTCCCATCTCAAAATCTCCATCCTGTATAATCTCCTCCTTCTTTTTACATTTCTCTTCTTCTATTCTTTCGAACAAGTAGACATCATTTCTCCTGTTAATAATCACTTTATCAATATTGTGAAATGTCTGCGTGAGGGAAATATTCTTTTCGTTATCCATTTTATGAAAGTAATAAGTACCATCCAAGTATGAGACAACAAAACAATTATAATAAGCGGAATCAAAGTCTACACTTTTAATATCACCCTTAATTCCTTCTATGGATTCAACTTCGAAACAGAAACCTTTTGCAAAAAAAACGATTGCCACTAATATAATTAGATTCATGGTTTTTAAAAATAAATTTAACTAAACAGAAAATAAGAAACAGCGTCTGTAAAAATGATTCGGAAACTGAAGAAAAATAGTCCGGATTTAATGAGTCATGTATGATGATATTTACTTCATTATCAAAACTAAAAATCCGTGTAGGCAAAACAACATCCTAGTACTGTACTATCTGAATGATTCAAGAGATGCAAATAGTAAATTCGATGCTTCCAAAATGAATAAAAGAGAGTTTTTCAATAGACAAGAGACACATTTTGTACTGAACATATTTTTTAAATAAAGCTAGCATATAAAAATAGTAAATGTGATTTTTGCTGTCATGCTATATTTAATTACCGAATAAGAAAGAAAAAAAAATTTTGGCTGTATTAATTGGTGCCGAAACCACGGTGACGTCACAGTTCACTATTTAGGTATGCTCCTAGGTGAGCTATCAGCGGCATGCCCATAGGAGCAAGAAGAGTTGTAGTACGAACTAATCCGGGTTAATCTTTGACAGCGAGCAGGTGCACTCGTGGTTTCGTTTTTAAGTAGAGGACTTTTGCTCTCGCGCTAAGAACTATGGGTATCATTTTTTTCGTCTGCTAGGAGGGGACAAGACACAACGTCGGCTGAGTGGCGAGCGTGCTCGACTCCGAAACGAATGATCGTGTGGAGTCTTGGTTCGAACCTGATTTCAGTCAGGATTTTTTTCCGCCAGCATTCACCTCTGATACTCGTGTGTATCATGTGAAGAAGACCGATGTGTCACAGGGTTCGGATTCCCTGTCTAAATAAAGTAGGTCCCGCTCATTCGTGAAATACCTTTGCGATATGAGTGCCCCATCTTCGAGCTCGTCACTCGATACATTAAGGGGTATGACGTAGTAACGCCTAAACCTTACACCGGAAACCGAACTTGGTGAAGGTAGGCGTCGGGTCACAGGGCTTCATGTCCTGATTATGCCGAAAAAGAAGAAGAAGAAGAAGAAGAAGAGGAGGGGACAAACAAAGTAAGTCTCCCATAAGCTAAGCATTGCCCAGTGGTTAAAAATCTAGTTTATTTCCGTTTTAGGAATAAAAATTGTAGGTTTGACTCCGTAATTATTTTTAGAGACAGAATAGGCATCAACTATGAGAATTTCGAAAATACAATTCCTTTAAATAGCTTAAATCACTATTCCGTCTATTCTTAACTTATCAAATACGACGACGCGTCGTCTGCTTGTTTGTCCCTTTTCAGTCCCAGAATGCTATTCGGATTGTCTATGGAAAAGTCCTCTATAACCGTGCGCTTAAAAGTGAACGATGACGTCACACCAATGAGAAACGATTTGGAGTGGGGTCACGTGACAAAAAATTTTTACGACTTTAAAACTTTTTTTTTCTTAATTTCTAAAAAAATTCCTTCAGTAAAAATTGCCGTTTGATGACCAGAAAACTTTGAACTTTCATTATTCACCGTAATTAGCGATCATGTCTCTGGTCTATTCAAGGGTAGCTAATAAAAAGCTCGTATTTCATGAAACGTATTTATTGTGCCTAATGAAAATCAGGACCGCAGAGCGCCGATTGATTGTAATACACATTCTCCATAAAATCCTTATGGAGGGATTCCTCTGCGAGCCTATACATAAGGCAAAACTAACAAATGATCAGGAAGGTAGGTATTTGTGGCCAGGACCATAGCTAGGAGGATGCAACTGCAAATTCTTGCACTATCCCATATCGACATCTGTTTCTGCACCTCCTCATTATGCAGGAAAAAAAAAATTCTGGCTACAACCCTACTTTGTACCTATATTCTAGAGTTTTCAAGTTTTTGCCTGGTATGCTCACTAGGGTGTTTCATTTTAAAAAAAATTTTTGAAATGTTGGGGGCATGTTGAAAACCTGCTTTCCTTCAGGTGTAAAACCACTAAAAAAAATATTTTCAAATTTTAACCACTTAATGGCCTTCCAAGGCTAATTTAGCTTTTTAAAAATTGGACAATCAAGGATTTTTTATCTCGATTTTTTTACTTAATTTTACCAGAAAATTCTACCAGTAATTTTTTTAAAGTTTCAAATTTTTTCCAACCGTAAAAAAATTGTGGAAATTGATTCAAAATACAAACGATCCTTATTAATTAGAGTGTCCTGACTAAAAAATGTAATTGAACATGACCTCTAAATCAAACTGGTGAGGAGTTGTTGCCTTTTTCTGGCAAAGAAAATCCATTTTTGACCCAAAAATCCAAATTTACACTTATACCCCTACTCAGGGGTTGATCGGCAAAAATCGGGATGGTAAAATTCGTGATCTGCGGGTATTTTTTCATCAGTATGAGTGATACCAATCAAATAAAATAAATTTTTAGGGTTCCAAAATTGAGATTAAGCTGAATTTCAGTCGGAAAAATCAGGCATAAGCTCGATAAAAACACTAATGACGTCACAGGGGTTAATCGGAAAAATTCGGGTTCTAAGACCTTGAAAATATAAGGAAACACTTTTTCAAAAAATTTTGCAAGCCTATAAAATTAGGTAAAAAAATCGAGATTAAAAGACCTTGAATTCCCAATTTTTAAAAAGTTAAAGTGGCCTTGGGAGACCACTAAGAAGGCCACTAAGAGGTTTAAAAAATTTTTTTTTTAGTGGTTTTACACCTGAAAAAAGCAGATTTTCATCATGCTTTCAAACATTTCAAAATTTTTTTAAAAATGAAACACCCTAATGCTCACGCCATCTTAATCTGTATTTTTTGCGTGAGCATATTTCGCAAAAAATACATATTACGATATAGAAACGGAAGAAATGAAACAATTTTTCACGTCTTTTAACTAGAGCTTATATTTTATTTAAAATCGACATTAAAAAATATGCTACATTATGAACACAAAACAAAATTTTATAGTAAATGATTTTCATTAGCTTTGCCAATCCTTAATTTCTCCGTAAAGCCAAACAAGAATGAAATAACAGAGTAAAGTATGTGACACCACGTCTCCTGGACAACGTCGGCCCGAATAATGGAATTCAAATAAATTAGCACTTCTATTCTCCCCAATTTAACCGAGTGAAAAGCTTTTTGGTAGTTGTGAAAGATATCTTAACCGAATTCAAACTTAACAACATTTACTCCTGTAAAGTTAAACAATTGAATTCCTTATTTTATTACATTCAGCGCCTTTGTCTGGATAAAATAAAAACTAATTTTCAATTAGGCATCCGTTTTAATTATCATCAATTCCTTCCCAGACCCCACGTACATCTCCCCGGTTTTTTTATTCTCAGCCACCGGTGGACTGTCCTCATTAGTCAATTCCGTCACCAAAACGGCATTTTCATCTCCGCTTTTAAAATGATACAAATTTTTAGCCAAAACCCACAAATCGTCATTCGAATCGATGGAAATCCAAGTGATTTTCTCATCGCTCGGAGTCGTCAACTTCGTCACGTCGGTCTCCCCTTTTTTTATCGACAAAATCGTTTTATCGTACGCAAAGAAAACGTTTCCGTTTCGATCGGACGCGCACATGGTCCTATTAAACGTCCTCGGATAATCCGGATCGTAAAAGATTTCTTCGATTGCGGTGACTTTATCGTCCGACCCGACAAATAAAATTTGGAAATGATTCTCCGATTTATAACTGTGAAAATACAACCTATCTTTGGTGGAATAAAAAAAACAATAATACGTGTCGTACTGGGAAAGCAAAAGATGGGTGAAATCGTTTTTCAATTTCGTTATATTCGCCACAGTAAACGTTGCGATCGAAGATTTACTCCTCGTGGAAAAATAAACATCTCCATCCCCATTCGTAGCGACAGAATCGGTGATGATATTTTTATCGTTGAAAATATCGTGAGGTAAAACCCAAGCCGATGGGACAGCACGTTTTTTGGATTCTTTACTGATTTTCACCACCATCCTCGTCGGGAAAACCTCTCCGTATAAACCTTTTATGACGGTGCTGACGTCGAGGTAAACGTGCCCTTTCCCGTCCACGGCGTACGAATTGAACTTATAATCGTATAAATTGGTAATCGAAAGCGGTATGTTCTGCCCGGATTTGATGAAGATGGCTCCGTATTTTGTGTTGAAGAACACGTTGTCGTCGTTGTCCATGAAAGCGTTCAACATATCAGGATGATAACAATCGAAAGTCGATAATTTCGTGGAGTTGTTGGTGTTGTGCCTTAAAATCCACAAAATGACCTTGTCCCCGCTCGATTCGAATATGTAGACATCATTTTTACTGTTCACTAAAAGTCTTTTAATACACTTGAAATCTTGCGAGAAAGTCATTTCTTTTTCGTCGTTCAATTTGTAAAAATGAACATCCTCTTTCGACTCCGTCACGATGTAACAATTGTAATTCGAATCGAAATCGATCGTTTTGATTTGTCCCTCTATCCTCTCGACAGAATCGACTTGAAAAGCGTTTAATTCAACGAAATATAAAACCAAAGCGAACAGCAACGATTTCATCATACTTTTTTTTCTTTTTTTTTTAGGCACTTCCGAAACAAACCGTCGGTCGGAACGATTTAAAAAAAGTTCATTGGATTTAATTAAGTGACCTCATATCGTATTTAACAAGCTCCCACTTTTGTCTTTTTAAAAGTAATAAAGGTCTATATTTTTATTGTTGTGGGCCCGTTGCTGTTGCGAATCCGAGACCTTGAGTAGGCTTCCTTAGGGGAAAAAAGTACACATTGCCCGTACAAAGAAAATCATATAAAAATCATATATAAATTGCACAAAAAATTGGACATGCATAAAAAATGCATAAATGATGTATTTATAAGTTCTTTAAAACTTGACTTTTTTTTACCGAATTTTTTTTTTTTTTTTCATCCTCCAATATAATTTTTTTCTCCAACTTTCTTTTCCAAATCATATTTTTTACAAAATTTATGCATTGTCCTGTCTCCATTGACCAATTAATCCGTGGTACAATTAATTGCACCACCGGAAATGCAGCATATTTTTGGACTTTCTTCTTCTGCTACGAACTTTTTTTTCTGCTACCACTTTTTTTTTCGTTTTCATTATATTTAGTGTTCGAAAAAATAATCAAAACAACAAAAAAAAAAAGTGGTAGCAGAAGAAAAAAGTTCAAAAATATACAGCATTTCCGATGGTGCAATTAATTGTACCCTTCGATTAATTGGCCAAAAGAGACAGGACTCGAAATTTTTTAAGCATAAAAATTATGCATAAATGTAAAAAAATATGATTTGGAAAGATAGTGCAATTTTGCCTGCATTATGGTTCAAAACAGTTAAATAAAAAAATTATACAAAAATTATGCATATACCGATTTTTATGCTTAAAAAATTATGCATGAAAAAATATGCATAAACTTTGCAAAAATTATGCGTGTCCAAATTTTGAAGCTTGAAAAAATATGCATAAAAAATATGCATAAACTTTGTAGAAACTATGCATGTCCAAATTCTGGAGCTTAAAAAAATATGCATAAAAAATATGCATAAGCTTTGTAGAAACTATGCATGTCTAAATTTTGAAGCTTGAAAAAATATGCATAAACTTGGTAGAAATTATGCGTTTCCAAATTCTGGAGCTTGAAAAAATATGCATAAAAAATATGCATAAGCTTTGCAAAAATTATGCATGTTCAAATTTTGAAGCTTAAAAAAATATGCATAAACTTTGCAAAAATTATGCATGTCCATTTTGGAGCTTGAAAAAATATGCCAAAAACAAATATGAATAAACTTTGCAAAAACTAAGCGTGTCCAAATTTTGAAGCTTGAAAAAATATGCATAAAAAATATGCATAAGCTTTGTAAAAACTATGCATGTTCAAATTCTGGAGCTAAAAAAAATATGCATAAACTTTGAAAAAATTATGCGTGTCCGAATTTTGTAGCTTCAAAAAAGATGCATAAAAAAAATGCATAAACTTTGTAGAAACTATGCGTGCCCAAATTCTGGAGCTTAAAAAATATGCATAAAAAATATGCATAAACTTTGCAAAAACTAAGCGTGTCCAAATTTTGAAGCTTGAAAAAATATGCATAAAAAATATGCATAAGCTTTGTAAAAACTATGCATGTCCAAATTCTGGAGCTTAAAAAATATGCATAAAAAATATGCATAAACTTTGTAGAAACTATGCATGTCCAAATTCTGGAGCTTAAAAAAATATGCATAAACTTTGAAAAAATTATGCGTGTCCAAATTCTGGAGCTTGAAAAAATATGCATAAAAAATATGCATAAACTTTGCAAAAATTATGCATGTTCAAATTTTGAAGCTTAAAAAATATGCATAAACTTTGCAAAAATTATGCATGTCCATTTTGGAGCTTGAAAAAATATGCCAAAAACAAATATGAATAAACTTTGCGTTATTATATTGCGTTATTATGAATAAACTATGCGTGTCCAAATTTTGAAGCTTGAAAAAATATGCATAAAAAATATGCATAAGCTTTGTAAAAACTATGCATGTTCAAATTCTGGAGCTAAAAAAAATATGCATAAACTTTGAAAAAATTATGCGTGTCCGAATTTTGTAGCTTCAAAAAAGATGCATAAAAAAAATGCATAAACTTTGTAGAAACTATGCGTGCCCAAATTCTGGAGCTTAAAAAAATATGCATAAAAAATATGCATAAACTTTGCAAAAACTATGCGTGTCCAAATTTTGAAGCTTGAAAAAATATGCATAAACTTTGAAAAAATTATGCGTGTCCAAATTTTGTAGCTTGAAAAAATATGCATAAACTTTCTAAAAATTAGGCATGTCGAAAAAATAATTCAGAAAAATTAAAAAAAACGTTTTATAAAATTTTTCTATGAACGATACAAAAATAATCATTTTTTATATTAATTTTTTTGCATTTATTTGCAAAAACTTTATACACTTTTCGCATCACTTTTTCCTGTGGGCGTGTAATTATGACGTATGACACTTTATTACGAAACAGCAGGATAGACGCAACCTCTTAACTTTTCTCTAAGCTCAATATGTAGATCAGTCGGTCACTTGACGAAATGGAACTAACAACCTTCTTGCTCAGCACATACACTTTCTGTTTCATAAAAATATCGGTCCACTCTTTCAAAATCGAACACGTCAGGGGGATCGAAAAAAACGTGAAAAGCGTCCACTTCGATAATAATTTTAATTGTTATGTCGTCGCGAATTCAAACGCAAGTGATTATTTTTACAAGATCGACGACCAGAAAACCGTCATTTTCAAACGAAAACTCACCAACATAAAAACTGTGATAGTGAACGGGAGGAATAACGTTTACGTTTTCGAAGAGGTTCCGGCCACCTCCATAGGCAGCAATTTATTTTTTAAAAATGAATATCAAGCGGATCAAGAGACTCTGAAACGCGAGATCGTGACAGATCCGTACATCGCCATGTGGTTCATGAGGGAAAATTCGAAAAAGTTCAAAAAATTATTTCAATGGGACAATCAAATTTTCGAGGAATTTCGATTGTTCATAGACGCGGACGACTACATATATTTTTCGACGGACACCGGCATCGTTTTTCTCAAACCGGAAGAAAACATTCCCATCTCGCACCTCGACTGGGAAAAGTACAAATTCGATTTTTTTAAAATAGACGTAAACAACAACACTTACTTAAAAGTTACGGAGGACGCGAAAAAACGAAAGGAATCCATTTTGATGATACCGGCCAACGCCAAAAAGGAACAAAGATACCCGTCGGGGAAAATCGTGTACAGTTCCGGTAACGATACCCTTTCCGAAATTCATTCCATCGGGACAAGTTCCGATGGGGACGTGTATTTTGCCGTTCTAAATAAAACGTCCACCGCCCTTGCCGCCCTTACAAAGTTCCAACAGCGAGATAATTCCAATATTTCCGATAATCAATTGATACTTTCCCAATACGGTTCCTCCTACTCCTTCCTCATAGCCACGAAAAATCGTCTTTACTTCACAAGCGACGTATCAGAAAAATATTTCAGCATTTATTTTATAGAGCAAGAAAAAGGAGAAGACGGACCCGACGGGAAAAACCAAGACAAAATTGTGGCGATCACCGAATTGTTCGAATACCCTTCGATTACGAAAGACGAGTGCGAAAAAGATTCAAGCGGAAACGTTTTCTTCGTTTACGGTAAAAAAATTTTAAGAATCAAATACGATGAAACCGAAACGACCAAATTAACGACGCCGAGTAATTTAAGGATATCGTCCATAGCCGTAGACAAAAAGGATAACCTCTGGGTGTTGGCAGGGAACTTGTATTACTTTAAGAAAGGGACGGAAAATGCTGTTTTGGTCAACACCATGACCTGGAAGGAAAATTCGTTTTTAAAAGTGAATTGGAGCACTGGTGAAATTTACGTTGTGTCGGAAAATGGGCTGCAAGTTGTTTCCAGTTAAAACGTTAAAAAACATAAAATTATTTAATGTATAAAAAAGAAAAAGAAATTGGGAGGTAGGTGGCACCCACTCTCAGCTTTACGTATTAAACGTTTTCTTTTCTTAACCATAATTGCTTCTAATTAAAGAATTTAAAATAATGGCATTCCTATTTATTAAATAAAAAATTACAATAATATTTTCGCTTCCGTTTCTTAATCAAGCTTATTTACTAATTTAGTCACGCTTACGTTTACTGCGAAAGGAGGTGATTATAGCTTATTTTTAAATTATTATAGTCTGCTTCCAATGCTATTTTTTTCTTAGGATCACCAACGTTTGTAGAAAGATAGACTTTGAATGTGCAAGATTTATCAGACGTTTTTCCTCATTAGGGTGGTTCGAAAATCAACGTTTTTCAACGGCTCGTATGTGAGCCATCGAGTATTTCTCGCCGGATAAATTTCCTTTTCAGTAAAAAAATGATGAAAGACATGTTTCTAGGGGTACCCAAGAAAAAGTATTGAGTTATTAAAAACTTAACCTTCGTTATAAAATTGTACAACCCGCCAAAAAAGAGATCTATTTATAATTCGTTATAAAAATTTATAACAAAAATTATTTTCAGTTTTTTTCCAAGTTTGTTTTGCTTCCCGCATTTTTCTATTTCTGTTTTTCTTTATTTTTGAACTTTGTCAAATTAAAAATACAAGAAATAAACCGAAAATTTGGAAAAATCTAGAAAATATTATAAGTCAAAATAATTGGCAACTTAAGAACCATGTTGCCACTTTCAAAAATCAGTTGAAAAGTGGTGTAGTGGATAAAGGCGATCACAAGGCTCGGGTTTCATTCCAAAAAATTGTAATTTTTTTTTCCTTTTTTTTCTCATGAAAAATGTTTAAAAAAGAGCCTAAGTCTCTATACGCTAAATGTAGTGCAATTCAAGCATAAAATTAATATATTGCTCAGTTAAAAATTTTAATTATAATTATAAATAGTTATAAAATTTTATAACGCACTTTTTCTTGGGTAATTTGAACCGCTCATTTCTAATCTGAAGTCAGAATTCTGGAAAAACCTAAAATCCAATATGGCGGAGCCGTTTTATTTTTAATAATTTTAATTTAATTTAATTTTATTTTATTTTATTTTATTCATTTATTATTTATTTATTTTTTAATTTTTTTTTTTGCAATTTTGGATTTTTTGAGTGAAATTAAATCATTCTGACGTCAGATTTGAAATCAGCGACGTCGAAAACGCATAAAAAGTTGTTTTCCCGATAATTTTACGGAAGGAAACAAATTTGTACGACATTTTGTATTGCACGTATGTCTTGCGGGTTGCATATGCTGAAAATTGGTAGGGAGGTTTTAACGCACAAGAGGGTCCCTAATGAGTTGCAGGTTAGCTTTAAGTGTAAAATCACAAAAAAAAAAAGTTTTTTCGATTTTTCGGGAAAATTTTCCGAAATTCGGCCGTTAAAAGATTAAAGTACTAGTGCCACGTTTTTTCTGTTTCCGGAAAATTAACAAACAATTAAATTTAATATATTCGTCAAATATGAGGTTAAATAACATTCATAAGTAATTCAAATACCCAATCATCTTCTAAACGTGCAAAAAAGGATTTCATACATTTTTCGGCCCAGTCTGACCTCTAATGGCCATAAACAAAAGCGTTCGAGGGAGAAAATAAAAACTGCGAACTGCTACTCTTAGCTGAAAATGTTTTAGATTTTAGGGTACCAGTTCACTTAGCCTGAGTGACTTTTAAAAAAAAAAAAAAAAAAAAAAAAAAAATTTATAACATGATATAATTACAGGATGGCATGATTAATATGACGCACCAGGTCCGAATTATCAATTAAAACTATGTGTGACCATGATTATTTTATTCCATTTCCCTCAACATCCGAATCAGTCCGTCATTTATCAAAATGGGATTAACAACCATCATACTGAGCATAAGCTTTTTCTGTATCAAAAATATACCGGTAAATGCTTTCAAAATGGAACAAATAGAAGGAATTGAAGGCAACGTGAAGTGGATCGACTTCGATGGTTACTCAAATAGTTATATTCTTACGAACTCAAACGATGGCGATATTTTTTACAAAATCGATGGTAATAAACATGTAATTCTTGAACGGAAGTTTGAAAACGTAATAAAAACAGTTATAGTGAACCGAAAAAATAACATTTACGTTTTCGAAGAAGTTCCTAGTTCTATTTCAACTGACCAAAACGGAAGCCAGGAGGATGAAACAGTGGCAGAGAACCAAAAAATGTACACCAACTCACACATCGCCATGTGGTTTATGAAAGAGAATTCCACGAAGCTTACAAAATTATTCCAGTGGGACACTCAAAATTTTGAAGAATTCCGACTGTTCGTAGACAAGGATGATTACATATATTTTTCCACAGAAAACGGAATCGAGTTTTTAAAACCCATTGAAAACGTACCGATTTTACATAACTCATTAAGAGAGTATAAATTTTACTCTTCTGCTACGGACGCCTACGGCAACATTTATTTTAAGGCAAAAAAGAGAAATAATGAAGGCGAAATTGTTCTTAAAATATCCGCAAACGAAAAAAAGAATAACATTTATTACCCGGGTTGGCAAATAGTTTACGGTTCCGAAAACGACGAATATTGTAAAATTCATTCCATTGGTACTTATCTAGATAAGAATGCGTATGTAGCTGCTCTGAATGAATCGGCCGGCAGAGTTGCCAGCTTGACAAAGCTTTCAGAAGCTAATTACGATATGCGGGGTAATTATCATATCAACCGTGAATTACTTTCCCAGTACGACACATCATATTCCTTTCTTATGGCTACAAGACACCGGTTTTATTTAACAAGAAAAATATCGGAAAAATATTTCAATATATATTTCATAACGTCTCCGGTCGAAATATATGGCGGAACTAAAGGGTACTATTACAACAATTATGATACGGTTGCAGCAGTCACTGAAATGTTCCATTACCCATTAATAACAAATGACAAACGTTTATGTACCTACGATTCGAAAGGAAGCGCCTTTTTTGCTCACGAAAATGAAATAGTAAAAATCAAACACAACGAAACAGAAGCTGAAAAATTGACCACACCGGATAATTTAAAGATATCGTCGATAATAGTGGATAAAAAGGATGATCTCTGGGTATTAGCAGGAAACTTGTTTTACTTTAAAAACGGAGGGGAAAATGCAATTTTAGTAGCCAACTTAACTGGAACGAAACAATCGCCGATAGAAGTAAATCAAAGGAGTGGGGAAATTTATGTCGGGACGGAAAATGGGCTATTCGTTTTTTCAAGTGAAGACTAAATCACTTAAAAAATTCGTTTCACATATCGATATTTCACGAGAACAAAAAGCCACGAATTGTTTGATTATCATTTTTCGGAATTAAATGAAGTTGTCAAAAAAAAGACCTTATACTACCCAAAATAGTTGTAAATACTGGCCAAAAGAAATTATACATCTTTTTTTTAAATGTACATCCCAAAAAAGATTATATACCAGTGTTGCCGATTGTCCGATTTTTTTTTTTTCGAAATTTCACTGTTTCCAAAGAAATGACGGTAAAAATTTCCTTGTACCAAAAATTGCAATTTAGTTTGTTTTTCGCTGAAATTTCCTTGTTTCAAGCCTGGTTTTCCTTTTGAGCCGTCAAATTTCCTTGTATTTTGAGCAGTTCTGGCTAAAATTTCCTTGAATTTTTCATAAAAATTCATTTCCTTGAAAAGCTCAAAATTTCCTTGCATTTCCTTACATTTTTTCAACGAATTCCTTGCCGTTAAAACGCTTGAAATTTCCTTGCAATCAGAAAATTTTCTTGTACCTGGCAACACTGTCAAATACTGACAAAAAAATATTTCCACAGACCAAAAATTTTGCTAAAAAGCACATAAAAAAAATAAATAAATAAATAAATAAATAAATAAAAAATTAATTAATTAAGTTAATTTTTTTCAAACTCATTTTTTTTATGGTTCAGCTAAAAAGTTATAGGCGTATTTCTTTATTGTGCGATCAACATAATAAAAAATATAAATTATACTTAATCAAACTTGAAAAATGTATCTCAGAGCCAAAAAGTTGAATTCGAAAGTTGTCACGTGTCTCACGGAAAATTACTACACGGCGGCCATTTTGATTTTTTTCAGGGTTCCGAAGCCGGCGCTGGCGCTGGCGCCGACGCCGGCCGCGGCCGGTAAAAATCACTGCTGGCGCTGGCGCTGGCGCCGGCGCCAGATGATTTCTTTGCATTTTGGCGCTGGCGCTGGCGCCAGCACCGGTAATTTACGTACAATGTGACGCCGGCGTCGACGCCAGCGCCGGCGTTTCAAAACTTTTTTAAAAAATAATTTTTAGATTTTTAGAATTTGATTAATTTTTTTAACATAACCTCTTTCCGTTCAATTTTCTTTCTCAGGGGTCCGAAGCCGGTAAAAATAAGCAATTTTGGAAGATTTTATTGACATTTAAAATGGAAAACTTATATTTTTTTTTTACTTAAGGTTATTACACAATAAAAAATTTTGTCCAGGATAGGGAATTAGTTCAATACTCGGTATTCACTGATTCATAATTTTTGATTTTCAAAATGTTTATCTCAATAATTAAATTTTAAAGTCTTTCCTTTCAGCTTTTGCTCTTAAGAAATAAATAAATTTTTTAAAGTGCAAAACGTAATTTTTTTAAACTGATGTAACGCTTTCTTGCTTTTTTTTGCAAAAATAAAATAAATTAAAAATTTTCCCCGGCGCCGGCTTCGACGCCAGCGCCGACGCCGAGGCCGGCGCTAATTTTTTTACAATCGTGGCGCTGGCGCTGGCGCCGATTTTATTTTTTGAAATTTTTGGTGCCGGCGCTGGCGCCGGCGCCTTTTAATTTTTGCCGGCTTCGGAACCCTGATTTTTTTCAAATTTAAAGTTTTAACTCTGAGGTATGCAGAAGAGCACTTGCAATCAGCAACACTTTCTGAATTTTTTAGAGCACCGAGGCGAGGTAAAAGAAAACTATAAGGTGCAGCTTACTTCCATTTCATTTTAAAGCAACAAAATACAAAATTTGATTCGAATAAAATATCATTTGGTTTTTCAAATTATTTTCCAAGAAATTATACTATGTCACATACGGAACGACAGATGCTATTTGGGTAGCCGATTCAAAACAAATTGAACGATTCGCCGACAAAGGGAAAATGAAAAAACCGGTGAAGTGTTCGTTAGAAATTTAAATGGATTGTTTGCATATTCGACTGGAAGTTGGAAAAAGTTAAACGGAAAAAGTTGTATTGTTCTTCAAAAGCATGTTAATACTTAAACAAGGCATTGTAATAAAATATAGAGTTTAAAAACGAAAAAAAAAAAAAAAAAAAAAATTGAAGTGAACAATAATTTGTAAAAATTAAAAAGCGTTAAGAACATGTTTTAAACTCATGTTTTCGATTGTTTCAAAAATGCCTTCATTCATATTCTGTTAAAAAGTACTAATGATTTTTAAAAAAATAAATTAATCTAAAAAAATAAAAAAAAAACAGAGAAATGTCGCTTTCATCATTAAGCATCACTTTTCAGACAACTAAAGGTAAAGGAAATTTTTAAAAATGAAAGCAAGCCAGGTTTATTTGCAAAATGTAAAGTCCTTAAACCGGCCCTTACACAGTAAAAAATATTATGTAATTATGTTAAAATCGGTCTACACAAATTTTTTCTGTTGTTTTTTCCAAAAGGTAAACATAAACAAAAAACAACATAAAAATTATGTAGACCGATTTTAACATAATTATGTAAATTTTTACATAAAATTTTTTACTGTGTATGCTTCTTTCAATACCTAATTTTAAAAAAAATAAGATTACTACTGGTAAATAAAAATTTACTAACATGAAAAAAATAACCTGGCGAAATATCATACGTTTTACATTTTAGGACTGTGACATAATTTAACGAACGATATTAAAACTCAATTTGTTGACACAATTTATCCATCCCTGTACGGGCCCGCATATAAAGATAAATAATATAAATACACACAATATTATCATGTTTTCCTACATAAATGCAGTTCATATTTCGGAATAACGATCATGAAATTGCTTCAGGCAAGATGCGACAACTTTCATTCAGAATATGTGTTAAAATTACCATCGTACATTACATTTCCTATCTTCGATTTTACTTCACTTTTAATTTTTTTTTTTATTGATAGCGGTACGTCCGTATGCAATGGAATCATTTTTTTCGTGTGAGATAAGACTTCTAACAGCCCGGCGTAGACGATTCAAAACGGAAAATATTTTTTGACGTTCCTTAAACTGTTCCAAGTTTGAAGATCATTAGACTAAAAGAATTTCGTTCAGACTGAAGAACAGGTTAAGTCCAATGTGATATCTCCATTTGTCAACGACCATGTTCCTTTTCTTTTTATATATTTTTATCACTGCTATCTTTTCGCTTCATTTGTCTAGACGATAGTTTATGACTTTTTAAACCTAATAAATTTAACTGCATCGTTGTCGACTTTTTTTTTTCTTTTCGCTAAAAAGGTATGTTAATCCTCTCCATATACGAATAACGAGATAAGCTTATACCAAGACGAGACTTCCCCTGCACTTGTAGCGTATTCTAAAATTTTCAAACGAGACCATAGATTTTCTATGAAATTGTAAGAGGAATATAGGTCGATCGCAATTTAAAATATTGAAAGATCGCATAAAATCGAAAAATAAAGTGATCAATAAAAAAGAGCGACTGAACAATTTAACAGAATGACAGAACATTTTAACTCCGTTTTCTATCATCTCTCTTAGTATTATGTTTCATATTTCAAAATAGCAGCATCCGTACATTTAAAAAAAAATTTTTATAATATACAAATTCCAAAATCTGCGTCACAAGTATCACTGGCTACCCATTAATCCTTTTCCTCCGATAGGGTCACTCTAATGGCCCTATTGAATGGCCCCTATGGACGAACCCTATTTGGTGGTCCCTATGGACGAACCCTATTGGATGATCCCTATGGATGGAACCTATTGGATGGTCCCTATGGAAGGACCCTATTTGATGGTCCCTATGGATGGACTTCATTGGGTGGTCCCTATCAGGGACCCTATTGGATGGTTCCTATGGAAAGACCCTATAGGATGGTCCCTATGGAAGGGCCCTATGGAAGGAGGTCCCTATGCAAGGACCCTATTGGATGGTTCCTACGGAAGGACCTTATAAAATGGTCTCTATGGACTGACCCTATTGGATAGTCCCTATGGAAAGACCCTATAAAAGGAGGACCCTATGGAAGGACCTTATAGGATGGTCCCTATGGACGAACCCAATTGGATGGCTCCTATGATAGGACACTATAAGATGGTCCCTATGGACGGAGCCCATTGGATGGTTCCTATGGAAGGACCCTATTGGTTGGTCCCTATGGAAGGACCCTACTGGATTGTCCCTATAGACGGACACTATAGAATTGTCCCTACTCAGTAGGACCATAAGGTCCATCGATACTCAACAGGGTAAAAAAGCAAGCCAGCCTCCGGAGGGTCTATCTGTTAACCAACTGAAGAAAATTCCGAAGGCTAAACTTTTTTCTGGAGTGGATGGAAGGTGGGAGGGAAAGCGTTTCCAAATAAGAGGGTACACTACAGTCTGTAGGGGAATACAGACTTTCTCTTAAGTCGTCCACCCTTCAGTGCCTCTGGTGCCCTTTTTTAGAACATTCCAGGATCCTTCTCACCGAAAATCCCACTCCCCTCAAAAAAGGGAAATTGGTGCCTTTTGGAAATTAAATAATGCAGACTTCCAAAATGAAAGGGTTAAGCTTTATTTTGCTAGCTCCAGTTGCCCTCTTCGATTCAATCTATATTTTTTTCAATGGTTTATAGTTTATTTATGGTTTATTCTGACAATTCCCTGTCCGACATACGACCTCTTGCTAACTCTTCAGCAGCATTCTTTCACTACTTCTTCTATAAAGAGAATCTTCAAATTCTCGCCTCATGCTTACCGCAACCGTTTACAAAGGTAGAAGATGTCCCTGTGGACGGATCCTATTGGATGGTCTCTATGGACGGACCCTATTGGATAGTCCTTATAGACGGACCCTACTTTCAACCATTCGCACCACATGCTTACCACACAACCGTTTAAAAAGAGACAAAAACCTCACTTCAAAAAAAAAAAAAAAAAAAAAAAAAAAAAAAAAAAATTAACAGAAACCAAAAGAACCGTAGCGTCAGGATTAATTAGATAATAAATCAGAAAGGCAGGAGAGAAGGAAAAAAAAATTTTAAAAGACTGCCCTAATATCGTATCATATCGCATGGCCATTAATAAACGATTTTCGCGAATCGCACGAAACATGTTAACACGCCTTCCAAAGTCGGGGCCAAGCCCTTGAACTTGAACCTGAGTTACTTGATTTCGAAACTGAACTTATTAAAAAAAAAAAAAAAATATGAACGAGTCGAAGAACCTAGATAATTCACTCAAAGTGAAATCAATAACAAAAGGTAATAGAGTAGTTATTTTTATGGGATTTATTAACGGACGAATACATTCGTCTGTAAGGTAAATACAAGTTCCTTGACCTAGTTACATGAGTACCTAGCTTATTGACCAGTCTGTAGCCCAACATCACATTGCTTTTCCTTTGGAATTCCATTCGGGAATAATGACCGTAGGAGAGAAAAAAAAAAAAAAAAACCTTTTTCAACTTCTAATTTGATAATTGCTTGCAATTTCGTATGAATGCAGGGATGCAGTATGTTTTTCTTTTCTATTTCTTTGAAACGGTGTAAGTGAGTCGAAAAATTTCTCCGACATTTTGGTGAATGATTTAATAAGCCTCGTCTTGCCACCGAAGTTCAAAGGTTGGGCCAGCGGGTTTTGCACATGGTTTCGTTAACGAAATATTTAATATTCTGCACGTATGAGGGAAAGAGTGGCTGTTGTATATGGTCTTTCATTTCGCATCCGATTTTACAGCATGTGGTCCAGCTTTTTTATAATATGCATTTGCTTCAAAAAAATTTCTTTTATCGCATATTCGCATCTAAAGTATGTCTAGACTTATTGTTAAAAATATTCATGCATGATTCTCTTTTTGCAAGCCATTAAAAGCAAACAAAAATACTTGGTTCGAAATAGTTTAGTTTTATTTTCCAGTTCTTTTCTAGTTGATCTGAGCCACAAATGACCATATTTGACAAAATTTCGTGATACTTTTGATAGTGAATTGTTCTCTTGATTAATAAGAAAGCACTTAAAATCATATATTCATTGTTTACAAGTATGTAGACCTACCTTGAATATTGTTCGGCTCATCTCAATGATGGTGCTTTATACGTGATGACATGACAATTAATATACATGACTAATTAGGTGCAAGTGCACAACTCAGCGATTTCGTGAAGATGATGATGGAATTAGAATTGGATGGACTGCCGTACAATTTTGTTTGTCGTGTAATTAATTTTAGAATTATGCAGTAAAAAAAATTTTTTTGTTGTTGTAATCGTACCTAAGCTCCGGTTTTAAACCAACCCGAATTAACATTAATTCCAGATTTAAGTCCCAGATTATGGTCTATACATTTCTCAATTAGTTGATCCCGAGTTAAAGTCAGTCACAATAGACAGTCATTCTTTTCAATCGGGGTTGTCCAAAGTGGAATAAATAAATATATTACAAATGCGGGATATACACCTTACATTAAGTGCGAACCGTTTAATTCAAGCTTTTCGAGGTGGTTTAGAAATATTTTTAGTGCGGGGGGAAGGAGAGCAAGGGGTAAAACCTAAAAAATGGCTACAACTTACGACAGTAACATCACTAATACAGACTTCTTACACAACGCATTGAAGTGCTTCATCATTAACCAACTTCATTAGGGCTATCGGTTAGAGTGGAGAATCTGGGTTAAAATTTTATAAAATTTTTATAAAATTTTTATAAAAATTTTATAAAATTTTATAAAAATTTTATAAAAATTTTATAAGAATTTTATAAAAATTTTATAAAATTTTATAAAAACTTTATAAAATTTTTATAAAAATTTTATAAAAATTTTATAAAATTTTTATAAAATTTTATAAAATTTTATAAAAAAATCTTGAAAAAGTAATTTATAAAAATTTTATTAAAATTTTTATAAAAATTTTATAAAATTTTATAAAATATTATAAAATATTATAAAATTTTTTTTTCAAATTTTGCACTTTTTGTCTAAAATTTTGTCCATTTTTTATAAAATTTTATAAAACTTGTGCAACAAATGCATTCTTCTTTTTTGGTACATTCAACGGAGCTTAGATGTTTTTCCGAGCTGGAAAAAATTTTTTCCCAGTATTTTTCTGCCTTGCATAAGCCAAAGATGGGCGCAACGATTTTTCAGATATCCGAATCCCGTACACAATTGTAATCGGTAAATCCAAAAACAACCTAATTCTTCCTACTACCTGAATACATCTCAGCTATATGTTGAATGCACTATAGGGACACAAAATTTTCCAAATTGGTGGAGAAATTCTTGATACGTCAGCGGGAAAGGAATAAGAAAGTACAAAGCGGAAGTGAAAACGTGCCACTGGCTAGGATGTTGATTATGTCGGGCATATAACTTTCTTCGTTTCCCCTGCATTATTTTATTTATAGCACCGATAGGTGAATGCAAGTTGTTGCCATTGTCAACAAGGGCAACCCTTTGCACCGCTGCAATGCTACGCATCTTTTTAACAGATACGTATAGTGAAACTGGTTAGAATCAAGTTGTTTTGATAGGAATGACTTCTCCCATGTGTCGTTATATTTTCAGGTAAAACTAAACGCGACGGACGCCAACCGATCCACCTAAAGTTCTTATTCACCAGCCAGGCAGCGGTCCAACAAACCAACCAACCAACCAACCAACCAACCAACCAACCAACCAACCAAACAATCAATCAATCCATCAATCAATCAGTCAGTCAGTCAGTCAGTCAGTCAGTCTGCCAGCGTATCATCTTAAGCGTCTATAGAAGGTAGGTACATTGATGCTTGCGGCTGCGGATAAAACAAGTCTAGTCAGATCGATTTTTATTCATTTATTGGCGGTGAACAACCATTTTCTGACTATCTAAATTACGAGTTTTTATATATATTTAACAGTATCAATATTGCACCGATAGGAATTAGTCATGACATATTTGGTTTTCGGAAATGTAATATCAAATAAGTTTTCGATCATTTTCAATAATTTATACTGCAGTAATACGTAACCTTTTTTGTTTTTTACTTCTTTTTTGGGAGGCTTTTATTTTTATCGCATGAGCGAAATTTATCAATTCTCCGCAGTGTCGCTGTAAATGATAATAGATTTCAGAAATGATGAAAGCTATGTTGAAAAGATAATTTACGATTCGTTTAAGAATTAGTCGGCGCACCACTAATGCGTCGTGCACAGAATGCTAAACGCGTCACTAATGCGTCGTTTAAGAATTAGTCGGCGCACCACTAATGCGTGCGCCGACTAATTCTTAAACGAATCGTAAATTATCTTTTCAACATAGCTTTCATCATTTCTGAAATCTATTATCATTTACAGCGACACTGCGGAGAATTGATAAATTTCGCTCATGCGATAAAAATAAAAGACTCCAAAAAAGAAGTAAAAAACAAAAAAGGTTACGTATTACTGCAGTATAAATTATTGAAAATGATCGAAAACTTATTGATATTACATTTCCGAAAACCAAATATGTCATGACTAATTCCTATCGGTGCAATATTGATACTGTTAAATATATATAAAAACTCGTAATTTAGATAGTCAGAAAATGGTTGTTCACCGCCAATAAATGAATAAAAATCGATCTGACTAGACTTGTTTTATCCGCAGCCGCAAGCAGCAATGTACCTACCTTCTATAGACGCTTAAGATGATACGCTGGCAGACTGACTGACTGACTGACTGACTGACTGATTGATTGATAGATTGATTGATTGTTTGGTTGGTTGGTTGGTTGGTTGGTTGGTTGGTTGGTTGGTTGGTTGGTTTGTTGGACCGCTGCCTGGCTGGTGAATAAGAACTTTAGGTGGATCAGTTGGCGTCCGTCGCGTTTAGTTCTACCTGAAAATATAACGACACATGGGAGAAGTCATTCCTATCAAAACAACTTGATTCTAACCAGTTTCACTATACGTATCTGTTAAAAAGATGCGTAGCATTGCAGCGGTGCAAAGGGTTGCCCTTGTTGACAATGGCAACAACTTGCATTCACCTATCGGTGCTATAAATAAAATAATGCAGGGGAAACGAAGAAAGTTATATGCCCGACATAATCAACATCCTAGCCAGTGGCACGTTTTCACTTCCGCTTTGTACTTTCTTATTCCTTTCCCGCTGACGTATCAAGAATTTCTCCACCAATTTGGAAAATTTTGTGTCCCTATAGTGCATTCAACATATAGCTGAGATGTATTCAGGTAGTAGGAAGAATTAGGTTGTTTTTGGATTTACCGATTACAATTGTGTACGGGATTCGGATATCTGAAAAATCGTTGCGCCCATCTTTGGCTTATGCAAGGCAGAAAAATACTGGGAAAAAATTTTTTCCAGCTCGGAAAAACATCTAAGCTCCGTTGAATGTACCAAAAAAGAAGAATGCATTTGTTGCACAAGTTTTATAAAATTTTTATAAAATTTTTATAAAATTTCATAAAATTCTTATAAAATTTTTATAAAATTCTTATAAAATTTTTATAGATTTTTATAAAAGTTTTATAAGAATTTTATAAAAATTTTATAAGAATTTTATAAAAATTTTATAAGAATTTTATAAAATTTTATAAAATTTTTATAAAAATTTTATATAAAATGGACAAAATTTTAGACAAAAAGTGCAAAATTTGAAAAAAAAATCTTATAAAACTTTTATAAAATTTTTATAAAATTACTTTTTCAAGATTTTTTTATAAAATTTTATAAAATATTATAAAATTTTTATAAAATTTTTATAAAATTTTATAAAATTTTAACCCAGATTCTCCACTCTAACCGGGCTATCTCCTTCTAACTTTAATAGTTATAGGTTTGAAGTAAAAGCCCTTAAAGCCCTTGTTGAAAATAAATGCAAACCCAAAATACAAAATCAAAGCTTTTCGACCGCAATTTTTTTAAAATTATTTTTAGACCTCGAAAAAATTTCAGACAAGCTGAAACTCGCATTTAAAATTCCAGAACAAAGCAAAAGGCACTTAAGGTAAGTCGGTTGTTATACAAAACAGCCATTCCTTCCAATGTTTACTGAAACCTACTCTTAGTCTAATCTTATTTCAAAATTCTGCCTTATTTTGGTCCAAGGGTGCACGGTCTAAATAATGCATCTACCAAACTAGTCCCATGCAAGTAGTATCATGTACAAACACTTACCGAATAATCGAACTCGTGCTTCCTCTTTGCGACACAAGCATAGGGTTCCGTGAACTTGATATTCTGGATCGCTTCTGTTGCGGCCTCAACTTGCGACAGAAGATCACAACTCTTCACGTCATTTCACACTAAAAAGAAAGAAAAAAGGATTACAATTCACATTATTTAACATTTTTAAAATTGGAAAACCCAGTGGGCAATTTTAGAAACATCACTAAAAACGTTAGTTCCCACCCAGGAGAAAAGAAATCTGATATCCATATGATTTCATTCGAATATCCGTCTGATATCAGTTATTGCCAGTCTGATAAGGATTGCAAGATACCGGACTTTTGTAATATACCGGTACTACAGAAAATTCTAAACCTCATTCATGTCATGGAACTCGAATTCATAGTTTTTAAGGGTGTAGAATCTAAATTTATTACCTATTTAGGTGTAAATTGAACCTTTAAGCTTAAACGGCTATTCGCAACGTAAACTTAAGTTTGAAAAGAATATTTGGTACCGTAGATTGGGGTGAAGTTGAAGGGCCTGAAAAAGTCATTATCAGCACAATTTTTAGCATTATGACTAAGCAGCGGAAAAGTAGAGAATATTTTTAGTTCACTTCATTGCAATTAGAGATAAGCAGGCGATGCTTAATTGCATTTTTTAGGTCCTTCAACTTCACCCCAATCTACGGTATATTCAAAAAGTGAAAATCAAAAACTTAGAAAACAAAAATTTCAAATTTTGAAATTTCATCATTTTCAAGATTGAAAAATTTTTGTTCTTAAAAAGCTTTTAAGAAGCAAAGAGAATCTAAGCTTAAATGACTTAATCTTGTTCTGAATTTGACACAAAAATTTCCCGCCAAGGAGAAGGCTCTCTCTGATACTACGCTGGTTGGTCGAATCGTCTTAATATAATAGTAAAAATAATCAGAAAACAGAAGTCGGTGCTTTGAATATCCTAATATCGGAAGATATAAAAGTTTCCAAGAAAATGCAACCAAAAATAAGAAGGCGGCTTTCAGCAAAGCCGCTTCTCATGAATCAACTTGACTCGCACCCGATCAATTCCGAGAATGTTTGCATTGAAAGGTAAAGCGCCGCTTCAACCCAATAAATTCAGAGTTTCTCGAGTTGAAATAAAAATAAAATCATAATTTTTAATTTTTTGAATTAAACTTTACCTCATATCAAGTTTTTCATTTTTGGAAAAACACCGGTAGTACCGACGGTTTTTTAACGCCAGTACCGGTATTGTAATCCCTAGTCTGAGAACGGTTACGATAAGCATTATTAGTCTGATACCAGTCATGATATCAGATTTCTTTTCTCATGGATAGGTGCCAAACTTCAAAAGAATTTCATCTTCAATGTGATTATAAGTCTTTAAGTGCCTCAAAGACAAAACACTGAATTTGAAAAAAATGAAATGATTGCTAATTTTTATTATTCTCCAACAAAGCCGTAAAAACTGCGTTTAAGCAGGGGGGTTGTAATTCTCCTAGTTGGAGGACTTTTTGGCATATTAGATCAAAGAGGGAAACCGGGAATGTTCAGTCAAAGAATACACCAGAGGCACTCGAAGAGTGGACTCGAACCACCGATACAGGTGATCGATTGCTAATTATTAGTTTTCTTTAAAAACAATCAAGTGATACCTAACTTTTAAATTCAAGGTTTTGGATCTGAGGTACAGACATGTCCTTTAAGGTCGTTGTTCATGTCTCGACGTGTCGCATCTCATGATTAAGAAGCGAACTAGAGTACCAGTTAACACGTGGTTGGAGATTAGGAGATGCAATCAATGAAATAATACTGCAAAGCCTACTCCTGAGTGTCTCAAAATAACTGATAATGACACACTTGAGTGTTGGCATTAAAAATAATGCTACTGGTTACTGACCACATCCTTTATACGCAAAAAAAAATCACAATAGACTCAAATCTCACATGAGCAAAATTGATAATAAAAAACAACTTAAAAAAAAAAAAAGATAGTCATAAACAGTTAAACAAACAAACGTTGCGTCCAAAGAATTTAATCACTCCACTTACAATATAATGTTTTTCATTAATCTCAACAATACCTTACATGAACAACATACTACAAGTGACGTCCATCTCAAATTTAATTGAAAACAATTATCAAATAAAAAAAAGTATCCTTTTCCATCATCATCAAAATCTTCCATTCAGTCTGCGGCGAACGATCTCAGCAAAATGTTTCGCTCCGCTATTTTCATTGCGATTTTAGTGACCATAGTTAGTTGTTTAAGGACCGTCTCCAAAATCGATGGGATTTTCGGGGCTGTTAAGCTTCACGAATTCGACCAGTGTTTTAATAGCTACGTTTTAACGTTCAACAGCACTCCATGCCCATGCACGAGTCACGTATATAAATTAGATGAGGATTACAACGTTTTATACGAATGGGAATTGAATAAAACCATAAAAACGATAACGGTGACGGGCAGGGGTGACGTATACGTGACGACAGCGGATCCAGCGGATGTTTTGATTTTAAGATCCAACGAAAGCGAATTCGATCACCTGTATCCGTATTACGGGAAATGGGACGAGAAAGGGATTTTCCTGGACGACGATGATAATTTTTACCATAACACTTTGGAAGGGGTGGTCCTTTTGAGATACAACTCGAGGAACCCTATCCTCATTAAAAATCTGGAAGGAGCGGAAATTAAAAACGATCACGCCATAGATTGCTTAGGAAACATTTACATGGTGACGACGGACGAAAGAATAGTGATGATACCGACGGAAGAAAGGAATAAAACCGTACCGACTGCGAAATTCAGGGACGACATCACGGAAAAACAGGGAATTTTTCATCGGATTCAAACGGACGAACACAACAACATATATTTCGTATTCAGCACCGGCGTTAAAAAATTAACAAACGGAACGTTGACGAAAATAATTGACGACCTCCCGACAGATTTTTGCTCAACAGACGACAGAATTTTCGTATCCGACATGAGCGAAACCAACTTTTCAACGTATTACAAAACGTTCGGTGATGACGTGATGATGCACAGCCTGGACGGATTTGAATACCCGGTGGATTTCGTGAGGTGCGACAATTCCGGCAACGTATATTTCGGCATCAACACCGTAAAGCATAAAAACGAGATATACATATTGAAAAAAGGAGAAAGCGAAATCACGAAAATGAATTTTCCAGGGACTTCATTCATTTATTCAATGATTTTAGATCTAGATGATAACCTCGTCGTCGTGTCTCATGATGTGTATTATTTCCAGAACGGAACAATAGACGCCGTTAAAATACCAGGTTTGCCACGTGCACGTTTTCACACCGCGAAACTTAATAGAAAAACGAACGATATCTTGATTTTTAAAGGGACCATGTTGTACACTTTTAAATGATGAAAAAAGAATAATAATAATAATAATAATAATAATAAAAAAAAACGATTTAATTTGATAAAGTTATCTTCTTTTCTGAAAGAAAGAAAAAAAAGTGGATTTTGTTTTGTACGTTTAACATAATGTAATCGAATTAGGGTCAACATAAAATTGATTGTTTCAAAACGGAAGTAATATTTTATTATCAGACGCCTTTTATATTTATTATCTTTTTATAATAAACGAACATTAAGCTCAGCATATACACAAAGCAGCCGGCGCTAAAGCAGTATACAACCGTGCCTGAAGACAAGCTGGCATGAGCTACACAACGCCATGCGTGGGAAGATGAAAAAAAAAAAATCTGATCCGTTTAAATCAAATAAAATAGAGGTAAAAGAAGAAAATAAAAAATTCTTGAATTCTTGAATTAAATACATGGTAGGCCTAAGAGTTTCTTCTTCAATTACCATTATTTTAAAAACAAAACGAGATCGTAGTTCTGTATTTTTAAGAAAAAAACAAGGGAAATATTTTTTTCTAACTGTAGATTTTTAATAATGCTACGGTACTAATTACAATTCTTGACTTCGGTCAATAATTAGGTCAACGATTTTTTTTTTTTGGGATCCAAGTTACTACGCCTCTTTCAACCCGCTTCCGTTTGGAAATATGTTAAACTCTTCGGTGATAATCATCTAAAATGTACTGCCGAAGATTTACCGTAGGTATTGTAAAAAGGTTTAAATCAAAGATTCAACGTGTTAAAGGACTCAAAACCGTAATTAATCAATCTAATTAATAAATCAATTTAACTAACGGTCTAAATCACTGCTATAAATAATCAAACAATAACCTAAAATGATATTTTTTCCCTTGTCAAAAAATAATAAAAACTGCCGAACATAGCGAAGTCTGTTTGAAAAAATTTATATCCTCCCATTTCTAACACTAGTTTCCGATCGGAATCAGACTATTCACACCTCAAAATAGCGACCTTATTTTTTATTGAAAGCATCAAAATTTTTGCTATAGCTCTTGTTTTTGTGATTCCGAGGGAAAAATATATGATTTGTCACATTCGTCACAGGAGTTCGCAACTTTTTACATTCCCCAAAACCGGCACCTAAAAACTCGTCCTTTCTAGTAAAAGTTTCGCGTCCGTTCCTTTAAGGAAATAATTTTAACACGGCTGTTCAGATAATGATCAGGGGAAAAATTGGTTGAAGCCGACACCGGCATAGGCGCCGAAATGTCCAAAGTTCTGCAGCTGGCACCAGCGCCGGCACCGGAATAGCAATGTTTCTGCCGTTGGTGCTGATGCCGGAGCCGATTCCAGCAAACGGTGCCAGAACCACAGCCAACTTCATCAACTTTTTTTTTTTTAAAACTTCAAAAAAAAAAAAAGTTACAGTAACCGCTGCATATTGTAGTGCAGGTTAATGCAATCGACCGCTTAATATGATCAAAACTCGTTCCTTTTCCCAATTATATTCAGCATTGCCATCGGTTCATAATTACAAGACCGGTGCCAGCACCGGCGCTGGCACCAATTTTAAAATAAATTGTCTAGCACTGGCACCAGCTTCGGCACCAACCTGTGTTTTCAGCCCAAAACGGCTGACACCGGCGCCGGTAAAGATTCGCGATCAATGAAGTTAAGCATCAACGATCGCGATCGGGCACTGATAGGGGTCCGAATCATGAAAATTTTGCCCGATGCCGATGCTAGTATCGGCATCGGATTTTTTTTTAATATCCGAAATCGGCATCGGCATCGAACCGAGATATTTAGCCGGCCGAGGCCGGCATCGTAATCTGACCCCTGATTTTAAAAATCGTCCAGAATGGCTCTATGATTTTTTTTCCCACTAAAATAGAAATTAGAGGCGGCATCAGATATAATCGATGCTTGGTGGCGTCGGCGTCGGCGTCGGCATCGGCATCGGCATCGACATCGGCATCGGCATCGGGTGTCAGTGCCAGAATCGGAATCGGGAGTCAAATAAATAATATGGAATCGGCAATCGGCATCAGCATCGGCATCGGATTCGGATTCGGACCCCAGGGCACTGGATGAGTGACCATCAAAGCTCCTCTCCATGTAGCGGAGAATGTTGAAACCTATAGGTATGCTCGAGATATGGTGCTGGGTTTAATTTAGTAATAGCATAGCTATGTTTCACATAGGCTGGAAAGCTAAGAGTGAATCTAAGAGAAAACTAAGAATGAAAATGGTAGTAATGTGTTTAAACAGATTGTTATCATAAATTTCAAAAAACAACCTCAAAAAAAAAAAAAAAAAAGATCCAACTTACCTTTCCTATAAGGTAGTAGAACACTCCCTCCACCAAATACTAGACATCCTTTTCATCGGAAATATACTGCCCTATATAATGGTCCCGCGGTATACTGCCCCCTGTAAAGAAATTACAATAAAGATCATTAATATTCACGCGTTACAATCCTTTTAGAGAGAAAAAAAAGAGAAGAACAAGTAACTGGTAGCCCAAAAACAAACATGTAAGAATGATTCGGTAAAAATGAAGAGATCACGCTTATTCAATCACCAAGTGTTTATACGTGTCTAAGAATCAATTATTAATTAAAAATAATGAAGGTGGCACAACTTAAAGGGCTACTATCATCTAATTTAAAATCAATGTCAGGAAGACGCCCCGTCGAGGCCGAAAGCGGAAAAAAAAGGAGAATTATTACTAACATAATAAAACAAATTCGAATACACGGATCATTTAGATAAATCTGTCCATCGTCGTAATGATGGTTTATTTGGCCGGAGACAACCGTCATTATATCGTTAATGAAGCGGCCAGACCAGTAAATGTGATCCGGATTGCATTCAGACCCACTAATTCGATAACCTTTATATGCATCTACGCACCTTTATTTTTGCAAAAAAAAAAAAAAAAAAAAAAACCTTCAGGTAATTTAAACATAAATCATTCTGATGATAGTATTTTGCAAAAAGAAATGAAGAGGATTTTTCTTCTTTTTTAAAAATTTGATAAATGATTACAGGGGTTAAGAAAGTTAAGGGCTGATGTTATTAAGATATTTAGGTCGTCGGTTTTAAAATAATTAATCATAAGAAAAAAAAAAAAATTCCTTAACCTAGGGTTTGAAATTTTATACTTTGCAACACCTACGTAAGGAACGTCAAGCTACTATAATTAAAAAATACTGCGAGAAAAAGGGTGTGATTCTAGGATACGATTTATCTTTGAGGTATTAAAATTAGCAACCGATGAAAATGGATGACGACCGATCTTAGGTCAAAACAAGTGGGTGCACGCGTGATTTTTGAGCCCGTTCGATTTTTTTTTTTCTCCGGCTTTTGAAATGCCCCCATAACGCCCAGAGACCTATCTGGATCACTATTGTCTTGATCCGGTTTCTTTCGATTTTCTATTTAATTAAAATCTTTTCTCCGAAGCTATTGTCACCTTTTGTTTGTATCTTCGTGGTCGTTAATCAAAATGTGAATAATTTGGTAGGAATTTGGGTTAAACTATCCTTTTTTGGGAAGAATGCACCATGTGTGAAACTAATGGAAAAAAAATCGTTTTCTTCATTTAAATAATCCCGTCGATGTTTATAGATATCGATGAGGCGGTATTTTTTTTTTTTTTTAACTAAGTACGAGATATGAACATCAGATGGAGCTTGCTGGCAGAAGCGAGAATAGACTAGAGCGCTCAATGGATAGAACTAAGACAGAAGTAAGTTGCATACTCTTAATAAAATGATCTGATTATCAAGCATTTGTATGATGTGATTCGAATTATAATGTTATAAATAGCACTTCATTATATACAGCATTACGCTGTGAATTAAAATTTTAAAAAAAATTCTTCGAAATATATATTTTTTTTAAATTTAGACGTCACAAGATTTTCTACCATTTGCCCGGGTAGATCTGTTAATTAATTACGTCATAATTTTATTTACAAATTTTTCAACCTCCCTTTCCACTTCTTCCCCATTGAGAAGTTGAAAAATTTGTAAATAAAACGAGGGGGTGGGGGGCATCGTCATTATTTTCCCAACATCTGTCTTACAAACTAAGCCATCATTTGACAACCCTCTCCCCTACCCTTTGCCCCTCAAAAAAAAATGACGTAGTTAAAGTAATAGTATACAAATAGTGTATATTTTAACTTTTTTTTTTTTTCAAATACAATCAAATACACAAAGGTTGGTTTTAGAGAATTTTAAAAAAGTTTAACAAGTTTAACAAAAGAAATATAGTTTAACAAGCTTAAACAAGAAAAGTAGAAATACCTACCCTTGTGAAAGACCCAAGATGCTGATCTCTTTGATCAGTTTCCCAAGAAATTCCCCCACCCTCTTCATCACCTGTAGATCGTTAGTTTGTACAATATGTTTTATTCCCCAAGGCTATATCTTCCCCCCTCCCGTTTTGAAAAGTTACCCTATCCTCCTCAAGTTCAGTATACTGAACCCACAAATGCACGTAATTAAAGTACGAATTCCATCTATCAGTTCGTATTTTTGGAGGTGCTACTTGAACGGTCGTATATAATTCTGCGTATCTGTCAAATTCGAATTTTTTGAGTTCTTTATCTGCTGCCACGATAAAAAAAATATACGCATTGAAAGTTTCTGAAAAATACTGTTTTTTTTTTCGTATTTGGAAGCGGAAATGAGGCTTATGCTGTGATTTCGTTCGTGCTTCTTTTATTGCCTACTTCGATGCGTATATTTTATATGCAAATTAAGAAAATTTAAAATACTGCCTTTAAAAAAAATACCCACCCAAGCATGAACACTCCGTATTTTTGCATCCGGCATTTCTGCGATTTTAATTTTTTACTGCTCATAGTACAGACAACATACGAATCGAAGTAAGGATAAGTCGGTCTCGTCAAGTGAATTAGCCTGTTTATTTTATTAGTCTAGGATAAAACTGAAAAGGTTTAAAATTTTAAAAATGAATGCTTTCAGGCGGTAACAAGAACTTCAGCACACAACAAATGCGCATTGATACAAATCTGAAAGTTTTCGATTTTTAAAAAAAAATCTGTATTAAAAATTAAAAGGCTAAAATTTTTTATTTTTAATAGCTTAAAATATCACATTGTAAATTCTGAGAATAAAAAAAAAGGCAGAAAAAAAAAATCCTTCAAAAAAAAAAAAAAAATGAACACTCAAAGTTCACATTAAAGGCAGGTTCATGGACAGGTACAACTCAAGAGATTTTTTTTCCTCCATAGGTTCACTAGCTTAAGTTACTTTTTGCCATATCCACCTCCCCAACTGCCCGAAGACGATTGGCTTGAGCTTGACGATTGACTCCAGGAGCCACCTCCTCCACCTCCTGGTCGGTATCCTCCTCCTCCTCCGCAAGTGTTGCAACCACCACCGCCGCCACTGAAAACAAAAAATTGCAACATTCTCAACTGTGTCCGCAAGAGAAAATATTAATTAAAAAAAACTAGAATGAATTTTTTTCTTTTACTTACTAAATGGGGTAGTAAACTTGAGGCCTATATCCTCCTCCATATCCTCCACCGCATTTCCTACAAAACGTCCTCTTCTTACGTAGTTTTCCTGAAAATAAAAGTTATGAACATGGCATGGGCGGATCTAAGAATAGGGGGAAAAATTTTCTGGGGGGGTGACCCTATTCAAACCAAATAATTTTAAAAATTCTAGGAAGAGCTATTCTGCTTCCTGGGGAGAAGCATCATCCCCCAATGACATAGGGTAGTTGTTAAGTTAGTTAAAAACTCACGAGGAACTTACCAACTTTACTTTCATCCGGAATATTAGAGTCGTTTTCTAATTCAGTTCCGACATCTCTTTTCTTCCTGTCACCTCTGGTGTCGTAACTCCTGTCATCTTCAGGTGTGTGCAACATAATCGAAACGACCCCATCATCTTCGTTATTGATCTCGTTTGTTTCCCCCGGATTATTTTCCCTTTGTCTTGCCAAATCGACCAAATAAACTACTCCTGACTGCACGTTCGTCGAGGGAGGTATGAAAGGAGGTCCATACGCAAACGCAGGGTTGAACGGTCTATCCAAAACGAACGGATATTGAGGTTGATATTGCTCTACTTTAGAAGATTCATCTTTAAAAAAACGAAAAAATCATTTCCGAAATTTTTATTTTTAACCTTCAAAAAATTCCTAAATCCACTTACCTTGCGTATTTGGAGATTCCTCCACGGGGGCGGCACACACCACACTTAAAACACTCGAAATAATAAACAAACAATTATTATAATTAACAATCATCTTTCATTTGTTTAAATAAAACTTTAAACAAATGAAAGGCTGAATCTGCAGTTGCAAAATGAGCACTTGAAAATCGAGACAAAGTATTTATATATCCCTCGAGTTATTTTGCTGGAGCGAAAAAAAAACGTCTATATATATTCTGTATATTCATTTTTCCAAACATCAAAATGATGACATAAGAATTTTCCAAACCGAATGCAAAAACGACACAAGCTGTTAGCTTTTGATCGCCAAACCGTATCTTTTTTCTACACATCAAAATTCTTGGAAGCGTGAGGTTTTTTTTCTCATTAAGGGGTTCCCCAATGGAATACAATTGGTTCTGAGGGATTTTCTGAACTCTATGAAAAGATTCGCGAAATAATATTCGTTTTCGTTCGCTCGTAATAATTGCACGGTACAGCATGTGGCGATAGGGAAAAAAACCATATCGACGGGAATACTCCAGAGAAATAAATTTTTCGTATTCCCTGGACATTCTGTAGGCGATTATTTTTTTCCTCCTCGTGATCAGTGGTATTCAGTCATTTATAACAAATGGCCGGGTCTGCCTCAAGGCAGACCGGAGGATAATTTATACGTAATAAACATTGCAAAAAGCTTTTAGGTGTTAAAAAAAGAAAAAGTGCAATTCATTCATTACGTCCCAGACAAAAGAGATACATTTTTAATATATTCAGATTTTTAAAGGCGATAAATATTTGAACGATTGTTTATACGAATCGTTTTAATTGTAATGAGGCTAATATACGATTTAATTAAATTGATACGCTGCACACGACTGGATGAAAAGCTCAAAGGCTAATTGGACGTACCACTGAGCTTTCTCTTGTTGTAATTAATGGGTTTCCTCCTACGGTAATTAAGAGATCCAAAGCAATTATCATAGATCCCCAAAGGTTATAAGGTAAATAAGACGCTGTCCGTGTTAATTTTGACTCTCGACGATAATTTTCGAGAATTAAATAACTTACAACTTTTCCTGCTAAGATGATAGAAAAGGAAATATAATTGGGGGGTAATTATTTTATGGGTAATTAAAATTGTTATTAGTTATGATGACAATTTTTTTTTTTTTTTTCAGCGTTATTGTAAGTAAGGTAAAAGCACCATAGTTCACTAAATGCGCTACTGGCAGAAAATTGTGTTTCGAATGCACTTAATTTTTTTGCGACGTTGTTTCAACCGATCCGTAACCTAAACACGTATGACCTAAACCTCAAGTCAAAAAGTTTTGGGTTCAAGATAATATAGAAGCTTATTTGAATTGTCGGCCCGCAAAGAGAGCAACATAAAGACAATTGCTTTATCTTAAATTATATGCGGATTCAAAACGGCATTCTACACGATTGGAATGGTCATTAGGGTCCGTGATTATTTTCAACAAGACACACATAGGTGTCAGTAGGCTGAAAAAAATTCATGACATAGTGCTCTGCCGATCTAGTAAAGTTCTCAAGGTACAAACCTGATTAGGATTAGAATCTTTCAGTTTTGACTGGTAAATTCCGTTCGGTTTCCTGATTATCCGTTCTCGACTGTTAGAGTACATACATAATTTGGGAAAATTATCGGGGAAGCTGCGTAAAAGCTTAAGAAGTAGTTTCCCTCACGTAACTCTTTTTTGAAGGACCTTTGCAATTTCCAAAAAAATACATCGAAAATCAGCGATGGTGAAAATCGCATTGCACCAAAGGATCCCCTTTCAATTTCCCTAAAAAAAAAATTCCTAATCGATTTTTTCTAAAAAAAAAATTAATTCCTGATCCATTTTTCCTAAAAATTTTGGTTCCTAAAATGTTTTTCCTATTTTTTTTTTTTTTTTTTTTTTTTCCAAATTTTATTTTCTTCTAAAGTTTTTGATTTTTAAAATAAAATTTCTTAAACCCCTTTATGGGTTTAAAAAAGTAGGAAAAATATTCATTTTAGGAAATCTTTTGAAGGAATCAAAAAATTTTGGGAAAAATGAAAATTAGGAAAACAATTTTAGGAACCAAAATTTTTAGGAAAAATAGATTAGGAATTTTTTTTTTTTTCGGAAAAATGGTAGGGAACCGCAACAAAGGCACTCCACCAGGAAAAGTTTAAGAAGTAGAAGTTGCAGAAATAAGTCTTCTACGGTCATTATCACGACGGAGTTTGGAAACCAAAATCTCCAGGAAAACTTTTCCTGTTGTTTGCCTCAAAAGGGTATTTACCGATGTTTGTTATGGTAGCTTTAAAATAAGGCACGAATATTGCTGACTAGGGGTTATTCAAGTATTCCGAGGTAGCATTTTGAATCCATTACACATCCTGTGGATTGTCCATTAGATATCCACTGGATATCCAAATCCATGGCATATCCATAGAATGTCCAAAGGACGCCTTTTGGATCAGTGCGGAAGTAGGTAAATTCAATGGACGTCCAATAAATATCCTCATGTCGTCCTGGGGACGTACTCGGGACTGGATAGACTTCTGGGTTAGGTCAGCACTTAAGGGAGGAGAGGGAGGGGTCTACAAAATGATGATCCACTGTTAAAACTCCATGAGAGAAGGCCTAAATTTTGCCGAGAACAGGATGTGGGGGGTCAAGCATTGCCAAAATATTGCTGACGTAATACTTGCATGGCGCCCTTGATTCCTCCACCAAAACTGTGATGCCTTTAGATTTTAAACGGAAGAGGAATAGGCATAATTTTGATTCAAATTGAGGTAAAAAGTATTCATAAAAGCTTTTTTCAATTAGTACAGCTCTGTAAATATCAATATTGGTATCGGAATCGGAATCGGAATCAAAACCGCAGTCTTGCCCTGTACATCGTAGTAAAGGCTTTGCCCATGCATAGCTTCTGCTTTCAGGACTGGCAATTGTTTTCTACCTCCCCGTTTTTACTACCTTCACCTTTGCCAATTCTATAATGGATCGTTTGGTACTCCTTATGAGTAGTTTCCTATCCCCCCCTTGCCTACATCCGAAAAAATGACAACTTCCCCCATTACGAATAAATACGCAAAACGTTTGGGAAATCGTTTTCTGAGATCCGTAAAACGTCCAGAAGACGACGTACATACTATCCAACTCATGAGGTCATGCCTCACTAATTGACCAAGAGGAAACTTCATAAAGGAATTGCAAGCTTACCAGCAAATCATTTTAAAAATAATATTGCTTGATTATTTGGCCACTTTAAAACTTGTGGCAAAAAATCGTTGAGCCACGGTTTCACGAGTTCCCTAGTAAGGAAGACCCATCAGTCTTAACCGTCTTCTTGCGTACTGGAATTTCCGTACATGATTTACCGTGACTGATAACCCTGACAGTCTAGATTGCGTCGTTTCGGTCAAAGACACGAAGCAATCTCCACATTTTCTGGATATTAACAAAGGAAAAACTGTCTCGAAACGAAAATTAAAAAATCTAAAAGAAGAAAGTAAAAAATAAATAAATAAATGAAATGAAATGAAGATTCCATAAATGCGTAATAAATTCCATAGACAAACTTTAACGACCAAAAATATTTCACGCGTCTGGAGAAAATAATACTCCCGACATTCTTGAAAATCTAATACAAAAACCTCGGTTTCCCTCAATAAAATCGCATTAACAACCAGAGGCCTTCAAATAAATTCCAGATTACGAAGTTTCCGGGGAAAATGAAATTGCGGTTTTCTAGACACCTGAACGAACTCTCGGATGACATTTCTCCCCGCATTAAATAAAATGACTTTACCCATCTCTGTGTTTACGTCCGGTTTGATCATTTTATACCATCCTTGAATCATTAACAAAAGGCAGTAACGTCGCTAATCATTCCAAGACCTTTACCGACCGAAGAAGATTCTTTAAAAAACACCCGAACGAATCAAGTTCAAGGGATATTTAGATTATTGACCTAGTCTTTTACCATATTAGGACACCTCGCTAAATCGAAGTAAATTCTTCTTCTTCTCCTTTTTCCCCCCTAACAAACATCCTATACAATTGTCACGGCTGACTGATTTGTAATGTAGTTTTGATTCTTCAAGATTTTACACCCACAACATCACGATTTGTTATGACGTACTTTCATATTGTTTACAGAGTTCTAGTAAAAACCGATCGGAATCACGACGAAGTAATTTGGAATTTCCAAAATACAGTTTATTAAGAAAAAAAAGGAAATCGTAATATAAGGAACTTTGAATACAAAAGAAAACTTTTATAAGCCTAGAGTAATTTTTCCCTCCTATTTAATAATCGTTTAATTAACATACCTGAACATATCGCCATCTTACGGCGGGTCATTATATTCCCTTATCTGTTTTACCGATTAAGGTATCATTAGCTTGACAAACATAACTTAGCGCTAACGTGATTTATTCGTCAACTATTTCCTTTTCTGCTTCTGACCTTCTTGAAAGTAAAAAAAAAAAAATGTTAATTTGCGACGAAAACTTTGAACCTGACCTTGAGATTTCATTTTAAATGAAATATAATTTCAATGTTGGTCCTAGTAAATAGCTATTAAAAAACGTGTCGCTTTTCTAATTAAAGGAAAACACTCCATGAATCAGATTCGTGTTAATCGAATTGAATGCCTTAAAAAAGAAGAAAAAAAACTGGTTTTCCGATATTTTTTTTTTCTTCTTCTTAAAAAGAAGAGGTTACGTTGATGGGAGGCTGAGGATTTTCACCGTTGTTGCTAAACGTAAATTCGACGACGGGTTTATTCCCTACGATGGAACCTCCGACTCCGGTGACGATTCCGTTTTGATTGGTGGCCGCAAAAAAACTGGCGCCTGACGGAGATGACGGAGGCATGGGTTTAAACAACCACTCCAAAGTGGGCACATTGGCAGCACTGCTCATGATGGCATTCCATCCGTCGTTGACGCAATTGCCGCAGGTTATCAAATTGATGAAGGCTTGCTGTCGGTTTACTAATTCTTGGTAAGCGGAGTTCATGGCTTGGAAGAAATCCGAGATGTATGATTTCTGCATCGGAGGAACGTTCCAACTGAAATTTGGCGCCGTTTTCCCTCCGAACATTGGCGGCTGATTTAATTCGTAAGGTTTTTCCGCTCTCGGGATCCCCTCCAGTAGATTTAACAGCGGCAGAACGACATACTGACTCTTGCCCGGTTCCGGTAGTACATCATTTTTACCTTAACAAAACAAAACTTTTGAGTTTTCAAGGTTTCGTCCACACCGGATTTTTTTTTTTTTTGTTTTCCTTATTTTTATCTTGTTTTTTTGAAAAGAAATCCTACCTTGAGGAGCGCAATTGGCCTTTGTCAATATTAACGCCAAAACACAAATCAGCTTCATCTTCGTCCGTCTCTTCTTTCACTGACTCGAAAGAACAATATAATTAAAAAAAATTTATCTTGTCTTAATTTCTTTATTATCAAAAAAACAAGGGGCCAAAGAATTTTTTCCGTTCATCATTATAATTATTTATCGATACGCCACTGCCGATCAAATATTGGCATAACATCCACGATTAGCTACAATATAGCATCGTGACTTGATTTTCCTTTTCGTTCCGGCCCTAAGGGGCTTTTTTTGCAGCTTGGGTCAAGTTGTTGTTGTTGAAAACAAAACACTCGACTCCTACACGATTCGCTGGGTCCCGATTCCGCCCTTATAATCGATTCACCACATCACCCGCAAGATTTGCCAAGTTCCCATTAAACAGGATGAAACAAACATATACGAGGAAAAACAATTCATTCAAGATGAACCATTGTGACGTCAAGAAGAAATGCAAAACCAGTGCTTAACTTCCCTGCGCAATGCAAGTGGACTTATGTTCTTCTGCCGAAAAGGTAAAAAAAAAAAAAACCACCTTGAGTAACATTATCCATGCAATTTATGTTTAGCATCTAACCGAAACGTGTTTTCGTTGTTAATTGTACTACGCCATGTTAATGAGTCACTGTCTTTTTTTCTCAAGTTCTTTTTCTTGATGTGTAAAACGAATCATTCTTATTGTTTTGGTTTGCGTGAAAAGTATGAACATGTTGACCGGTGTTTTGTGTTTGTTTTTGGCGGTTGTGTGCGCCGTAGAAGCGCAGCCCCCTTATGGTAAGTTAATTAAAGACTCAAACGAACCTGTTTTTTTGGCCAAACGCAAAATCAAAAAATAAAAGTTGACAAATACTTCAAACGATTCGTAAAAAAAAGCCGGTACCGGCATTTTTAAAAAATGTCAGACATCAAATGCTTCATTTTGTTTACCGATTTTCTTTTAAATTCAAATTTGTAATTTTTCTGATTTTCCACGAGAAAAATTTTCTTTTAAAGGCGTAGGAAAACTTAGATAAAAAACAAAATTAAATATGCAAATTAAAGTCTTGCATCGGCTATCAACTGTTACTAATTGGTGTAATATTCGATTTAATTACCTGCAAAATTGGTTATAAATAAGAAAAAAAATACTGCATTTAGATGGAAAACTGAAAAATAACGCGGATGTATTTAAAAAGTTCCCAGGAGTAGTTTTGGTTTTTTTCTTTTTTTAATAAATAGGCCTATGCCCTTGGGAGGAAGAAAAAGATGCGTGTTATATGGTACGCTGAGTAAAGTTTATCAAACTCGAGACAAAGAATTCCAACAAAAACCGTATCCTGCCGATTACCCCGGATTCAAACAACATATGTCTTATCTATAATTATTACCTCATCATTTTGTGCTTCATGGTTTTCCCAATAACACAACGGTACAGTTCAAGCTGTCATTTTAAATTCTACCATTGACCTTTCATATTTTTCGGATATGTCAAGCTTGGTAGCACATCGGCTACTTTACAGATAGATGAGTTTCATAGGTGCTTCTGATATTTCATTTGACCTATCCCTTTAATTTTGTGAAATAGTATATTACAACGCAAGGGCTGCAAAAGAAAAAATTGTCCGTCGAGGCCGATTTGAAAAGGTCCTTTTTTTTAAAAACATCTCGACGGGAAATTCTTGCAATTCTTGTGTTGTAAGCTGCTTTTCATCATAAAGCACAGAGTAAAAAAGGTATTGTTAAAACGCATTAGTGCGGAAAAATAAGTTTTCCGCACTGCGGAAATCATTGGGTGATGAAAAAATATTTGTATGGTTTAACCATCGAGACAATATTCATAAGCCTTTTCGGAAAATCTTGCTTAGCAAATTGCATTGTCTATTTGTATGATTTCGGTATCTTGAGCCAAATTAAATCGAAAGGCTTTATACGACTCCCTTTTTTTTATCTCTTTCGAAAAATCCTGCATAGGACATTCGTTTTCGGAGTCCTCCTCCTAGGGTAGTGTCAGACTCCTATTGACTAAAAAACCCCCTCTGGCAGCTGATCTGTCCCCGGAACCGCTTTTGGCATTACTTCAGGGAATTATACAACTCCCTTGTAGACTTGGACTTACCTTAAATATATTGTCGGGGAGGTCCAAAAGCCGATCTCCCTCGCCAAGATTTTCTCCCTTAAAACGACTGTTTTTACCAAACTGGAACTGTTTTGCATATCGATTCTGCTAGATTATCCTTCGTTTTTTGAGCTTTTTCCAGAGATTTGGAGTGTTAGATGCCGACATTCCGATCTTAAGCCTCTCCAGAAATCATACCCGCCATTGATGGTGACCAACGCCAATGCAACCTGTAAAATTAAGAGAACACAATATTAATGCCAATAAATTTTCTCTTTTAAATCCAATTTTGACGATGTGCCTTTTGTTTACGTAAGATAAGCCTAAAGATAAGCAACTACTTCTCAAAATTCAGAAACTATTCAAATCGATTTTGCCTAGACATTTTAGAATCAATACCATGGCAATTAAAAATTCTAAGTACACTAAGTAAAAAAAAAATGGCTAATGCGAAAACAAAAATGTCTTGTGACATTTTCTTAAAAATCATGCGAAAACAATAGAAATATCTTGTCAAGAAACAACGTGTCCGTTGTCATGAAGCATTCTTGCTTTGCTATGAAACATTCCGCAAGACAAAACTTGTTCAAAACATATCCTTTTTATTGAGCTTTAGGTGAAACATGATTCGACGACCAATAATCATGCTTCAACATTTTTGATGCATTTTGGCTTATTCTTTTGTCAATTAAAGCCGCTGCTTCCTTTAACATGTGGGGCCAAAGATCTTCTTTCAATCTCTTCGAGGATTCAGTCTCAAAATGAATTATTCCGCGGGTTCCTAGGAATTTACCGACCTCTTCCCCTCCCCAATGTCCTGCGTGACATTTGAATTCCCAGTTTTATTTCCTTGTAAAACCTACTTAAAATAGAACCTTTTTATGTGGAGGTACACTTATATGATTTTACACGATTTTTTTCAATAAAAATGTAGGACCCAAAATTGGCTCTTTGCTCTATTTTCTCCTAAATCTGAGTAAAGACAATTAAGTCAAGGCCGAGGGGTTGTTCACTCTTCAATTACCAAGTACACTTGCTCTTAAGTTACTTTGAATTACTCGTGAATTACTTCGATTTTTTTGAGCATGAATTACCATGAATTATCTTTGAATTATTTGAATCACTTATGAATTACTTAAATTACTTGTGAATGAACTTGAATTACTTTCAATTTCCGTGTACACTTTTTCGGTGAGTGAGCAACCCCTCGGTCAGGGTCCTTCCTTGATGGCTATATCAACTTGTGTCCAATCGGCATCCGGAGACGAATTTAAGAGGAGGCTTTGCGGAATACAGAAAGGAATGGCTGTTTCGCCTAATACTCGATTTACGGTGAAAAAATCCAAATTGTAGGTATCTAATGAACTTTTCTGGTACATCCTGGAATTTTTACGACAGGTTTCAACTTGTCTGGAATGTATGAGCGCAGGGAAAATAATTTCAAAAAAAAAAAAAATTGCGGTCGAAAAACATTGATTTTGTTTTCCAGGTTTGCGTTTGCTTGCAACAAGTTGAAACTGGTATCAAAAATACAGGAAAAAGTCAAAGGAGTTCGTTAGGTACTTAAAATTTGAATTTTTTTCCCGTAAATCGAATGTCGGACAAAATAGCCATTCCTTCCGGTGTTCCGTGAAGCCTCCTCTAAAATCTTGAAAATGTTTATGCCTCGAGGACAAATTTTTAAAATATTCTGCAAAAATTGATTGAATTTGTCAAATCCTTGAGTTCCTTACGTACCGTATTATTTGTTACATTTTTTAGCAAAAAAAAAAAAAAAAAAAAAAGGTTATGTTGGGATTTTAAGTATATTTGCCACTAATCGTTTTCATATCTTAAAACATAAGACTATATAGGAATATTCAACCGACATCCTTAAAAAAAAACGAATTATCAAAAAGAGAACCTGAAGGTTAAAGGAATGAAGGTTTGGAAATCACAAGATTTATCTATTCCTCGTTATTCAGATCATTTTTTTTCCTAAATAGGTCTGGCTAAACTTTTCCCGATTTTTACACTTGGTACTTATTTCATCTTTTAAAAATAAAACAAAGTAATTAGCTGATAGAATCCTTAGTTTGGTACTCAAAATATTGTTTACTAGTTATTCAGTTGGTTCTTATCGAATGGTCCACCATAAAGACTATCCAGTTAAATTAGGAAGAAAAAAAAATTATGAAAAATGTAAATGAAGAGCAGCACAGGAAAAGGACATCAGATTCCATTTTGAGGAAATCAAACAAGTAGTGTTCCATTTTCGCTGAAATGTCTCCTTTTTAAACTTAAAAAATAAATTAAGTAATAAGTAAAATAAAAGCAGAAGAAGAATGCAGAAATGGAAAATAGCTATGTTTACAATAAATAACCAGGGAAAATTACAAATCTGGTAATGTTCTGTGTCGCCTTGGACTAACAAAAAATTGTATCTGAAATGTATCTGATAATATACATGTAAATTTATATTCTTATCACTGCACAAATTTCATGTTCTCTCCCGCGTCTAATATTAGGGTGGTGGCGCTAGTTATGGATCAAATAGTACTACTTTTTTTTTTAAACATTTAATTTCAAGTCGAATTTTCGATCCCGGAGAACATACTCAATTGGAATCGAAAGATAATACGTTTAAATTTATTTTTAATGCGAAAAGGTCCCTTATATACTCCGCACAATTCAGGAAATAAATTTTAAAAATATTGATCGACTATTTTTTCCGAATTCTTCAGTTTCGGATCAGTTTTATTCCAATAAAAAGTAAACATGAAAGGTTTGTTCAAATGGACTTTCTTTTGTTTTTGTTTTTAAAAAACAAATCATTTTCTTGTATTTTTGGAAATTTTAGCCTTATATTATGTCTTTATTTAAGTTTTGGTTTTTACGCCGGTAAAATTCGAGCTTCGAAAGTCATCATTCAAGAAATCTAAACAAAATCATCGCTTTTTTCCAAACCGGTATCAATCTGATGACAAAACCTTTTTAATCGTACCATGAAATTGTTGTTGTGATCCGTAACTGAATTTTCGAGTTTTTCGGTGTTCAATTGTGGTTCATCGGTAATTATTTCAAGAAATATTTATATATAAGGGAAATGCCTTGAAAGCGGGAAAGATTGGACCCTTTGCTAAAAGTGTTTTTACTCATTTGAAAACATTTTGTGAATTAGAGTGATTATAACGAAATAATATTTAAAGCGGGAAAATGGCGATGGTGTTTATTTTCCTGACGAATTTCGACCTGTGAGATTTTTTTTCGTTTATCTATTTTCAAATAGCTTGAATGCTTGAAATCTTGATGATTTTTTGAAGCTAAATAAATTTTAAAAAGTTTTAAAGAAATAAAAGTCCTCTTAAGGATTTATTTTTTTGTTTTTTATGAAATTAAACGAGGTGATCCATAACTGATGCCTGATCCATAACTAGCGCCACCACCCTATTGTTAAAATTTAAATTTTCGCAGTTGGGCAATAATATCCTGGCTAAACTTTTCCCGGTTTTCGTTCAAAGGCAAAAAGGTTTTGGTTCGAACCAAAAAGCGTAAAAAACTAGCAATATGAACAGCCATTATCTTTTTCCGCATTTTTATTCTGCTTCTCTTTTTTCAAAAAAAAAAAATGTTTAAAAATGAAAATTTCAGCGAAAATCGTTAGTTCTCCTCGAAATGGAACCTGGTCGTTTTTCCCGTGTGCTCTTCAAATTCAATAACGGTTTATGAAGCATTTTCAAGCCAAACTCTTCGCCTATCGCTGCAAATATCCTGAAGCATTAATGGTATTTACTCAATTCGTTTGGTTTAAGTTACACATTATTCAGGGGTTTCCCCCTTTTTCCAGTTAATAAATCAGTAGGTATGTTGATTAGTTTCTTAAAGAGTCCTGCTCACTTGTGGATTTTCCCATTGCTGGTGTCCTCCTTGAAACAAGTTGTCTCTCCAGCCTGCAGTCAAATATCGATCATTTTCCTTAAAAAAAAAAAAAAAAAAAAAATTCTATTTTTCGAATCTTTTGATTTTGCGAGGTTTTTTTGAACAATCTTTAAAATTTTGTTTCCATAAACGCAATCAAAATAAAGTTTTCCTCCACTTAACTCAAGTAAATAAACATCCCATTTTCCAGCCTTGAAACAAAACCGGAAACAAGAACTCAATTAACGGAGCTTTGCTGTGGAAACGGAAAGTAAAACGGAAACGTAACATCATTTCCGCTTTGATGCCGTCTTATAAGGAAAGAAAACAAAGGCGGCTCAACATTAGAAAATTACTCACTTTGTTCCAAATAATTTGATCACAGGAAAATCGAAAAACTTTTTTTTTTTTTTGTAAAAAACTTCAATCGGTACTGGTGATGCATAAAGAACTAATTATTCGTCCAGAAAAATTTTCTTTTACTACTTCATCCTTGACATGACGTAAAAAAGCTATTAGGTCATTCAAAAACTAATAAACGTCCTTTAATATTCCAACATGAAATAAGTCATTTATATTTGCTTTGCCAAGTTCATGGACTTCTCGGTAGACTCCAGTTTTACGTAAAAATCCGACTCTTCAAATAATGAGATTCATTTTACACACGAAACCGACGTGTTTTATGTGACTTTGTTATTTGTCTTAGTCATTCAAATTTCCATTCATTTTCTTTTCCAGAAAATCGATTCCGTCGAGCTACTGGATCATCCAGCAGTGGCAGCTCATCCTATTCCGGTTCTTCAAGCAACAGCGGAGGCGGCGGCGGAGGAAGCGGAGGAGGTTTCCAGTATCCAACAAGCGAACCATATCCGTATTATCCGTTCCACAATCCCATGTTCGGAGGATACCCCATGTTTGATTTCAATTCATTGTTCCAACAATATTTGGCTTCTCTCGCAGCTGCCCATGCATACGCCGCATCCAATCCTCAATACGCTCCGTAAGTTGGGAAATCATTAATGTTTTTCCTCCCGATTATCTGAAATTACTTTTTAAAGACATTAAAATGATATGAAAATGGATCTTTTTTTAGAATTTTCAAGCAGCAATTAGGAGCACTAGCTGCTCAACAACAACAAGCTATGGTTCAGTATCCATATGCGTAAGTCCCGTCCTTGATTTACTAAAGGATGCAATGAAAAGAACCCGATGCTTTCCTTATTTTTTTAATGATTCTATTGTAATTAAATTCGTTAATATCGAACTGGGTTAATAAGGAAAATTACTTATATAATAATGAATTTAATTAAGAACGAAGGTGAATCTTCTTTCCGAAATCAATTAAAAAGATTTTTTCCTTCTGCACGATAATTTTTGCACTGATTTGCATTTCAGCACGTTACACGCGCAGGAACTCGAAAATTTGCATGGATTTATCCACAATCTCACAAAAAGCACGTCACTGCACAATAGCATGCCCAAACAAGAAATTCGTCCCTACGATTTCAATTTTTAAAAAAAAATTATATTTATTTTAGATTCCCAGGACCTGACTCAAATGCAATAATCCCGGACGGTGGATACGGTCCAACCGGAGGTGGATTTGGCGCAACCGGTGGTGGATATGGCGGAACCGGTGGAGGCCCAGTTTTCACGTCAGCCAGTGCCAGCTTAGGACCACAAGGCGGTTTTGGACAAGCTTCAGCCGCACCGGGTGGCCCAGACGGATTAGGCGTTAGAATCGGTAAAATAAATTAATTTTTAACTTCTAAAATTTTTAAATGCTCATACAAAAAACCATGTTCATCTTAAAAATTTTCAGCACAAGAATTTGGACCCCCGAGCGGAGGTTCATTTGGTACTTTTTCGAGCAGCTCAAGTGGATCAAGCGATGTGAACGGCAAACGGACTTCATTCAAATCAGCAACTTTCGGAACAAACGACAACGGAAAAATTACATTTAAAACAGTCTCTGAATAAGAAAAAAAAAATTTTTTTTAGTTACAAAAACAGAAAAAAGTTACGTGATATGAATAAAACAAATCTTTGAACTAAATTTTCAAAAACAGTAAACGTTTCCTTAAATTTTTTCGCTGTAAAAATTATTTATTATTATTATTTTACTACTATGATGGATATCAATATTATTATTTTTAAAAAAAGGTGATCGCTTTTATCTTACATATATTTTATGGAGACTGAATTTTTTATGATATCAGCATTGTAGCTAGAACAATATAAAAAAAAATATGGATAATGTTTATGAAATGAGCAACATCAATTCAAAGAGGATCGAAACCTTTTTGAAGAGGCTACAAAGCAATATTACATTTAGTATTATTACAATTGTTTTTTCTTAGTAATGCAGTATTAAAAAAAAAAAAAAAATCAAAAAATATGATGATTTGAAAGCTTTTTTAAATTAAAAACTGAAAGTATAAAAATAATAAATATGGATATGTTGCCATAAATTCTTTATAAAAAATTAATGCTACAAAAAAGTCATTTATCTTTGTAAAATGATAAAAATAACAAGTGAAGTAAATAGACATCAAAGTAATTTTTTTTGACATTTTTTGTATTTTAAATTCAGATTTCCTTGTGATAAGCTGATGGGATCATTTTGAAAATATTACTTATAAAACTAATAAAGAAACTTGCTTTTTACTAAAGAAGTGCTAAAAGAGAAATAAACAGGGATTTAAAGCTATATGTATTTTTCTTAAATGGAAATGGATTCTTGCTATAAGCCCTCAATTCACCAAATTTGTTAAACATAGCACTATTAAAAAACATATGAACAAAATAATCAGCACTGGAAAGGTTAGAAATACTGAGAGACTAGCCACTCAGCCAAAAAATAAATCCCCAATAAATTTGTTTTTCAGCAAATCTGAAAAATAAATATCCGTCTGAAATGTTAAATTTTCTAAGTTTAGAAAATGGCCTCTAATTGTTTATATTTATTTTTTTAATTTTCAAAAAAAAATTATTAATGGCCCAGTAATTTTCAGAAGAATATCATAGAACCGGAATTCCATGTATGGCTAATCTGTTTCAGGAAGGTTAATATCCTAAGGCCCTTAAGATAAGTAAACCATGTTTTTTTTTTTTTTTATAAAGTAAATATTTTTAGCTTGTGTCATATTCAGTCCAAGGGATCTGCTAAACACTTTTGTCATTTTTGAAACAACACGAAAATTCCTAACTTGTCTAGAAAAGCTTGATTCTGTCAATCAAAATCATAACTTTCCGAGTCCAGTACTTGTTGAAAAATTTATTCAAAAATCTTGGCTAATGAATCATTACTTCCAACTAATGTGTTATGTCTCTAAAATTTTTAATCCCAGCTTTTGATTAATGGTGTTAATATACTCTGCAATGAACACGGCCATAAAGTTACATTCATTTGCAAGCTTTAATGACATGCATTAAAAACCCTTCAGAGCATACAAAATATAAAAATAACCAACTCCCATGAGCACATTTTTAATATTCTATCGAATGAAAGGTTAAGACAGGGAAAATAGTATCATTAACACCGTAAAAGCTTAAAGGCATAAGGCAGCAAGGCAAAAATATGCTTTTGAAGAATTTTCAAATTGCCATACTTGAATCATAATTATAGTCAAAAAGCATATTTATTCGGTATTACAAATTGCACGTTTAGTCAAATCATATGAACAACATACCATTATCCGGAGATGATTACAAATGCTGGAAACATACGGCGAAAAACACGACATTACACGGTAAAAGCGTTTGCGAAACGAAATCATGATCAAAATTTTAAAAAGGCAAAGCAAATGCTCTTTAAACACATCGGAAAAATCGTAAAGTAACAAAAAAAAAATTGAATTCAACTCGATTTAAAAAAATGAAGTTCGATGCCGATCGCGTCCGTTGATTACTGAACGTACAATGCAACGTTGCCATGACACATGCGCAGAGTTAAATAACCAAACGAGTCACGACAGGAAATAACGAATTTGTTTTTATTCTGCATTAATCGATTAAAATGGGTATTTTTTTTCATAGTGACAAATAAAATCGTTTATAAAATGAAAAGAATTATTTTTAATTGTAAAAATGTCGAAGGAAAAAATATTTTGAGAAATAACCATTTTTCGGCAGCTTTTAGATAAATGCATTTCATGTTTTTTAAATCATTTCGGTTGATCCATATGATGTAATTAAAGCGTTTAAATATGATGCGATATATCGGGAATGTGCTGCTACAATCATCAAAAAATGAAATTTGGTTATTTTTTAACACGATATCCGTTGCTTCGATCTTCCGGTATTTAGAGTCTCCATATTGAGGTGTGTTCACTGTACATAAACGCCATTAGTAAACCGTGGTCGGTGTTACAAATAAAACAAAGCAATGTTTTCGTGAAAGATGACATGTCGCGTACGTAATATTTTAAAATTAATAAACCGTTAAACACGTTTTAAGTCAGTGGTAATCTGCGTTAAATAAAATCGCTTGATTTACGGTCAATTTCCGAGAATAAAATCATAGGTATTTCGATTTTTTTTTCTTTTTTTTTTTGCCTTTTTTTTTGTGTGTGTATCATATTTTTTTTTTTTTTTTTACTTCTCGACAACTGCCGACGGGATTACGTCACTATTTAATACATCTTCACATTTTTCGTGCTAACTACGAAATAATTTGATTCGCCTTTTAATTTTATTTTTGATTGAAATAATTGTTTTTTTCCTCGTGGTTTAAAAATTACCTGAAAACATGCTTTTTTTAATTCAAGATGGCGATAATAGAGTAAACACAGAGGTAGTAAAAATTTATTCGGTTAAAAAAAAATATCCGAATTTAATGAAATTCCTGGTCGTAAAAATGTGAAATAAACCACATGGCTGCTTTGAAGTTCAAAGAGTGTTTTATAAATTGATACTCATAAATTTCCCTTATATCAAGGAATTGTTATAGTCTGGAATGCTTATTTAAAAATTCTTTAAATTCTAAAAGCTGATCATTAATGATACACATCATTTATTTATAAATCATTAGGCAGTTTTTATTCTTGTTAAGAAAAAGATTTATCGTAAGTGAATATTTTTTTTAATTTTAATTTTTTTTTTTAGGTAGTGCTTAAAAAAACATAACCAAAAAAAGACCCCCAAAGGGGTGTTTTCAAAATCTGAGGGACAACATGGAGGATAGCAGTTGTAAAAGACAAGCAACTAGGTAATAAAATATGACATTTTTTTCCATGTCTTGGCTTTTTCCTAAATCATTTAAAGTGTTAAACATTCACTGGAAGCTCGAAAACAAAATTTATTTATTGAAAAGTTGTTCCAAAGTTGTAACAATCTTTCTGAAGCAATTATTAGTTTTCAAAAAGTTTTCTGAAGTCACCAAAGTTTTTTTTTTTTTGATTCTTCCATCGAAGTTGGGAAGCAGTATTTAATAATAAATTTTTCTGTTCTGAAAAACAAGGAGAGCTTGTCATGTAAAACGATGTGAATGATTTTTTTTTTTTTTTTCTTGTTAATTTTCTAAATGCTTGCTTCTGATAAGATTTATTAATGCAAAATGATAAATGTAAGGTGTAGTAAAGATTTGAAAATAAATGAGTAAACTTTTTATTTTTCTTAAAAAAGGAATAAATAAAATTTTAATGAGGTTTTTTTTTTTCTCAAAAAGTTTTTTTTTTTTTTCTTTTTGATTAACTCCAGCTTTTGCAACAACAAAAGGTAAAGCTACTTTGTAATAATGCTTTAGTTAATATTTTAACTGTCGATAGGATTGAAAAATTTTATTTAGGATTTTGATGCTGTAAGAAAGTTGCGTCTGCTTTTCATCTTGAAATCCATATTGATGCTTTCAAATAAGATTCAAAGAAATAAAAGTAGTAGTATTTATTTTTAAAACTCTTTAATAACATTGTAAACAAAACAGATTTTTAATTAGGAAATAAAACTTCGCAGACATATTTGGGACAGCAAGTTTATGCTATTTTATTACATTTTTTTTTTTTTTTTTTAATTTTCAAAAAAAAAAAGCTGACTTTGCTGCTTTAGTGTAACATGTTATCTCTTTTATTGCCATTTTTGCTATTTATTCGGGCTTGGCAGAAGCAGGGGTTGGATAGGATTTTTCATTTTTTGGAAATGCAAAAAAAAAAAAAAAAATTATTTTTTGATGTTTGAGTCAGCATATTGTTACCTATTAGGCGAGAAAGCAGTGTTTGAAATCGAATTTAAAAAATTTAGGTAGCAAAAAGTTTTTTTTCCTCAATTTTTTTTGTAATTAATTACTATTATTTTTTGATTACTTGCACCTTACAGATGCACATAAACGAACTTAAACAATTAATTTCGCAATTTTAATTTTTTTTTAGTGTTAATAAACCAAAGAAATTGAATCTCGTGACTTGAAATGCAAAAAGGAATCGTACGAGCTTTTTTGCTTTCAATTTAAAAAAATTTAACTTGATTGTTTTTCACTTTTTTTTTCCAATTAAGACTGATATTCGTGCGTTTTTAAATTCCTCTTGACATAAATTGTAATCTTTTAATATTGCAAAGGTTAAAAATTCCTAATTTTGCAATTAAACTCCGTAATTGACCATCTTGCACGGGCGATATAGAATTTGATCAAGATTGAATTATCTCCTTATCAATTTTTTAAAATTAAATTTAAAAAAAAAAATAAAAAAAAAAAAAAAAATATACGGAAATTAATAGCTTTTGGAAATGAGTTATTTATCTTTTTTAAAAATTACAACTCAACTTTTTTTTTTTTTTTTTTTTTTGGTGTGTGTGTGTATGTTTATTTTCTTTTTTATCTGACCGTTTTGAAGCATCATAACGTCATTTCTAAGTGCAATGAAAAATATTCGCAGTTTACAAAAATGAAAGGAAAAATAAAAAAAATTATCTCTTTGCTTATCAATTTTTTCCTTTCCAACAATATTTACAGCGCAAACTAAGTGCCAGAACGCGCGACTCGTCTTTCCAAAATTAATCAACGAAAAAAAAAAAAAAAAAAAAAAAAAGCCAAAAAGCAATTGAAAATCGATTTAGGAAAAAACATAAAGGGAGGGAAAACACTAAGGTCAAAGAATTTTTTTTTTTTTTCAATTTCAGTCGAGATTTTCAGGGTTGAAATTTGAAGTGTTCCTTTTCCCTTTTTTTTTTTTTTTTTTTTTTTGAAATCCGTGGTTAAACTCGATTCGAATATATTTTCCGATTCGTTTTCCAGTTGCATTGACTGATTCTATGAACAAACTTCTTTTCTTCTCTATCCATTTCTAAGCGCTTTGACCCGTATACAAGTCAGATAAATATTGATGGTAAAATCTCCCCGTTTTTTTTTCTTCTTCTATTTCAGCACAATATAACCTTAATGAGCCATCGGATGCTTTTCTTTTTTTAAAAAAATTACATAAATATTCCCCGTAATTATGCACTTGAATCATTAAAGGGCTTTTATTATGAATAAAACATATGAGCTTCTCATATTTCGCGAAATATGAATTTTCCGATGCGTAAATTAATGGGTTATACACACGAAAATTTTATTAAGAGTATTTACTCGTCGTCGTCTTTTCTTTTTTAAACAATAGCTTTTTATGCTATTTTAACTTTTCCGGGGTTTCGAACAAAATATATATATATTTATTTTCAAAAGATCGCTTTGAGCTTGACTGTTCAAAAAAGTTTCTACGCTGCCAATATTAGAATCAGAAAAAAGAGAGAAAGAAAAAAAGGGAGAGTGAGACGAGGAAAAAAAAAATTGAGTTCGAGTTATATGAATCAAAGATTTTTTTTTTTTTTTTTTTTTTTTTCTCCACAAAAACATGAATCGTCCATCTCTTCTATTGTTCCCAGATTTCCGCTATAACAATCGACGTTACTTTTTTTTATTTCTTCCATTCTAAACCAACCGCAGATAAAAAAAAAGAAAAAAAATTCATTTCGCGTTTAACAAAAAAAAAGAATCACATGAGACATTATCAAACTGTCTCGTTGGAAATGAAAGGAAATATTTTCTCCCGAAGACAGTTGCTAGGTTTTTTTTATATCCCCCTATATATGCAAGAAAGTATCTTATTAGAATTTTTATTTCTCTTTAAATTTTCCGTGAAACTCACGACTCCTCCTCCCTGCGGCGTAGGTGGGACGGCACTAGATTCCCTAATAACTTTATAAAATAGTTTCCCAAAAGTTTCCCCGGTGAAGGATTCTTTTGGGCACATGCTTAAACATTCATTAAAAGCTCTCAAAAAGTTTTATGACTTTTTAACATTAGACTTTTTTTTTTTCAATTAATTAAGTAAATATGTTTATATAAAATGGAATTTTGCTACAGTAATGGAATCCCTAACGTTATTAGGAAAATGGTTTAATGAGAGTTAGTTGCGTCAGGGCGTTTCACTTCTTTTTTTTCACATATATATTGTACACTACAATTTCATTCTAGAAAAAAAAGGGAAAAATTGAAAACCTTTTTTTATAAGCCTTTCTTTTGAAAGCTGTAGTTTCCTACAGGAAGATCTTTTCAATGGATATTGACATGAGCCCGGTTCCGGTTTCCATCGGAAGTTGTTGAAAATATTATATGCGAAAAGGATTACTTATCGGAAGAAAAAAAAAAAAAAGAAAAAAAAAAAAGATTATTATGAAACCTGTTCCGTTAACTACGGCCCCGGCAAAAAAAGAAAAAAAAAATTTTTTTTTATGCTTCAAAACTTTTTTCTTCCATTTTATAAAATTTTATGAGATTACAAAACTTTTTTTTTCCGAAACTTTTTTTTTTTTTGAATTTCCATTAATTAGCTGACTAACGTCGATGCGTTGTCGTTCTAGTTGTTGTTGTTGTTGATGATGATTATTTATATGTTAAAAAGGCGCCCTTACATATGCATAAAGGGCAAAGTTCGCAGGGATGATCAAAAACTAGGGGACACGAGAGTCGAAACCCGATTACTTTTAATTAGTAAGTTTAAATCACGACGCGGCGTTCTCTTAATGAAAACTACGATCTTTAAAGGTACTTTATTCGGCAACGAGAGATGCTGTGTATCGTATGGCTTACCCTAGTTTTTCCTCTTTCCGCTTTATTCTCATCATCTCCCATATTTTATGTATATTCAGGGACCTATTCAGGGACGGAACCAAGCTCGAGAGATTCGTTTGGGAATAATTCCGAGCAGAAAACTGACTCGCGTAGCAAGTGACTCGAGCTTTTTTATCTTTCTCCTAATGATCTGAAATGGTGGAGGAGGGCCATGCTGTTGTTTATTTTCAGTGATCCTTTAAAAGACTGGATTTTCGGATATGAGAATTTCCGGATGGATGAAAACGGTTTTCCCGTAAGCTTTTTCGTACTTTAAGTTAATCCGTAAGAGAGCTTTAAATTGCTTTATGCCGCTTGTACTGTTCGAATGAGCCGAAATTTTTAAATTGTTTAGGAATTTTTACTCTTCGGTTTTTACAATGCAAAAGTTGTCAACGGCATTAGCTGGTAATGGCCCTGCCAAATCTTGTTCTTGAATCATACATCCTAGCGCTTTTTCTTAGCAATTTGGCAACCAAATAAATTTTTTCTTGAAAATATTCACTTTAGCTAACATTTCTAATTTTTAAAAACGCAAAAAAAATAGCCTAGAAACATATTTTTCCGTTGGAGAAAAAAAGGTAGAAATTCGCCCAGACTAATGGCCTAAAGTAACCAAAATGCGTATTTGGCTCAATTTCTACCTTTTTTTCTCCAAGGGAAAAATATGTTTGTAGGCTATTTTTTTGAGTACTTTCACGAAGTGATAGCAAAATTTCGAACCAGCCTGGTCTTATCAGTGAAAAAAATGTTTTGTGATTTTTATAATTTTGATCATTAAATTTGGCCACTTTCGCCTTTGGAGTCCCAAGGCGAAATACGTGATTTCGGGCCAGTTTTTTGCGTACTTTCACATGGTGAAGGCGAAATTTGGGTCCAGCGTGGTCTTCGTGGCGAAACAAATTTTTTGAGATTTTAGTCATTTTATGGCCACTTTGGCCGTTAGGGAAAAAAATCAAAAAAATACGCTTCTAGACCAGGTTTTTGCTTACTCTCACGTGGTAATAGCGAAATTTGTGTGCAGTGTCACCTTCGCAGCGAAAAAATTTTTTTAACTTTTGGCCATTTTTTTGGTCACTTTCCCGTTTAAAGAAAAATTTAGAAGCACATGTACTTAGGCCAATTTTTGACGTACTTTTTGACTGTCATAGCGAAATTTTAATCCGGCCACGCTAACATGATGAAAATAATTTTTTTTCCCTTTAATTGGCCATTTTTTTAAAAATTAACAATTATGCCCCTAGAAAGCCCTTTGAAAGAGCTTTTTTTTCGTTTTTTGGATTCTCCAATCGGACAACCCATTCTCTGCCAAAAAAATAAAAACTGAATTATCACTACCATCCCCGCCTCGGAAACGGCTTTCATTTCGACCCTAATATTTAGCCTAATTTACCCCCTTACTAGGTCCTATCGATGGGTCAAAGTCCAAAAAAAATTTAATTTTGGGGCACAACCCTTATGGTAACCCGGTGGCAGCCTTTGAGTCATTTGCAATGCAGTGAATTTGCAAATTATCTAAATGACAAAAGTTCCTAATTTCTTTTTTGGCCTTTAATACCTTTTTAAATATTCTGGTTGTAGTTTTACTGCAACCAGAACTGTACCTGTTTTAATATTCTGGTCCGTGCATAGACCGTATGCACGGAGGGAGAAGAGTCCTTTTTTTAACGAGATCCCGTCAGTCTAGTTCAATAATACCATCCGCCATATTGTGGAGTAATCCATTGTATTTAAATTACTACACAATATGGCGACCCTTCAATTAATCACGTGGTTTATCACGTGGTGAACCCCCCACCCCCATTATTTCCCCTTCGTGCATACGGTCTATATTGCAAACGATCCAAATTTGTTTTGGAACATTTGCAATCTGAACCTTTTGCAAAAATGACGTTTTGCAAAATGTTCCAAACCAGCTTTGGACCATTCGCAATATGGCCGGTTATATGATCGAAATGAGGGTTTTTTTAAGTTAACTGATGACCAGCCGAATTTTTTTTTTTTTTTTACCCCGATTTGATTCCAACACGATTTTCCGATGATCAAATCCAGGAGTCCATATAAGGATCGTTGGTCGGGAAAAGGTTAAAAGAATATGATTTCATTTTGCGAACACGTATACGATGTCATCGTTATAACATTCTCCAAGAAAATATTTATAACGTAATTGACGTTTCTGAAGGAAAAAAAAAAAAAAAATAGATATCAACATCGCGAATGTATATACGAATATATATGCATCCTCCTTCGAAATTTAATACCGTTAAATTACACAAAAGCGTACAATAGCGCCACAGCAGCAAACTCATTTACAAGTCAAAAGAAAAAGTTATTTTCGAGACGCGATAAACAAACAAGAGAAAAAAAAAGAAAAAAAAAACACTTCGATTCGGATTTTTAGTCCCGGTTAAAATAAAAGCTTTACTTTTCAATTATCAAATTCGAATTACATTTGCTTCCGTTTCGAATATTTTTTCCTTTTTTCTGGTCGGAAATTGCTTTTCTTCTTTGGTATTTTAAAAAGTACGTATTATTCAAAAGCCACATCCCGTATCACCTTCCCTGTTGAGACAATTAAGTCGTAGCCACGATTGAACTTCGTCATTTTAATTTGCATATTACAGCAGTATAATACCGTTGCTTTGAGATATTATCGATGATAGAAGCGAAATCTCGCTTCGAAATCCTTTCTGTTTCGTAGCGAGTTGTAAACTCGATCCCTTTCACCGAACCGATTTCCATACGAAAAAAAGAAAGTGAAAAAAATTTACACGGGGAATAAAATCCTCAACTTAATTACATTCCGTGTAACTTTAGATCAGCTTTATTCTCTTAGCTTCAACCTTGAATGTTATTTCAGCCCTTTAATTAAATTTAACCAGGTAGCTCTGCATCGATGGAGATATCTTGGACAATAATGCCAAGCCATCGGGGTGGAAAATGGAAAACCTGCTCCCTTGCCCTTTTTCCGCATCTCCTTCCCCTACCTCTTCACCTTTTTCGAGGGCGCTTCGGATTTACTTTGACAGAGGCCTTTCCCGATAATCAACGAAATTTGAGTTGCTGTTATAATGATTAAGGAAATCTCATCACCTCTCTCTTTCCCGTCCTTAATATTATCAAAAACTCCTCAACGTGTGCCCGCCTTTTGACATCATTCTTATTTATACAATGGAAAACTATATTCATTGTCATGGACGGATTAAATTGTTTACTAACGCATCGGGAGAGATAATTCCCGGAGTGTGTTTAACTTATCTGCCTTTGTCCGCTTTTAAAATAAAGCTAGATAGCTCATTCCGCCTTTTGTTTCTGTTATTCTTTCGATTCCCCCTCGGGCTGCAATTACGGAGCGAAAGTTGCCAAAGCTTTTTCAGTTTTCGTGCCTTTGCCTTTTTATGATAAAAAGGAAAAGGATGAACGAACAACCGAGAAAAAAAGGTTTTTCGGAAAACTTTCGACGTATACCGTATGCTTCCCTTAAATTAAGCCGAGGATATATATATATATATTTTTTTTTTGTTGATATTTTTCCTCGGTTAGGAAAACAAAGAGAGAGAAGAGAAGAGTAGTGTTTGGTAAGCGTTTAGAAAACGGTAATGATATTAATTGAAAGCTTTTAAGATCGGTGCAAAGCATTTTTGTTTCATGCACTTAATATGAAATAGGGTAAGCTGACGACGAAAGCGAGAAATTGGACGAGAGAGAATTAAATGTTTATACGAGACAAAAGAAAATTGCTTTCAAGTGGTTAGGATAGTTTTTCTAAGAATATTACAAATTTTTTAATTGGCTTTTGGGTTATTCTTGAAAAAACGTTCCGTGACGGGAGAGGACAAATATTGCACATTTTGGTATTAAAAAAAGGTTAAAAAATAATTATTTTTCCGGGTCTATTGCAGAACCCCTAACTTCAAAACCCCTAAATTGGCAAAACCTCTAATAGGGGTTCTGCAGTTAGGGGTTTTGCAAATGGTGAAAAAACCACGAAATTAAATTAGTCTATGGCAGAACCCCTAATAGGGATTCTGCAGTTAGGGGTTTTGCAAATGGCGAAAATAATAATAAATAATTATAAAATGACGGAAAGTAGGATTTTTAAGAAATATCTTTAATTTTATCGGTATATATCACATATGTTATCACAGGTTCTTGTCATATGTTTATCACATCCTTATTATCACAGATGAAGTCACCGATGCAAGATTCGCTATTTTCCCTTAAAAAAGTGCAGGGTGTCTACCGACCTTGAAAACGTTTAAAACATTGAATTAGCCTTGAGTGTGAAGTAGAACCTTGAAAACCTCGAAAACCTTAAAAAAACCTTGAATTTCAAAAATGATTTTTAGTAGACACCCTGAAGTGGCTTTAAAGTCATCAAGACTTATTAATAAGAAATATCTTTCACGTGAAAACGTAAACGTCGAAGCAGCTGTAATTATAAGTCAAGTAAATAAGCAATGTAATTATAAGTCAAGTTGGAAGACGGCTCCCAATTTTCATTGTTAGTCTGCATATGCTCCCCATGGAACCCATAATCGAAGTTACTTTAAAGAGTTTTTAAAAGTTGGTAAATGAAAAAAAAAAAAAAAATTAAATTAAATTAATTCAAATAAATATTTTCGTTGATTTTTTACCATTTGTAAAACCCCTAACTGCAAAACCCCTAATAGGGGTTTTGCCAATTTAGGGGTTCTGAAGTTAGGGGTTATGGCAAGTCCCCTATTTTTCCTTCATAAGAAGGCATATGCTTCTTTACCTTCCAAAACTCCAATTCAGTGCAAAAAAAATTTTTTTTCATTGTATTATTCATAAGAAAAAACGTTCATTCTTCAAAAAATATTCCGTGACTGGAGAGAACAAATAACGCACACTCTTGCCAATAAAAATGGCTTAAAAATAATTATTTTTTCTTTCCGACAAGGGAAGCCGTTCTTTAACTTCTAATACTCAAATCTTTTTTTGCTCTGGATTTGAGTTGATATTAATTAATATTTGCTAAAAATTAAAAGGTACGTTTTTTTAAGAACTACCCTCTTAAAAGAAGTAATATTTATTAGGTTTCAAACTTTGTTTCCATAAGTCGCCAAAATCCATATTTTCGAGAAAGGTTTCTAAAAGTCCTTCATTTCAAAAACAGGGTATCTACTGAAAATCATTTTTGAAATTCAAGGTTTTTCCAAGGTTTTCAAGACTCATTTTTAGAAAAAATAAAGATTTTTTTAAGGACATGATCTACTTTAGAAAAATAGGACTAAGGTAAAAAGTAACAGTCTTTTAAGCTAATTACAGTCCTTAGCTAATTAAACAACGTTTTTTAAATTTAAAAAAAAAATTCCAGAATGGTTCTGATTTTAATAAGAAGAAAAAAGGCCACGAAAAAAAAAAAGATATTAATAATTGAGAAAATTGGCTTCCAGAAAAATTGTATAAGTTTTAAACTCAGACTATTTACTGAAAATTACGTTTGAAATTCAAGGTTTCTCAAGGCTTTTCAGGTTTTCAAGGTTTAATTTTTAATTCAAGGCTAATTCAAGGCTTTAAAGGTTTTCAAAGTCGGTATAGACACCCTGAAAAAATGGTCATTATTTTTAAAGGAGGAGGGCCGATAACTTCAGTTTTTGAGCCCCGGTATGTAATTCTATTACACGATTCTTGTGATTTTATCAAAGAGTGCAATGGGATCACACGATTCGTATGATTGGGTTACACTGATGTCAAACCTAAAATGGTAATTTTAAAGGTGGCGGTATGCACGTACATGCCCACGTAGGGTGGATCGGGAAAACACGAATTTTTAAATTTGAAAATGCCACAGCGCGGAAAAGTTGCATTTTAGCCTTCATATTATCCCTAATTTTTTTCAGATTTTTTTTAAGGCCGATTTCTGCTGCCCCCAGAGGCTTATAGTTTCTCAAAGTATCATAAGGGCTGAAAAAGTTAGATCCGTATTTTGGTGCGAAAGAGTTCATTTTCTATGGAAATTTTCCGTTCATTTCAAAAATAAAATCAGTTTTACGGTGATCGGAGCCATTTTTTATATGAGCCGAAAGATGTATAGAAGTTTAATAACAGCCGTTTTTTTTCCCTCATTAATAAAAAATGGCTTAAATTTCTGTAAAACAGTTTTCATTTTTGAAAATTCTCGATAGAAAATGAACAATTTCACACCAAAATACGGATCTAATTTTTTCGGCCCTTATTTGACTCCAAAAAACATTATTTACATACATCATTTCCAGCCATTTCATAACATATTGCAGGGCTGAAAAAGATTTTCAGATAGCGTATTATTTGAATAAGAAAAAGAATGATTAAATTTCCTTCTCTACGATTACAGTGAGAGGTATCCGTAAGACTTTCAGCGCAGAAGAAAAAAAATCGGAAAGTGTAGCGAAGGATCATGCTGATAATGTAATTGACACTGATCTCTCATAAATTAGCAGAGACCGGATATTCAAAAGGACGAGTGTTGCTACGAAATGAATGTGATGATAAACGTTTCTAGAATATTCAAGTAAGGAATAAAAGCAAAACTTTGGTCCAGAAAAGGCGTCAGAAATGTGAGACAAGAATTTCCTGACAGCGAATCGGATCAAGGAAATCTTAAACTCTGTTTTCCAGGCTTGCAACTGCAAATCAATTTGAGCTTTAAGGTCAAAAATTTTCATAAGAACAAAAAAGTCGCTAATTTTTTTTTTTCGTCCGAAAATAGTCTATTCCTATCGGAAATTTTGCGTAGATCACGAATCTGAAGTCCGCTTTAGTGTATCTGGTAAAGTTTTTGCTCCTATAGCCCGAAAATGCGCGCAAAACTATGGACTTATTATGTTTTGTCACTTAACGCCGTTTTTTTTTTTTTTTTTTTTTTTGCTATACTTTGGTTTTAAGCTTGAAAACCGGAGAGAAAATAAGAAAACGGTGATTTACGGAAAATTTCTGATAGGAAAAGATTATTTTTGGACGAAAAAAAATGTTAACGATTTTTTTTTTCTTATGACAATTTTCCGACCTTTCAAATTCACGGCGGCACGCTTTCCCGTCATTTCAAAAATCTGAAAAAATTTCAGGGCGTTTAAATGCACCTAAAGGAACAAATTTGAATTCTAAAATTCTCTTTTTTTGAACACCCTAGCTCCCAGTAATCATTCTTAGAAAGTGCAACGGGTGTCTTCATAATGATTATGTAGTCTCTCACTTAACGAAACCAAATGAAATCCATTTTTTCAAATCATTGCAATTTCCCACCTTTGAAAAATCGGGTATAAATAAACTATGAAGGTCAGACGAAACTCCTGACTTTGACTCTTGTTTTGATTTTCGGAATATCACTCTAAAAGGAAGCGAAATAAGCTCACAACTTTAAAGCTTTTTACAGCGAGATTTTGACTTACACAGAAAGGAAATCTTTTAAAGATTAAAGAACTCTTAGAGAATTTTCAACGAAACGTTTTTCGTAAGAAGGGTCAGAAGCGAAAATATCAAAAACACGGGGGGTGCAAAATAAACGAGTGGGCATGTAAACGACGTGTCGTAGGAAATAAACATATTATAGCAATAGATAGAACTAGACAAGGCAGGATCTCCCTGGATGAATCTGCCTCGGGATGAAGATAGTAATGAAGATCAAGCTTCAACTTTACTCTGAAAGGTTTATCGGAAGGAAAATAAATAATAAAAAAAACTGAAGTTCGAGAGTTTTCGTAAAGTTTTGTATGAATAGTTAAGTATGAATGTTACAAGTTCTTCATAAAAGATTTACTATAAATCGAAATCCGACAATGAACTGGACGGGTATGGCTATCCAATCTTTGAAAAAAAAAATTCTAAAACTCAGGCATCATAGTCCCTTCTAAACAAAAAAAAAGACATTTTTTGAAAAAATATAGGACCAATTTTTAAAGAAATGTAGGGCAAATACAGAACAAAAACTCTTGATTTCCTTTTTTTTTTTTTAGGGGTCAAAATTTTTTGATAAAGATTTGAAAAATCATTTTTCATCAAGCTATGCGGAAAACTTACGTTTCTATTTAAAAATACCTATTTTTTTTAATTATAAAGAAATAAGTTTGTCAAGTAAAGAAAAATTATCAAAAAAATCAAATGTGTACGTCCATATGAAAACCTCCCAACTCTCAGAACGTCATTTGGAAGGTTTTGATTTTAGCGCAAAGGAAAATAAAACAAAACCAAAAATCAAAACATTCCAAATGACGTTCTGCCTGTTGGGAGGTTTTCATATGGACGTACACAAATTTCGCAGCAGAAAATAACAAATTTATCATAAAATATTAATTTTAGCTAAGAAAAAATCGATTTTTTAGGAATTTTTTAATTATAACCACAAAAATGTAGGACAAACTCTAAAATAGGATATTTATAGGACATGTTTGTCAAAATTATAGGACATATAGGGCAACTATGATGTCTGATAAAACTGGAAAAAGCATATATTGCATTAGAGTAAAGCCAGATGAAAATATGTTGACGTTAAAAAATTATTTATTTTTTTTCCGGATACAGAACTATAAGCCAAGTATAGCCAGATTTTATAGTATGGCCGGGCTGCCATATGTGGCTATGATACCCCCTGTCACCATACGAACGTTGGACTATTTTAAGAATTTTTAAATACCTGTGATGTGTTTAACATATATTTCCAAGGAAAAAAGTATAATGAAATCGATTTTTCACTTCTTAGAATTGACATGCAAGACTTAACTTGCGTCGAACATGATATGTTCAAGAAAATGTTACAAAGTAAAATCTCAGCCACAGGAAATGGACAAAAGTATCGCAAACAAGCTGGGACATTTTCTAGGAAAATTTACAACCTAAAGCCAATTTAATTCCAAATGATGTAAAATGAGCCGGATTTTGTTGGTTTCACGTATTTCGAGTCAAGACGGAAACCCGACACTGTTTCCGAACGGTTCTTATGAAATCCTTTTCTAGCAGATGTCCAAACATGTTTAAAACCGAATGGTATTAATAGCTCCTCCATCTCTGCGTTAGCAACAAAAGGAAATACTGTTTTTTTTTTTTCGAAAAATCCAAGGGAAGAAAAAAAATAAAAAGTAGTTTGATTTAAATAAAATTAAAAGGCTCTTCACCGCAAAAAAAAAAAAAACTTTGTAAACTTCAAAAAATTTTTAACATACAGCAGATTCCTTCATTAGGATCCCAGCGATATCAATTTCGACGCATGAATGTCTTGAGAATGATTGGTTTAAACTCCTACACGACTTAATCTGATTTAATAACTTATTAGCATGTGGTTTTATTTCTCGGTAATAATAATGCTCTATTCAAACAGAGCAAAACCCTCTTCACACAGGAAATTGAACCAACTCAATCATCTTAAAGAAAACGCATAATCGATCCCATTCAAAAACATCCGCCATGTTCAAAGAAGAGTAAACGGATTCCAGCTAAAGCCAATAAATCGGTTTTCTCTCTGGATCCAATATCTAATCGTTTTTCTCGAGGAATGCGATACAAAGAATCCGTTTTCCTTATCGATCTATTTGAAAATTAAACGGGGAGGAAAAACGAAGGAGAAAAGCGCGTCATTCGAGTCTTTGGGGGAAAAGAAGCCCGAAGCTAAAAAAAAAGCTAAAAAAAGAAAAAAAAAGATGAAAAATAATCTTTTTGAAATTTTCTAGTAGGCAGATGTCTAACTAACCACGTATTTACGTAATAAAAAAAATAACAAACCGAATTGTTATAACAAGCTGATAAGGAGGAATTTTTGTAGGAAGGATGATTCGCAAACTGTGCAGTGCATGCTTATCAGATTAGGGTGGTTCAAAAATGATAGAACATCTTCGATTTTAGATTCGCAATAAGAAAAAAAAATTTTTAAGTGGCAGAGGGTCCAATTTCAGAGCAAATATGGTAGTTGTCGTGTTGAAAGAACGTTTTAGAATTTTTGTCGAAAAATGTTACGGAAAACGTTCGGCCAAAAGTTTACGTTAAAACATGTTGCAGTAACATGTTAGGACAACATGTTGCTCAACTTGTTGCAGCGTTAGAAACATGTTGCACAACACTGAAAAATAAAAAAATAAAAATTTGTAAATGTTGCGCTACATGTTGCTCAACTTGATGCAGCGTTAGAAACAAGTTGCTCAACTTTTTGCAGCGTTAGCAACATGTTGCTCAACATGTTCAAGCGTAAAAACATATTGCTCAACATGTTGAAGCGTAATAGCATGTTGCTCAACATGCTGAAGCGTAAAAGCATGTTGCTCAACATGTTGAAGCGTAAAAACATGTTATACAACAATGAAAATTAAAAAATAAACATTTGTAAATGCCGCACAACGTGTTGCTCAACATGTTGAAGCATAAAAACATGTTGCACAACACTGAAAAATGAAAAATAAAAATTTGTAAATGTTGCGCAACATGTTACTCAATATGTTGAACCGTAAAAACAAGTTGCACAACACTGAAAAATAAAAAATAAAAAATTTTAAATGTTGAGCAACATGTTGCCAACATGTTTTTAAGCGCAACATGTTCAGCAACATGTTACTCAGCATGTTGAACCGTAAAAACAAGTTACACAACACTGAAAAATTAAATTAAAAAAATTTTAAATGTTGCCAAAATGTTTCTAAGCGCAACATGTTTGGCAACATGTTGGTAACATCTTTCTATGCACAACATGTTCAGGATGGCAACATGTTCTGGCACAACAGGTTGCTAACATGTGTTGGCAACATTTTTGGCAATTTTTGGCAATTTCGTACGCAATACACTCAAAAAAATGAATACTGGTCGCCAATACAATTTAAACTGGATTTTGCGCCTAATTAAAAATTGATTGGCAGCCATTACAATTGTATTAGCCTCCAGTCAATGTTGTTTTCGGACTAGTCAAAGCGTCCAGTCAAAAATGGATTACCCTACTATTTTTTTGAGTGTAAGTACATGTGAAATTGCGTAAAAAAAAAAAAAATTTTTTTCAGAGAGCGGCAGTTTTGATTCCTTTTTCATGGCCACCCATTTTTAGTAAAAAACTAATACAGGAATCCTAAAAATATGCAGTTATAAGCCCAGTTACAAGTGCTGGAAAATACACAGTTTTTTGCTCAATGAAGGGGAACTTTCAGGAAAAACTTTTTAAATAAACATCCAACAATTATCAAAATTTTTCCAACAATTTTTTTACCGAGTTGAATAACATGTTATTCGTCATGGAATTGCAAGTTCAGACATGCTCGAAAATAAATTAGCAAACATTTTTTTGTCTTAATACTCCACGGGAAAAATTCAAATTTCTACCCTGATAACATATTTTCCGAAAACCTTATACCGGTATCCAATATATTTGGCAAACATGTACAAACACGTTGGACAAACACATTTAACTAACATATTTCCTGACGTTATTATCTAAAATGTCATAGCACAGCGTGAAATTGCGCTCCGAAGAAACCTATATTCCTTGAGTAACCTTTAAAATGCCATTTGATTAGACCGCTTTTAAGACCGAAAATAATGATTTTCCTTTTTTATGTGAAGCCATAAGATCAAAAAGTGTCGGGAGTCTTTTTGAACAGCCCTAATCGCGATATCATTAAAATGTTTTAATAACAAATATAAGCGAGAGAAAGACGAGGAAAAGCAAAGAGGAGAGACGGAGAAAATGAAAGGTTTTCCACGTTCTACAGGTGGAATTCGATAATATAGACTGAAGCTATTCGCTTATCCAATTCTATTTTCAAACGTTGGGTTTTCAGAATGTAAAGGAAAAAAAAATTTATTAACAGCGAAACGGCATTCTATAAAAATTTTACAACCGAGGAATAGCTGACGAAGAGCTACAATAAAGTCAGCATTTATGTCGGTGAATGTTTATAAGATCTTTTTTTTTTTTTTTTTTGTAATATTAAAAGAAAAAGTGCGATCTCTCTGGGATCTTTTTAGAGGCTTTTCGTTCCTGCTGTTGACAGACACAGAAAACGGGGCGGATTTATATAAAAAAAGGCAAGAAAAAAAAGGATTGATTGATGAACAGATCGCCCAGGCACCTGAATTCCGATCGAAACGTCGAGTTTCGTGACAAAAGTTAACGAGTTTCCCGTGAGTCAAGGAAGAAAAGTAAATAAAAAGGAAACTTGGAAAGGATAAAAAAAAAAAAAAAAAAAAACCGATGGATTTTTCCACTTTTTTTTCATCATGAAAAAAGGATCATCCTTCTTAATTGGCAAAAAAGAAAAAAAAAGAAAAGAACCGAAAGAATGATTTTAACCGATTAAAAAAAAAATGTCGGATTTTGAGGGAAGGAAAAAACCATTTTTGCTTTTCGTCATATTTTTTCGATACCGTAAATCGCGGCAAGTTTGAATTCGTGGGAAAGGGTGACTAGTCAAAAACTCCAAGTTCACATTTGGCCTCTCTTAATCGCTTTTGCGAAATTCACTTTTATTTTATATTTTACCTTTTATCTTCGACGGGAGGGGTTGAAATATACATCAAAGCACGCAAAAAAATATAGATATCGACGAGTTCAAACACGACCAAATATTGGTTTCATTTTTATTTTATTAAAATATAATTTTTTTTTGCAGCTATTTTCATGTGATAATAAACCTTAACATTAAAAACATTACTTTTTAAAGCCATTTTAGCGGCCTACAATTTTTCCTGATCCATTTTTCCTAAAAAAAATAACTTCCTAATCTTTTTTTCATAAAAATTTTGGTTCCTAAAATTTATTTCCTAATTTTTAATACCGTGATCAAATCAAAATGTTTTTCATATTTATATTCTGAATATTTAAAACAGACAGTGGTGTTATCGATTTTTAATATTTTTATAATTTTCTTTTAAATTCTTTTATATTAAAAAAAAATTTAAAAGATTAAAAAAAATTTAAAAAAATATTAATTTTAGGAAATTTTATTTTAGGAATCAAAAATTTGAGGAAAATTGAAAATTAGGAAAAAAAATGGTTGGGAAAAAAATTTTAGGACCCAAAATTTGAGGACAAATGAATTAGGAATTCATTTTTTTAGGAAAAATGGGCGGGAACGTAATCAAAGTTTAAATCGGGTCAAAATCGCCCCATACTCCGGTACTATCCGAAAGCGATAATCGTTAAGGGTCCGTTTTTGTAACCGCATTTCTAGTATCGATATAGGCCTTCTTTAATAAGGGTATTCCCAGATGATGAATGAAAACTAAAATCAAGGACAAGGTTAACCGGTCGCTGAAAATGACGAAAGCATTTTTGTCATTGTCTACACACAAAGTTTTTTTTTTTTTTTTTAAATCCCGTATATTTTTTAAATCCCGTATATTTCCGATTTGGAAAAGTCCAACGTATTGACGGCTATCGTATACATACAATTGCGGAAAATTTTCGGAAAATCACCAAAAAAGAGTTCCCAAACCAGGTCTTAACAAAATCTGAAGCTCCACTCTTAAAGCTCCACCTCCGAGTATGGCGGGTTGCATAACTTATTTTTTTAAAAGAGCTCTGCAATTTTTCGAAAAACACTTTTGAAATCAGAGGTCGTGAAAATCGCTTTTCACCAAACGGCTGCCGTCGGGGAAGGGTTAATATTGAAGTTTAGTAAATATTGTCCGTTAAAAGCTACATCATTGTAATGAATTTCAGATTAATGCTATTACGGAGTTCGGAAAGATTATCAGGACATAATCAAAGACGCAACTCCGGAGTGGTCAAGTTTTCTAAAACCTAATTGATATTCGATCTTGTTAAACAGGGCGTATGTTCAGGAAGGATTTCCCACGGGGGTTGTTGCACATAATCCGATAAATGCAAAACACTTTTCCGTGATGAGCTTGGAGACCGAATTTTTATTTTTAGTTTTATCAGGGATTTTCCTGGTTTTTTTGTTAGCGATTTTTGATTCTTGAAGCTTTTTCGTGTTTTAGCAAACCGAGAAAATCCCCCGCAGGGTGTCTACTGACCTAAAAACCTTAAAAACCTAAAAATGACCTAATTGCGGTGACCGATGAAAAATTTTCCGTTCTCTTTGAAAAAGGCAACGAACAAGTCTGCTTAAATTTTCCACTCCGTTGCATATTTTACAAAATTTTCTTCCTTCGGCCTTCGGCCTTTCTCGAAGTTGAGTAATTCAAACACTTTAGTCTTTTAAGACCTAAAGAAAGGAAAAAGAAATTAATTTCAGCTCAAAAAATTTAAGGAATTTCATAATTAAATTCAGAAAAGTGACCTCCTTTGCTTTCTAGATAAATGACCAGATGGAGTCAGGTTTAAAAAATAAGACCTTAAAAACCTAAAAATGACCTTATTTTCGAATCTCATTCCCTGGCACACACTATACGAAATAATCAATTTCGGGTAGATTCAGCGAATTTCCCTTCTCTAAACCGGCCGACACTTGTGGCTTTGGCATATTCACAATGAAAAATTTTATGTTAACAACCTAAAAAAGGGCTACACATTCAATATGTAACACTTTTTATGTTGAAAGTTGAATGTAAACATTTTTATGTTGACAAATTACGATTGTTTATTGGTTGATTAAAAATCAAAAAGATGCAACACAATTGTTTTATGTAAAATTTACATAGAAATAGAAAATATATGTAGCCTCTTTTTTTACTAGCAAAATAAATTACTTTTAACACAAAATTTTTTACCGTGTAACCTCAATAGAAAAAGTAAGCAAACAAGACGTGTTTCGCTTCAAATTCGATGTCTCGCTTCGAGTTCGATATCTCGCTTCGATACAGGCAGATTACGTACACACAAATAGAAAATCGTTTAAAAATCGTGACAAAAACGTTTCCGGACTTTATTTTTCTTTTTTATTTTAATTTGATGAAAAATTTTCACGTTTAAATACTAGTTTTTAGTTAATTGCATAATACACATTAGTTTCCAGCGAAAATCTCAAAACATATGTGACTTGTCTATTAACTAAGTTCGTCATTTAGTTATGAAAATCCACATTTTTTTAAAAACTAGATTGGAAGCACTCGTCAAAAAAAATGTACAAGTATTACTCATCCTAGCCTACAACCTACGTATCCGTTTGTTTTATTTATTTACTATTATTATTTTCCAAGAAAACCTTTTAAATGCCGAAAATGTCTAGACTAAGTCTAGAAATGACGAACATTGTTTTGTGACTAACAGTGTAACATGATTAATTTTTTTAAAAAATTGTCCGCTATGGTATCTTTTACGTATTTCGCTGTGTGGCGCGACTGAAATTTCTGTAACAAAAAGCTTCGAAACCTTAAAATGCTCATTTAGAAAAAAGCTTATTAAATTTTAAGAATCGAAAGTTTTTTTTTTGCTTTCAAATTGAATAAATAAAACGAACCTTTTTTTTATTCCTATTTTTATTCCCATCTAACGAATATATAACCCGATATACATCAGTAATGTACTTAAAATATATTTTCAACCATAGAATTTTTCGATGGAAACTCAGAGTCGCTAATTGAGAATGATCGTGATCGTTCCAAAAAAAAAAAAAAAAAAAAAAATTTTGACGGGTACATATTACGCATTTCTAATTTCTCTCCTATACCGTAAATACATACAGTACATTTCTGGGAAATCGTAATAAATAGAGATGAGATGAAACGATTTTTTTTTTTTTTTTTTTTTTTTGCTTTCACATATTAAACGTTTAGATTTCCTCTGATATTTTTCGGATTACCACCCCGGTCCGTATATATTTTTTCCCATCATCGGGCGAAATACGGCCTTGAATATATACTTTTTTTTTGACAAAAGATTCTTTCTTATCTTTCAAGGTTTTTTTTCCGTTTAAAAAGGAAAATAAAAATTATTCCGCATTATTTATTTTTATAAATTCAACGCCTTAGACTGTCAATCTAGCGGCACAAAAATCTGTCCCTATACAGAATGAGCTAGGATATGGGAGCGGTTCCATCTCTGATATAGGAAATAAGTAATCAACGCTTGACTAATGGCAAAAATAATTTATAGAAACGGGAGATTCATCCATACCCATTAAATTTTTGTCCTTGCGGAAAAAAAAATGAATTTTTTTTTTTTTCTTCTTTCTTTTTAAAATTGCTTTCGCTGAAATTGTTAAAAGTGCTCCGAAAATGGACGAAACGAACCGGAAATTAAATGAAAATGAACTCGAGGCTTCGAAATGACAGCCCCTTTTACGACCCGGGTCGAATGATTTGAAACATTTATGCATATAAGTTTGAGGGAAAAAGGATTTTTCAGCGATGTTGCCAATTTCCACTCAATTTACTTCCGTTTTTTTTTTTATTTCTTTCCTTCCTTCGGAAGCGGGAAGAAGAAACCATCTTTTTTTTTTCTTGTAAGGTATGAGCTTTATTTATGAAGGAAAACGAATGTAAAGTTTTTTTCTTTATACACGTAACACAAGACGACCGGGGGAAAAAATCCTGTGGGAACGTTGATAAGGCCTTCTCTAAGTTAAAAGATTCCAAGAAGTTTTCCTAAACGTTACGCGAATAAGGTAGAAGGTAAAATCCTGGAAATCTATTCCCAAGCTTAAAAGCCTCGGTCGTTATATTACCTGCCTTCCGTTCCCCCCTCACCGTCCCCCCACTTTTAACCCATCAAGCGGTATTCTTTCCATCTACTTAATCCTATATACAACAAGTGAATTTTGTTTTTGTCTTTTCCCATCAGCTTTTTACTCTATGTTTTTCTTTTCTTGTTTTTTTTTTTCAGGGTGTTCAAAAAGAGTTCGCCTAATGGAAAAATAACAGTATATTTAGGAAAACGAGATTTTGTAGATCATATTACACACGTCGATCCTATCGGTAAGTGTTTGTAAATTATTTCAATTTAAGGGAAACATGGTTTGTTCGGCTCAACGCCTCCTTTCTTAGTGCCTCCTTTTTTTGGGGGGGTGAGGGTCGTCCATGTATTACGTAACGCCTGGAGGGGGGGGGGGGTGAAGCTGGGCTATGTGTTACGAAATTTTAATATCAAAATTATTTCAATTTTATTTCACTCTTTTAAAAAAATTTTTCCTGGTTATTCGTCAAAATAAGAAATAAAAAATTTTTTAACTCGTAAAATCTGATTAAAATTTATCTAAAAATTAAAAACTTTTTTGACTTCTAAAAAAGAAATTTAAATATTTTTCAAAGGGAGGGGGGGAGGTTAGAACCCGTGTTACGTAATAACGAAGGGAGGTTACAGATTGCGTTACAAGTGTGTTACAAGGGGGGAGGGGGGGGGGGGTCAAAAAGTGGCCTATTTTGCGTTACTTAATACATGGATGACCCCCTTTTTTTTCTGTGTGTGTGTCGAGGTGGGAAAACTCTTGCATAGACACCCGTGGGTGACCCATCTGGGTTTCCCTCGGGATGTGTAAATTCCTACTGACTAAAAACCCACTTCTGGCGACAATACTACCCTTATCGCCCTAGACTCCCAAGAAAAAGTGTGTTATAAAATTATAAAATTGAGTTATTAAAAACTTAAAGGTCGTTATAAAATTTTATAACCCACCCGAAAAGACTCCATTTATAATTCATTATAAAATTTTATAACACAAATTATCTTCAGTTTTTTTTCTAAGTATTTTTTATTTTCTTCTAACGCTTTCCGAATTTTTCTATTTCTGTTTTTCTTTATTTCTGAGCCTTTGTCAATATCGCCTATCGTTTCTACATTAAACCAGAAGAAACCTCTCCAATTCTATTCCGCAACTTACTGGGTTATCACAAAATAAATATTCGCTACGGTAAAATATACAACGAGCAAAAATTATTCCGAGTGTTTTAACTTAACTTTTTATTTTTGTTTTAATTGTCACACTTAAAAAACCAAATAAAGAAGCAAGACAGAGAGTGGAAGAGGGTTCCTTTCCTACTTAAAGAAGATTACGAAGTTCGTCTCAAACTTAGTAATTAATTTTCATACCAATTTTACTCAAGGGTTTCTTTACACACAGCTTTAAAAACAATTTAATCCTGAAGGAGGAAAAAAAAAAAAAAGAAAAGAAAAAAAAAAGAGGAAAAATCCTAGATTTTTTTCTTCCAAGTTCCCCGGTAAGAATCAGAATAATTAATTCAATAATGAAAGCCAAATAATCCTTTAATTAAATTCCCATACATTTTTTTTATATGTCGAAAAGAAAAAAAAAAGGAGATGAAATAATTTCATTAAAAAAATTAAAAGGCGGTATTAGATGCCTCAGTGTTTAACAAGCGGAAAAAAGCGGGATCGTTTTATTTTTTTCCATTTCGTAACATATTTTTGAAACAGAACGCCGCGCCTTATTTAAAATCAATCGAAAAGGAAATGAAGTATGAAAAATCAAAAAACAACGATTTACGTTTATGGTTTTGTTGTTTCCCGTTTATGTATTTAGATTTTCATACGTTATGCCACTATATTTCAATAATAAACCCAGTATTTGTTTTCATTTCTGCTTCCGGAATTCCTGTGTTGTAATTATTTTTGTTGCCGTTACGAAGCGGTGGGATTGCAACTATATTATTAATTTTTTATTAATAGGTCGGTATGACGTTATGCTTTTTATAGTATGAAGTGTTTTCTTTTTTAAGTTTCGCAGGGTGGAATTAGTTCATTTAATTTCGAACCCCGGCTAATAAAGATATGGCGTTATTACAACAGAAGAATTTGAAGAAAAAAAAAAGAAAAAAAAAAAAAGCTCGGAAAAGCTTAAAAATAAAAAAAAAATGATATAAGCTTATGCTCTTTTCAGCCATTTTTTTAAGCTAAGGGGGGAAAAAGTCGAAGGAGTTTCAGTGCTTTAAAAAAAGGCCTAAAGCTCAAAAACCGTACACTAAGTGATGTTGGACTTCATATTCGTAAACTAAGCGAAATTTTCGATTGGAAATGATACTTTTATCAGGAAAAAAAATTCATTTTTTTCCCTTGTAGGGATTTTTAAAAAAAACTTTAAGGGGTCGTCCACGCCTGAAGGGGGGGGGGGGGTGTTGGGGCTATGTGTTACGTAATTTTAATATTAAAATTATTGCAATTTTATTTCACTCTTTTTTAAAAAAATTTTCCCAATTATTCTTCAAAATAAAAAAATAAAAAATTTTCTTAACTCGTAAAAACTGATTAAAATTTACCACGAAACTGAAAATTTTTTTGACTTCTAAAAACGAAATTTAAATATTTTTCAGAGGGGGGAGGTTAGAACCCGTGTTACGTAATAACGAAGGGGGAGTTGCAGGTTGCGTTACGGGTGTGTTACAAGGGGGAGGGGGGGGTCAAAAAGTGGCCTATTTTGCATTACGTAATACATGGGCGACCCCTAAGGTCATTGTGCGACCTCAAAATGACCTTCAAAAAATCTGGGAAAAATTTAAGGTTAATAGTGTTGCCAAAAAGGCACCTATTCCGCTGTCAGGAGTTTTCAAATTCCAAAATTCGGCAGTTTCGACCCACCCTACGATTAAGTATTGTAATTAAGTTAAATTGGAAAAGAAACCGTCCGCCATCTTGAATTTCGGTTTTAGCAACATTTTGACTTCATTTTCTAAGTGAAAGTCAAGTAGTAGTCCAATTTTAACTGATCGGTCTTTATTAATATTTGGAAAAACATTTTCCAAAATGAATTCGGAAAATTTTCGGAAAATGAATTTGGCAAGCCATACTTGCACTCCAGGGTGTCTACCGACCTTGAAAACCTTTAAAACCTTGAATTAGCCTTGGATTTGAAATTGAACCTTGAAAACTTCGAAAATTTTGAAAAACCTTGAATTTTAAACATAATTTTTAGTAAATACCCTTGAATTTAGAACTTACACAGTTTTTCTGGAAGCCAATTTTCTGAACTATTTATATATTTTTTTTTTTTTTTCGTCGCCTTTTTTCTTTTTATTAAAACCAGACCCATTCTAGAGTTTCTTTTTTAAATTTAAAAACCATTATTTGTTACCTTATTTCTTACCTTAAAAGACTATGTTACTTTTCATTTTAGTCCTACCTTTCTAAAATCCTTAAAAAAATCTTTTTCACTTCTAAAAATAAGCCTTGAAAATCTTGAAAAAAATCTTGAATTTCAAATATGATTTTCAGTAGACACCCTGTCTACAGGTCTTTCTATTAGTTAACTCCAAAGGGGGTCGGAGTGGCGATTCATTCAGAATAGCAGCTCGTGATCAGTGAAGTTAAGCAGCATTGACGACGGCCAGCTACTGGATGGGTGACCGCCAACACTCCCTCCCTCTAGCAGGGATTGTAGGATCTAAGGTTACAGCCATCTTAACCTCGTTGTAATATGTAGTTCCCACATCAAACACACTAGTTGGATATACACATAAATTGGATTTCATTTATAACGACATTGGATGCTCATAAAACGGAATACGATTAAGGATTAAAAACACGGAGTCTACAGCCAAGGGTTACCCGACCATTAACCAAATAAATCTATAAATAAAAATTTAAAAAAAGTTAACTCCAAGATTTTTGAAATTCTTTTTAATTCCTGACTTTGTTTTTCAACCGCTGAACGAATCCATAAAAATTTAACAAAAATCATTTTAAATCTTTCTAAATTTCACCTGAAAATCCGGGACCCAAATTTTAATTTCCGTGATTGGAAACGAAATCTCATAGTCGTTCATTTTAACCGATAAAACCAATTCATTATTCTTATTGGTTATATGATATATTCCTGGAAGGATACAAACCGCAAGGGACATAGAGAACCCCTGGCAAAATTGTCTTGTGTCTAAATTTCCCTCATCGGGGAAATGTAAAACACATCGTGTTTTCGAACTATCGAAAACTTTCCGTCATTTCAGCAAATCGTTCGATAATACCTCTCATTTTCCAATAACCGACGTCAATTAAACGAATTCCAACATTTGATTGAAGGAAATTTTGTTTATCAAAGCAGCATTATTACGGATCGTATATATGATCAATTATTTCGCTTCTCGAGACTAGATGCTTTATCTCATTAGGTAAATGGGGAAAAAAAATTGGAATGTATAAATTGTGTAGGAATTTTTATCCGACATTGTATGTAAGCACGCGACATATTCTTTTTTCTTTCTCTTTTTTTTTGTGTTACAAAAAAAATCTCTCTTTTTTTTATATATATAAATTATTTTATACAAAGCTTTAATATAGTCAGTCACGCTGGGGGGAAAAAGCAATATCATTCACATATCCCGAGACATTCAAATAAATAAAAAAAAAAAAAAAAAAAAAGACTCCAAATCAGACTCTGAAAGGTTCAAAGTCTCCTCCTAATTGAATTCCGAGAAGCAACAGTGTGCGAGGTGAAATTGGTTTACCTTTTTCCTATTCGAATTAATTTGGTTCCAAAAAAAAAAAAAAAAAAAAAAAAAAAAGAGAGAAGGAAGAAAGTGTCAAAGTCTGACATGATATCGAAAAATAAGATTCGATAGGTCTTTTCTCTTCTGTCCATACGGATTGTCAATCTCAATTTTTTTTTCAAGACAAAAAAAATTATAAATTTTTAACAAAGGGCTCCGTTTCACAGCAAGCCGCAAACCGCAGCTTTTTTTTTATATTTTTTTTTATTTTTTTCGGAACCTTAATTTTATACTAAAAACTTGGCAATGGGGTAAAGTGATATAAAAATGAAGTAAAATAATAGTTTTTTTGTTCATATAGACATGATTCGGCCTGTAAATAACATTATTTAATGATATTTTTTAAAAAAATATCGAATGTTATTTTTGTTTTTGTTTACGGAGCCATTTTAAATTTTTTCCCCTGTAAACAAAAATAAAATTCCATATTTTTTTAAAAAATATATCATTAAATAATCTCATTTGCATGCCGAATCATGTCTATATGAACGAAAAAACTATGATTTTACTTAATTTTTTATCACTTTACCCCGTTGCCATGTTTTTAGTATAAAAATTAAGGTTTGGAAAAAAATAAAAAAAAAGCTGCGGTTGCGGCTTGCTGTGAAACGGAGCCCTAAAAACTGCTTTAAGGCATTTTTTTTCCAAAAAAAAAAATGGCGATAATTCGTCCTTACCTGTTATTCCGCTGAAGCCGATGGGGCCCCTGGAAAGAAAAAAGAAAAAAAAATCATTACCTATCTTCTCCGAAATAAAAGACGATTTTCAACTCTTATTCTCTCTTTTGCATTAAACACTCCCTCGGGAACTGGAACTTTCCAAATTTATGGTTATTACACCGAATTTTTTTGGTCTTTAAAATTTAATCTTCGGTTGCTGTTTGCAAATTGATTTATAACAAAACAAACATTTTTTTTTTCTGAGGGAAAAGAAAAATAAGAAAGAAAATGGTGGCAGGACGGAAAATAATTCTTTTTTCTTTTTTTTATCATCCTTTTTTTTTTTTGAAAAAGACGACAGTTTTTTGAAAAAAAGTGTTTCACAAAGGAAAGAGATTCAATAATAAACACCTTTGAAGGAAGTAAAGACGGAAACAGAAATGTTTGTTTCCGCTTCGAATTTTTCTCGGAGAGAAAAAAAAAATACAAAATTTTACGTTTTATTAGCGAATTTGATGTCTCTCTTCAAGTTAGTTCGATCACCTAAAGTAGAGGCATATTTTTCTTTTCCTCGGAAAAGTCTCTTTTTTTTTTTTTCCTCTTCCACATTTTCCTTCCTCGTAAACGGATTTTAAAAAACCGATCGTTTTGACTTCGAGACGAAATAATATTAAATTGACTTTTATGAAAATCCAGCTTTGTAAAAAGGGAAAGAATAGACCGATGAAATACGGGGGGAAAAAAATTTATATAATACGGTGTATTTCATCGTTAAATGAAAAAAGTTTCGTTCTTTCGTTCCGTTCTGTTCCGGCTATTAAAAAGGATATTTTATTACATGTTTTATTAACTAAAAACCTTTGATCCAAAAAATCTTAATTTATTTAGATATAAAAGTTTTCAAATCTTCATTTAGTAAAAAAAAAAATTGTTTGCCGGGGTGAATTTTGAAAAAAGGAAAGAAATGAAAATTCTGAGAAAGTGGAACTTTCTTTTTTAATAACTTAATTATGCGGCGTAAATGAGAGAAAAAAAAGAAAGAAAAATCTGTTCCCTCTAAAAAAAGAAGAAAAGAAAGAAAAAAAAAAGCCACAGCAAAACGAAGTCGACCCGACGAAGGGAAAATGTAGCTATTTTAATACAAAATTACAAGTTTTTCTTTTCCTTCGCGGTTTTTTTATTTTTCCTTAAAACGAGGAAAAAAACAAAAGAAAATTACTTAGTTGATTTTTCTGGGAAATCCCGGAATATAAAGCGGTTTATCCGGATAAAATAGGTACAATATTTTTGGCTCTACATTTTCTGAGGGGAATTAAATTATAAAAGTTACGTAAATTGATTAAAGTGAAATTAAATTAAATAAAGTCAATAAAATGAAAATATGAATTTAAGGAAAATATTTTCCTACAGTACCGTAGTTGGGGATTAATTTTGGATGATCAGAATGATATTCGGCCACTTGGATTGCCTCCTTTTATGATGGCAATATATTTATCGATAAATCTGTAACACTTAATTTTTAGTTTGAAAACAGAATTTTGAAGTCCATAATTAAAAAAGTGAAGGTAATTTAAGCAGCAATTAAAAACTGAAATTAAAAATAAAAAGAGGTCAAAAGTTCTTTAAAGTCAAAATTCAAGATGGCGGACGACTAATTTTCAAATACCTATATTTTGAGTTCTAAGGCAATCAAAACGCTAAAAATTGAGAGAGAGTTATAAAATTGCTAATTACCGGATGACCGGCCAAAGTGACAACGACAAAGTCCAGAAGAAAAGAAATTAATGATTTGAAAACTTATTGAATAGAGCTCATTAGCTACTTTAACGAAAAGTATCATGGATTATTCCCATAATACTTTGCGATTACTTCCACAATGCTTTGCGATTGGGGACAAACAAAAGCAAATATATCTTATAAGTTTTTTTTTAATCTGTATTTTTCACGATGTGAAACGTAAAAAATTGCATTATTTCATTTATAAGTGTTATTTTTAATGAAGAAACGAAAAAAATAAATTTAATTGCATTTACTCGCAATAATTTTTTTAAAGACTTCTGTCATTTTTATTCTCATACAATATTTTCTTTTATATTTTTCTGGCTTTTTCATTCAAAATAACAATTTGAAGTAGTAATGTTATTTTTTGTATTTTGCTGTACACCCGAAAAAGGGAAAAAATTATGATACGACCAAAAAATATTATAATAATGTTTTCGCGCCATTTTTTAAAATTTTGTTTGTCCCCAATCGCAAAGTATTGTGGGAAAAATCCATGATGCTTTTACTAGGCCCAACGTGATAATCATCGTTCAGAACGACGATGATAATCATGTTTAAATTTATGTTCTTCTCGGCTTCCACGATCTAAACCAGCTTTGAACGATCATTGACGATAATGCAAAGGGATGCGTTCCCGACCATTTTTCCTAAAAATGTTGGTTCCTAAAATAAAATTTCCTAAAATTAATATTTTTCTAATTGTTTAAATTCCTAAAGGGATTTTAGGAAATTTTATTTTAGGGATTTTAAGAAATTTTATTTTAGGGATATAAGAAATTTTATTTTAGGAATCAAAAAATTTTAGGAAAATTAAAAATTAGAAAAAAATAGTTAAAAAAACAATTTTAGGAACCAAAATTTTTAGGAAAAATGGATTATGAATTTAATTTTTTTAGAAAAAGTGGATTAGGAATTTATTTTTTTTTTAAGAAAAATGGATTAGGAATTTTTTTTTTTTTTAAGAAAAATGGATTAGGAATTTATTTTTTTTAGGAAAAATGGATTAGGAATTTATTTTTTAGGAAAAATGGATTAGGAATTTTTTTTTTTTTTCAGGAAAAGTGTATTAGGAATTTATTTTTTTTAGAAAAAGTGGATTAGGAATTTATTTTTTTTTTAGGAAAAAGTTGATTAGGAATTTATTTTTTTTAGGAAAAATAGCTATAATGGTTCATTTTCTAGCATAAACGTTGTCGATATATCGAATTTCTCATTATCGAAAAAATATCGGTAATTTTCCTTTCGTTATATCGATGATATATCACAAGTTCTTAAAGTTCAGGGATCAATTTTCTTGAAAATCTAGGTATAGAAACTCTTTTAAAAAGTTTTTTCGGGGAGAAATGTCTTTTAGTTATAGTATGGACCTTCCAAAATCCACTAACTCTGCAACAACGACATTATTACCCTGTTACTACTACTGTTTTTTTTTCTATTTATCCATAGCGCAAGAGCGAACTGCTAGGTATTTTCCTAAACCATTTAATCCTAAGAGGCAGTAATTGAGCCGCCACGAGAAACCTTTGCCTTGCATTTCTCTTTTCCGATCTTGGTTCCTTTCCTTTCCGCACTTGAGACAGCAGGTAAACCTTCTGTCTTAACCCGATCCGAGTTCTGCGAATCTTCTGTTTAAATTTTGAAGACAATTTACATTTGACAAATACCAACAAATCAAGATGGCTTTTACCCTAATTATTTCTGCGTTTAACGGGTGTGACAAAGCTTAAAACCCTTTTCTATATAATTTCCGTTTTACGATTTTATTTAAAGAAATCAATCCGTCAAGAGTAATCTGTAAAAATCCTTTAGCTAATTGATGAATCATTTCAATTTCTTTTTATCGGATGATATTAAATTAATATGTCAAACCTTTCAGACTTTTTTAAAGCTTCGTTGCTTTTTCTCTTTTTTTTTTTTTCTAAAAGAAAAAAAAATTAATCTTATCTCATGTTCTTGAAAGAAAATAATTAGGAAACGTGAAAAGTTTGAAATATCCTCATCCAGTTAATAAGTTTAAAGACATCGTTTATGAGTCGTAAACTTCCATCCTTGGGGCCACACGTAATCCTTCAAATGGTTTAGATCAGAACCCGTTATAGGAAGAAATTAAGATTAATCTAAAATGTTATTGACATTTCGTGAATTAGTGGGGTGAAAATTTGAAGCATGAATTATTGAAACTGAATTCTCCATAAGGAACTCTCTCTCAGTAAATCGATGGGAGCTCGACCTTAACTCCCTCCGCTCTCCCTTTTCCCCCATCCCTTTTCACTGCCCTCCCTTATTAGTTTTCCTCTATCTCTATCAATTCCATTCCAACGCTGTTATTAATTGTAGGTTATCTCTTTAGTAAAGAGAGGAATGATCGGTTTATGTCTATTTCTTTTCTTTTTTTTAATCCATCATTTGATTTTTAATTTAAGACTATCATCTTTTTTTTTTTTTTTTAATTTTCAGATGGGGTCGTTCTAATAGACCAAGACTATGTTAAAGACAGAAAGGTTTTCGGGCACGTCTTAGCGGCTTTCCGATATGGAAGAGAAGATTTGGACGTCCTGGGACTGACATTTAGAAAAGATTTGTACCTGGCTTCTGAGCAAATATACCCTCAAGATCCTAATGCTCCCAAAAGACCTCTAACTAGGCTACAAGTAAGTCGAAAAATTTATATTTATTTAACTCTTTACTTCCACTACGTTGCCCCCTCGATTGGGGTCTAGGAATCTAAGGATTTTACAAATTTATTAATCGAGTATTAAAATAACCAGTTCGAGCATTGAAATGACTTGCCCCAGTATTAAAATAAATTGCCTCAGATTCCCGGCATGAAGCTCAACACAGTACTACAGACAGTTCAGTGCAGGTCAACTAAGTTTGGTATAGTTTTTATACAGTTCATTACATATTAGTACAGTCCAATACTGGTTAATACAATTCAGTACAGATTAATACAGTTTAGCACAGGTCAACACTAGGGTGTCTCTTAAAAATGTAAATATGGAATTTAAAAACGTTCGCCCCCTGAAAAATTTCTAAATAAATAAATAAAAACATGTCCCGAAGTTGGGCTTCGTAACTTGTTTCTAACCCGTGCCTCTGAGACCTTGCTTTTTCCCATATAAAATGCATGGGGATTTTCACGAAAATCAGATATTATTTTTTAAGTAAACAAAAAATGTAGGGAAAATTCTGCCAGTATGGGGGAACAATGTCTATGAAAAGGGCTTTCCATAGGGCCTATCCCGGACTTTCTCCCCTGACTAATAACGGAGTTCAAAATTGAATTTTTCTCATTTTTAGCCCCCATTTCCTCCGTTATTAGTCAGGGGAGAAAGTCCGGGGTAGGCCCTATGGAAAGCCCTTTTCATAGACATTGTTCCTCCATACTGGCAGAATTTTCCCTACATTTTTTGTTTACTTAAAAAATAATACCGGATTTTCGTGAGAATCCCCATGCATTTTATATGGGAAAAAGCAAGGTCTCAGAGGCACGGGTTAGAAACAAGTTACGAAGCTCAGCTTCGGGACATGTTTTTATTTATTTATTTAGAAATTTTTCAGGGGGCGAACGTTTTTAAATTCCATATTTACATTTTTAAGAGACACCCTAGTCAACACAGTTCAGTACAGTTCCATACAGCTCAATATAGGTCAATATAGGTCAATACAGTTCAGTACAGTTTAATACAGTTCAATACTAGTTAGTGCAGTTCAGTAAAAACCCGAGAAAAATGACTTCTATAGAAACCTACGTAAGGGCATCCTATAGAGCCCTATCTGTAGATTGGCTCATGTAGAGGTCTATAGAAGTAAAAATTATAAAATCCTATTGAAAGGTCCATTTAAAAACGACCGGAAATATCTGTTCGTCAATCTAATTGCATACAAATTTTTAGAAGTTGAAAAAAAATTTTAGGAGTTGATACAATCTTAGCTTAAAAAATAAAATCATATAGATGCGTTACTTTTTTCTATTGTCCCTCTAGGTGAGCCATTCTACAGATACAGTTCCTGTACATTTTTGTAAGCATTTTATAGACAGTCTATTGAAACTGTTTTTCTCGGGAATTAATACAGTTAATACAGGGCTACACAGTTCAGTACACTACAGTTCAATGCAATACAATACAATTTAGCACAGTTTAGTACAGATCAACACAGTTCAGTACAGCTCAATACAGTTCAGTTCAGCTCAATACAGTTTAACACTGTTGAATACTAGTTAATACAGTTTAGTGCAGATTAATACGGTTCAATATGATACACGTTTAGTACAGATTAGTACAGTTCAATACTGGTTAATAGACATCAGTACAGCTTAATAAGGTTTAGTACACGTCAACACAGTTTAGTACAGCTCAGTATAGTTCAGTACAGGTCAATGTAGTTTAATACAGTTTAATAGAGTTCAATAGTAGTTATACAGTTTAGTACAGATTAGTACAGTTCAATACTGGTTAGTACACATCAGTGCAGATTAATAAGGTTTATTACACGTCAACACAGTTTAGTACAGCTCAATAGAGTTCAGTACAGCTCAATACAGTTTAGCACAGTTTAATACACTTTAATACTAGTTAATGCAGTTTAGTGCAGATTGATACGGTTTAGTACAGTTCAATACAATACAGTTCAGTACCAATTAATACAGTTTATTGCAGCTCAATATCGACCAATAAATTTCAGTACAGATTGATACACGTTTTTCCGCAGTTTAGTACAGTACAGTTCAGAACAGGTTAATGTAGTTAAGTACAGTTCAGTGCAGGTTAATACAGGTTTGTACATGCAAACCCAAACTCATCCATCCTCAAAGATTGCTGTTCACACTCTACTCCCTCATAGATGATCTTCCCTGATGAAAGAAAGAAATTTTATGTCTGTTGCCACGTTTTCCCCCCTTCAACCTTCATGCATTATTTTTCTAATAAATTATTTTGTTAATTTAAGTTTACACTACTTTTATGTTTTTACTCATCAAACTTTTTTTTTTCTGATTTCATAGGAAAGGCTGATGAAGAAATTAGGGCCGAATGCCTATCCGTTTTATTTCGAATTACCGCCACACTGTCCCGCATCCGTAACGCTTCAACCCGTTCCTGGAGACACGGGAAAACCATGCGGCGTCGATTACGAGCTGAAAGCATTCGTTGGAGACGTGCAAGACGATAAACCTCATAAAAGGTAACCGGGGGAAAATAAAATATAGAAACTAGGAAAAATAAAAAAAAGGGCTTTGGAAAATCTAAAGGAATCCGGTTTTTTTCTTATTTAACGTTTAGATACGTTTTTCTTCCTTCCTTTTTTTGTTTTTTTTTTCCGGGAAGGATGGGGAGATAGTTTTAATTTACTTCTAAATCCCGAGGGATCCGTTTTTTTTTTTTTCGTTTTTATTTGGAACCAGCCATGTTTACAATTTAGTTAAACGCTTTTAGAAAGTTAACATGATAAAATGAGGTCGATCATTAGAAAGATCCACATGAGAACATTTAGCTGCTACGACTAAAACGAACGTTGTTTGATTTAACGTGTAAATTTTCTTCAAGTGTCAAAAAATAAACATGGTACGAAAAAAAATATGAAATGGTAAATAAATAAAGGGAATAAAAACGCAGAGCTTGTTTGGGAAATAAAAAAAAATAAATATATAAATAAGGAAAAAGAGATGAAGTGAAAAGAAAAATTCTTTTTTTCTCGGTTTTAATTTTTCACGGTTAAAAATTTTAAAGGAAAAACTTCAAAGAAACCCAAAGCACGAATGAAAAATCAAGCCAAAGTAAAAAGTTAATGAAGACTTTTCACTATACTGCCGCGCTTTTTTTAGACAGCTAATCAAATTCAACAGCTTTAATCGATGAATAGCATCTGTTTATTGGCTTTACAAAATTAACAAAACAAAAAAAAAAAAATGAGATCGGTGAACCGATCAAAGTGCTTTATCGACTATTTAAATAATTCTCAAAAATATAGTTAGTTTTTCGATCAGAGTTCCACCAAAGCCGCAGTACGGGCACAAGGAATGCGAATTTCTGAAAAATTATTTCGGATTTTGAATCCTCAACCCCGAAAATATTCTCAAAAATACGGTTAGATTTTTGATCAGAGACACCAAAGTCGCTGTATAGGCGTAAGGAATTCGAATTTTGGAAAAATTATTTCAGATTCGGAATCCTCTACCCCAAAAATATTCTCAAAAATCCGATTAGATTTTTGATCAGAAATCCACCAAAGCCGCAATACGGGCATAAGGAATTCGAATTTTGGAAAAATTATTTCAGATTCGTAATCCTCTACCCCGAAAATATTCTCAAAAATACGGTTAGATTTTTGATCAGAGGTCCACTAAAGCCGCAATACGGGCATAAGGAATTCGAATTTTGGAAAAATTATTTCAGATTCAGAATCCTCAACCCCGAAAATATTCTCAAAAATACGGTTAGATTTTTGATCAGAATCCACCAAAGCCGCAATACGGGCATAAGGAATTCGAATTTTGGAAAAATTATTTCAGATTCGTAATCCTCTACCCCGAAAATATTCTCAAAAATATGGTTAGATTTTTGATCAGAGGTCCACCAAAGCCGCAGTACGGGCATAAGGAATTCGAATTTTGGAAAAATTATTTCAGATTCGGAATCCTCTACCTCGAAAATATTCTCAAAAATACGGTTAGTTTTTCGTTAGCTCCCACGAGGAACCCGCCAATCAGCATCCAAATCGCTTTGTTGACGTAATCGATGACGTCATGTCGTGACGTTTCAAAAGTTGGAGATATCGGTTTTTAGGCCTATACCCATACTTTTAGCCCTGCTCACCGTTTCTGAACCACTCAACAGAATTTAACCAAATTTCAATGGTAGCGTATCTTGATGAATATCTACTGCAGTACGAAAATCGGACTCAATCGGTATCTGCGTTCACGATTTATAGTCAAAAAATATCTTGAAATAGTTGAAAATTCAACATTTTTACTCACTGCTTCCGAATCGCTGAACCGATTTGGCTCAAAAACTAATCAGCACCTACATTTCATTAGAAGTTCCTACCCACCAAAAATCATCGACATCCGTTCTTCCGTTTTTCTGCTTTTCGACGGACAAATTTTTTTGCACATATATTCATACATTCATACATTCATACATTCATACATTCATACACACACACGGCCACCATCCAAATTTTGCTTTTTTCGGCATCAGGGGACTTCAAAACGTGTAAAAATATCGAAAACTGAAAATCTGAAATTTGTGCTAAAAACAATGCTTTATTCTCCCTGCGGTCGATAAAGCAAAAAAAAGAAAAACCCTTAAGGTAGAAAGTTTAAGCATTTTAAGGTGTCATTTGTTTTTGATAGGTCCATAATGAGACGCATTATCTGGTAGTTTATCGTTATATAAAGTTAAATTATGATTTTAATTTTCCGACCTTGGGGTCTGGGATGGGAGGACTTCAAAAGGGATCTGTAGTTTTTGATCTACACCGCGCCAATTATTGTCACACGCTTTTTAATTATAATGAAGGGCATAATGGTGCCTAGGGAACGGACACTTTTTTTTTTAAATCCAGAAAATAAAGCTTTAGAAAATTATTTTAATATTTCAAGTTTCAACTTGTTCGAAATATATGTGCGACCGGAAAATAAATTTTAAAAAATAGGACTGGAATATGGGGGCATATCCTTACGTAGGACTACGTCTTTGTAGTACTGTCCTAATATTGCTAAATTTAAACAATGAAAGGATTTAAAAATTTTAAGGCATTTTTTTTTCTCGTTTTGGGTCGAAAAATTCGAATTTTTTGATAAAAATATGTACTCCCTCTGTCCGGAAATAATGTGTGTGTTTCTAACTTTTAATTCCCATTTCATAGGCTTTTGATATTTTCCGGAAGTGATGGTACCACATAACTCACCCACCCGAACACTTTTTCACACCATTCACCCATCCCCCGGGGGTCCCCCCCTTAGAAAAAAAAATCATGAAAAAATGAAAAAAAAAATCGACAATTTGAATTAATTTCGCTCCGCTTCTGAAGCGAAGGCAAAAAATTTGAATGCGACCGGGAATGAGAGAGTACATGACCCTAAACAAGAATCTCCCATGAGAAAATTTTTTGCAGTCGTCGCAACGCCCCCAAAATATTTGGGTGCCTCGACTATCCGGCCAAGGGGGTAAATTTTTTAAAACCTATTAAACGGACACAAAAATTTTGCCATGGGGGTTTTCGGGGTCGCTGATTTCAAATCTGAGGTCGGTTTTCAAAAATTCAAGATGGCGGATCCAATATGGCGGACTTGCGTTAAAAACATTGACTTTTTCCTACGAAAATTCGTGTTCGGGGGTATATCGGGGTCGCTGATTTCAAATCTTCTATCCTATATAACTTAATTTATAGTAAACTATTTAGATTGATTATTTTTTCTTGCTATAACATATGCGTATTATTTTGTTTTCAGAAACTCAGTTAGGCTGGCAATACGTAAAATAATGTACGCACCTAGTAGACAAGGAGAACAGCCTAGTGTAGAAGTGTCCAAAGAATTTGTAATGAGCCCTAATAAATTACATTTGGAAGCTTCGTTAGATAAAGAGGTGAGCTATTTTTCCAAATCTAAACCTTTTTTTCCCTTCCAAAACTAATCCAACAATTTTTTTTTTTTACAGTTATACCATCACGGAGAAAATATCGCCGTCAACGTCCACATTGCCAACAATTCGAACAGGACGGTTAAAAAAATTAAAGTTTCAGTGAGACAGTTTGCGGATATATGTCTGTTTTCAACGGCTCAGTATAAATGTACAGTAGCCGAAACAGAAAGCGAGTAAGTATCCCAAATTAAAACAACGAAACCAAAACAAACCAAAAAAAAAAAAAAAAAAAAAAAAAAAATAGAAAAGCTAATGGGGTATTTGTTGTCATTTTTTTCCCCCTTTTTGAAGAAACATTTCATATTAATGAGATATAATTTCAGAGCTGGTTGCCCGGTCGGTCCTGGTTTTACATTATCCAAAGTATATTTCATACGACCGAGTTTAGAAAATAATAAAGATAAACGAGGCTTAGCATTGGACGGTCAACTAAAAGACGAGGATACCAATCTTGCGTCGAGCACCATGTGAGATTTTTTTTCTTAAAAAAAAAATTGCTTACGGTTTAGTAAATGCTTGTTTACAAAACGATCCATCTTAACTTTCGTCATGCAAATTGGACTTAAAGAGCTCGTTACGAGAAAAAATGTAAATAAAGAAATACTTGTTTAGACTGTTTTTCGCAATATAAAATCAGATGCATTTTATTATAATGAATGGTTTTGCAGTCAGCTAAAAAAAAAGCATTTATTATTCCGTTTTTTAAAAATCTTTGGTTTTATTTTTTTTTTCGTTATAGCTGGATGGTGTCGGTGGTGCTTAGCTTACGGTGAAAGGGTTAAAATATGTTTCGTTTCTGTATTAATTATTTGTTTCTGTTTTAGCCGGGGATTTATTGTGGAATTTCGTTTTCATGTTCGTTGCTTTGATCTTGATCATGGTTATTTTTTTTTTTTTCAAAGAGGAAATAGCATGAGAATGGGAGTTTGCAATATCCGAAATGGATGTAAAGTTTGGCTGTAGAGTAATTTGAAAGTGAACGACTTGATAAATAAAAGTGGAAACGTTTAAAAAAAAAAATAAAAATAAATAAATAAATGAAAACTCAGATTCCGGATTCCAATTAAAAATTTTTTTTTAGCCGTAAAAAATGATTAATGACAATAAAAATATTCTTCATGGAAATTCGCGCTAGGAAAAATATTTTCATCCAATCAAGGACGTTTGCCACGGAATTAGATAAAAAAAAATTAAAACTCCTCAGGGGCGGATTGGCCCGTTCGGTTTACAGAGAGTTTTTCTTTGTCATTCAATATTGATTGGGATTTAAATTTTACCCCCAAGAAAAATTGGGGTAACGTAAAATAGTTACATTTCCTGAGATAAAAATTAACCGAAATGGTTTGTTAGAAAAATGTTCGGAAAAAAAAAAAAAAAAATTTGAAATATTTTTGTACAATTCTGTAGCCCGATAGGATTTATATCCTTTCCAGATTTTATCAATTTTTTTCCTTGGTTTTAAGTTAAATTTTTGACATCAGTTAAAAACCTTTTGCTAATAAATTATAGGTCAAAGAATTTAAAAAAAAAAAAAAAAGCCATGATGTTTCCTCTTGAAATTCCTTTTGAAAATATGGTGTCTGGTTTATTTTGCACGTTGGTGATGGATCTGGGTTATTTTGTTCTTGTAGAGAGGGCTGTCCAATAGGTCCCGGGTTCACCTTGTCCAAAGTATTCACAGTTACACCCTTGCTCAAAGATAACAAGGATAAGTGCGGTTTAGCTTTAGACGGGCAATTGAAACACGAAGATACGAATCTTGCGTCAACAACGTTGTAAGTATTCGGTGGGAAATAACAAACAAATTATTAACCCTTTCCCGACGGCTAACGTATGTTTACAATTGATGAAAAGATATTTTAAGCGACGGCTATCGTGTTTATGTACGTCTTTTGAAAAAGGTACCTAGCGGGAGTTGGCGCATAAAAGGCTGCCAAATTGAATTTTTTTATTTTTATTCTACTCAAGAAAGTCCCTTTTTAGGTGCTGTTCGGAGGAGCAAAAAGCATAACTTTTTGAAATGACGAAAGTGGCATTACTTTTTTTTCCACAGACTGAAAAGTGAACTTTTTAGTTAACTTTTTAGTACCATAGAGTAAGAAAACCGGGGAAAAGAACATCCTATTTTCATTCGTAATGGAAAATATGTTTTACATCAAGGACAAAAAGGGACCTTATCTGAATTTGAGACAGCGTTGCCAAACTTCGCCTTCGGCTCGGCTTGGCAACGCAGCTCTCCAGTTCAGAAAAGTGCAACTTGCTGTCCTTGGTATAAAAAATACTATTAAATGGAGGCGCTCAATTACTAGAGTTATTCGGCCCGTACTGACGATGACCATTTTGGTCATTTCGTCTCAAGTTTAAAATTACAACATTTTATGGTGCAAAGGTGTAAAGGACCTTCCCACTGACTAGATTAAATTTCCCTCAACCCACCACTGTAAATAAAATAGCCCAATACCATTAAGGAATGCAATAACCTTTACGAAAAGAGGTGATTTTGGTTGGAGAGCCCTTTCTAGGGAGCCTACAATCAAATGTCGATTTCGGGCTTCCTCTTACCTCTCGCATTCCCAAAATTGGAATTTATAACAAAACGTTTTAAGTTTTTTTTTCCCCCAGTTGGTACCTTTTGTAGAAGACGTATATATTAGGTTGGGTGGAAAATAAAAAAATTTGATTTTTCTTAATGCCTGGTTTATCTATTTCAATTTTTTTTTTTTTTGAAATTTTTTTAAACGGCGTTTTGAGGGCGCGCAAGAGGGTCAAAGTTTTGGAAAACCTCATAAGGGATGAAAATTCGACTTTTGAGAAAAAAGTACCGTTTCCTATCGGATTTTTAACGTTGATTTCGAGAATTAAATCGGTTTTCGTCTAGCTATTTCTGTTCTTAAAAAATATGATAAAAATATTGAAATTTTAGGGTTTTGAAATTTTTTCAGCGAACTTGGCTTGTGTCTCAAGAACAGAAAAAGCTAGACGCAAACAGATTTCATTTTCAAAGTCTACGTTGAAAATCCGGAAGGAGACGGTACTTTTTTCACAAAAATCCAAAAGTTGAATTTTCATCCCTTATTGGATTTTTCAAAACTTTGGCTCTCTTGCGCTCCACCAAGACGGAAGGAAAAAAGTTTTACAAATGATAAGCCACAGCGATTGCGCTATCAGGCATTTTGAAATTCCAAAATTTTTGATTTTCGACCCACCCTAGTATATATATATAACACTGAAACGTTTTCGGCAAATTTCCCAAAACCTGAGTTGAAAATCGAAACTCAACCAAATCCGAACCGCCACCCTTAAAGCAGAACCCGAGATTATGGCGGTTTGCATTTTTTACTTTTTTCAAAAGTTCTGCAATTTTTCAAAAATGACTCCCAAAAATCAGCCGTCGTGAAAACGCACCTCACCAAAAGGCCTCCTTCGGGAAAAGGTTAAAAATAGCTTGCTTGGTATTCGGGATAAAAAAAACGTGTTTTTTTAAAAAAATCAATAATTTTCATCTCTTTTTTTTAAACATTTCAGATTAGTAGATCCGGCACAAAGAGAAAATTTAGGTATTATAGTCCAGTACAAAGTCAAGGTAAAATTATGTTTAGGAGCCCTTGGGGGTGATTTAACGGCGGAGTTACCTTTTATTTTAATGCATCCGAAACCGCCTGAAGATCCGCCATCGTCACCTTCTCCAACAAAGTGTAAAGCTATCGAAAATAATCCGACGGATCCGACAGCGGACACGAATTTAATTCAACTCGATGGGTAACCTTTTGTTTTCAATTGTTTTATCCTTATATAAGCTTTATTTCCCCCGACATCATCCTAATTTTTTTTTTCCGTTTTGTTTTGTTTGAACAGGGACGGTATAGATGATAACGACGACATTATTTTTGAAGACTTTGCTAGGCTTCGACTTAAAGAAAAAGGAGAAACGGATGCTTGAACAAGAAAGAAGGGCGGGAACGTCAGGCTGGACCTGTGAGACGCCTTTTGAAGCGCTTTGCCACATCAAATTTTTTTTTAGATAAAACATTATTTTTTATCGTAATTTTCTTTTTTCCTGAGATGTAAACAAAAATGTAAAATCATCACAGTATTTTTTTTTTTTTTTGCCAATTTGAACATTTTTGTAAGGAATGGAGACTGAAAGAGTTTAGATAAGTTTCGTTTAAGTTGTTTTTAGGACGTTAAGATCCTTCGTAAAAAAAAATTTTGAAAGGAATAAAATCGATAAAAAACGTTAATTATGCAATTAAATTTTTGTCAGTGTCATTGGAATAGGCAACTTATTAACATATTTGCTTGAGTTAGTAATTCAACTTTGCAAATTTTCCCGGAAATTTTAGGAAAATTTTCAGGCGTTTATACTCAAAACATATAAACTGATAAGAAAAAATTACGACTTTTACTGATAATTATTAACCATAAATTTACGAATTCGAATAGTCAATAGTGATTCAGATTTAAAAAAAAAAAAACATTCTTCTATTATGGTGAATGAGGTCATCAGTTTTGGATTGCTTCTGAATAGAATTAAACTGCCATTTATAGCTAAGATTAATCGCTGCAAAATTACTTTTGCAGAATATCACTGCTAAATCGAAATTTTCTGGCTCAGGTTAAGATCAATTGCCTATAATTGCTTTATTATAAATTTATTCCGAAAATTTTGACTACATTTTAATTAAGATCAAGATTATATTCATTGAAACCATGACATTTTTAAAATAGTAGGCTGTGCAAGGAAACATGTTCGTAATCCATTTTCGACGCGATTTAAAGTGTTTTAAGTTTTAAAATCAGTTTGTCGAACGACAAAATAAGTCCATTATGGCAAAGGGGATTTCTGATCTCCGAAGTTTCCGAATTATAATTAACTAAAATTAGAACTTAGCATTTTTTCTTTCGAAACTAAACAACTGATTATGGTTTTACGATCATGATCAAAAAACTCGGGAATAGTTTATTTATTTTATTGAATTTTTTTGAAATTTTTTGATACAAACAGAATGGACGCTTATTTTTTTTAATTTACATAATCCTCAGGGTCTGACAAGATTTATTTTAAAGGAAAAGTTAAAGTGAAGGAACAAAGACCAAAGCCCAAAGTCCGTAGAAGCAAATCCAGCCGATTTCTACAAAAAACTTGACATCTAAATCATGAAATAGATAAGACACGGATTTGTGGTTTAATTTTTTTTACGTTTTATGAAATAATTTCTAAAATATTTGTTGAAGGTTTTAAAATTTTTTATGATGCTTTTAAGTGGAATAAAACTGAAATAAAAATTTATTACTCAGAGTGGGCTATCAAACTCGTACGCTAGAGTTGGTCGAAAATCAAAAATTTTGGAATTTCAAAATGCCTGATGGCGCAATCGCTGTAATTTATCATTTGTAAATTTTTTTTCCTTTTCGAAATTTTTTTTAAACAGCGTTTTGGTTGGGCGCAAGAGGGCCAATGTTTGGAAAATCCCGTAAGGGATGAAAATTCGACTTTTGAATTTTTGTGAAGAGTACCGTTTCCTATCGGATTTTCAACGTAGACAATTAAATCGGTTTGCATCTAGCTTTTTCTGTTCTTGAGATACAGGCCAAGTTCGCCATAAAAATGTCAAAACTCAAAAATTTCAATATTTTTATCGTATTTTTTACGATAACTCAGGAACAGAAATAGCTAGACGCAAACAGACTTAATTTTCAAAAACTTCGTTAAAAATCCGATAGGAAACTGTACTTTTTTCACAAAAACCTAAAAGTCGAATTTTCATCCCGTATGAAGTTTTCCAAAACTTTGAACCTCTTGCGCACCCAAAAGACGCCGTTTTAAAAAAATTCGGAAAGGAAAAAATTTCTGCAGTTGATAAACCACAGCGCAATCAGGCATTTTGAAAATCCAAAATTTTCGATTTTCGACCCACCCTATCGTACAAACTCACAGGGACGTCAGGAGTTTTGCTTTAGCATATTCATTTTCACAATTCTGATAAGCTTCTGCTTCGATAATGTATTGAAACCACATTAGTGCTGAGCTTTGTTGAAACATGGAAAATGAACACGTACTGGAAAATTCTTGCGTAGAGTTGTTTGTAAGTCTCATAATTTTATTTTATTTTTTTTTATTTTTTTTTTTTTTTTCAAGGCGCAAAAATTTAAAACCTTTAAATCATTTTATAGAACATCATTTTACAGAAAAAAAGAGGAAAAAATTGATACAAATTCACGAATGTGTTCGTTGTCTATTTTTTTGATTAAGGGTCAGGTTAGACAAGTTAGAAATTTAGCATAAAATCATACATTTTTTGCTGCTCTCTATGTTTTCCACATTTAAAGCAAAATTCATGTTTTGATTTTGAAAAGAGAAAAGCTCACTTCCGAAATAGCTAAATATTCCTCTTTGAATAATGGGTTTTTAGTCTGATTTGATTTATTAGTTTTAATCTATTCATTGTGATTTCCGATAAGGAAGGTTAGTCAATAACGGGTAATTTTTAAATCGCAAGGGAAAATTTGTCATAACGGACATTATTTACAGATTCACTTAGGGGTCGATTAAAAACGGAAGGTGCAAGAAAATAAAATTTTTAATTAGCTTTATTATTATGAGCAATTACCGCTGAATTTCAGTTTTCCGTGTGAGTTAAAAATAATTATGGACCGTGTTTTGTCTGCTTTGAATGCGTTCGGTAAAGTTCTGTATTTGAATTTGAGTCAGCTTCGTTCACATTAGGCAGGAAAAAAAAATCCAGTTTTATTCTGAGCAAACAGAAAATATCACATTCGCCGTTCTTTAAATTTTATTTAAATGAAATAACGAATATTGGTGCTTTCGGCCTCCTCAGACTTATTTCTTTTTTTTTTCAATTAATTAACGTTTTCTCTTCAACCACTAAATTTTACTATTCACGATTTGTTTTACGAAGGATCTTTAACATTTGTGCAATTGAAGCATTTATTTTCGGGAGTTCCTTTTCAAAACTAAAGGTTTTTAGTTAGCCTTATTATTAATAATTCCATAAATATGTACAAAGAAATTTAAAATTTATACATATATACATTTTTTTCGGTATTTTTTTGAGGGGGGGGGGCGTGAAACAACGTTTTATTTCATACGAGTTTGGGTGAAAAACAGTCCGGCAAACGAAGATAAAATGACTAAACGGGAAATCCACCCTTGGGAATAGATGGATTTAACGATATTCAAGCAAGTTTATATTCCAGAAAAAAAAAAAAAAAAAACGAAACAGCTTCGATCATTTTTTTTTCAATTTATATTTTGCTGTTAATTTCGTCCGGGGATACAACGCAAATCGGTGCTTTTTTCTTGCCAAAAAAAAAAGAATTTTTATTTATTCGTTAAAATTTCGTACAATTTACTAAAAAAATGCGTGTTGAATTTTTGTACACGAATCGTGAACTGTCGCACTTTTTTTAATGTCATAATTTTTCTGTTAAAATAAAAATAAAAATACAAAAAAAAAATCATCCCCTTGCACAATTTTAAAAAGTTGTCAATTTTTTAAATGTTAACCGCGTATTTTTATACACAATATTGTCGTTGCTGTTGTTAAAATTATTTTATTTATTTTTCTTCTTGTGTTTTTTTTGTAATAATCTTTTTTTTAAAAAAAATGATGATAGCAGCAATTCGACACATCGAAATCGGTTTTTTTTGTGAATATGATGACACTGCCGTAAAAAGTTTTTACAGAAAAGAACATGGTTAAAAAAAAAAAAAATAAAATCGAATCGTAGCCGTCGTGTTTTTAAAACTCTTGCCATCCGATTTATAAAAAGCATAACGAATGTTTTCCGGTCCATTTCTTTTTTTAAAAAAATTATTTTTTCTTTGTCCTCGTTTGTGTATGAATGCAATTTTTGGTCCGAATTGCTGCTGATATGTAAGAAAAATATGAAAAAAGCCAGAAGACATAATTATTAATTTATTTTTCTAACAAGTTTTTTTGCCAAATATTATTTTTTTGCCTCGTAATCTATGTTAAGTGTAAGAAAAATTATTGCAAATAATTGTAAATGGTGTTTTATTAAAAAGCATCATTTCATTTCTTTTTTTTAAAAGTAATATTTAAATATAATGAATTAGAATTAAATATAAGTACATTTGTCATGAAAATAATATTTATTTTTGTTATTTTTATACTTTGTCATATCCGTCTTTTTAATAGTTTTACGACAGGGTGTCTACTAATGGAAATTCAAAATTTTTTTCAATGTTTTTAAGGAAAAATCCAGGTTTTTTGAAAAATAATTCATGGTGTATACTGAAAACGAAAATATAGGACTTATATGGGACTTCATAGGATCATTTAACCCGTTTTGACTTCTAGTAGTAAAAATATAGGAGGATTATAGGACTTTATAGGATTATACGACCAAATATTAAATTATAGGAGAATTATAGGGTTTTATAGGAATTATAGGACAGTAGACACCCTGAAAATATCCTCTACCTTGGAAAGGTGGCAGAGTAAGAAAAACATCTTCAAAGTATAAAAACGAAATTGGCCTTAATAAGAAGAAAAAAAGTCAGGAAAAGATGTCAAGAGTTAATAAGTTTGGTTTTCAGGAAAAATATTTTTAAGTTTAGGAACTTTTTACAATTCTTCAATCATTGTGAAATATTCGGGTTCTTTAAAAAATAATTCCATTGGGATTTCAATTCTCCAAAGCCCAGGGCTTTCAAGGTTTTATTATTATTATTATTATTATTATATTGGACTCAAAATTTACAGGCTTATAAAAAAGCCCTATTACAAATTTTGGTTAAAAAAAATCTTCAAGGTTCAATTTCAAATTCAAGGCTAATTCAAAGTTTTAAAGGTTTTTCTATAAGAGACTAAAATTTTAAACACTTCGGGATTAAGTAAATAATTTTCTAAATTTGTTTTCAAGAGGAAATATCTTCCTTTCAATGGTAAATGTTTGGAAGGTAAAATGATTTGAAACTGGTTATAATATGAAATAAAAAATATATTATAAAATACCCAAATAAGGCCTTAAAATGCTAAATGTAATACTATAATCAAGAGTTTACATTTTATTCTTTTATAAAATTATTCTAAAAGTCATTTTCTCCAGCATGCAATTTATTTTGAGAACCTACAGGGGATGTAAGGGTACATTCGCAGTGCTTTGGGCGTAAAACTACGTTAAGGCACTTAAATACACGTAAATGCGTTAATCGTATTTCTTTTTTTAACAAGAATTAAACAAAATTTGTTAAAGATCTAATTTATCGTACTAAATATAATAAAATTAAAAATAAAACACAAATCCACTAATTTGTCACAAGTCGGCTTACTAGGACAGCAGCGCGAAAAAAGGAACTTAATTCTTTTTTAAACACTTAATAAGTCGTCGCTTTAGTATTAAAGGGTTCTATCGTGTTCACCGTACAGTAAGTTAAACATGTGAAATATAAAAATATAATACCCTGTAATACTAAGGCGATGAAGTATTTACGTCTGTCTATATTTAAGTATTAAAAAGAAAATTAAGTTTTAATTTAATAAAAGAAAATTAAGAACTAAAATGAAGTTTTGACGTAGGACTACGTTTTGGGGCTCGGTCCTGGGGAAATTTGTCAGTTCGGGTGTCTGTTCGTACCAAAAATTAATATTTAATTCTTTTAATATTAAAACTTTAACTTTAAAAATTTTAAATGAAATTTTGATTATTTTTTTTTTCACTTTTGGCCTTTTTTTAACAGTAAAATTAGATTGACGACATGAGGAAATCAAGGACTTAAAAAATTTCTTGTACACTTTCAAGGAACTAAATTTTTACAAGAAACATTGAAGTTGCTGAAGCAAGGATCTGAAAAATTTCTTGAAATTTTATTTAACTTTTTTAAAATTTTCGCCGTTTTTTTTAAATATTAAAATTAGACTACATGAACAAAAACAAGAATTTTGAAATTTTAAATAAATGTTCACTGCAATTTTTAATTTTGTCCTTTATCTTTTAGCCAAGAATATGAGCTAAGGGAACGTTCAAGTATTACAAAAGATTTTTAAAGGGGGGGGAGGGGTCCGCATTAACCATCTTCGCCATAAGCTAAGTATGGTGAAAAATCTTACAACCGGGAAGGGGGGGGAGGGGGTCAAATTCACCAAAATCATGCTTACGTAATACTTGAATGGCCCCTAAAGCAATTTTCAAATATTAAAATTTTAACATTAATTTAATTAAAATTTACTTAATATTTTTTTTACAAATTAATTAAAATTTTGACTAATTTTTTTCAAGTTTTGACCTTTTTTATCAAAAATTTTAAGTTTTTTTCGTGCCAGAAAAAAAAAAATTATCAAAAAATTCGAATTATTTGACAAAAAACGAGCAAAAAAAATTCTATAACATTTTTTAATCGTTTCATTGTTTAAATTTAGCAATATTAGGACAGTACCCCAAAGACGTAGTCCTACATAGGGGTATGCCCCCATATCCCAGCCTAATTTGAATTTAAATCTAACTTTTATTACGCGAATAATCAAGTTTGTGACGCGAATTTAATTTTTAAAAAAAATTTATTATTATTGTTTAAAAAAAAAAAAAAAAAAAAAAAACAATTATAGACTAATACCGTATTACACCTTACAGCACCAAAAAATACTTAAAACTAAAAAAAAAAATTCAGGAATTTGCTTTTAAGTTAGACTAATACCGTATTACACCTTATAGCACCAAAAAATGCTTAAAACTAAAAAAAAAAGAAAATAACCCTTATAATTACACACCTTGAAAGCTAAAACAAAAAATAAAAATAAGAAATAACCGAGTTAGACAGAAAAATATACTCAGCAAAACTAGTTAAAAAAAAAATTCAGGAATTTGCTTTTAAGTGGAAACGAACACATGAAAACTTAAAATAAAAGCTCAAGTCTCAAATAGAGAGGTCTATAACGTAGTTTAAATTTCATTGCCCTAAACGTCCGATAATAATTGCAACTCGGATTCAATCATCTGGCTAATTTCAGAATGTTTTTTATCTTTAGCTATCTGCAAAGGAGTTGAGCCTTTCAATTTATACTGCAATACTTCTTTTAGCACTTTCGGACTCGATTTTAAAGATTTGACCTCTTCTAATAAAACTCTAAACACAATTGTATCTTTTATACCAGCTGCTACCTGAAAAACCGTTCGAAAACTACTGTTTACCATTTTCAAAAACTTTAAATACTCTACACTTGAAAGCCCTGCTTTCTCGCAACAACACATTATAAATTTAATGGTGGCTATGTTTTTTTCTGTAACAGCCACGTGCAACACAGTCCCTTTATTGTTTTTAAAAATTGTATCTCTTCCCCAAAATGTAGCGATAGCATCTCCGATATGTTTTAAATTATCGCGCGGTAATTTTTTAAAATCGAATTTTTCTAAATGTAAATTTATAAATCGCCTTAGCAATTCGAATCCTTTTGTTAAAAATATCTCACTGATTAATATGTAGATTATTCTGAAATTTAATTTTCTACCTTTGCGTTGGTTTTTTAAATACTGTAAAATTAATTCGGCAGAATAATACTCGCGAAAAGTGATATGTATAAATTCCACAGATCCCTCTGAGGATTTTAGAATTCCGGTGGCTAACATCAACGATTTATGTTTTTCTAAAAAATCGGAAAATTCGAAGTTGGAGAAAAGTATCGATTCCGCTAAATTTCTATTAAAAACGTTGAAAAAATTTCTGCTTATTCCCTTTAACAGCTCAACGGTTTTTCTTTCCATTATTTTCTTTAAGAATACCTCGTATTTCATTTCTAAAAATTTATGATAGACTTGAATAATATTTTCTCCTGAAAAAGAATAATTCGCGGACGGGCCGTCTTCTAAGACGTGATTTTTAAAACTGTCAATTGATATATTTAACATCAAATACAATTGCAAGGGAGTGCTAATAAATTTTTCTTAATCTAGAAAATTTTGTTTAATCTAGTCAAAAAAGCTTTCGTAAAATTTGCTTCTTCCGATTTTATTTTCGATTCTAATAAAATTAAATCGAATCGATGATTCAAATAATTTTTTATAAAAGTCCGTTTGGATTTGTCGTTCATCGGTTCGAATTCCACTGCGAACGTTACCAAATCCTTCTCTAATTCCAATTTAAAATTTGGGCGGGTGATTATCCAAATTTTGCACATCGTATTTTCTTTTAAATATTTTAACAACATTTTTATTTTTTCCCTATCTACTTCGTTTGTGATCTCGTCGAATCCGTCAAGAACAAGGAGCAAAGGTTTCGGAAAAGTTTCGGATGAAATAGATAAATTTAAAAAGTTCTGATTTAATTCCTTCCTCAAATTTTTATCAATATCCGTTAAAAATCCGGTCAATTTTTTGTTATCGAACTCGTTCGAATTAATGACTTTTATCGCTTCCAAATGCTCCCTCAAATTGATTCGTATCAGCCAATTTTTTTCGGAAATCGATCTCCCGCCGATTTTTCTCTCGTATAATTTCGTAACCGATGTGCTTTTCCCCATCCCTGGTTCGTCAGCGATTAGAACGATTTTTTTATTTTCGATTTCTTGCACCAACTGGTCTTCATTGATTACTTTCTTTTTATTTCCAGTTCCAGTCCCCATTTTCTTGCGTATATTTTCGATTGACTTATTGGAACATTTCCAAAGCAAGGTGCTATCTTCTTCGTTTGAAAACCAATGAACGATTTTGTTTTCGCCCGTCAATTGTTCAAATTTTTTCTTGGCTTCTTCGCCGTCTAAAAAATAGACGTAGTCTTGGTCAATTATTCCTTTTTTAGCGTCTGAAATTATAAGATGCTCTTTCTTTTTTTTCTTCTTATTACTGTCATTTTTATCTTTCTTTTCTTCCTCATTATTTATCTCCGCCAAAAATTTTATCAAATCACCCCTAGAATTTTTGCATATTTTACATTTAAATTGCCGTTCGGCGTAAAAGTGCGGATTGTAGTACTGCTTCAGGATAAATACTATTTTACCATCTTGTTGACTAGTCACATTAATTAAATAAATTTTTTTGTCCGAATGTAAATGACAAAATTCTTTAAATCTATCCTCTGATAACTCGAAATCCGTGAAATGAATTTTTTCTCCGTTACACGGTTTTAATTTGAATCCTTTGAATTTTTCGGGAAACTCAACTTTTTCCGCATTTAACTGATCATTTAAAATTTTGTAAAATTGTTCGATTTTTCTCTCCCCGGTTAAACCACAAATTATGAATATGTTATCCGAAGAGTTCATTTTGCTGCAAAAAGCATAGAAATTAACTTCATCGATAACGTCGGTATAAGCACCTTCCAAATTACTGGTACCGCTTACTATTCCGCCTATTTCTATTTTCTCTTCACTACAAATCGCGCCCATTATATTAACACTGACCATATCCATCATATTCCCGTCTTTCACGAGTAAGTCCCTAATAAGCATCTCTTGACCCTGAAACGATATTCTCCTTTGTAAAAAATTAGTAATGGAATCGTCATTTAAATCATTCAGGGAAAAATTTTCATCGATTTCTTTTATAATTTTGCAAGACTTACGACCATTCAAACATTCTGCTATTCTTTCCTCGTTTCTAGGAACGATCACTACAACTTTTAATTCTTCTCTCTGCCCGAAAATATCCGAAATAGTATTTACTGCGTTGTTGATTTCCACATCGGTCACGTCGGAAGAATCAAATTCTACAATCATTGCCTCGACTACTGCAGTCGTTTTTAAACAATCCATGAGTCTACTACTGGTTTCCAACTTTTTGAAGTTAAGAACTGCAAAACGGTCGGAATATTTACAAAAATTCTCGCCGTAAAGTCTCTGCAACGTCCTCAGCATAGTTAATTTAGTGCTATTTGCTTGTATAACCAAAACGTTTACTCCTTCCATATCTAAAAAATCATGTTTTTTCAAATCTTTGAAAACCATCTTCAAATTCATCAAATTATCCAACTCTCCTTCAAATTTATTGAAATCCTCCAATTTCCTTCTAAAAGGAATACGGGAGGGGTTCTCAACAAATTTTTTAAATTTCTCAATAATTTCTTGGTAAAACGCCATTAATTCAGGGAAATCTTTGTTAAGCTTCTCTCTGTATCTTTCATCTTCTGCAAGCAACTGTGGCACAACAACAATTAATTCAGAAGGATGATACGAGGAATCGTAATTTTCAAATACTTTTTTCAAAACATTTAATGGAGGATCTAAATCTTGCTCCTCATTTACCTCTGAAATTTTTTTTTCTCTAATTTTTTCATAATGTCAATGAATCGTCTTTCATCTTCCTTGTCATTCCTTTTGTAAGGATAACCATTATTATCAAAAAATTTTCCTAAAGCCATATGGGTACATTCATGAGCTGTAGTACCTAAAACTTTGTTTATCTTACGAATCTTGTTGGTTTCTGCAGCTACATAAATAATACCCTCTGGGATTTTTGTAATTCCTCGAACATTGGCCTTAGCATTTCGTGGACAATGATCGACACATGTTCTATTAAAATCAAAAGTGATATCTAAATAATAGTAGTGTATTGCAAAACTTTCAAGGTTGTTTCAATTTCCGGAATTTTGTTTATATCTTCGAAAATACACCTTATCTTTGATAAGTCACCTTTTTCACCTTTTTTATCTTTAAGCCAGCAATGTGAATAATTACATAAAAAATTAATATGCTTATTCTCGGTTGACAACGTCAGTTCATTAAGTATTTTCTTTAACTTTTCTCTTTTCTCTACAGGAAGTGATGCAAAAGCTTTAGCTTCTTTCTCATCTTTGAAGTCAGCATTATAGATAACGTTTAAATAAACATATGCATAATACTTTTCATGTTTTAAAGCTGCAAAACGGGCAGATTCATTTTTCATATTCAAATGCAATGTCCCTATGTTTAAACATTCAATTTTTCCCATGTCTTCAAAATTGTCTTCTTGTATCAACTTGTGTAACTTGTTTCTGTCTTGGACAAATTCTTTTAGCTTTTTTCCATCAATTGTACTCAAATCAATATCCTTAATTTTAAAAGCCTTAGGAAATGTTCTATCTTCTTGAAGTAGTTGCAATAGACAAGCATAATTTTTATCCATGTAAGCTCTTTTAACTTCCAGGTCCTCTTCCTCTTCCTCTTCCTTTTTTGGAGTTTTCAAACGGTCTGCCATCTCTCTTGCTTCCAGATGATAGTTGTCTTCAAAATGTGAGAACTTTTTTTTTTTTGGCTCTGGCGAAGAAAATGTTTTATCTTTTGGTTGTCCATTATCCCGGAAGTTGTTACCGTTTTCCATGTTTGAAGGAGATTTCAACTGACTTGAATCGCTTACACTACTTCACTGATAGAATGAACATGAAAAGAAAAATAGTTTTTTTTTTGCTGGTTTATGCAATTATTTACCTATTAAAAACTTAGATAATAGAATCCATAGATCAAACATTCCTACTCTATTTACATTGCTTGTTTTGGTCCGAAAAAATTGAGCCCACCTCGTGTTTAGTTTATGGATGCCCATATGAACATTTTCTGACGCTATTGTCTTATCTATGGATTCTATTATCTAAGATTAAAAAGGACAATCTTATAAAATAAAAAATTAGGCTAACAGCTAACAAGGCTCAACTCTTTTATTTTTCCTTGCTAGGAGCATAAAGCCGAAATATAAATACTAAAAACACTTACAATAAGTATCTACTCGCTTACAATGAAAAACTAAAAACAGTTAAAAAGATATTTGAGAAAAAAGATTGTTTTTACCGCCGTATGTTGCAGGTGCTAAATACGGTTAGTAATCAAGAGGGGCGATTCAAATCAAAATGCTGCAATTGGTCGATTACAAATGTTATGACGCATACGTAAGAAATCCGTCTGTCTGATTGGCTCATCAAAAAGTAAACAAAACGTGGCAGCATCGAAAAGTGTCAAGCTTAAAACCACGTTGTTGTTGTTTTCCTTTTACCAAAACTCAGAAAATTATTCTTTTTGTTTTTCAAGAATATATTTATAAAAGAAAATATTATTATTGGAGTCCTTTATTTCAAATAAGAGAAATTTTTTTAGGAGGTTTATAAGATCCTTCGCCAGAATGTGTCTCTTTTTGTTCTTGGTCATTATTTAATTTTCAGGTTATATTAATACGGATTGATGAAAAATTTTTTATAAGCTTCTTCAAAGTCTCAATTCTTCTATTTAATGTAGCCTGCATGTAATCTGCCGAAAACTATTTTTTTCTGCATCTGTTCCGAGCAAATTCTACGGAATGTTTAATTTTTTATATCTATAAATCTGCTTGAGGGTATCAAAAGACAGTGAAATAAATATACCTCAACATGATTTAAAAAACGATGACAGTATTACTTTGCAGAAGAAAATAATTGTATAAAAAAGAATTGCTTAATAAAGTTTAATCAGGATTCCTTGAGTTTCAAGCTTATAACCTGCGATATACATTACAAAGTCGGATATATCCAACAGAGGTATATTAAAAACATGCTTGATTTAAACTTTGAAATGGCCCCTTTCATATAACATATAGTAGCTCCTTAACCTAATGCAAAAAAAAAAAAATTAATACAATTGACGAATTTTTGCAAGAATGGCAGAAAACAGGCTGATTTAAATTTTAAAGGACGGATGATATTAACAGACAAGTTAAATGAGATAAGAGTGAAATATGAGTCCTGCATCTGCATGAAAAAAAAAATGTATCCTGCAAGCTTCAGGATGCCCAGATAATTTGAAAACAAGAAAAATGGATTCTCATTTGTATTAAAAGTGGAAAATTGTAGTTAGGAAAGATATGTTTCTATCATCGGATTAATACCAGATGCTTGGTTTCTGTGCTCACATGTTTTTTAAAATTAAAAAGTGATGGACGTTATCCTAATTGAGCAGTGTCAAAAAAAAATCATTGGTTTCAGTAGCTTTCAATTTATGAGATACAACCTCAAAGAAAGTAATGCTGCATGAAAAAATATGCCAAAAAGTAAGTAAACAAAAAATGAACTCATTCACAACAGGGGAAAGCCTTGTAGATCTCTAAAACGATATATGTACCAATCTTTTTTTTTCTTATCTCCACTTTCAGAATTTTGAAAAACTTTTAAAATTTTTACAAAACAATTATTTTTTCATCATCACAGCCTCATCATTATCGTCTTCGTTTTCTTTGTCTTTGAATCTCAAAACCAATTAAAGAAAATTTAACTTCCTCTCTTTACATTTAATTAAATTCTCTTAATTAGACAATAATAATAATTATAAATAAAAGTAAATTCTTTTTAATTTATAATTTGTTCGTATTCGATTCAACTTAACATTTCCGGACCGATACTCTAATCTCCTTATTAAAATAAAAAAATAAAACGGCTTCTGGAGTTTTGACATCTACAATGATTGAACCAATTAATGCCAATTTACAATCACTTATACCCTTTTAACTCTTAAACTTATTTATCAATCGACTCATCTTTATTTCTGACAAGCTTAATGAACAGACTGGACTAGACTTGATATGAAACGCAGTTAGTGTTAGTATTTGCTTTTCTCTTTAGTTGTTATCATAAGAGCACGGTAACTGCATGATAAATTTTTTGTTACATAAACGAAAATGGTAGGACTAACGCTCGGTAAGTTAGAAAATTTCACTTTTAATGAATTTTTCCTAATTTATTTTTCTATTTTCAAGGCGAAAACAAGCTCGTTACCCTCGGAACTTTGGCCACAGCTTCAGGTTTAGCCTTGGGAGGAGCTTTATTGTATAAAAATTACATCAAAAATAAACCGCCTACGAATTGGATTAAAATCGGTGAAGTCGGAGATTTGTATATTTATCCGGTTAAATCATGCGGTGTTATAAAGGAGACTTCCCTGGAAGCCACGGATTTAGGGTTCAGAAAAGGAAATATGAGAGACCGAATGTTCCTGGTTGTGAGTAATTCAGAGGGAAGATTTGTGACTGGGAGAGATTATCCGAAAATGATTAAAATTGTTCCATCCATCGTCGGGTCATCAATTTTGGTATTATCAGCTCCTGATTTTTCGGAAAGAGTGGAATTGGATTTCCAGAATCTCGAGGGGGACACTAAAAAACTAAGGTTCAATTCATTTGATTTTTACTTTAATAAAATTTTAGTGTAACAAAAATTTTTAACTTCATATTTGTGTAGGTTGTGGGGATCTCCGACAGAAGGAATAGACTGTGGAGATGAAGTAGCAAGATGGCTATCACGGTATATTTTGAATGAAGATGAAGGACTTAGAATGTTATACAATGCAAAGGAAAATATGCCTGCAAAACCTTTACACAAAGATTTAGTTGTAGCATCCAAAGTGTTAGAAGCGGATTTGAAAAACATAGATTCGGTATGTTTTAATCTTAAATATGGTTTCCTAATTGCTTAATCAAAAATTTATTAATTTATTTTATAATGATGCCCACAACAGCAAAAGTATAAATAAATACGAATGCTCAAATAGTCTATAAAATAGGAGACTTGCAGTCAAAGGTGAGTCCCCTGACTGTATCTTGCTCATTTCGACAATGTTTGAGTTACATTCCCCCAATCTTGTCTGAACATGCCTCCAGGAGTTCTTTTAGAACCTTTAGTGCTCTCTGCAGCCCTTCTTGCAACCTCTGAACCTATGGTGAAGGCATGAGGAAAAGCTTATTTCAATTAAAATATTTATTACTGCTATTTAAAGAATTAATGTTTTGCGATTTGTGAAAGTTCAGATCAAATGATTTCGTACTTATAAATAATTCATAACTAAAAGCTTTAACGCATTTATAAGGTATATCTCATAGCATTAAAAAATAATCAAAATTTACTCATAAAACCTTCCGTGATTTTAAACTCTTGGAGGTAAACTTAATCTGGTTACATCCAAAACTACAGTAGTTCCAACTCGGAAAATATTTTTTAAATTATTTTTATTGAATGCAGAAAAAATTGTGAGTGACTCAGAAATTAAAATTTTTGGCAAGCATTTCAACAAAAAAAAGTTATCAAATATCTAATACAGTGAGTGGTGAGTCGTGGTGGTGGTTAACACCTAAATCTTTTCTTCATCATTAAAACCTCATCCAGTTTAATTTTCATATTATTATTATTATTTTTATTTTTTTTTTTTTTACTGTTCTTTACTCTTGACCCTATACTTATCTTATGGGGGATCGAAACATCTCTACTAGATGTTTAACATTTCTGAATGCAGCTGCATAAAAAACCTTTTGTTTAACTGTTCTTTTAAATGTTGTTTTCGATATCTAATAAATAACCCCAGAAAAAACATGGCGGCTTAACCACGTTCCATAAGCGAAGCAAAACACGATTGTTTAAATGAAAATGAGAAGGAAATTAAAAAATCCCAGATTATTTTCATTATCAGAAATAAAAATTTTCGCTTACCCCGTCATGAAGATCGATGCATCCGCTTTTTAGCCTTTCTTGATGGAAATCCATAGTTTTTCGAACACAAAACACAATAAGGCACGAAATCCATTTCTTAACCTTGACCTTGCGAAATTCGACTTAAATTATTTCTAGGGAAAAAAAAAAAACGGCAAAATAAACGAAATAATTTTAGTAAATGAGAGACAGATAAACACGAATTTTTTTTAAGTAAACATCACTGCACTATTCGTACTTTTGTTAAAAAAAAAAAATGTGGATGCCATATTGCATCGTATCATAGGCTTTTTTTGTCTCACTATCACTCTATATGCCGGCCAGGTTTAAAATATACGACTTTGTTTGACTGCAAAATGTTCTTTACTTCTCTTTCACCGCGAAAAATTAGCTTAGTATCACTAATTAATATAAAATTAGGGGATTAATACGACAGACGCGCACGTTATTCCGCATTCGACGCCATGTTTACCCGACTCCGACTAAAATTAAACTAAATCGGGAGGTGAGTGCAGGCAGGTAGTGAGCATGATGGCGGAAACGGAAATAACGATTGTTACAATTGCAACTCTGTTAATCAAATAGACAATTTTTTTTTTAAACTAGTTTTTAAAATTGTGAGATTTAAAGTTGAAGTTTTGAATAAGTATTCGATTATTGACCATATTTATTAATATAACGGAGTATTTACGATGCCGTAAATTACAACGTATTTATTTTAGAGATAATAGCGGCATCCTTCATGATATTTTTACGAAAAAAAGAAGAATGTCGGATTTAATTTTTTTTAGAAAATAACCATGGCCGAAAACAAAAATTTAAAAAAATGTTTTTCAAAAATCTAACTGTTGTGGCATTTAATGAGTTCCCTGAACTTGAGCTTTATTAATTGCAGGGTATTAATGATATTGATGATGTAAAATAAAATTATTTCAAGTATTAAAAAATATTAAAGAAAAAAAGAGAGTGATAAATTGGTATAGTGAGACTTGATAGCTGTGATTATACAATTAATTTTTATAGTTCATGTAGAAATAGAAATAGCAAATTTCTATCAATTTTTAAAAAAAACTAATATCGCTTTTGATAAAATTGAACAGTTTAACACCTTTAATTGCAGTCGAAAAGTGTTCAAACTTTTGATACCAAACTTACTGACTTCAGCTCTCTTTTTTTACCTGTAGGGTGGTTTTACGGACGCCGCAGCTTTCCATTTCATTTCCGAAGCTTCCATCAAAGAATTACAAACTCGTGTAGATCATCCAGTTTCCGCTTTACAATTTCGCCCTAACATTGTCATCAAAGGGGAAAAATTAATCCCTTTCGAAGAAGATAAATGGGATTGGATCAAAATTGGAGATGTCGTTTTCCGTCAATTAAGTCCCTGCTTCAGGTATGTCCCACAAAACTGAAGAAAAAAAAAAATTATATTAAAAATTTAAACTTTTTGGTTTTACAGATGCTTATTCACCACAGTTGATGCCGAAACCGCAATCAAAGCAGACGATATGGAACCGTTAAAAACATTGAGAAAGTAAGTTTTTTTAAACCTATAAATGAATTTAAAAAAAAAAAATGAAATGCAAAATACAATTTTTTTTTTCAGGTACAGAATGCCCAGAGATTCGGGCATGAAAAAGGCAGGAAAATCCCCAATGATGGGGATTTTGCTCGGAGCAAGATCAAACGGGGTAGTAAATTTAAACGACGATGTTTACATTCCCGCTTAATCGCACTGTTATCTCAAAATAATATACATCTAAATACTTAATTATACCTCTTTGGGCTTCTTTTATTTTAAAGTCCAACAGACTTTTTCCATTCAAAAAAAATGCAAACTGTTTTTTGAACGGTTGTTAAGATGAAAGATCCCGTAATTAGTTAGAAATTTCAGCGTATGGGATGGAATGATGTTATCCCCCTTTTTTTTAAATTCTAATATCCTTTTTTAATTTGAAGGTAATTAATGACTTAATAATTTGATTAAACCCTTTTTTCCAGTTTTTCGATTAGTTTTATATTCCACATTAACAATTTCGTAAACGCTTGTATTCAGGAAATGGATTTACAAGATTAGTTTTTTTTTTTTTTTTTTTTTCTGAATCAGTTTGGAAAACATCAGTTTATCGCTCTGTTGATTTATTCATTAACCCTTTAAGAACTGCTGCCTTACATATAAGACATCTGTATAAAAAATAATCATTTTATAGCTATTAAATGCAATTAGCTTAAACTTGACCTACGTGTATGTATTTTGGACCGCTAATTCTTAATCCACAGCCAGAAGTATTAAAAAATGAAAATCCAAAATAGCGGTGCAATTTTATTTTTGGCATCATACTGCTTTTTCTGTTCGGAATTTCATCGTTCTGAAATCAATTTTGAAATCTACGGTAGGCTTTGCAATCCCGCTCCCGCACTTGCCGGATCCCGCGCGGGATCCCGCACTTGCGGGATTGCGGGATTCAAATGCAAGATCCCGCGGGATTGCGGGATTAAAAAAACTTTTGTATAGACATTTTTTTATTTTTTATGTTTAAACCAAAAATAATTCATTCGAGACTCAATTGAATGGTGCAGGTAAATATAAAGTCAATGATTTTGAAGCCTTTTATCTAACGTTAATCCGGTTGACTCGGCGGAACACTTTTCTTTATTTCTGTCAAAAATATGCATGCTTCTTCGGTAGTTTCGTGGAACTTCTTGTTTTTTTAATTTTTTCTTGGAAATTGGGCTGTCTCTTTCATTTACGATCAATACCTATTTGGGAGTCTCTTCCATTGCCGATGACGGAATTTTAATGCGGCCGCCCCCTAAAATATTCCCAAAGAATTCAAAAATAACGTGTGCAAAGTCGACACCTAATTTTTACTTTACGCGTACTTTTTAATTTTTTTCTCAGTAAATAGCTAGTCGAAGAATCGGCCGTTCGTCCAAATTATTATTAATATACAATGCCTTTGAATCTAGGTGCAAAAAGCGGTTCAACTTTTTTCCCGTAGGCAAGGAGGGGCCTTCAAAATTTATGTAAAATTCAAAGTGGTACTATTCTTCCTTATCTACGAAAAAAAGTTGTACGGGTTTTTTGTACCTAGATTCAAAGGCATATCTATAAATAATAATTTGGACCAAGCGCCGATTTTTCGACTAGCTATTTACTGAGAAAAAAAATTAAAAAGTAAAATAAGAAAATTTCCCATGTATTTTAAATGGAAAAATGACGTTGCCACAGGCACCACTTCGCGTTTAGGTGGAGGCCCCAAACTTTGCATACGTTATTTTTGAATTATTTGGGAATATTTTGGGGGTTGGCACAGAATTCCGTCATTGGTAATGGAAGAGACACTCTAATACCTATTTACTTTCATCTTCCTGGTAAGGTCTTTGATCAAGTGAAAATGTATTTTCTACAACTTTTTTTTCTTTTTTATGATTGGTCCGATTTTGTTCCCTTCTTCAGCTGCTGCAATACTTTGTGGTAAATTCAGAGGTCTCTTAAGGGGTGATACTCTAAATACATTGTGCTTTTTACGGTCTTATTGTAAAAATAATTATAAAAATAAATAAACAAAGTGTAAATAACTGTTCAATTAAAATCGAGTTTTAGCATTTTTTAAAAAATTTCTTCTTTAAAAAAAAAAAACGAAAGCTTTCATCCTACGCCTCATAAAAGGGCTTCAAGATATCAGAGCTAGGTAAGAACTATTGTTCTTGTCGTAAAAAGACCTATCCAACGATATGTTGCTCGGCCCCTTTTGTTCTTTACTATTTGAGTTAATCAAAATTTCGCGGGATCCCGCGGATCCCGCGGGATTCAATAATCAATCCCGCGGATCCCGCAATGTTCAATCCCGCGCGGGATTGCAAAGCCTAATCTACGGCATCCGAGAGGCAGAACGTTTTTTTAAAAAAAGAAAATTTAGGCGATATTTTGTATTACAAGCATGTGATGCTGATTGCCTATACTCGAAATCGGTAGGCGCTCGATATAAATTTTAACGCATAAGCCTAGCATCTACGGGGATGGGTGGTAGTTTTTTTTGCTCGAAATAATTATAAAATAAAAATTTGAAAACATTTTTTTCCGAATTTTCCAGAAATTTTTCAAAATTCGGACACTAAAATGGTCAGATTAGGACTACTGAAAAGATGTCTGTTGTGTCTGCAGCTGGGTTCTTAAGGATTTCTCTAGATGAGCAGCAATTTTTGTGTCCAGCAAGGAAGTTTGCATCCTCCTACGCTTCTTTTAATTTCGCAATGAGCTGAAGTAGTTTTTTTTTTCGATATTTTTTATTCCAGTGAAGATTTCTCCGATTGATTCTCCTGACTTTGCGCCTGAATAAGGTTGCAGGCGTTATTCCATTTTCCTTTCGGCCAGTTCTAGTTCGATTTATCCATTTTTTCCTGAAAAAAATAAAGAGTATTAAAAGTTGTATTTCAAAAATGTTTTTCAATGTAACTAAATGGGATAATTTTTGAACCAAAAAGGACATTAAATATTGACTGAATATTTATATTAAAATAAAAAATTTGTTTTGTTGGAAATTTATAAAAGATATTTTTATTAAATTCAAAAATCTCCAATTTTCCGAGGCTATGAAAGGCACGATGAATATGAGAAAGAATGGGTATGAAAGGCACGATAGTAGATGACATCGAGAAGAGACAGATAACCTGGTACGGTCATGTTCGTAGGATGCCAGATAAACGACTTCCCAAACAGGTCTGGGATTGGGTGCCCAAGGAAAGGAGAAAGAAAGGGAGACCCAGGAAATCCTGGATGGAAGGAGTTCGGAAGGCAATGAGCGCTCGAAACCTCACAGACCAGCAGTGGGGAAATAGAGATGAGTGGAAATTAGGCACCGGACAACGTTGGAGTACATTTTGAGACCGGTTTTATGTATATATATCTCCAATTTTTCGGATGACCAGAAAAAACATTTTTTTACCACTCCGAAAATTTTTTGAAACGCAAGGACTAAACCAATTGAAAAAACCAAATTGATTTCTGTTAAAAAAAAAAAAAAAAAAAAAAATCCGGGGAAAAAAATTCGCTTCGAGCATTCTTAATCTCCTGCAGTACGGTATCGATGATTAAATTCTCTTTGAATTGTCATCCATACTTAAACCCGCGGCAATTGTCATGGTCAAGCTTAACAATATACAGGTGTGAAAAATGGTTCATATGAGGGAATTTACGGATAGCTTTCTCCATGAATGAATGTACTTATGAATAATAAATTCAAAAACAATTAATTTTTTTTTTTCCATTGAGCTTATCGATCAAAATCGGTGTACCAGAAAACAACTCTTTTTATGTTTATTGCCCACAAGATCACCAATTTAAATCCTAATTGAAAAAAACGTTTAGGGGCCGTTCATAAATTATGTTAGCACCTTAGGGGGAGGAGGTATCAAAATGCTAACTTAGAGGAGGGGGGTTTACATATCTACGTTAGCATTTGACTGACTCATGTAATAAACGTGCAATAATGAAAATAATTTAAATTTTTTAAATTATGTAACATAACCCAGTTTTTTAAAAAGAATTCCGATTTTACCCGGGCGTTTGCTCTAAGTTAAATAAAAATTTCTTTGCAAACTTTAAATTCTGAAGAATTTCAGGTTTTTTAAATGTTTAATATTAATTTTAGAAAAAATTTAAGGGTGGGGTAACCGAAATCTAACATAACCATAGGGGGGGGGGAGGGAGCCAAATATGACCAAAAGAATGCAAACGCAATTTACGGACGGTCCCTTTGTATATTTTTTGTCTTCATCCATAATACAGTCATCGAATAAAAAACGGGCTAAATCGAGTAAAAATGACTCCGCATCCGGTCCAGTTAAGGGTTTTTAAAATTTTTTAAAACTTCAAAAGAGTTTGGGCGAGAGAATACCGTAAGCTACCTCATGTCGAATGTCTATTCTGGTCCTTTTGTGCGACTTCACGGATGACTTGCACTCTTAGATATATCTCTGCAGCTTTGTATCATCTGCAAGTTATAAGAAAAATTGTATCATCTGTAAGTTATAAAAAAAAAGAACATAAATTCATAAAATTTTTCTTAAAAAATGAACGGTGTATATAAACCGACTCGCGATCGAGCTGCTCCGCACATGCGTTTGAGCTAAGGCTCGGACCTAGGCGATTCGATCACGACAGTCCGAGATACGATGTAAAACTCGAAAGCACGTGTTTTTCATACAGTTTTATCTCTTTGTGGTTACCGGCCTCCCCCCCCCCCCCCCCCGGTACCCTACATAATATTCACTTCGATCTGCAACAGAAAAAAAAAGGAAAAAAAAAAAAAAAAACAAGGAGGAGGGGGGTGGGGGTGGTTTTACATATACAGTATAACGTTAGCATCTGGTCCATGGAATAAACGTGCAAAAGTGAAAATAATTTAAATTTTTTAAATTATGTAACCTAACTCACTTAAAAATAAAAATAAAAAATAAAAAATTTCTCAATTTTACCCGCGTATTTGCTTTTAAGTTAAAACTAAAAAAAAAACTTTTCTTTGTAAAATCTAAGTTTCGAAGAATTTCGATTTTTGAATGTTTAACAATAATTTTAAAAAAAAATGAAAGGGGGAGGGGGTAACCGAAATCTAACGTATTTTTTGGGAGGAGAGGGTCCAAGATGCTAACATTTGCTAGAGAGGAGGAGAGGGGGTCAAAATGGCCAAAATAATGCTAACGTAATTTACGGGTGACCCCTAAAAGGCGAATGCAGGGATTTTTTCGGAGGGCGTATGAAGCCTACAGTATATCTCATATTTAAGAGGCCATTCAAATACTACGTCAGCATGACTTTGACAGTTTTTGACTCTTTCCTTCCCTCCATAAGGGGCCGTTCAAGTATTACTTAAAGAAAAAAAAAATTATGTTTCTTATACAATAATAGTAATAATTTCCTAGATCCCCCTAAAGTGCCTAAAGTGTTATGTAAGATTTTCGTCAACCCCCCCTTCCCCCCCCCCCCTTTATAAAATTTCATACTTGGTTTCAATGCCCAAAAAAGATTGAAAAATTTGAATAGGTTTATAATTCAAAACGACCTGAGCCCCAATGATTCTAAACCAACGACAACGATTTCTAAAATCTTATATTTTTTAAAAATTAATTGGAAAAGCCAAACTAAAAACGATGTCATTTCATTTCGAAAACTTTTAACCTTATTCATTCTCTTTTTTTTTGCAAACAAGTGTGTCAAAGTGATGGATTAACAAAATTAATTTCCTAGTCTGATTACTTCGATTCTGATCAATAAACACAATAATTATGGTTTTAATCCTCTGAAGCACAATACAAGAACATCAAACTCCCACCACGTCTTTAATTCATAATTCACGCGATTCTGTCCCACAATTTCAACGATACATCATTCTAAAAGTATAAAAATTTATATCGTCACATAAAATTTTTGCATGTATTTATTTTTTTATTTTATTTTATTTTATTTTATTTTATTTTTTCATGTAAAAATAGTCGATTTTCCAGTCTATTAAATTCGAGGAAAAAGGTAATCCTTGCGATTGTGCGATTTTTTTTTCGGAGGAGTTTACATTGAATAGAATTGAAAAGCAGTTATGAAACCGAATAAAATTAGTTACGAAACCTAAAAATAATCAGAATAATAAATATAAACCGACCGAACGGTACAAACTTCATTTTCATACTCTACAACGCGATAAAAATAAAATTATAGAGTTAAAATATTTTCACCAAGTGATATCGCCAATCTGGAATCCGCGCCTTCAGGGGAAGCTTACACTACGATAAACTCGTTTCCTGTGTTTATACAAAAGCAATCAAGGAAAACTCCGTACAGGCCATGGATGAAGTTTACACACCAGTAGATTAATCATATGTGAAGCATTTTAAAAGCATTTCCCTTGACAATGAACAGGGCGAAATGAAGTATCAGTCCCCTTCGATGTTCTTTAAAACGGCCATAAATCACCGCGGTTGCACTCAACTTCCGAAAATGCGAACTAGGTGACTTGACATGAGAAAACCCTCCATTTATTATATCCTAATATAGAGAGAATTTTCACGGAAAGAATCTTTCCTTTTATAGTCATAAGTGACCGGTTTCCTCCCTTATTGATATACGGTTTCTTTCTTTCGTACCTTTCATTACCTTCCTGTAGGAAAAAAAAATGCGTACGTGATGAGCCTCTTTAATAAGATTTTTCGGACTGTTTTGGGGTGAGCATTGAAACGTGGATTTGACTTCATCTTTCTTTTTTGTTTATAAAGTTTTCCTTTTATTATTGTATATTCAAAAGGATTTTTTTCCTCGCAACTTGATCGGTCGGGGAAGCGTTAAATGCAGTTTCGAGGTCAAAGAGAAGTTTCGACCTGAGAGTCTCGAGGCAAGAAAACCTTGAAAAGGGTAGATAAAACTAGATTTTTTTCCTAGTGTTTTTAGTGAATAGAAAGCGTCGCGTGAAAGCATCGGTCTCTGGAGATGTACTTTGCAAGAATATATATATATTTTTTTTTTCTTACTTGTACCGTTGGTAACCTTATTCGTAACTGGAATCGATTTTCGCATCAATCTGAACTACTTTAAAATCTTGACTGTAAAAAGATTTTCAAAAAGTAGGGCTGATGCAGAACGTTGTACGAATGGACCATTTTAAAAATTCAGTATTTGACTCTTTCGTTTTTTAGGAAACTAAAAATATAGACAGTAAAATTTGAAAATTTTCTAGCTAATTGATTTTTGCTAACATGATTTCATTTATTTTACACCTTCCCCTCCGAGTAATAATCTTTTCCCGATGGAGGTCTTTGGTGAAGTGAGATTTTCTTGACGATTGATTTTGCAGTGTTTTTTGAAAAATAGCAGAGCCCCTTTAAAAAATAATTAAGGGAGCAGCTATACTTTCTGGTTCTGACTTAAGAAGACCTCCAAATAGTACATAACTTCTGGAAGGGGTTTGGAAACGAAGATAGTGTTATTTTCCATAAGACGATGTACAGTACTGAACTTAATGTGACGAAAGGGCGGGAGGGGGTGAAAAATAAGTAAAAACAACGTAATGTATGGACGGCCCTAAAAAAACATCAGGAATTTTATAAAATGATCGCCTATAGGGATTGCAATATTCGGTACTTTTTCGGTAAATTTTGATATCGGTACTGCCATTAAAAAACCGTCGATACTACCGGTGTTTTTCCAAAAATAAAGAAGTTGATATAAGTTAAATTTTAATTCAAAAAAATAAATTAAGATTTTATTTTTATTTCAACTCGAGAAATTCTTCAAATTTATTAGGTTGAAGCGGCGCTTTATCTTTGATGCAAAGATAACGTAACTAAAAAAATTGTACATAACCTTATTTTTATTTTTGAGTCAAATTTTCAATGCAAACATTCTCGGAATTGATCGGGTGCGAGTCAAGTTGATTCATGAAAAGCGGCTTTGTTGAATGCCGCCTTTTTATTTTCGGTTGCATCTTCTTGGAAGCTTTTATCTCTTCCGATATTAGGCTATTCAAAGCACCGAATTTTGCTTTCGGCTTATTTTTACTATTATATTATGACGATTCGACCAACCAGCGTAGAGTCGGAGAGAGCCTTCTCCGTGACGGGAAATTTTTGTATCAAATTCAGAAAATGATTAAGTCATTCAAGATTAGATTCTCTTTGCTTCTTAAAAGTTTTTTTAGGAAAGAAATTTTTTAAATCTTAAAAATTATGAAGTTTTAAAATTTTTAAATTTTGCTTTCTAAATTTTGGATTTTTTCACTTTTTAAATATACCAAATATATTCTTTTCAAACTCAAGTTTACGTTGTGAATAGCTATTTAGGTTTAGGGGTTCAATTTACACCTAAATAAGTAATAAATTTAAATTCTACACCCTTAAAAACTATGGATTTGAGTACCATGACATGAATGAAGTTTAGAACTTTCGGCAGTGCCGGTGGTACCGGTACTGGAAAAATGAATACCGAAAATACCGGCATTGGGAAAAGTCCGGAATTTTGCAATCCCTAATCGCCTACACTGCTTTTTGTATATGACTTGTACAGCAAAATCGAACCAATTAATATCAATCTTCGAGTTATATCCTTGTAACTCTAAATTTAATTATCAATCAACTCATGTTTATTTCTTATTCGCGTAGTAAACAGACTGCACTAAAAGAAACACAAGAAGTATTTTATTTAATATTTGATTTTTTTTTCGTACATCAGTCGCTGTCGTTATAATAAGCGCATGGTAACTGCTTGAATTTATCTTGTTGTATGTAAACGGAAATGGTAGGAGTAAAAAATAAGTTAGGTAAGCTAAAAAAAATTCATTTTTTATGAATAGACAAGTAACATGTTTTAAGATGACTCCATCATTTAAATGTGCTAGGCGGAGAGGTATATGACGAATACAATAATTTCGACTCATATGAATAACTGGTAAGCCCAAAAAAAGAAAAAAACCAAAATCAGAATATGAATGACCGCGGGGACGAAGCGCGACGAAACATGACATCATCTGACTAAAAATGGTTGTGTTAAAGAGTACGCATCATCATGGCAGTAGAAAAATCTTATTTTTCAGCAGAAAAACTAAGACAAACATTGAAAAAAAAAAAAAAAGCAAAGAAATCTTCGCAACTTTTTTCTAGATTTGTCTTTGTTTTTTCGTAAAATGAATGAAAAATACGATTTATCTGCCGCCACGACTGATGCGTACTCTTACTATCTATCTGAAACTCTGAGCGGCATCGATGGACTCAATGACATGGTAAACAAACGAGACTTGTACGAACAGGACTTGTCTTGCATCGCGTTCAACCTTTCGCTTCTATTCAGACAGATGACGTAACATTAAGTTTAAGATGGGGTCAAGTGACAAAAACTTTTCCGGGCACTGCTTTTTTTGTTTTTTAAACAATTTAATAAAATAATTTTCCAGTTTACATGCAAGGGCATATTACAAATTTGATTCCCGTAAAAATCTCAAATTGTTCCACTTGTCTATTAATATAATAAAATTTAATTTTTCTATTTTCAAGGCGACAGCAAGCTCGTTGCCCTCGGAACTTTGGCCACAGCTTCAGGTTTAGCCTAGGGGGGGAGCGTTATTGTATAAAAATTACATAAAAAATAAACCGCCTACGAATTGGATTAAAATCGGTGAAGTCGGAGATCTGTGTATTTATCCGGTTAAATCATGCAGTGTTATAAAAGAGACCTCACTGGAAGCCACATATTCGTGGTTCAGAAAAGGAAATATGAGAGACCGAATGTTCATGGTTGTCAATTCAGAGGGCAGACTTGTGAGTGGGAGAGATTATTCCAAAATGATTAAAATCGTACCATCTTTCAACGGGTCATCAATTTTGGTATTATCTGCTCCTGATTTTTCGGAAAGAGTGGAATTGGATTTTCAGAATCTTGAGAGGGACATTAAAAGAATAAGGTTCAATTTACTTGATTTTTATAAAATGAAAATTTGCTGAAAGAAAATTTCGATTTTCTGATTTGTTGTAGGTTGTGGGGATCTCCGACAGAAGGAGTAGACTGCGGAGATGAAGTAGCAAGATATGGCTATCAAGGTATCTTTTAAATGAAGATGAAGGACTTGGAATGTTGTACAATGCAAACGAAAAGATGCCTGCAAAACGTGTACACAATGATATAGTCGTACCAGCTAAAATATTAGAAGTGCATCTTAAGAATATCGACGCAGTAAGTTTTGATTGAAAACATAGTTACCTCGTAGCCTCAATTAAAAATTTGGAAATTTTTCTTTTCTTTGACTGTAAATTTCTTACTTAAAAAAAAACATAAATATTACCTTTAAAAGGTAATAATTTCATTTTTGATAAAATTAGATGATTTAACACTTAAAATTGCAGTCGATAATGTTCATCTCTGATACCAAACTTACTGATTTAAGTCAGACTTAATAACTTAATTAGACTTAATTCTAATAAAGACTTAATGAGTTAATTAGCTCATGTAAAACTTTAATCACATTTCCAATCCTTTTCTTACCTTTAGGGTGGTTTTTCGGACGCCGCAGCTTTCCATTTTATTTCCGAAGCTTCCATCAAAGAATTACAAACTCGTGTAGATCGTCCAGTTTGCGCTTTACAATTTCGCCCTAACGTTGTATGTCATCAAAGGGGAAAAATTAATCCCTTTCGAAGAAGATGAATGGGAATGGATTAAAATTGGAGATGCCATTTTTCGGCGATTAAGTCCCTGCTTCAGGTCTGTACTCCCACAAAACTGAAAAAAAAAAAAAAATACATATATATATATATACATATATATATGAAAACTTAAATTTTTCGGTTTTACAGATGCTTATTCACCACAGTTGATCCGGAAACCGCCATCAAAGCAGACGATATGGAACCATTAAAAACATTGCGGAAGTAAGTAAAATTTTTTGCATCATAAATTGTAAAATAAATCGAAAAAAAAAAATGCAAATTTTTTTAGGTACAGAATGACCAGAGATTCAAAAATGAAAAGTGTAGGAAAATCTCCAATGATGGGGATTTTGGTCGGAGCAAGATCAAACGGGGTCGTAAATTTAAAAGAAGATGTTTACATTCCCGCTTAATCGCACACCGTAAAAAATTTATGTCAAAATCAACATAAATCAACATAAGCAGGTCCACATAATTTTTATGTTGTTTTTGTTTTATGTTTGCCTCATGGGAGAAACAACATAAAAAATTTATGTGGACCTCTTAGAACATATTTGCATAATATTTTTTACTGTGTAGGCCTACGGACCGGAAAGTTTGCGTTAAATTTTCCTACTTGATAAGAATTATGTAATAACTTTAGATGACTATGTAACTATGTTATGTAACTTTAGACTTATGGACTGTAGATTTGATTTTTATTTTCATTGAACTTAGTTGTCCTATGATGACCTAATGGTCCTTACTATCTTTCAAAAAGTTCAAAAAGAGTGAAAAAAAAAAAAAAAACTGCAATGATAAAATCTCGTTTAGTTTTGTTTAGAGATTCATTAGAAGACGATTAGAGTTATTTACCAATTTATTTTAATCTGAAAAGTGCATTGAGTTTTAATAAGTCAATTTACGGCATTTGCAATGATGCTTTTACCAGTATTCTTAGTTGCTTTACTGTCAGCAGTTACACTCAAAAAAAAAGTAGGGTAATATATTTTTGACTGGACGCTTTGACTGGTCCGAAAACAAAATTGACTGGAGACTAATACAATTGTAATGGCTTCTAATCAATTTTTAATTAGGCGCAAAATCCAGTTTAAATTGTATTGGCGACCAGTATTCATTTTTTTGAGTGTAGTGCTTGCACAGTGAAAAAAATTAATTCAGATCCTGTCAAGGAAATAGCGGTCGACTATTACAATAATATACATATCATTTCAACTCGGAATTCAACGGATCTTTGGACAGTGTTGGATAAAGAGCACAAAGTTTTACACGAGCTGGAAACAAAAGTTACAAATTCGTACTTAATAGTAAACAAGGACAAATTTGTGATTTTTGCGGTTTACGAACCAGCTGAGGAATCGTCTACAAATAATGGATCCTGCCGAGGCACGTTTTACAAGTACAAGAACGGAAATATGTCTTCAAGAGTGTTCGACAATTTAAGATGCGACGGTGGGAAAAGCTTCCTGAATAGAGACCATCATTTGTTTGTAAACACCATCGATGGAGTCTCCATTATCAGAAAAGGCGAAAACGTTTCTACTCCCATTTCAAACTTATCAAATTACACGTTTTACCATATTGCTGAAAATCTTATACCGGAAGTTTTTTTGGCGTCGAATTATCCCGATTCAATACACATGGTTGCAAAAAAAAAAGCTACGTCACCGACACCGTCAGCTCAACACGTAAGAGGAGATAAATGGACTTGGAAGGTGAATCTAGATATCGTCCATCAGTTCGTGGACGTTAGCTTTATTGATACAATTTATGTGGTTTCTTATAATAACGATACTACAAAGATGCGATTAAATGTACTGAGTAAAGAAGGAATTATATTTTTCTTGATGATGGCATCAGATGAAATGCCATATTACGGACATATTGGAGCCAACAGGCAAGGACCTTTCTTCCTTGCAGTTGACATCGGTGATACAATAATACTGAAAAAGTATCGTCAAAAAATTAACGAATATTTCAGTTTAGACATACCTGTTTGTACGTTTGACCGGCAAAAACAATTATTCGGGACTGACTCAAATGCTAACATCTACATTGCCTGTAACGAAGGTTTGTTATACATCGATAATAGTTTTGAGCTTCATCGTTCTAATCCTGCACCAGTAAGAATCGCCATACCGAACAATGAGACAATCGAATCATTAGCAATGGACCGCGACGGACATGTATGGATATTAGCCAAGAATCTATTCGAGGTGTCCGACTATGGAGGTTTTAAAGTACATCAATGGTCCGACTTATCATTCACAGGCATCGAAAGTGCTTCGCCTATTTTGAAAATCCACCCTAATAATCAAGAGAAGTTCATCGGAGCAGAGAGCGGACTCTACGTTTGTGCGTAAAATTAAAAACAATTTGGTAACATGAAAAAAATTATGGTTTTATTAACAATGATCTTTGAAATAAAGTTTTGCAATTTTTAATGGTCTAATTCATTTTCATGTGCGACGACGCTTCTCTTGCCTATTTCAGATCGGGAAAAATTAAATCTATTAGCTCGCGTCCCATTGTTTTGGTGTAATAGGGGTTTTCGAATGTTGAATTCGATGGACAAGTCCACTTTCTGATACGAGTATATTCCGAGCAAGGGGGAACCATTTTCGCTTTCAGATTAAAATCTATGACTTTATTAATAATTTCCCAGATAGCAAAGTCTATCCAGTCCTGAGGACGTCTTCAGAATGTCCTGAGGATATTTATTATACGCTCATTGGATTTACCTATTTAGGGACTGATCCAAAAAGGGTCCTTTGTACGTTCTATGGATATCCCATGGATTTGGATATCAATGGGATCCATGATGTAATCGACAATCCACAGGATGTCCGACGGATTCAAAATGCTATCTATGGGTTATGAAATAAAGATTTGCAATTTTTAATATTGCTAATCAATTTTGATACATGATTTTTGCCTCGCACATTTTCGGTCAAAAATAATTAAATGTATCGGATCGCTTGCCATGAGATGCGCGTCGAGACGCTTGCTTCAATTTATTTTTCAAAAAACGCTTTTGCGTCTTAATAAGCCATTAGGGTTGGTAGCATTAAAACTAATAAAATTGCGAAAAAAAAAAATTGAAAAAAGAAATATAAGCTTGCAGGGGAGGATAGATTTGAAGAACCAGTTTCCGATTAAAATAATTCCAGAATATAAAGGAGGCTTCACTGGAAGCCACAGATTTGGGGTTCAGAAAAGGAAATATGTGAGACCAAATGTTCATGGTTGTGAATTCAAAGAGGAGACTTGTGAGTGGGACAGATTACTCCAAAATGATGAAAACTGTACCATCCTTCATCGGGTCATCAATTTTGGTATTATCTGCTCCTGATTTTTCGGAAAAAGTGGAATTGGATTTCCAGAATCTCGAGGGGACATTAAAATAATAAGGTTCAATTCATTTGATTTTTACTAAATAAAAATTTCCTGAAAGAAAATTTTGACTTTCTTATTTTCTGTAGGTTATGGGGATCTTCGACAGATGCAGTAGACTGCGGAGATGAAGTAGCAAGATGGCTATCGCGGTATTTTTTGAATGAAGATGAAGGACTTAGAATGTTATACAATGCAAATGAAAAGATGCCTGCAAAACGTGTACACAAAGATGCTAAATAACCAGCTAAAATATTAGGAGTGCATCTTAAGAATATCGACTCAGTAAGTAAAATTTTTTACTGCATAAATTCAGTACCTTAGTGCAGAACTGAACCAATTCCATTCAAGAATTGCCCCTTCTTATTTCAAACCCGACTTTATAAAGCATTTACAAGCGATGCCAACTCCAATTAATGCCTTCTGCGAGTTAACTTTTCTGCTTTGCTAGCAAAATAAACTTGCTAGCAGAAGGCATAAAATCAGCACTGCTAACCTTTGAGCCTGTATACCTTTTGCGAAGTCGGGTTTGAAATAAGAAGTTGCAAGCTTTGAATGGACTTGGTTCAGTTGTGTACTACGGTACAGTATTATAAAATAAACTAAAAAAAAAAAAAAAAAAAAAAAAAAAAAAAAAAGAATGCAAATCTTTTTTAGGTACAGAATGACCAGAGATTCGAAAAGGAATAGTGTAGGAAAATTCCAATGATGGGGATTTTGGTCGGAGCAAGATCAAACGGGTTCGTAAATTTAAAAGAAGATGTTTATATTCCCGCTTAATTGCATTATTGTTACCTCAAAATATACACGGCGGAACAATTTTTATGGTTGTGTTTCCTATGTTTACCTTAAAAAAATCACACATCAAAAACTGTTCCACCGTGTATACTTATGTACAGCATATATACTTAATTATTGCTACTTGAATATCAATTATACCTACAAGAGGGAAAACAATTTAACAGTTAAAAAAAATATCTCGTAGGCCTACGACCCGAAAAGTTTGCGTTTAATTTTTCTGCTTGATAGGAATTATGTAATTTTTAATGTATGGGCCGTTGATTTTATTTTTATTTTCTTTGACCTTGGTTTTCCTGATGATGACCAACTGACCTTTACTATCTTTCGTTAAATTCAAAAGGGCAAGAAAAAAAAACTGCAATGATAAAATTCAGTTTAGTTTCGTTTAGAGATTCATTAGAAGACGATTAGAGTTATTTACCGATTTATTTTAATCTGAAAATTGAATTGAGTTTTAAAAAGTCAATTTACGGCATTTGCAATGATGCTTTTACCAGTATTCTTAGTTGCTTTACTGTCAGTAGTTAATGCTTGCACAGTCAAAAAAATTAATTCAGATCCAGTCAAGGAAATAGCGGTCGACTATTACAATAATATACATATCATTTCAACTCGGAATTCAACGGATCTTTGGACAGTGTTGGATAAAGAGCACAAAGTTTTACACGAGCTGGAAACAAAAGTTACAAATTCGTACTTAATAGTAAACAAGGACAAATTTGTGATTTTTGCGGTTTACGAACCAGCTGAGGAATCGTCTACAAATAATGGATCCTGCCGAGGCACGTTTTACAAGTACAAGAACGGAAATATGTCTTCAAGAGTGTTCGACAATTTAAGATGCGACGGTGGGAAAAGCTTCCTGAATAGAGACCATCATTTGTTTGTAAACACCATCGATGGAGTCTCCATTATCAGAAAAGGCGAAAACGTTTCTACTCCCATTTCAAACTTATCAAATTACACGTTTTACCATATTGCTGAAAATCTTATACCGGAAGTTTTTTTGGCGTCGAATTATCCCGATTCAATACACATGGTTGCAAAAAAAAAAGCTACGTCACCGACACCGTCAGCTCAACACGTAAGAGGAGATAAATGGACTTGGAAGGTGAATTTAGATACCGTCCATCAGTTCGTGGACGTTAACTATTATGACAAAATTTATGTGGTTTTTTATAACAACGGTACTTCACAGATGCAATTAAAAGCACTGAGTAATGAAGGAATTGATACACTGATGATGGCATATGGTGATATACTATATTACGGGCATCTGGGAGTTATCTGGGAAGGACTTTTCTTCCTTGCAGTTCGGGGCGATAATACAATAATGCTGAAAAAGAGCACAAGTAACGGAGATTTCGGTTTACGCATACCTGTTTGTACGTTTGACCGGCAAAAACAATTATTCGGGACTGACTCAAGTGCTAACATCTACATTGCCTGTAACGAAGGTTTGTTATACATCTTTAATGCAGTAGAGCATAATTATAATCCTGCACCAGTAAGAATCGCCATACCGAACAATGAGATAATCGAATCATTAGCAATGGACCGCGACGGACATGTATGGATATTAGCCAAGAATCTATTCGAGGTGATCAATGATCGAAGCTTCACAGTAAATCAAAAGTCCGACTTCTCGTTCACTGGCATCGAAGGTGCTTCGCCTATTTTGAAAATCCACCCTGATAATCAAGAGAAATTTATCGGAGCGGAGAGCGGACTCTACGTTTGTGCGTAAAATTAAAAACGTTTTGGTATACAAGAGGAGAAAAAAAAAAAATGATGGTTTTATTAACAATGAACTTTGATTGAACTTTGAATGAACTTTGATTGTTTGAACTACAATTATGTATAATTATGTTATTATAATCATATTTTTTTGGTCAAGGAGAATTTTTGTTCATGGAAAAGTTTTGCAATTTTTAATAATTTAATTCATTTTTATGTGCGATACTTGTCTTGCCTATTTCAGATCGAAAAAAATTAAAGCTATCAGCTCGCATCCCATTGTTTTGGTGTAATAGGGGTTTTCGAATGTTGAATTCGATGGACAAGTCCGCTTTCCGATATGAGTATGGGGTCGTCGATAAATTACGTAAGCATGGGTTAGGCCCTTTTTGCAAGCTTTATCCCATTTCGCCTATGCTTAGCTTATGGATAAGATGTCAAGTTTGAACCCCCTAAATGTGTTTACGTAACTTATGGACGACCCCTATATTCCGAGCAAGGGGGACCCATTTTCGCTTTAAGATTAAAATCTATGACTTTATTAATAATTTCCCAGGTAGCAAAGTCTATCCAGTCCCGAGGACGTCTTCAGAATGTCATGAGGATATTTATTGGACGTCCATTGGATTTACCTCTGTCCGGACTGATCCAAAAAGATCTCAAAATATATACATTTACAAATAATGTATAACTAATATGACTTACACCTATAGGAGGCAAAAATTCAACAGTTAAAAAAAATATCTCGTTGGCCTGCGGACCGAAAATTTGCGTTTAACTTTTCTGTTTGCTACGAATTATGTAACTTTAAATATGAACTTTTGATTTGATTTTTATTTTCATTGACCTTAGTTGTCCTATGATGACCAAATGGTTCTTATTATCTTTCCAAAAGTGCAAAAAGAAAAAAAAAAGCCTGCAATGATAAAATTCCGTTTAGTTTAGAGATTCATTAGAAGACGATTAGAGTTTTTTCGCAAGGGGTCGTACATAAATTACGTAAGCACATTTAGGGGGGGAGGGGGTCCAGATTTGACATCTTACCCATAAGCTAAGCATAGGCGAAATGGGATAAAGCGTGCAAAAAGGGCCTAACCCATGCTTACGTAATTTATGTATGACCCCCAAGAAAAAGCGTGTTATAAAATAAAGTTATTAAAAACTTAAACTTCGTTACAAAATTTTATAACCCGCCAAAAAGACATCTACTTATAATTCGTTATAAAATTTTATAACAAAAATTATTGTCAGTTTTTTTTCTAAGTTTTTTTATTTTCTTCTAACACTTTCCGTTTTTCTTTATTTTTGAGCTTTCATCAAATTAAAAATGCAAGAAATAAACCGAAAATTCGAAAAAATCTGGAAAATATTATAAGTCGAAATAATTGGCACCTTAAGAACCATATAGCCGCTTTTAAAAATCAGTTGAAAAGGGGTGTAGTGGATAAATGATTTGTTCCTTGACCTTTATTTCCTTATGATAGCCTGCTGATCTTGTCAAAACGAGGATAAAAAAGTCCAATAAAAATATTTAGTTTAGTTTCTGCAACGATTCGCTAAAGAAGGTTACTTTCTCAATTGTTTTTAGTCGGTAAAGTGATTCGACATTTAAGACTTTATTTTACGGCTTCACGATGAAACAATTTTTGATATTCGTTGTTGGTTTGCTGTCAGCAGTCAATGCCTGCACACTCAAAAATATTAGTTCCGATCCAGTTAAGGAAATGGAGTTCGATAATGACAATAATATACATGTCATTTCAGTTCGAAATTCAACGGATGTTTTGACTCTGCTGGATAAGACGCACAAAGTGTTACGCGAGATAGAAGTAGGAGTAACTAAAAATTCTTACTTGATAACAAACGTGAACAAAACGGTTTTTTTTATGGTTATTAAATCGGCTGAGGCATCTTCTCCCAATAATGGATCCTGCCAAGGCACGTTATACAACTACAACAGCGAAAGCGTAACTTCAAAAGTCTTCGATAACTTAAAATGCGACGGCGGAAAGAGTTTTCTGGATAGACATTATAATCTGTTCATCAATAATGTCGAAGGTGTTTCACTTGTTAGAAAGGATGAAACCACTCCTATTCCTATTTCGAATTTAGAAAAATACACATTTCACCATATTGTAGAGCACCCTCTTGGTGATGTGTTTGTGGCGTCGAACGAACCGGGTTCAATATACGTGATTACTAAAGGACAAAAATCGTCATCAACACCGTCGGCTCAAAGACTAAAGCATGATAGGCCGGACAGAACTGTGTATAAATTCATATATCGTGGTGAAGAGGGCATGCCGGGTGTGATTTTCACTAAGAACGATAATACTGGTATGGACTTAGAACTCTTGGACAAAGATGGACTTGAGACATGGATGATGGTTTCAGGTACAAACCCTTATTTTGGACATATAGGTCGGAATTCGAAGTACGTTTATTTTGTTGAAATCAATTCGAGAAATGTTACAAAGCTATGCAAGAGCACAAAATTTGGATTTTATGGCCTAGACCTGGGCTCTTGTACCTTTGACAAAAAAAGAGAACTAATCGCGTCTGATTCAACCGCTGATGTCTACGTTGCCTGTAACGAGGGTTTATTATATATATTTCGTTTGGTTCAACACAATTACAAACCCGCGCCACGAAAAATCAGCATTCCAAACAATGAGGTAATCGAAGCATTAGCCATGGGCAGCGATGATCATGTATGGATATTAGCCAAGAATTTATTCGAGGTGACAAACGGTCGAGATGTTAGAGTAGATCAAAGGTCCGACTTATCATTCGCAGGATTAGCAGGTGCTTCACCTATTTTGAAAATCAATCCTGACACTCAAGACAAATTTATAGGAGCGCAAAGTGGACTCCATGTTTGTGCGTAATGTAAAAAATTGTGTTCTGGTAATGGATAAAAAAATCTGACATTTGTTTTTACTTTAATAATGTTATTTTAATAAAATTGCAGAAAAAGTTTAAAATGTTATGATCCCGTCAATATACTTTAAAGAAGTTCAACTAACAGGGCGGTTTAAATTTCAAAAGTTCCCACTTGACGAGCTCTTTAAGATCCTGAAATTCCACTCCGGTGCAAACTTGGGAAATACCTATTTTGGCCTTAAATATGCAAAAAACTGTTTTTCTAATGTTTTCGCCACCTAAAGCCGACTCTACACGAACTAGGCGCAAGTCAAAAAAGCTTGCCCAGAATAAGAATAGACTAATTAGGCGCAATTCATTGTACTAACTTCGTCATTTAAAAAACACTATTACTTGTCATCAAAAAGATGGCTAAAATAATGAAAAATGCTCGTAGCAAAAAAAAATCGACCGCATTCTTTTTTCCAACATTTTTTCATCCTTGTATTCCACACTTTCCTGTTTTTCCTTCGTCCTGTAATCCATTTTCCTTTGTTTTTTCGACGTTGAATGAGTCTTTACGTACGTTTCGACTTGCTCATCCAATATCAAATCTACAAATTAGAAAATATGGGGGGTGACGGCGGTAGAATGAATTATTATTCCGATCATGGAAACTTTCGCAAGCATTCATAGTATGGCTAACAGACTCTTCAAACGCTGTCCATTTTTTAGGAGGAAAGATCGCTTCTTCCGAAATGTACGTTACGAAAAGGTAATCCGAAAATTTCGTTTGTGCATCGATTATATGGAAATGTTCTGATTTAATTTGTTTTTTGACGATTTTAATTGTATTTTACATATGAAAATTGAAATCATTTAAATGGGATTTCCTTAAGCGTCAACCAACAGTGCAAAAAACAAATAAAGAGGGAAAAATCCTCAACTTGCGCCTTAAGGCGTAATCGTGCATTAGAACAACACAGTCATTCTCTCCTTGAATTTCTCAAATAAAAATTTTTGTAAATAATTCATTGATGTAATAATTTTTCTGCTTCATGCATGTGATCATGTTATTAGTTGACTGCTAATTTCTTAAGAAATTTTCTCACATAACGTCTTTGCCATTATGCCATTTGTAGTCCAAAATTAGTTAATTCTCGCTTTGCTGAGACATTTAAAACCGAAATAATTTATAATAACAAAAATCGAGCTAGGCCGAAGTCCAGAGCGAGGAATATTTTGTACAAAATTGTATGGAAATATTACTCCTATTGTAAAAATATAGGAGGATTATGGAATTTCGGCAGTAGACACCCCAGTTACTTATGTATGACTCTTGATTTTTAAGTTACTCTTTAAACGGGGAATTAAAAATTCTATGTGTAGTCTTCTTAAATAACAAAAATTATATAACCTTTAATGCGAATCGGTAATAAAATTTTTCTTTTTTTGCTATGACCCTTCTTTTCCTGCGATAACTTACTGATCCTCAATCGGCTATCCAGGGACAACTTACCGATTGAGGTATTTATTTATAAAAAGCCAAGGAAAATTGGGGAGGTTAGGAAGGTTAGGAAGATATCTATCTTTTAAAAGACGAATTGACAAATTTAAAAAAGTATTTTTTTTTTCTTTGAACTTTGTGCCCCCTACGATAATTTACTAATCTCTTTAATTATTAAAATTCGTCTTGCTTTTTCTTCCTGTAACGACACATATTATGAAGGTCAGTTTCCTATTCGGAAATGAAAGAGCTCAGCTGATAACTTAAGGACGAAAACATTGCACAATTTAAGGTCATAAGTTCAAACGGGTCTACCATAATAAAAATATTAAAAGCTTATCGCCTTTCGGCATGACGTTATGTAATAACAATTCGCTTATTGTTGTTATTATTATTATTATTACTTTTTTTTTTTTGACAGCGGACTTACGTTTTTGAACATCATTTAAGAATGCTTGTTGGTTACAAAGCAAGTTTGTTGGTACCTAAATTTTTTTGGGGTATGTATTTTCTCTACGATCTGTGTTAAAAGGTAAGGTCCCTTCCCTTCTGAAAGTCTTGTGCCCTACATAGCCTATCGGAATGTTTCCGGACCTGAATAGAGCTCTTGCGATTATCAAGAATGAGAAAATTGAAGGTTTGGCGGAGATTTAAATAAAAAAAATGTGTACCTCCATATGGAAAGGACCTACCTAAGAGCACGGTTTGTTTTGTTTTGACAAAATGAGGATACTCATGTTTATAAAAACCAAAACAAACTATGCGAGAGCTTCCAATCAGGCCCTTTTCATAAGAAGGTAGATAGATAGGATCGGGAAAAGTCTGCCTTAATCTAACATTGACGTTACATTCCAGTCCGTTTTCCCAAGATCGATCCAAAAATGGGATCGAATTTCATATTTCCACCAGAGATGAGAAGAACCGATAAAAAGAATGTCCTAATAAAAATCATGCTGGGATATGGGGGCATATCCCTACGTAGGACTATGTCTTTGGGGTACTGTCCTAATATTGCTATTTAAACAATGAAACGATTTAAAAATTTGCAGGCATTTTTTCTGCTTGTTTTTGGATAAAAAATTCGAATTTTTTGATAAAAATATAATTCTCTTTACTGTACTATAAATTTTCTTTACTGTGATATTTTTGATATATAGATAATTTTTTTTGATTTGGTGTTTTTGATAAAAATTTTGACGATAATTATAGCAATAATGTTATAAATTTAAATAAATAAATATAATTCTTTTTCCTGGCACGAAAAAAACTTAAAATTTTTGATAAAAAAGGTCAAAAGTTGAAAAAAATTAGTTAAAATTTTAATTAAAGTCTTCAGAGTTAAAATTTTAATATCAAAACGTTGCTTTAGCTCGTATTCTTGGCTAAAGGAAAAAGGACAAAATTAAAAAATGTACACAGTAAAAAATATTATGTAAATATGTTCTAAGAGGTCCAAATAAATTTTTTATGTTGTTTCTCCCATAAGGCAAACATAAAACAAAAACAACATAAAAATTATGTGGACCTGCTTATGTTGATTTATGTTGATTTTGACATAAAATTTTTTACTGTGTAGTGAACATTTTATTTAAAATTTTTAAGTTTTTGCTTTTGTTCATGTAGTCTAATTTTAATATTTAAAAAAAAAAAAATTAAAAGAACGGCGAAAATTAAAAAAAAATTAAATTAAATTTCAAGAAATTTTTAATTTCTTGTTTTAGCAACTTTAAGTTTATTGTAAAAGTTTAATAGTTTCTTAAAAATTTACAAGAAATTTTTTAAGTCCTTGCTTTCGTTAAAAAAGGCCAAACGTGAAAAAAAAATACTCAAAATATTATTTAAAATTTTCGAAGTTAAAATTTTAAAGTTAAAATGATTAAATATTTATTTTTGGTGCGAACAGTGCGACACCCGGACAGAACCCGGACAGACAACTTTCCACAGGACCGAGGGTTGCCAGATGTACCACCATGGTGGTACATGTACCACTATTGAACAAAAGGGTTCTATGTTTAGCTTATGGGGTACCACTATTGAATCCGTGATAGTGGTACGCTGTACCACCGAAAAAAAATTTTGCTTAATGTTGAGCTTATGGGCGTACCACTATCTAAGGTTGAGATGTACCACTCTTGTAATTTTAGACCTGGCAACCCTGCGGGGGGGGGGGGGGGCGAGCCTCAAGACGTAGTCCTACGTCAAAAAAAAAGGCAAGTGCGGAATAACTAAGAACTTACCATTCGTAATGCACCCGATGAGTAGCACTGCAATCCAATTTTTAACGAAATTTTAATTCGGATTTGATGGACCTGAAACAAGAAAAAAAAGTATTATCATTAAAAAAAGCTCAAAAAACAGCATGCGGAATATGAATGCCGTGAAAATGATACAAAACCTTCTCTTGAGTTTTAAAGTGAATACCGAAATAAAAATAAATTATACCACGGTAAATTTTTAATGTAAAGAAACGAGAATTTATTTTTCGCTGCTACTTGAAAAAGAGAGCGAGAAAGAGAGGCAGAGAAAGAGAGAAGCGCGGCATGCATTAAAAAAAAAGCCTTTTTCTCCCGGATAATTGATGTGCTAAATTTTAAAACGCAACTTTTATACGTTTTTTTTTCTCCGATGGAAAGACTTATAAACTCTCATCGGAAGGAAAAAAAAATCATTGCAATGAAATTTTGTTTCGGCCTTAAAATTTAACGTAAAACTCGGTCAAAACTTGGTTGACCGGCGCAGATGATATGGGCCGTGGCTGCATAGAGATTGTGGGAAAAGTAAAGAGAGGGCCGGGGGGGTTCGGGGGGCCAATCCAGCCGGAGCCGGCACACGAGAGTCAACATCCCGCGTGTTCCGCGTTTGACGGATTCCAACGATCGCACGTTTCGCGAAATTCCTGTAGAATTATCGTAGTTTTTCGTATTACAAAAATTTTTTGTTGAGATTTAAAAAAAAAAAAAAAAAATCGTTGACGTTAATTTTGGATTAAAAAGGATTTTCCTTTAAAATTAATTACTTTCTTTTTTTTTTGTCCATAACACGTAAGTATATTTTTTAATGCATTGCTTTAAAATAATAAAATTTCATGGCGAATTATTTTTCGAAATTATTTGACTGTTATGTAAACGGAAAGGCCTTGTGCAATAAACCAACGGAATGAAAGGGATATTATTTACGTTCTCCCTCACGTTCTTTCCATTGTTTTTTTTATTTTTTCCAACGATTTTATGTGAATGGCGATTTTTAAAAATTTTTTTACGATGGATTTTGCCGTCGGGTTTTAAGTCATTCTTGTTTTTTCTTCCATGAAAATCCCATAAGATGAAATGAATATTTTTTTTTTCCTTTTTAAGGGATGAACATTTATCGATGAATGCTTATCCCTCGCGGTACTGATTGTAGATACATAAAAAAGTTTTTAAGCGGAAATTTATATATACAAGAATCCCTATTGCAGTCTCGGTAAAATATAGGGCAAATGAGGGTGACCTAAAAAAAATACTTTTTTAAAGGTTTTTTTTTCTCTTTTTACTGTCGAATTTTTTTTTTTTCTTTTTTGCAAAAGATTCATCAAGTTTAAAAGGAAAAAAATGAAACTTTGATGACTGGTAATTTATTTAAGAAAAAGAGAAAACCAGCGAAATAGGGGGAAAAAAAGACATACGATCGTAATGAGAATGAAGATATCTTCTTAAAGATCTCTTTTATCGCTGCTGAAGAGCTCATTTTTAAGCAAAAGGGATGTTTCCCTAATATGCTTTTTTCTTGTGGAGAAAGATTAAGCTTATTTTTAATCACAGGCTATGACCATTTTAGCCAAAAGTGATTTCGTAATTACCGCGCAGATAACTAATAACACGATCATATTCATGAAGCAGAAAAATTATTACATCAAAGAATAATTATTTACAAAAATTTTTATTTGAGAAATTCAAGGAAAATAATTACTGTGTTATTATGACGTACGATTACGCCTTAGGGCGCAAGTTGAGGATTTCTGCCTCTTTGTTTGTTTTTCGCGCTGTTGACGCTTAAGGAAATTACGTTTAAGTTATTTGAATTTTCTTTTTAAAAAACAATTAAAATACGTCAAAAGACAAATTAAATTAAATTAATTAAATCAAAATATTTCCATAAAAAGAGAGTCTGCAGATTAGCTCTCATGTTCCGGCTGGTTTTAATTATTAGAATGATAAGGGCTGTATTTTGAGTTAATTTTGTCTTTCCCAAATATATTGCATAAATTCCAGTAAAATAGTTGACCTGCGACGCACGGAATTGAAAAAAGTGGCCCGGTTTTAAGCCGGACATTGAACATAAATTCGAGCATGAACGTGACGTTAAAAAAATATTCTACACCGTGTAATTTTAGTTTAGGGGCGCTAGTGGAGCAGTGGTAGCCTCCGGCTTGGAACCGAATGGTCAGGATGTTGGTCTGGGTTCCAATCTTCATAGAGCTTGAATTTATCCGAATAACCGACTCCCCCCTCCCCCCCGAATATCCAAATTAATTTGACATTCGAATCTAAAACCGAATACACGGATATTCGGTTCTCAGACTCGTGGAATCGAAGCTCAGATTTAAAGAATCGAATTCCGGGATAGGAATCGTACAAGTATTATGTAAGCATTTTTTTTGCTATGTTTTTTTGCCAACCCCCCCCCCCTTACTCCCTGGGCGTAAGCCAGCGTAAAAAATAGTCGACCACCCCGTCCCTGATTTTACGTAAGACTTTTTTTCCCTTCTTATTAATTAGCAAAAAAAAAAAAAAAAAAAAAAAAAAAAAGATTTTAACTTTATTTTCTTTTTATTTTCACCTACAAAAAAATTATTGTTACAAGTCCTTCTTCTTTTTCTAAAATAAAATTAAGCGTCAAAAAGAGAACAGTGAAATTTAATTTTAAAAAAGTTCATGAATCGGTAAAATAAATAACAAAAATTACTTAATAAAAAAAAAATCAAAAATGAATTTAAAACACGGTAAAAACTTTTACGTCAAAAGTAACATAATTTACTAGGGGGTAGTGCATAAATTACGTAAGCACATTTAGGGGGGGGAGGGGGTCCAAATTTGACATCTTACTCATAAGCTAAGCATAGGCGAAATGGGATAAAGGGTGCAAAAAGGGCCTAACCCATGCTTACGTAATTTATGCACGACCCCTAGGCACAAGAGGCTACATACACTTTCTATGTAAATTTTACATAAAACGATTGTTGATCAACCAGTGACCAATCATCATTTGTCAACATAAAAATTTTTACATTTAAATTTTAACATAAAAAGTGTTACATTTAAATTTTAACATAAAAAGTGTTACATATAAAATGTGTAGCCCTTTTTCAGGTTGTTAACATATAATTTTTTACCGTGAAGGAATCATAAAATGATATTATGAGCTAATGAGACTATTTTTACACTGAATAATGCAGCAAATATTTTTTAATGGCAATAAATTTTTAAAATTTCAAAATTTACGTAAGACATGGAATACCCCCCCTCCGTAAGCAGCCGTAACCATTCCATCAACCCCCACCCCCTCCCCTGTTAAGTGCTTACGTAATACTTGTATGATCTTATATTCCGCATTCTCACACCGGAAAAGTAACATTTGCAAATGATTTAGATCGGAAATTTAACGAAAATCGAGAAATAATCTTGTAACAAAGAAAAGTTTGAAAAGCCATCACTTAGTCTTCCCCCCATTACCGAAACTTATAATGAGCGTTCTTTTTTTTTTTCCTCTTTAATGATAAACCTTCCTCTGTTTATTAAACACTCAACTCCCTAAGACTTTTAATCTAAAAAAAAAAAAGGAAAAGAGAACAACGCAAGACGAAGAAAAAAAAATTGCTTCAATTTCCTACTGCGTCCCGGTTTTAAGATTCTCCGTATCGCATATACATTCTAATCTGCTTTCTAATAAATAAACGACCTCTCTCTATCGGTTAATGGGTAACTTAAGAGTTGTCGCACCCTTTCTAATGAAAAGAGAAAGAAAGACTTTCTGCGATGTTTACCATGCCCAAGCATCAATTCATTTATTCCTAATTAGAGAATGGTTATAATGTAATTTACAACCGTTGTTAATTCAGTAAAGTGAAGCCGTCAAGCTCAATGGACTGATGTAAACAGATCTCTTTAAATAAAAGAGCCGGGGCACACAGGAAAAAGGTTCAAATAACTTTCTTTAAGTTTTCATTCCCATAAACCTTTTGTCAGGGAAAACAGGGGATGCAATCCTAACCTTTAAGACGGATTCATGAGGGGAGCGGGAGGGAGGGGGAACCGTTAAAATTTATTTTTCACAGGGATTACAGTAAACATAGCCTTATAAACTGCTTTTGTCAAAATGACAATACAATTTTTTATATATATACAGACAAAAAGGAAAAGCTACGTTTTGCTACTTGCATTTTAGTACCTTCCCTTTTCATAATAACCACTTTCATTTTATTACACCTCCAAGCATGTACAACCAGGGTTTCGTCACGATCCGTTTTTACGATTCAACGGGAAAATGTCTGCATCAAAACCGTCTTTCTCACGGGGATCTATTCACTGAGAACTAATCAAACTTAAAACAAATATTTTCCGCCGCATTTAAAATCCGGTTCGAAATCATCCCTATCCAGATGATGACATTATCATTTCTCGCGTTTTGAATTATCGCTAATTGGCGGAAACAAAAACAACAAAAAGACCCGGGAAATGTCACGTATCGGTAATTCTGTTAGCTTCCTTCCCAACCAGGATTTAACTCCTTACACACGGGAGATGGGGGGGAAAGGTAAAGGAAGTAGACATGCAAAATAATTCCAATAATCACGTTCCTCTGAAAGCATTATTTCAGTTCAAAAGATCTTTATGTAAAGTGGCAACTAAGATGCGCATTGCGGAAAAATTTTTAAAAAAATTAGTTTTTTGATTTGCTCTTAGCTAAATTTCTTAGATTTAGAAGACCAATTTCTTATGGGAAAGAGAGGGAACCGACTTATAACGAAATTCTTGAAAAATTAAAATAAGCTAATTTTTAAGGAGGTAGTTTAAGCTTTTTTCCGTGCAAGAAAGGATATAAGTACATAAAGCTTAGTACAAAAGTAAAAGATGGGTGTGAGATTTTGTTACCAACGTATTTTGAAAAATTTTAATTCAAACGTAAAATCTGCAAAATAGAACGTTACTTGGCAAAATTCTCGCCTTTTAGACTATTTGTTTACTTTTTAGAAGGCGCTTTGTTTTGATTATTTAATTTATTTTTTAAATTTATTGTTCTGAAAATTAAAAGCGAAGAACAGATTTTCTGATTCCGTGCGTCGGAGGTGGACTACCGTATCTCCAACGTAAATATAATTGGAGATAGTGTGTTTCGACTGCTGGTGAGATCACGTGACTACAAGCCACACGCTCATGTTGGTGTAAACTTGTGGTTACATGACACTCACGAAATGTCGAAACAGACTATCTCCAATCATATTTACGATCGAGATAAGTTAGTTTACTTCCGACGCAAGGAATTTTATAAATGAGTAACGTGCTTTGACTCACACGATTTGTAAAGTAAATTTTTTTTTTTAATTCTCTGTTTTAATACTATTAATGCTTAAGAAACAAGGCCTTTTAAAAAGTAAACACCCATAAGAGTCCATGTTAAAATGCATTTTTTATAATGCTTACAACTTCCTTCTCAGGGTGTCGAAAAATCTGAAATAATTCATAGAGATGCACTGTCCCTAAAAGTCCTTTTTTTCTAAAGTTTGACTAAATTCTCTGAATGCGCCAAACCTTGAACTACCTCCTTAAATTAAAAATGATGTTTATTTGTAAAAATAGAAAATATTTTGTGATTTTTGGTTGCAAAACTTCACTGACCATTTGCTTCTTATTTTCATAATAAGGAGCCACAATATTCTTCAACCCAGCAGTGAAATTTAGACTTCGGTTCATATCCGGATAGATTTCGATGCAATCTTCTTTTAACTACTCCTCAAGTTTCAAAAAATCATTTAATTGTCTGTATTTTAATCCTTTTCTTCCATATCATCATCATCACCCGCGTTTAGCAAGGGGCAACTGTATTCCAGACCTGACTAAATTGAAGAGCAAGCGGGAAAAAGGATCAGCGTCCATGTTTTTGTTTTGAATTCTTTCACAAAAGCTAAACATAAGATCTAAGTATAAACAAAAGCAATGGACTCTGATCCTTTTTCCCGATTACTCTTCAATTGTTTCAAACGTTCTCGACCTCGACACCTCGCCTTCGCTCGGCGCGGCAAAATCTGTCTCCGGCTCAAAAAGTCTAGGTCAAAAAACTTGGTCCCTTTGCGCACTCGTTGCAAAACATCACTTTCAAGTACACGAACGTAAATAGCTATTGCTGCGAAAGAGAAAAAAAAAAAATTAGAACGAAGATAAGATTTTTCTTTTTTTAAAATTTGATTTAAAAGGAAAATCCGATTTTTTTTCTTTTTTTTTATAATCGGAAATGCTTTAATATTACGACGTCATCATATTTTTATACGGTCATTCTTTGTTTTATGATACGTCTGTCTAATCATCGTTTATGAGGAAAGTTCGACGCCACTACAAAAAAAAAAATTTGATCATCTCTGCTGGAATTAATATGCGAATACACGAATGAAAACGATTCATAATGATGGATAAACTACCTCCATCGCCCCCCCCCCTTTCAGGTCCTTTTTTTCGGGAGGGAAAAATAAATGCCCTGATCCGATTTTCATTACTCGCTGTGCTGATCCCACCTCCCTGTCCGTCAAATAAATCATTTTCAGGCGAATCTGATATCCGGCAATTTCCAAATAACTCTCATTTCAGTTCCAAAGGTCAAAAACGCATAGGGATGAACTTAGTTTTCCTTCAAATAATTTTTTTTCCTCCCTGTTGTCTGTTTTTATTTTTTTTTATCTGGTTCGAAAAGTTAGCCCTTGGTTTGTGATATGCTTGAGGGTGCGTAATTAGCATTTCCCCTTTAGACTCATGTGGCAAACGAATAAACAGATGACATCCCAATGATACTCGAAAACCACTCGAAATAATGCCGGTTAAATGTTTTAAAACCTTTTACCCCGGGTTTTATTTCGTCTGCCTAATCGATCCCTTGGATATTCCTTTTGCATACGCAACCAGGCTTTTTTCTTTCTCTCTCTCTCTCTCTCTCTCCAGCTCTGTATGTCTCATTCGGGGAAATTCATCCCGATCGTAAATGGGTAAATGCTATTAAGACGCATTCGTTATCTGGACGGCTAGACGCTTTTCTTCCTGCTCCGTCCCCTTTTTGACGGATGAATTAATCCCGGGCTAAGAAAGAATTTTATAGCTTTTTTAACTCTGTTTAAAATTTATTTAGTTCGCGGTCACAATAAAAGTTTGGTCTAGAATGACCTTGAATAATTCCTAAACTGTTTTTTTTTTTTCATTTTTTTTTTTCAAAAAAGTCTTTCACAGTGTCGTGTGTTTAGTGCTTTCTTAAGGCCGAAATTTCACACTAAAACATATATTGCAGTAACATGTTGAGACATGTTGCTCAACTTGTTGTAACGTTAAAAACATGTTGCTAAGTTTGAAAAATGAAAAATAAAAATTTTTGCTAATGTTGCCAACGAGCTTCTATGCTGCAACATGTTGAAAAACATGTTACTGCATGTTTCAGCGTGAAATTTCGGCATCCTCTTCATCTAGCTTCATTTTTTTTTGGTACAACATTACATAACTTTAAAAGTCTGAGCTGAATTACCCACAGCGCTGTTAACTCCGAAAGAAGGTTATACTCCGTGCAGTGGGACACTTTTGTGGGAGATGAAGATCGAATTTTCTTTTTTATATATTTTTTAAGATGACCATATGGTATAATACTCATGCTTTTAGATCTTTTGCCATGCTGTCATAATTTGCAGCATTTGTCATATTTCATTTCAAAAATTCATGCTTATCATGATTTTTTTTTTTTTTTTTTTTTTTGACATGAAATAAATCTTAAAAGACGCGACACACAAACAGTAACTCTAGGTTCTAGAACTACTCCCAACTACCCTCTCTCCTTCTCCCTCTCACGTCAACAGTATCAGGAAAAAAAACTTGTCATGCATTTTATTTTCAAAAAAAACCAAACGCCTCTGTGCATACTTCGGAGAAGTTGGTAGTGATTACTGATTACCCACAGTTGTGGGGCATATTTCCCTTATGGGGAACGTTAAGCCTAACGTAGAATTATGCATTCTTCGTCTAACTTCTACTCAGAGTAGCTTCTCAGAATGTGGAAATCAAATAAATTGCATGCACAATAGCGCTACGGCTACAGCCATCCAATTTGAGCACCATCCATAAAATTCATACCCAAGGTGAACGAACTAATGTAAAATTCAATTTATAAATAAAAATAAAAAATCTCATGAATGAAAAGAACCACTATTCTCAGCTTCCATTCATTTAATTTCAATTCAAAATCTCATTCAATTGGCAATATTACCTCTTTTATGAAAACGATATTATTCTCAGCAATTGCAACTCCCACATTACATAAAAAAAAAGGCATAACCCTTTATTTGGTCTTGACCTCTCACGAACTTAATTAATTTCCTCTCCGTTTTAAATCTGACCGCATCAGTAACCAGCAGTAACGCAAAATTAAATAAAAAAAATCTAAAATTCTATACAAAGCGGAAAGCTTATTTCATACAAAAAAAAAAAAAAAAAAAAAAGAGATACCCTATTTTTAATCCAGGGATTGATGGCGACATACAGCCTCAAGAAACATTTTTTTTTATTCAGTTTGAAAAAAAAAGGAGAAAGTGTAAACCGAAAGGTAAATCCAGTAATGAGATTATATCCCTCACTCGACAGAGAGAAACGATTTTTTTTTTTTTTTTTTTTTTTTTTTGAAAAATTAAATTAACTGAAAATATTCAATTTTATTTCCAAGCTGACACTTTTTACTGTAAAGTAAGTTAATTTTTACATTTACCTAATTTCCAAAACTTTTCATTTCAAAAAGCTTTTTCCTCCAGCTCTATTTAAAATTCGCAAGGAGGGAGAAAAAAAAAAAAAAAAAAAAAAAAAGAACAGAAAAACTGGACTCTTGAAAATTGTTAGTTAAAAGGAATAAAAATTTCAGCAAAGAATTTTTTTTTTCTTTTGCCTAAATGTTTTAGTCATCATTATTAATTTTTTATAACTCGATAAAATAAAAATCAAATGAAGAGAAGGGGGAAAAAAAGTCGTTTTATTAAAGTATAATGCAGCAAGAACTTAAAAAAAAAATTGATTTTTGTTCAAAATTTTTTCCTTCCTAACACCCGATTAAACTCCAAATATCTGACTCAGCGCGTCATAATTTTAAAAGCGAATAACATACGGAGAAAGAAAAAAAAAATTTATTTCCCGAATGAATAAATCTACTCATTTTTAGCGTTAAAGAAAGAGAATTTTTAAGTTATATGCAATCCGAGAAAATGTTTAAAAGGTTTTTCTTTTCGGTTGCTGAGGGAAACCTCAAAAGAGGTTCGAGAGTTGTTATTGCCCCGAGAAATACAGGAGGAAAAAAAAGATGTGGGAAAAGGAAAAGAAGGCATTTGATGTGGCTTTTTTTTCCAAGGGTAACGTGGAATTATTTAACGTTTACCTTTCAATGGATTTCATAACTTCGTCTTGGCCTTTTTCCCATTATTTTCAGTATTTATAAAGTAAGCTTCTTTTCTATTAAATTCGTTTTTTAAAAAATAAAAACGACGTTAGAAAAACGGGTAAGAATATAGAAAATGGAAGAAAATAATCTGGCAGAAATGTAGAGCCACAGTGGGGCACTGGGGAAAAACAGGGCAATCATTTCCCTAAACGAGGATTTTTATTCAGGACAAAAAATCCGCTAGTGTCTGTCGTCTGCTGCTCACTCTCGGATGAAAATGGCGTAAGTGGTTTATTCCCTTTCGATTTTAAGACTTTAACCCTTTAAGGACCGTTGCCTCATATAAGAAACAGTGTAAAAAATTCATAATTTTATTAGGTACTATCGACTGCAGTTAATAATCTGAAATTTGACCTACTTAAAAGGAGGCTTCACGGAATACCGGGATTGATCTAATACTCAATTTACGGTGAAAAAATTCAAATTTTAGGTACCAAACGACCTCCTCTGGTACATCCTGGAATTTTTGGCACAGGTTTCAACTTGTCAGAAATGTATGAGGGGCGGGAAAATAATTTTAAAAAAAATTAAAGTCGAAAAATTTTGATTTGCTTTATAGGTTCGGGTTTGCTTGTTGAAACTTGTTGAGACAAGTTGAAACTTGTACCGAAAATACAAGAAAAAGTCAAACGAGTTCGTTAGATATCTAAAATTTGAATTTTTCCCACGTAAATCGGGTGCTGGACAAAACGTCCAGTCCTTCAGTCCTTCCGGTATTCCGTGAAGCCTCCTTTTAAATATTTTGGGCCGCTGATTCCAAATTTGAAGACAGAAATTTGAAAAAATTGAGTCCGAAATGGTGAAGAAGTTTTATTTTTGGTGCCGCTTTGATTTTTCTGTTTGAATTCCATCATTCTGATAGATAAAGAACCCCGCACAGAATAATAGGAATTTGGGCACCAGATGAAATTAAAAACAAACAAATGGAATTTCAAATCTGCGACATCAAAAATCTATTTTTTGACAAAAATTATGAGGCATTTCTTTTACATGCATATTATGCTGGTTGCCCATACGCGGAATTCGTAGGTGCTCAATTGTAGGTTTTAATACAAAAGGCGAGCCTACACAAGGGCTGGGCTAGTTTTTTGAAATTATTCAAAAATAAAAATTTGAAAAAATATTTTCCGAATTTTTTTGGAATTTTCCAGGAATTTTCCAGAGTTTGGACCCGAAAAAGATAATTTAACAAATCTGATATTAAGCAGACGATAACGTAACGGATTTTTCATTCCATAAATATCCTCATCTGCTTTAAATTTTTTCTAGGGTAACATTTACCGAACTACAGTAAAGGGGTAAATACCCAATCAAAAATCAACTTTTATTATTTTCGAAATAAAATGATTGAGGTTGTGAAAATTATTATTATTATTTTTTGTCGGTGGCTGACCGTGTTGAATAATTATCTTATTTCGGGGTTCATTTAAGATTCCCCGGCTTCTTGAGGTTCCGTTGCGGTAATCTCAAGGAAAATCTACTCAAGCCCAAAGGAGCAGAACAAATCTTACGGGATTGTACGCTAAAAGGAGACGAAAACTTTATTATACATAAATTTCCCTACTTTTTCGCATATTTTTCGTACTCTTTCATATTCATATCCTTTTTCTTACTGAGACTCCCCACTTCTTTGCATTGTCTTATTCGACGACCTTCTTCTGCTTCTTTTGTAAGTTAGTTTTCTTATCCTCTCAAAAAGTTTCACTCGATTCATTTCAGGAAGGCTTGACATTGAAGGGAGGCTCTAAAAGATACTCATACGCCCCCCGCCCCCTCCACCCGAAAATTTTAAAATGCGATTAACTAATCCCTATTTCAATACTCGGAACACCGCCCTTAGTAAAGAAGATTACTCCTCCGACTTCTTCGGAACTGATTCCTTTCGATAAGCAGATAAAAGAATTCGCTGAAAATGTCTTGGGAAGACTTCCGTGGATTTCCGAACTAAAAAATTAGATTCATTTCGGAACAGAAAATTTTCCCTCCAACGTATATTATTATCCTTAAAGATCCTATTATTTTTTTTCCCCCCAGTCTTTTCTTCGGATAAATTTTCTCTTAAATTCTCAGCTGATAGCCATTCAAACTCGCCGACCCAGAGAGGAAAAAAAAACGATACTAAAGCACCCAAGGCGATGTTTATTTCCATCCATTTGTAAAAAAAAAGAAGACTAAAGAACGAAAAAAGAAAAAAAAACAACCTTTAAATTTTTATATCATTGCTCGCGTTTTTATCATAAAAATGCAGGAAGAAAACGATGTTGTAAAAACCGAGCATTACCCCGTAACAATCAAAAACTTTTAATCTTGAATATTTCAGAATCATTTCCAGTCAGATTTTTCACGTCTCAAGGTTATTTCCACAAAATTTCCACAAATCGATTGCGGAAGAGAAAAGAAGAATAATGCCGGCTTTTTTTTTTGTTTTACTTAGCCGGCAAGGGAAAAGTTTTCTCCCAGAAACCTTTAATTGTGAGGCTTTTTGCTATCGACAAATGTTTCGCTTCCAACGATTTTCTTTTCTGTATTTGACAAGGAAGCAAAAGGGGAAAAAAGAAATGATTCGTTTTCCGGTTTTCGCTTTCCTTTTTTTCTCCAAAAAAAGTTTTTTTTTTTTTTTGTAGCAAGAAAAAATAGGAAAGACTGGCTTCAATAAGCCGTATATACGTACGGGGGGAAAGGAGGAAAATACTTCGTTTATCTGCGAAATGACGGGATTAATTAATTTAAAAAGGAACGAATGAAATTTCACAAATGGTGTTGTTTTCGACGACGAAAAAGGATTTAAAATTAAACTAAAACCATTCCGCTCCATAATTTATTTTCCATTTAGAAATAACGGGAACAACAGAATCCGAAGAAGTGCGAATACCAATACGTGGGATTACGAAAAAAAATTAGAAAACATACAACAAGCTGAAGGAAGTGTGTTATTTTTCATTTCGAATTGATTGGCCGAAAGGTAACCAGGAAACTGGAGCAATGGAAACTGGTCTACAAAAAAGTTATACCAGTTTCCTTAGACCAGTTTCCGGAAATGATTTTTAGACCAGTTTCCTTAGTCCAGTTCCGGAAATGATTTTTAGAACAATTTCCTTAGTCCAGTTCCGGAAATGATTTTTAGACCAGTTTTCCTAGACCAGTTTCCGGAAATGATTTTTAGACAAGGTTTCTTAGACCAGTTTTCTTAGTCCAGTCGCAGAAATGATTTTTAGACAAGGTTTCTTAGACCAGTTTTCTTAGTCCAGTCGCAGAAATGATTTTCAGACCAGTTTTCTTAGTCCAGTTCCGGAAATTATTTTTAGACCAGTTTTCCTAGACCAGTTTCCGGAAATGATTTTTAGACCAGGTTCCTTAGACCAGTTTCCTTAGTCTAGTTCCAGAAATGATTTTTAGACCAGTTTTCTTAGACCAGTTTCCTTAGTCCAGTTCCGGAAATGATTTTTAGACCAGTTTCTTTAGTCCAATTCCGGAAATGATTTTTAAACCAGTTTCCCAAAAATAAAAGAAACTCGTCTAAAACAAACTTGTTAAAAAGACCAATCAAAAAAAAAAAAAAAAAAAAAAAACATTAAATGACAGATAAAACAGAATGAAACGACAATCGATTCACAGATAAGAGAAAATGAAACGATAATCGATTCGATTAAAATTGTTAAGCTCGATGGTCATCGTCAAAATTATGATTAATTTATGAGAAGTCAAAATCAGGTACAACCATATGTTTCATGAGCTAAACATATCTTAAACAAAGTCGTGTATTTTCCTGCACAAATTTCGGTTAAATTTGGCCGGATGACGTGTCCGAATTTCAAGTTGACATGGAAATTCGAACTCCGGAGGAAGCAATTCAGGAAGAAGCACGTCAAAGAAACGAAGAGTTTTGGACAGTGAGAAAGAGAAAAAAAGACAATCTCTCTCAATTATTTCTAAATAAAATTAGACCAGTTTCCTAAGGTCTAATTTTTCCTGGTCTAAGGAAACTGGTCTAATTTTTCCAGGTGTAAGGAAACTGGTCTGAAAAATATTAGACCGATTTCCTTAGACCAGGAAAAATTAGACCAGTTTCCTTGAACCAGTTTCATTGCAGCCGGCCGTAATATTAGAGCTTTCAACGATTGAAGAATATCGTGCTCAAATGAACTCAGCTTTCTTTTTTTTATTTTAAATTTTTTTTAAATTAAAAACCATCAAGGACGTGTGACCGGTTTCCAAACCTCAGAGTTAATAAATTTCACTTTTCGATAAATATCCAGCCACCCAAATTAACTAGATTCATTGTTTTATTTCTTGCTGTGGATAATCCAAAAAGATCTCTAAACTAAAACGACGTTTGTGGGTGGCCACAACACGCTCATGTAGTCAAAGCAAAGCTTCTCACTTTTACAAGAAGGAATTCCTTCCCTTCACACATAGTTTTCCCATTGAAACGGGATACATTATGATATTACAAAACCGGATTCAGGTGGGACTGCCGACGGCCTCAGCTTCTCCCCCCCCCCCCACTTTTCTTTCGGTTAAATAATTTTTTTCGATCAAATAAACTTTAAAAAAAATCACTGAGAAGGAAATTAATTGAAAATAAATATTTACTTTTCGAATTATTTTCGGTTTTAGAAATTTCATTAATCCTAAAATGAGAAAAAGATAAGTTGTATAATTTCTCATACACAAATCCGCGATATCAGAGGCATAACATACACGAGATAAAATATCAAATGAAACTGAACGTTCATTTGCTCATAATTAATTGCACAATCCTAAATCAATAGCCCCGACGCGGTTATCATTTTCCGAAAATGAATTCGTTAACCAAAAAGTAATCAAAATCTAATAGCTTTTAAAAGTTTTTGAGGTACACACCCCGGAACACCCCAAGAAAATTTCCCAAAGTTTTCCATGATCACGTTTGTAAAAAGGGAAGAAAATTTTCAAAATCCGGGGATTCAAAAGAACGGGAGGGAGTGAAGGCGTAGAAACGCAAAAAAGAAGGAGAGGAAAAGTGATAAAGAAAGAGATCCCGGCGTTGTATTTTAAATTAAACCTAATGTCGAATGAGAGATGAATCTTTGTATCCTCGGAATCCGGCAGAAATGAGGGAATTTTGTTGAAAAATAGTAAAATCCATCGCGTTTCCCTACACAAAAAAAAAGGACTGGACTAGATGAGGGAAGAGAGACCCTTCAAATTCAAAGTTAATTCCCCGGCAGAATTCTGTTTTACGATCCTAAAGGTAAATACTCGGAATGTTTTATAACTTTTCTATTTTTCATAGGGAACATCCTAATTTCTAAAATCTACGAAAATATTGATGGCTTCGGTAAAGTCAGTTTTACAGGAACTTGTTCGGACGTAACGTATAAAGAGAAGAAAACAATGAATGAAAATCGTAATGAAAAAATATGAAAAAAATTTTACGAATTTTACGGAAGCCCCGAAAGTTCATTGAGATTGTTATCATTTATCGGCGGTCAAGTTTGAACCTGTCAATGCGGACAAAATCACTTGAAGAATGTTTGTCAGGTTCAAACTTGACATTGGCGAGTTTAAATCTGACATCGCTAGGCTTTTGAATAATTCAAACTTAGTTCGAACTTATCATTGTCAGGTTCAAACCTGCCAGTGTAAAGTTGTCACGTTTAAACTCCATGATAAATGCTCGCGGATTTTAAATTGACAATGTCAAGTTTGAACTTTACGTTGATAAATTGAGAACAGCCGGTTTTTACAGTTAGGCTTAAACCTGACAATGACAGGTTAGAACTTGATAATGTCAGTTCAGCATACAAGTCATTCGACTAACTTCCGAATTCACGTGCATTTGGTCGACGAAAAACAAAATGGCGTTTAATTCATATAATGGATTCAGAGAAACGTTTAACCCTCACTGGGACCCTTCGACGGTCGGTTCGCGGTGGGAAAAATATGTATGAGCTTGCAGGCTCCATTTGCTCACCACCACAGCAAAAGATAACGCCGGGCAAATTCGGCATGTTCATGATATCTGCGGGCATTGACACCCAGGATATGATATCTGGTATACCTTGCCGGAGAGCAAGACGGATCCGACGACGCTGACAAACCCTTTGGAAGCATGTATCCAAGCGTTGACAAGTTATTTTGTCGGCAAAACAGATGAACCGCAGGCCAGGTCGATCTTCAGGAAAATGACGCCGAAAGCGGAAGAGTCTGTGGCATAGTATCTAATGCGACTTTGAGTCGCGGCAAAGGATTGCAACTTCGGTGCCGAAGAGGAGAAAGCGATCCGGGATCACTTATACACGGTTATGTCCAAGGATTTAAAATAAAAATTCCTGAAAGAAGAGGATAAGCTTACACTACCAGTCATGCTCGTTGTGGCAAAACAAATCAAACCTTGATAAGCCGAACTGATAACCTCGCTTCTCTGACTAAACCGGATACCTCGTGCCATTAGACCGGAAGTTAGTCAAATGACTTGTATGCTACAGTCAGGTCAACTGAGCTATGTCCATCACACTCGTGCATGGAGATATACTCTTTTAAACCGTTGCAGCTCAAAACCGGTTAGGGCAGCGGTTCAAAAGAGTATACCTTAATGCACGATTGTGATGGACATAGCTCAGTTGACCTGCCTAATACATGTACAGATTCTATCGATAAAAAAATTCGTCATTCTAGGTAGGTAGCTACCTTAACAGTATTGCCAAGTCGACCCCTTGGCAATTAAGGAAATTTTTAAATACAACTGTAAACGCAACAAACAAAGTTAAGCTTATAAAAGATTTTGAAGCTTTATGAGATATGAGAATAAAAAAAAAAAAAAACATGGAAATTCAAGCGAAAAGTTTTTAACTGTAAAACATAAAGAAACAGCAGAAGAATTAAACCGCGATTACAAGTTTGTGTCACGCGACAAAATTTCGACTACTAAACCGGCTTCAGACGTGACTGTAAACGAAAGAGCTTGCAGATTCCTGCATTTAAATTTATGAAATCTTTATGGTGTTGGATAGAGATAAATGCCTTTCAGATTTATAAAGTGACATCGCCAGACTCGACAGCTTGCAGAGCTCATCCTCGGTTGGCGTTGCGGTTTCGACGCCGTCAAAAAACACCACCTTTTAAATCCATGAATAAAAATATGCAGCAAAACCTCCGTAATCCGAGCATTTTTTTTTTTTTTTGAAAAATTTCTTTAGCTGAAAAATCATTTGGCCCTGGCAGGAAAAGCAGGAATTTTTTTTAATCTCTTTTTCCTTTAAGACGGTAACCTATGCAACGCGAAAACGGAAAGAAAAAAATTTTGCCCATTTCATTAAATTAGCCGAGTAAAAACTTTAAAGACCCAAGTCACTTAATTTGGTAAAAATAATTAACTTAAATTCTAAAATCTGTTTGAATTAAAAAAAAAAAAAAAATCAGAATTTACTACGTTTCGATTGGTGCGAAATCTCAAACTCTGCGTTTTCTTTTGTTTCAGGACCTTCGTGAAACTCGACATGAAAAATTTAGAGATTTCTTTTGCACACGAGTTTTTCCGATAACCCTAGTGTTTAACCGAAAGCAACCTGAGCGGATTCGGAAGTTGACGAAAAGTGAACTTTCCTCTGGAGGCACTAAGAAAACAGTCACGATCAATCGCGGCAAGGAGAAAAGTGCAGGTAAGAATTTCTTTCATTATTCATTTTTTTTTTTTTTCATTTCTTTTTTTTTAAAATAGGAAACGGAAATGCGAATTTACAATAATTTCCATCCGTTTCCATAAAAAAGGAGAGAGAGAGAGAGAGAAAAAAAAAAAAAAAAAAAAAGATCTATCGAAGACGCTTTTTCATTGAAAAATGATTCGTTTCCTCTTCGATGTACATTTTCTCTTTTTTCTTTTTTTTTTTAAATGGATTTATGCCTTTTTTTATTTTCTGAAAGGAAAAAAAATGCGGAAAAGGATCTCCGCAAAACGGTATCCGTCTTTACTCATGTGCAAAGGGTCATATGATAAATCTGAATTATCTGTTTGGCGGTTTGCACGGTTATCATGTCAATTGGCGGAGAGAAAAAAAAAATTGTTAGGTCATGGATCTAAATCTGTTCCTCATCCAAGATAAAATTTATTAGCCTCGTTAAAAAAAATGTACAATCAAGCCGATCGCTGAGAGAAACAAAATAACAACAAAAAAATACATCCCTTCGAATTGGAATGATCCCCTCAAAAAAAAAAAAAAAATTTGCATAGAGGTCACGAATAAAAAATGAATCAAATTTATTTTAGATTCAAATTACCATTAAGCAAATATAAGGATTCTTCGCGAAAAGGCTGTTTGTCTTTCAGATTCCTCGTTTCTTCTTTCCTTTTTTTTTCTCTTCCTCCAGTCTCCTTGACTAGTGCATGTTCCTTTCTAAGGCCGAGAGAATCTGTTAATTAGAGATATATCAGTGTTGTAAATCTTGGTGAGGGGAGGGAGTCATAAAAGAGAGAGGAGTGGAAGACAATGAAGAAAGTGTCAGTTTCGGAATTGCCGGTGACAGATTCCAGCGTTCAGGAATCTGGACACATTCCAGAAAATCAATTCTGGCTCCAGCATTCTTGATTACCATTGCCAATTATCGAGTCCTCCCCTTTAGTTGATTGGAATCGAGATCCACTTTCAGTTTTTTAATATAACTCCCCTAAAGGCTCTTAATTTTCCTCATCTCCCAATTTTCTTTAATGACTTTTTTTCTTTAAAAAAAAAAAAAAAAATCAAATAAAAAAACTAAAAAAAAAACTTCTTTTTATTAATCAGCGATATTTTTAATAATAGACTTTGAGGTTATCATGCAAAAACCTTTCGGGGAAAAGTTACAAAAATAAAAAAAAAAGTTTGTTTTTAATGGGTTTTCAACTGATTTTTAAAATTTTTTTACTTTTTGCGAAAATTTATTCTAGAATTTTTTTTTTCCTCTTTCGAAAGGAACATTAATCTTGGTTTTTCTGTTTTTAAAACATCTTTGAAATGTTCGCTTTCTTCGCTGAAACAGACAACCAATTTTATTTCTAAAATGTAAGCGAAAAATGTCGGTTCTCGATAAAAAAAAAAGGAAAAAAGGGACCTACGCCGACGCAAGCACAAATAAAGAGAACGAGGTTAATATAATATAACGAGTTTAATATAATTCTTATCCAAGAATTATATTAAACTACCGCAGACGGAAGTGGTTTGGTATTTTGTCGGGCGACTGTTAAGTGGTTTTCTTGCGAAAACCTGAAGTTTCCAGAGTGGGAAAAAAAAACTTATTCGATCAGGTCAAGTTGATATCTGATAGCCGAACTAATTTTTCAAACGATTTCAGACTTAAAGGTGGAAAACTCACGAAGTCCACCCACAACGTACAAAAGCCACTCCCGTCAAAAGCATCTCCTTTTTATTCTCTCCATAGGCTAAACAAACCATAATTATTTTCAAAAGGAATAATAAATTATTTTTAATTATTCAGGAGGAAGATTACAAAAAATAAATAAAATTTTTAGAAAAATAATTAAGAGGAATACGTGAGACCAGTTAAGTCGATGTAATTTTAGTAGATCAAAAGAAGAGTTAGGCGATTGTGGGATCGTCGCACACGGATTTCCATTGTTCTAAGCTTGCTGTAACCAGGAAAAGAAGTCAAAAAAATTTATATAAACAACCTCCTTACGGGATGAAAGGTCTTGAAGATTAGTTTTATTGGCCAGGGTTTCTAGTGTTTTAATCGATTGACCTGCAGCCAGGGGTCCAAATCTTGGAAATCGTGGCCGATGCCGAAGAGCATCGGCATTGGACTCGAATTTTTTTAGAAATTCGAAATCGGCTCTGGCACCGGTACTGACATCGTAATTAAAAAGTTGAGATTTAAGTGACTTCAAAAGAAACAAGGCTGTTAGGTATAATAGTGCCTGCATGATTCATAAAATGATATTTAAAAAAAATCTAGAATGGCTCTATGATTTTTTCATTAAAATAACCTGTATCAATATAACCGATGCTTGGTAAAAAATAATAAAAGATTATTCATGAAAAAATAAATTAATAATTTAAATTAACAGATTTTTCACTTCTCAATCGTTTTAATCTGCCAATTTTTTTTTTACTGATTCCTGTTGTGCTAAAACCTGTTTTATCTTAAAAATGATTTCGCCTTCATAAATAAATGAACCGAATTGGCTACCTTTTGACAGATTTTTCAAACAGGCATTTCAAAGGCAAAGCGCAAAGTCCGTGTTCAATTTAAAATTTTTAGTGAAAGAAAAAAAAAATCCGTCTTGAAGAATATCCATTTCCTGGAATTGCCTTTAAAGGCTGAAAAAAAAAGTTAAAAAAGAATAATAGTAATAAAAATAATAAAGTGAATAAAAAACTCATGTGAAAGAATCTTGAAAAAGAAAATAAAGAAAAATTAATGGAATTTTTTTTAAAAACTTAATTTCACTTTCCTTTTTTTGAAATCATCTTACGAGAACGACCTTTTTGTTCAAAAAAAAAAAAAAGGAAAAAAAAAATTATGAAAAAGCTTTGTTAATTGGGTAATGATTGCATCCTTCTTTCAATTTTTTTTCCTATATTTCAGCCCTCTGTTTGAGTATGATTAGATTAATTTGATATTGTAAAGAGGAATGAAAAAGTTTGTGTATTTTCGATCAAGTCTGATTTCATTCGATTTGCGATTATTTTCTCCATCCTCTTAAACTAATTTCCCTTTTAACTTTTCCTCTTTCTCTTAAAGCGCCAAGACCTCAAAACTTTTCCTGCTTGGGCGTGTCTGCTCTCTCTCTCGCTCACCCTGTGTCTCTAATCAACACAATCCCCGAATGTCAGATAAAACATTTGATTATCTTATACTTTAATGACGGCTTTGGGATTCTCGTGTCTCCCCAAGATGGTTACATAATACAAGGAGGCGGTGTTCGAAAAGTGCAGATGGAGAGTTGGGAGGGGGAAGAGGTTTATATATTTTTTTTTTCTTCCTCCTTCTCGCCGCTGCGTGACTTCCGAGTTTTGTTTTCCTATATAATATATTTTACGATATGTGTCTCCACGGGGTCAGGGTCGGTAAGAAAAACTTTTTTCATTTGGAAGAAGACGAAGGAAAAACGCCATTAGCCTTCTGCAAAAACAAGCAACATCTTAAGATTTTTCTAAACTAATCTTCAAGCAAACGATCCAGTCTTTAAAGGTTACTTTAGAAACGCCAAATTTTCTTGTTTCACTAATATTAAAATTTTCAAAACGTGGTCCGATTGACCTTGAAATTTCCGAAAAAGCCCATATAAGCACCAAAAATGAAAATTCTTTTTAGGCATAAAAGATCATCGATTGCCAAAACTACGAATGTCGTAAAAAGTGCAACCATATTAAAACTCATTAAATCGCGAGCAGTAAATCTTGCCACACAACTGCGGGTACACTTTCGTCTACTTGCTTTTTAAAATAATTATTAATTCTTCCCTTAGAAACATTAATTGTCGAAGTCGAAGTTGAATTTGAATTTGAAGGTCCATCAGGCGAAGATTCCGTCGGGTCTATGGCATTTTCATTTGCTCCAAAAAAATTTTGGATCATATGCAAGGGTATGAAACGCCACTTGCTCCAAACTGCATATACTCTGTTCAAAAAACCTAAAAAAAATTAGGGTTGATATTAAACCTTATAAGAAACGTTTCCCCATGTTCAAGTTTTGAAATTCGAAAAAAGTTGATTTTCGAACCACCCTACCGTACATCACCATGATTAAATGGTTCCGACTAATATCCCTTCTGACTAAAAACTCTGTCAAGCGGTCATAATTCGAGAAAACCCCTAGGTCTTTCTAGTAAATTTTTCTTACCGCGCATATGTGTCACAGTAGCCCCTTGACAGGTTGACACAAAAAAAACATGCAGTGGCGAAAAACGAACATGTAAAACAAAAAAATAAAAAAAAATATATTTAAAAAAAAAAAAAAGAAAAGAAAAAAAAAACAGTGGATTCGATTTGGAAAGGAATTCCAAGATCCGCACAACCTTTTCGCGTATATCAAGCTATAAAATATTAAATACGGTTTTAACAAAATCCTAAAATTAACATGAAAGGCAAAGTTCGGATTTTATAATCAAACAATGTTCTTCTCTAAAATGGAATGGCAAACATGATCCTTAAATTTGGGCTCATCAATTTTAAATTAATACCGCTTCTTTCTTTATCTAAGAGATTATATGCAGAAAATGGTTTCAGTACAATATAAATTGGAAAAGGGTCGAAAAATATTTGTGCAACGGTTTTTCTTGATCCATTTTTTTACGTCGGTTTAGTAATGCACATGATTTCGCTCGTCGTAAAAAAAAAAAAAAAAATTGCGATAAAAGATTTTTTCCTCCATCTTACAAAAATCCGTGATTTATTTGTCGCTTTCATCAACTTACATTTTCGAAATGGATAAAATGCCTGAGAGAAAAGTTTTTTAAAAGTGTTTTTCTTTTAAAGTAAAAAAATCGCATTTTAGACTTAAAAAAAAAAAAAAACTTCAGACGTATGGATTATGTCAAAGCTTGAAGTATCGTCACTCAAGGAAAAGAGAGGAAAAAGAAAAATTGGCTAATGAGTCATAAATTAGAAAAGGGGGCAACATCCTTTATCTTGATCGGAGGCCCTTAAGCGAAATATAAGCTTATAAAAAAAATTATTTTTTTTGTTATTTGTTAAATATCGAATAATGCATTTATTAGACCATATAAAAGCGATCTCGTTGTGCGAGATCTTTTGAAAGGATGAATTGCTTACATCCAGCTGTCGAGTTTTAATGCCGCGCGTCAATCTTCGATCGCGTGTTTTGTTTACATCGGCCCTGGTTTTACGATTTCTGTCCTTCTTTACATTGTATATGGCAATTTCATGTTTTTTAAGGAAAATGGGATTCTTATTCCCGCGAGCAGGATTTATCCCCAATTCATTTATATTCATCCCGAACTAGAACATTAAAAAATCTTGAACCCATTTATTTACATTTAGTCCACTGCTCAAGTTTTGAAGTTACTGTGATCCAACTTCTGAATTTTTATTTTTTTAAAAACGAATGTAAGCAACTTAATTTTTGCACTTTTCAGTCGATCCCATGCTTTGAAGGTCAACTGAAGCATCTCCGTCATAAATACGTTTCGTCTTCATCCGTAATATACTCATCGAATAAAAAATGGGCTGGATCGAATAAAGATTATCCCGCACCCGGCCCAGTAAAGGCTTTAAGGTCCAATTAACCCAGTTAAAAGTTTTTAAAACTTCAAAACAGTTTCGGAGAGAGAGTAGGCATCTCCTTGTCGAATGTCTATTCTAGTGCTTTAGTGTGACTCGGTGGCGTCATTTGGTATCCTTGGGGGGAGCCCCCAAAAGCTTAGTTTGCGCCCCCCCCCAAGACGTTTATGTGTGAGAAAAGAAAAGCGAGTATTTGATAGTTTTCTGCCTAATTTTGATTGGGGGAATGGACCGTTAGTACCCCGAATTGGTGGTTTGATTGGTTCCTTGACCTTTTATCAGTTCTGTAGCCAAGAGGCCGGGGGGGGGGGGGGGCTAGCAAAAGCAATGCCCCCTTTGGCCAACAAGAGTGTCTCCCCTGGCCTTATTTAAGAAAAAATCAGAGAAAGAAAAAGAAAAAAAATTGGTTATTGCAAAATAGGGATAGGGAAATAAAAATGTTAAGATAATTGTTTGTTGAATTAATGAAAAGTAAACATCATATTAGTCACAAATGGAAAATCCAAGTATTAACTTTTATCTTTAAAAAAAAAAAAAAAAGAAAAAAAATCAACAAAAATGATGCTCCCCCTAGTACGTACTTCCCTCCCCCCCTAAGGCTTTAGTGGACTTAGCTATCGTTAGCAGTGGACCGCAATGACAATGCATGGATATTAACCAAGAATCTATTCAAGTTGTCAGAGTCCCGACATTTTAAAGTAAATAAAAAGTCCAACTTATTATTCACAGGATTAGCAGGTGCATACCTATCTTGAAAATCAATCCTGGTACTCAAGACAAATATAGGAGCGCAAAGTGGACTTTATGTTTGTGCACGGAAAAAAAAGTCAAGTTTTTTAAATAGAATTTGAGTGTAAAACACCGAAAGAGTTGGGTTGTCTAACCGAAATTAAAACTTTAAAGTATTCTCATTTATGAAGCTACAAATGTTAACGTTTTTTAAAAATTATTACATCGATTTTTAGAACACATTAAATTTTTAAATCTTGAAAATTTTAATCGTATAAATTCGTATTTTTTCCTTAATTTCTCTTATTTCCTCATTTGGGATCTCGGACACTAACATTTATATTTTTAAAAAAATTATAATAATTTTTAATTAAAGTTTGAAGAACTATTAACAACAGTTCAAAAACTACAAGATGGCTTCTCGCTTGGTGCACTCGTACCGGTATCTTTCAGTGTTTTACACTGAAACGTTAAGTTCTGGCGACGAAATTTCTCATTTAAAAAATAATTTTTTTTTTAAATGCTAAAATAAAAACCGAATTTAGGTTTTCACTATGGAATGTTCCGTGTTTAAAACTGAAAGATTAATGAGAATAATTCACTTGAGTGATCAGTTCTAAACCCTGACATTTTCATACTTCTGCACTGAAAAATTAATTTTTTTAATTTAATGAACTTTTCAGATTTTTTTTCAGCCAATATTCCGTGAATGTAGTTGGAGATATTCTCGAACAAGAAATTTTAGATTTTTAATCCTTAGAGTCTTACTTGTCCAGAACCAAAATCTGTGCAAATTTCTCGGAATTTTGTTGAAATTTGTAGTGCCCATCCCTACCCGATACTAGGGATGGACACAACACAAGACAACACAAGCACAAGACGGTCTTGTTTAGTTCTTGTGTATTGCTCAAGATCTTGCAACATTAGGGTACATCATTTCCGACAAAGTTTTTCCGATTTTGCTCCTCCATGGAAAATAGGTTCATTTTATGTTAAAACTGCGATATAAATTTTAAAATAATTTTTTTTTCACCGTTTAGGGGTTGCTCAAGGTCGATAAAGGTAGCGGCGGTATGATTTATTTTAGGCAGGGCTGTATATTGGTAATACCTCACTAGTGAAAATATTGGTATTAACAAAAGTACTCTATACTAGGGTTTTCGAGGTCCTAGAACACGAATTTCACTATCCCGAATTTTTCCGATTTATCCCTGTGACGTCATTAGCGTTTTTATCGAGCCAATGCTTGGTTTTTCCTCGTAAAATTCGGCTTAATCTCGAATTTGGAGCCCTGAAATTTTTTTAAAAGTTGGTATCGCTCATACTTATGCTAAAATATCCGCAGAACACGAATTTCACTATCCCGATTTTCCCCGATCAACCCCTGAGTAGGAATATAAGTGTAAATTTGATTTTTTGGGCCAAAAATGGATTTTTCTGCCAAAAAATAACAACAACCCCTCACCTGTTTGATTTAGAGGTCATGTTCAATGAAATTTTTTACTCTGGTTACTCTAATTAATTATTATCTTTTGCGTTTCGAATCAATTTCCGAAATTTTTTGACGTCGGAAAAAATTTGAAACTTAAAAAAAATTAAGGGTGGAATTTTCCGACCGTAAAAAATTTCGGAAATTGATTCGAAACGCAAAAGATAATAATTAATTAGAGTAACCAGAGTAAAAAATTTCATTGAACATGACCTCTAAATCAAACAGGTGAGGGGTTGTTGTTATTTTTTGGCAGAAAAATCCATTTTTGGCCCAAAAAATCAAATTTACACTTATATTCCTACTCAGGGGTTGATCGGGGAAAATCGGGATAGTGAAATTCGTGTTCTGCGGATATTTTAGCATAAGTATGAGCGATACCAACTTTTAAAAAAAATTTCAGGGCTCCAAATTCGAGATTAAGCCGAATTTTACGAGGAAAAACCAAGCATTGGCTCGATAAAAACGCTAATGACGTCACAGGGATAAATCGGAAAAATTCGGGATAGTGAAATTCGTGTTCTAGGACCTCGAAAACCCTAGTATAGAGTACTTTTGTTAATACCAATATTTTCACTAGTGAGGTATTACCAATATACAGCCCTGCCTAAAATAAATCATACCGCCGCTACCTTTATCGACCTTGAGCAACCCCTAAACGGTGAAAAAAAAATTATTTTAAAATTTATATCGCAGTTTTAACATAAAATGAACCTATTTTCCATGGAGGAGCAAAATCGGAAAAACTTTGTCGGAAATGATGTACCCTATTGCAACATAAGGCAGTGAAGCTCTAAGTTAATATTTTTTTCTTCTCCCACTTTTTTTGTAATGGCGGTGAAGAAAAAAGTAAACAAAAAAATATAAACAAAGCCATATAATTATTTGGCGAAAGGAATTGTGTCCATTGCCAAGGTAATTGTCCTATTTACATCAAATCATATTGCAAACATGACATTTTCCAAAACGTTTTGCATGGTAAAACGTTATGTTTCACATATAATCAGAAAATATAGGAAAATCTTGAACAATTCTCACGTCAAGGCAAGATCTTGTTTTTCATTTGTTTTCAACGCAAAACCACAACACAACACAAGAAATCTTGTGTTGTCGTCCATCCCTACCCGATACCAACGGCTTGCAATCTAAGAGAGATTTTAGAAGATCTTACAGAATTAACAAATACAAGATCAATGCAAGATCGAAAAAGTTACCATGTAACTCTACAATACGCAGCCTTTTCATTCCGGATTTTTATCCTTTAATTAGTTTGATTTTTTTTTCATTTACCGCTCCGTGAAAAAGACGAATCAGACTTCATCTGATTATTTCATTCCTGTCAACCCATTTCACCCTCAGAGTCGAAAGAAAAAAAAAACCACTATCGAAAAAACTTTTTTTTTCTTTTTTCCACACTCTTTTTATATAACTTTTATGTTACTTTATCCACTTTCGAAAGAGGTTTGACGATCTCCGTAAGATAAAGATAAAATTTTCAAATTATGTTAAAAAAAAAAAAAAAATTCCGCTTCATTTACTAATGCTTCTTTCTTAAAATGTCAGATTCGAACCCGCATTAATTCACCTTTCAGCTAACTTATTTAAAAGATTTCCTTTTTTTTTCTTCTTCTCTCCCTCTCACGGAAATAATATACGGAACGGACGGAAAATATTCAAAGGAATGTTAAATGGGATTAAAGCAATGCCGGGTCCGGAGCATTAATCTTTCGCAATAGCGACCTACGTTCTTTGAGGAATGGACACTTAAAACAAGCTGACAGGGAAAGAATAGAAGCATTTCAAGTTGTGGATTTATTGGCGAAATTCTCAGGAGGAAAGTGTTATAGAATAAATTGGTTCCACGTGGAATTATGATCATGACTGATGAAAAGTTGATTTGCGATTCAAACGGAAAATAAAGTGAATTTTTTTTTTCTGGTTGCGTTGCCTGCTGTCCGTGTAATTCAATTAAAAGAGCCAATAAACGAGTAAAGTTACGATTGTCGAGCTAACGCGAGGGATCTGAATGGAAATAGTAAGCAATCTATAAAAGTGCTTTGCAAATATTAAAAAAAAAAAAAAAATTGATACCAAACCTGAGGCGAAATCATTTTATTTTTTTATACTGTATAATGGCTTCTGGCATATATGATTAATACCCATTTATCAGGAGTTCAAACCCACGGATTGTTTGGTTTTACGGGATTACAATCTTTTCAATTAGAATTGTTTTATTCTCCTGTTTCTCTGTTCTGTTATTCTTCAATTATTTTTGTCCTGCTTATTTTGTCTCGTTTCCTGCATTATGTTTTTCTTTTTTGCTTTTTACTACATTTGTGTCCGGTTTCTACGGAAGCCATGAAGGGTAGAAGGTCGGAGTGATGACCTGTCCATGTATCGGTTTGGCTGTCAATGAAGTTAAGCAGCATTGATGCGGGCCAGATTCTGGATTGGTGACCGCACCGACACTCTTCCCCTATGGCGGGGATGGCGGGAACTTACAAATGCAGTCATCTTAAGGTCACTGTACGAGTTGGTTGTCGCATACCAGAAAAGAAGAAAAAGCAGATAAACAGACCTACGTTATGCAGTTAATTGAAGAAAAGACGAAGGACCTGCGATAAGCAGCTAATAGAATAATAAAAAGAAAAGAGGGAGAAAAAAAAAAAAAAAAAAAAAAAAACAGGGTCAAAACTATTTGCCGGTTGTGTCGTTGTTTGTTCCAGATTTGACATTTGCTTGTTCCGGAACTAGCAATTTTTAACACTGGTAGTTTCGGAGCTGACAGTGCTTGTTCTGGAACTAACAATGTCAGTTCAGAAACTGACAATTTTAACCCTGTTAATTCCGGAACAGGAAGTGCTTGTTCCGGAACTGACAGTGCTAGTTCTGGAACTGACAAATCATTTTTTAGAATTTTTTCACAGATCCCCATTCCTTTTGATTTAGGGGATCGGGAGGATCTCCATAAAAGAATTAACTTGCTGCTCAAACAAAAAAGTTTAGGTTCGTGAATTATCCTCCGGGGATCGGCCCCCCCCAAAAATGTCACATCTGAATTCCCCCCTCCTGGGACAATCCCTCCCATCCACTTTCACCCCCCTACTCCCAAGGGCTAAAAACTGTATCAATATAAAATAAAACACGATGCACAGATTCTTTCTCTCAAAAAATCTCCTTGTAAACCACACCTTTCCACGTGCAATCCATTCCAGCCCAGCCCATCCTTCGATTCTTCCGTCTTTGGCTGCCACAAAATTCAGTTTGATGATAAAAGGTCACATGTTAAGGACGTGAAGTGAAATCTTTTGAAAATACGTTCGCAACTTGCTCATGAAGGGACTCGAATCCTCGTTTGCCTCGGAGTTGTTCAAACTTCTGGAAAGTAACGAGTTTGCATGCGAATTACTCGTAATTTTCCTCCACGTCCTTGATCCTTGATCTCAATAGTTTCTTTAAAAAAAAAAAATTTGCGACGAGCCATCAAAAATCCGTTATAAAAATTAAGTTCGATGTTGGCTAATTCGAGCTAGTACAAGCTTTTATAACCTCTTTTTTACTTTGTTTTATTTTGCCTTTTTTTTTTCTTCCATTCAAAAAATCCTGGTCTCGTTCTTTTTTCCCCAATTGCAAATAACTACGATACGAATTTAATTTAGATCTGCGGACTTAAGAAATGCAGGCGCGGACTGGAGTCGGGGAAACTAGAATTTGAGGCATAAATTATGGGCATTTGCTATGAACATTTTTTTTGGCTTCTTTAAAACAATGACTCACTCAAACGGGCGTCCTTTAGAGACGTTAGATTGAGGCGCACCGGAATCGCCCGGGAAACCTGCCAGGGTCAGGTAGGAACCTGTCAGAGGCTGTCAGAACCCTTCAGGCGCGGGCCAGTTTGCGCCTGACGGAATATTGATATCAAATCATATTTTTCTGTCTAATAACGAAAGTAAGACACTAGTATATTTAGATGCCTTAGGATCAGCTGTATGTTCAAGGACCCCAGATCAAAATCCGTTAAAAAAAGAAAGTTTCCATTATTATCCTGTTTCACAGTTTCCATTATTATCTCTCTTCACCCACTTGAAGCCGTCTTATCTCCTCGACAGCGCCTTCTATTTCTCGAACCCCGGCATTTTAGAAGCCACTTCCATCATTCTACGTGACCGACTTAACCCAAACTTAAACTCCACAGGAGAAATCCTTCACGCCCAGTAAAAATATTTACTTTAACCTAGCACCTTCTCCAATTTTTTTTCCCCCTTCCTTTAAACTTATTCCAGTTTACCTCTTGGACTTCCTCGCGAAATTAAAAAAAAAAAAAAAAAAAAGCTCTCCACGTGATGCAAAAAAGGCCTAATTAACAACTTAATTAACTTCCGACGGGAAAGGGTATCTCCTTGTAACAAAGTTGGGGCTTTTGTTGTTCCGAACGGAAAAGTGAAAACTTAATTAATGCACTGTTAGTGTACCTTCAGCTTCTCCCAGCGAACTTCTCAAGGATTCTCAAGACAATTAGAATAAAATTTGCGAAATTCGAAGAGGCGGCGGTAAACGGCCGGTTATGGGTAAAACAACCCCCATCTCCTTTTCGCCATTATGGAAGAAGAAGAATTTCAAACTGAGAGAGAGAGAAAAACGAAAAGAGAAAAAAGGACCGAAACACTTCTCAAAATTTCATTTCTAACAAAACTGTTTCAGTTTTCCCGGGGAAAAAGTTTTTTGAGACCGGGTTTTCTCCTACAAAGCGCCATCTCCTTTCTACTACGGCAAACATTTTCGTTCATAAATAAAATTCATTTTCCAGACGGTTGATTTTTGGGTCTTTTAAGTCCGTTGCTCTCACAGAGAGCATTTTTTTTTTTTTTTTTTTAGTAGCTTTTATAATCGTAAAACAAAAAATTTTATGAGTTATTGTTGATGAATGAAAAAGAAAAAGAAAAGCGATAAATGAATGATGTATGAAATATTATTGAAGTCATGCCAACATCACTATACCGAAACATATGGTTCACTTATCGTATCATTTTTTTCGCCAGCATTTTTTGAAATTATTGCTTATTTGCATATATGATTATTTTTTAAAATAATGTTCTCCAAAAAAAAAAAAAAGTTGCAACATTATTATTTTTTTTTTTTCATCTTGTTGGAAATTGCTACATGAAAGAGGTAATGATCTCGTTAACGCCAAAGAGCAGAGAGAGAGAAAGAGGAGAAAAAGAGAAACCTTTAAAAACCTTAAAAACTTTTGACGCTCGCCAAAAAAACTTCGGATTTTTTTTTCTTTTTTCCTTTTTTTTTTTTCAGCGCACTATTTAGATCGTTTTATTGCTATTTTCATTGCGACCATTTTCTTTGAAATGCTTATTCCTTATTCTTTCTATTAAACGTCAATAACAAAAACCTAACCGACGATGAGAGAAAAAAAAAAAAAAAAAAAAAAAAAAAAAAAGAAAAAAAGAGTTTAAATTTGATTACTCTTTCGAGATCAGAAAAAATTGTCACTCAGGGACAGATGTGACTTATCATCGATCCTAAACATTTTCCTCTTCATTTTCCCATATTTTTTTTTTCCTTCGGTATCTTCACAAAACCCTTCAACTTCTTTCTTTTTCTTCACGTTTTTTTAATAACATGCCTCAATTCTATATTCATTTTCAGACTCTCTAATTATTCATTTTATCACTTTTTTTTGACGCCGTTTTATTAAAAACTCGTGCTTTTCTTGAATTTTTTTTTTTTGTGCTTTGCAGATAAAAATCGTTTTATTCTCAAAACACTTTTCTCGTTTTTTTTTCCTTTCATCCTTTCCCAGACGCGCAGAATAAATTAATCATTATTATTTTTCAAAACACGAAAAAGTTTCTTTTCAGCAAGGCATTCAATAAATTTCCAAATGGCTAATCCTATTTAAAACGCTAACGAAATTTAATCTTTTATATCCGTATAGCTTTAAGCTCTGTAGCCCGCAGAAATTTGACCGCACAAACACCCACATGGCCTCAATAAGAATTATCAACTCGAAACCAAGAAGCGTTTTTTCTCATTTGTTCCTTGTGCACCGCAAAACAAGAGATAAAAAAAATACACACACACACAAAAAAAAAAAAAAAAAAAAAAAAAAACCTTATTACATTTTCCGAAAAAAAAAATTTTTTTTTTTAGCTATTGCGGAAAGCATCACCAGTTTTTTTATTTTTCTTTTTCCGTATTTCGTTTCCTTTCCCTCTTCGATTTCAATATCTCTAGTCTACCGGAATTCCCTTTATAAGCAGAAATTTTCATGCAAGTACGCAGATTTCATCACCTTTGTGGGTCTTGTCACCTCTCATGCAGTACAATTTTGACGCTGATTTCATTTTCAAAGAATATAAAGCTAAGAATAAAACAATACGAGAAAATGAACTAAAAAAAAACGAACATCATTCCTCAGCGCTCTGTGAGTCGAGCAAATCCCACGGAAAGAACGGTGGAAAACCTTACTACGCTTTCTTTTCCCCCCAGGCCCGGAGAAGATAATTAAACAAAAAAAAACAGCGCAGGAAGAAAAATAACTAAAATCCTACCGTGACAATTTGGAAATTGTACAAAAAAAAAAAAAAAAAAAAAAAAAAAAAAACGAATTTACTTACCAAGTAACTCCACCACAGTAGCTCCTCCTTTTCTCTACCCTTTTCAAAGAGATGCAGAACACTAATAACGATACTTCGAAATAGGCTGTGCAAGCGTGACGTCACCCATGTATTTTGTCCATAAGGGCCTTCCAAGTTAATATGGCCGCTAAGTACATGATCTTATGTGTTCCAAGTTGATAGCATAACCATATAATGGAAGGCGGCTGGCACAGCCTACAAGGTCACTTGCTCTAGGCACCACATCTAAAGAGCCTTTAGATAAATCACTTCTAGATCATCGACGATCATCTATGCCAGGCGCCATTTTGAATTTGCCAATTGGAAAGCAAAATTGACAAGAACAATCTCTGAGCGAAGAAGAAAGCTGCGAGGTCTCCATACCTATCAAAAAGCAAAAATTTACGAATTTTAATACAAAACTTGATATTATGGTCATAAAGAAATCTATAAAGGATTGTAACTAAAAATTTAAACTTCAAAATCTAGTCCCTTTTTTGAATAGCAGTTTTATATAAAAGTTTTCAGACCTATAAGACTGTATCATTGTCACAGAAGCAACCGCAGTTGCTTCAAAATTTCGTAGAACCATCTGTCGTCTGCTCTTGGAACTAAAACTTTCGTATTTAAGGGAGACACACTCAGAAAAAAAAAAAGGCTAATGTGGAAACCAAATTTTCTTGTGACAAGACATTTTCTTAAAAATCATGCGAAAAAAAATAAAAATATCTTGTCAAGAAACAACCTGCCCGTTGTCATAAAGCATTTTTGTTTTGCTACGAAACATCCCGATTTTATTGCAAGACAAAACTTGTTCAAGACATTATTGCTTTTCTTTTTATGTTTTTAATTGTTTTCTAAAAGCACTTTTTATTCAACTGTCTTTTGCAAAACTAATGCGCATGATCATATGCCTCCAAAATTTTGCGCTCATTTTTTTCTGTCGGGTCTCTTCCAATTAAGGGTCTCTAATGGTTACTAAAGAAAAACATCGCATGCAAATAAACAAGAAATAGGAAAAAATAATAGGGAGAGCCAGAAAAAATATGGAGGCGCAACAAAACCCTTCTTCAGCTAATTTTTCACGAACTGACGAAAATTTTGGCCATCCCGTAAGCTATCCCGACAAATAACCTTGCTTTTTCAGATAGGGAAACCTTGAAATTCAAAACGCCATATTTTACCAATCTGACAAGCCCCACATTGCTTATTATCATTTTAACATTCGGAAAAAAAATAACAAAATTTTTTAGAATCGCGTAATCAAAACTTAAAATCAATCAATAAGACGCATCCAATCTTTTTTTTTTTTCTTTTTACCGCAAAAATTTTGTATTCCCGAAAATCCAAACAAAAATCTGACATTGTTTTAACATTAATCCATCAAGCGGTTTTGTAAACAAAAAAAAAAAAAAAAAAAAAAAAAAAAAAAAAAAAAAAATCCAAAGAAAGAAAAGGCATTATCATCGCGCCTAATGGCACGAATCGAAAAACGCTAATGGGTTCAATATTTGGTTTAAGTGTACATCGTAACCCTGGAAAAGGGTTCAGGAACGAGAAGATGGGAGAGGGAAAAAAAAAGGTCGATTTTTATCACATATAATTCATCTCGATCACTTTCACCTAGAATCTTTCAAAATATCCAGACCGAAATGTCTTTTTTTTCTTATTAATAATAATAATAATAATGGATATCGTTTGCAACGAAGAAAGCTTTCTTCGATTCTTTATCTTCTACAATTTCATATATTCGGCATCATCCTTTTAACCAGTTTAAGAGGTCGTTGATGAATAAATAACGGATATGAAAACGGGCGGGGCGGGGACGTAGGCGGATTCGAGTTACATTTTGGGTAAATGTGTCTCGCCCTTTTTAAGCCCCAAACTGTCCACAACTTCAAGACTACTGGTAACCGACAATATGTCTGGAACATTCGCTCGCATTCAGCTTTTTCGTAAATCATGCCAAAGTTTTGTTTTGAGACATATTTCGTTGCTAAATAATTCTTCATATTCCATACGCTTTGTCTTCAAAAGACCGCCTTTCAACAATAGCATTTTATATATGGAGGGAAAAAGAAAAAAATAAAAAAAATACAATATTCGAATTTTTGCCTTGATAACTCCATTATACCCCTATACCAGATTTTCAGATTATATAGAGATAAAAACCAAATTACATTTTCCCCCAGATTTTTTTTTTCCCCAAATTTATGAGAAAAAATCAGATTCGAGCAATTACTATTCATTTGTCTGCCCCTTTATTAATTCCGCGAATTGCAATTTATTTCCGGTCGAGAGAAAAAAAAGTAGATTTACTACCATTTCGTTGCCTCTCAGATGTATTAATATTGAGTTGATTCGAAAAATCGAAATCCACGATATAAACAATTCAATATGGCATGCAACCGCAGTAGTCGGAGAAAAAGATTTTAATTTTTTTTTCTGTTCCTTTTGAAATTTTTAGAAAGGATGGAATAATAGGATGTGTCGCTTGGGTCAGGAGGGATTTATAAAATTTTCGCACCCTAAAAACCTCTATTGGGATGATGACCGATGGGGTTTAAATGTCATTATGCTTTTCATCAGTTCATTATTTTAAATAATTTCAGTGTGAATATTTCCCTCAGAGTATTTTCTATCTCTTTCCTCTTCTTTCGGGCTTGGGTCTTTTTTCTAATATTCTCACACTCTTTGTAATTTCCTTTCGTGCCAGAGGTTTTAAGATGAAAATTAACGACCATGCAAAAACCTTGTGAATAGCGATGATATCCTGATGAAGAGCTGCTGAATCTTTGGGTGTAGTATTCGTTTTTTTGGAACAGAAAATACTATTTAGGGAGTAAAGACCAAAAAGGGAGTGAGGGAAATCGTTTTTTCTTGGTTCATGGAATGAAGACCAAGCCCCGAACCAGCTCCCTGTTCAGTCTGATTTAAGATCAGGTAACAATGGGAATAGCTGCTGCAATGATAATCATCATCATCGTGGGGCGTAGTACGTTACTACCATAGCTGAACGCCATATACTCGATTCCCTTACAATGTAGGGTGTATGGAAGTGAGGATGTACAATGTGAGGATATTTCCTAGGCCTTACCCCTATAAATGTGTCAAATGCCAGTTTGACGACAGGCTCACCCATGCTGGCTTTTGCTTGCACTGAGCGGGACCTCCTTTATTTAGACACAGAATCCGAACCGTGTGGGGACTTACGTCAATGATTGACTTGTAACTTGTATTCAGTGGTGAACGGCTGTGAAAAAATCCGAGCCATATCCTAGACATGAACCCAGACCCGACTCCTCAATCATTTGGTTCGAAGTCGGAGATTCAATACTGCGCTAGGGGCGCCCCTAAAAGATTTAATGATACTGATTATTAATCAGTGATTAAGTTAAATTATTAACTACGCTAAGAACAGTTTTTATGATTAAGCTCTTTCTGAAATAATTTTCTTAACACTGACTTGAACAACGAAATGCAGTAGGTCTAAACTGGAGGTCATAGTGAAAAAACATAGCGTGCCAAATCCCACGATGAATAACTTAGGTAAAAATAAGTTAGGTTCCTGTTACTGAATCTTAAGTTGGGTCTTGTGACGTCTAAACATTTGAGTTGATAATACAAAAAATTAGGTAATTATTACTAAGCGTTATTAATCATTGTGGTGAACCATATCCTAGTTCATAGCGCGCTCGACTCTCAGTCATGAGATGAGGCGCGTCGTGCTTCTATCCTAGTTCGCAGCTAGGACTTTTTCTCAGGTCAAAACTAGTGCGCTAGTCAGAAAATCACTGGTCACCACCCCTCGTTAGGTAACGGCAAACCACCGAGTGGTAATTGCCTCGTAAATCTCTCAAATATAGCCGTTCTGAACCGGCGTTAAACTGTAGGTCCCATATGCCTGTGAGCGCACGCACAGGTGTATGTGAGAGATCACCACGCTCGTAATCGAGTAAAGGACTAAGAAAAAGATTAATCATTACGAACGCGTAGTAACTTTTTCTCCGTGTATTGTCTTTAATAACTTTGTACGTTTGAAGTTTTTGACTTCAACAAAGTAAGCGTCCCCTGCATACCCACAACGTAGGCTTCTACCAGGTGACATTATCCATACGTCTCAAGCTTTTTACAGGTCAACTGTTCTATTTTCATTCCTGTAAATCTTAGTGACAATCACAGCAGATGGTTACCAACCGCAATAAACCTCAAGGATTTAGTGACAGTTCTATCCACCCCATCACCACTTTCTTTTTTAGCCGACGGTGTTAATGACGATCTTTGTTCTTTAGCAACCACGAATACTGAACCCGGTTTCCTCCTTCTTGGTTTATTACCCTGAAGCAGGGTGCATTAGCACCCCAGGAAGTGCCTTGTTTCGATTGTGCCTTTCAGACCTCTTCTGTCCTCTGCCAGAGCCAGATGGACAGCTTCAGGGAGTGAAACTCTCATAAGAGGCATAAGCTGGTCCACCCGTCGGGCGCCGGCTTTCCACTTTTCCTTCTACCATCAAATTTTCCATATACCCATTTCTCCTGGCGGTATGGTCAAAGAAGGTTAAGTAGGCTTTACTAATCAATGGAAGAGAAGTCACCAGTGGTGTCCTGTAGTTACATACTCACCAGTTTGTATTATTAACGGTCGGCCCCTTCACAGATGAATTTAACAATGGCATTGACAGAAAGATGTCTTCTCGTCGTCTAAAAATCTCTTGACATTCCGATGCTCTTCTCAAGCTGTCAGAAAACGTAATTCAAAGTATTTCAAATAACTCCCTTCAAACAAAAAAAAATCAATGTTAACCAAAATACCACCACAAAACGGACGATTTAAAAGACAAAGTTGATGGGTATTCAGCTGAGGCGAACACCGAGAATCAAAGAGAAATATAAAGATCCGACTAAAAGGGTTCGACGAGGATAAAACTCAATTGAGAACTAATTGAAGGTTTAAAATGAAGCCAATGATGTCAAAGGGAGAAATTGTACGTTCTTAACCTTTCTTTCTACTTTATCTCCTTCGGTCAGATTTACTACGATTCATTGCCACCTGAAATGTTTTGAAAATGAAAGGAAAAAGGAAAAAAAAAAGGGGGTAAAAAAAAAGAAAAAAAGAAAAGCTTGGCCTTTTACAAAAGAGTGAAAAAGACAGAATGGGCCACATCTTGGATATATAATCAATATCGAAGAGTGACATGGAGTAAAGAAGTTAGAAAATTTCTTTTTTCATATCTTATATATAACATCACGCCAGTCTCATGTCGGCTCTTTTGCTTTCGGGTCACTTAACGCTTATGGATATTAGAATTTTTTTTTCCCCGTCTACTCATAAAAGAAAACCGAATTTTTTTTTATCTTCTTATAAGACAACACAACACTTTGGTTATTAGATCACGTTAAGAAGAAGCGATCCGTATTGTAAAACAAGTTGGAAAACTTGTTAGGGAAAATCTTTGTTATTCCCAGTAGAGATCAGTATAACACTTTTCATTTCCTTTTAAAGATTTTTTTTTTTTTTTTTTTTTTTTTTTACGTTAACGATTAAAGATGTTTGTTTTTACCAAGAAAACCGGAAATACAAATTTTTATCCGAATGATTTGAAACAAAATCCGGAAACAAAATAATGCAACCGCCATTTTCATTTCGTGAGAAAAAAAAATCTAACTAGGCAAGAGGGAAGAAGAAAAAAAAATATAACTTGAACAGTAGCCAAAACCGCACTAGCAACTTTCCCCATCGCATAAATTGCGGATTCCGATCGTCGAATTCATTTCGTACTATAATTTGTACTATAATTCGTTATAATTATTTCTCTTTTTCTTTGAAAAATACAAAGGATGGAAATCATGTTCATTGTTTCGTTTATGATTAAATTCGACCTTGCAAGGGGTCAGGCTGACCGAGAAACTTTTTTTTTTTTTTTTTTTTTTTTCTGAATTATTTTCAGCGATAAAATATATCGTCGCACGTGTTTTTTCGTTACATGTTTTTTAAAAGTCTCTTATTATTATGCTGAGTTGGTTCGTGTCGTTTGTTTTGTCGTTACAAGAATGACAAACGCACGGGACAAATTAAAAAAAAAAAGGACCTTCTTTTCGGACATCGAAAACGTTGTTTTTCCATTTACATACCCAAAAGATGGGAAGTCGGACAGGAAAAAAACGGAAAACACCAGTTGTTGCTGATTCAGTATTCAGCGCGACTCGTGATAGCTGCTGTTTTTATGAATTTTTTTGCAAATTCTTGGTCAGATTTTTTCCCGGGAAAAAACATTTTTTTCTAAATCTTTTTTCTAAGGAATTTTGCTTGAGCGTGAGCGACTTTTAATTTTCTTTGGTTGTCTTTTTCTATAAAAAGAAAAGAATTCGAACAGTGGCAGGTTTACCATCAGGGCCGGCTCTTGTTCTGACTATAAAAGCAGATAGAATTTGAAACTCGTAGTAAGGGAGCGGTGCAAGTGGAATTTTAGTAAATTAGGCGGTGGTCCGTGGCCTAGTTGATAGCGCGCTCGACTTTTAATCATGAGGTGAGACGCGTCGGGCTTCTATCCTAATCCACAGCTAAGAATTTTTCACACGTAAAAACTAGTGCTCTAGTCAGAAAATTATATAAATGTTCGAATGCCCGAACCAAACTTGAGCAAACAAGCTTTGGTAGTTATTTCAGCACTGCCAATTAATTCAGGCAGTCAATCGCACCAATAAATACACCATCAGACAGAAAGATCGCAAGAAGCTTTTTCTAAAAATATTTTCTCCTTTTTTCATCCTCAAAATGCGTCAGTAAGTGCTGAAAATATTTTATAGCGATATTTCTTCACTACTTATATGAAATTAAAAAGTTAAGAGAAAAAAAATTCTCTTGCCACCATAAAACTACTCAACGGGGACACGCCTTAGATTACTTCCGGTGTGCACATCAAAACAAAGATGAGTCGACTCGACTCCGTTTTGCTAAAGTAATTGCAAAAAGCTTTTTTCCTTAAAATCGACAAACCATAACAAACACGACTACATTACATTAATAAAAACGAAAAGGATGGAAAATATAGAATAACATATTTTTTGGTTTATAATTTCGCCCATAAAAAAAAAAAAAAAAAAAAAAAAAAAAAAAAAAGATTAACGATACATGCTTTATAACATTTACAGCGCTTCAACGAGGGAAATACTTTTTTTTCGGCATTTAGGACAAAAATTTGAGAGAAAAAGAAACTTTTTTCAAGAAACGAAATAACTGATAAAGGAAAAAGAGTCAAGAAGTTTTAATAACTTATCTGCTTCTACCCTTCTTCACCCTTTACAAGTTTTTGACTCTTTTGCAAAAGGGGAAAAACAGTTTTGCTTATACTAAACGGAAGACGTTTAAAGAGAAACACACTGTTACATTCTATTTCGAGGTCTAAATGAAGCAGAAAAATATTTTTCTCATAATCATTTGTTATGAACGAAATGCAATAACAATATAAGAGATAGAAAAAAAAAAAAAACGAAATACAGTAAACACTCCATTACCTTTCTCAATCGAAAATCCAAATGGATCATTTGAATAGTTATGCGTAGCAATCGTTTTCTTTTTTTTCTTTCGTGTTTGAGTCAGCTCATAAACAAAAAGTTGATAGAAACCGGGCAGATGGAAATGAAAATGAAATAAAAACGGTTTGTTGACATTGGCAGCGAGAAATGGCAATGATTTGTTTCCATGGAAACCATATTTTGTTTCGCATTCTTTAAATTTTCAACCATAAATCAAACGATCTTTAAATAATTTAAAATAAAATTTAATTAGGAAGGTTCGGAACCTGAATAAAAAAAATAAAAATAAAAAGGAACTCTTTTTGTTTGTTTGTTTTTGCTTTGGTTCGTTCATAATTTCTCGCGGTTGCCGATTATCGTTTTTTTGGCTTATTTCCCGGCCCCGTTGCATAGCAGGCGAAAGTGCAACCGCAGTCATTATTTTGATGATCTTGTCATCTCGACATTTACAAGATGCTTTTTTTTTTTTCTTTCCTCCTGGGGTTTTAATGACTCAACCACGTGGCGAAAATCCGTCCAACTTTAAAAGTATTCCGCGGTTAAATCCCAAGGATTTTCATTTTACGTCAAAAAACCTATTCCCACCTTTCCGTCCTTTTGTCACTTTGTAAATTCAAACTTCCCTCCACTCGAAAGCTTTGATTTTCGGGATGAAAATGTTTAATATTCTCCAGGTCCACTCTACACTCGACAATGATAAATAGAGTATGGGGATGAATGAATAATGCATTTATGAATATTTGAAAAGTTCATTTTCAATCTTTACTTTTCTTTTTTTTTTTTTGGGATGAGGAATCCAGAAACAAAACGCATCGCGTAAAATTTTCATATTCATTTCACCCCCCCCCCCCCCCCCCCGTCCTTCAAAATAGTAAAAAAAAAAACTAACAACAACACTACCGTTGAAAGCTTTCCCTTTCTTGTTTTTTGCTATTGCTGACAGTAAATGAAAATAGTAAGCGCTGTGAGAATAAGATCTGGTTTATATTAAACGATATCAAAAGCAACGAACCATTACATTTCGAATTCTATACGGTATTTTTCTCTCATTCGCTTAAATGTAACTCTTTGTGAAAGTTCGCGTGTTATAAAAAAAAAATTGCTCTATATAAGAATACTTAAAAATCGGATTTGAATGTTCGCTGAACGAGTCACTCGGTTTAAATATTTTCCCGGGATCATGGATTATTATTATCATAAAGAGGTAAATACAGCGTGAAATTTTCAATGCCGTTCGCTACACAGTAATTCTTAGCATCTAGATCGGAGATATTTTGTTAAACAACCTCCGAACCGTATTCGATTAAACTTAACTTACCTTAAATTTTAACCGACGCGCACGGGTCTTAACAGTGAGCTTTTCAATCACATCTTCGATTTGATAATGCAGTCGCTGATCAAAGCTAAAAACCAATCCAACTGAATTTCCGTTCAAAGAATAAATTAATTCCATGAACTAACTTGGATTAATCGCATTTTGTGGCAGAGCCTCTAATTCGCAACCTGTAACAGAGAACACATAGTTTTAAAATTCTGCTCTAGTTCGAAAGGTTCGAAAGGTCTAGACTAGAAAGAAATATTTTTCAGGGTATAAAAGAACCTAACCATATTTTTGCAGTCATGCATATATAAAAGAAATAACAAGCCCGAGGTTGTGTGAAAGATGTTCCTTCGCCCTTCTAACCCATAAAATAAACACTATAGTTAGAACAAATGGGAAGTTCCGTGCTCCTCAAGACCTTTTGAACCGAGCTAGACTTACCCGCAGATATGAAATGAATTATTTTTAAAGGACGATTTTTTCGAATTTTTTCAAAAAACTTTTACAACGATTTTTTTGGAAAAAATTGTATTATTTTAAATACAGTTTTTGATGCCCTACCATTTTTCCTAATCCATTTTTCTAAAAAAAGTAAATTCATTTTTCTAAAAAAAAAAAAATTTCTAATCCATTTTTTTGGTTCCTAAAATTTTTTTTCTATATCTATTCTATTTCTTTAATTTTCTTAAAATTTTTTTATTCCTAAAATAAGATTTCCTAAAATAAATATTTTTCCTAATTTTTTGAATCCCTAATTTATTTATTGAATTCCAAATTTTTTGTAATAATTTACTAGGCTAGGCAAAGTTGCGAATTTTGGCTTTTCTATCTATTTTTGTTTTTTAAATGTGTTGGTAACTAAGTTGTTTATTTATTATGTCATTCTCAAAATTCTGGAAAATATAAAATATAAAATATATATATATATATAGTATATATATATATTAAAATTCTCGTTTAGACCCAAAAATTTTAGTAAATACAGTATCAAAATGTTTTTCATATATTTACAGTTTTATAATTTTTTTTAAAAATTCTATTATGTTTTTTTTAACACTGTATATTTTTATAATTGTTCATTTATAGTTATATTTTTGTAGTAATGGGCCATTCAAGTATTAAGTAAGCATGATTTTGGTGAATTTGAACCCCCCCCCCCCCCGTGGTAAGATATTTCGCCATACTTAGCTTATGGCGAAGATGGCTGATGGGTGAATGCCCCCCCCCCCCAATCTTACGTAATAATTGAACGTTCCCTAAACATGCAACAGGTTTTGTGCAAAATTTTTGGCTAAAATGGTCATTTCTGCCCAAAAAGTATTATTCTTCAAAAGTATTATTTTGCTCAAATTTCGGAAAAACTATAAGGCTAAATTTGCATTCTGTAACCTTAAGAACATACAAAAGAATCCTTAGGGCGGCCCTTATTTTACGAATTTTTGAATTTTGACAAACGCTCCCCCTAATTCTATTACAGTAACCAAAAGAAAATTCCCTAAATTTTTTTAGATTTTTTGGACGTGTCCCCAGGGACCTAAAAATTTCGAAATTCACGAGAAGACCGAAAAATAAAAACAGTTGTTTTTTTTACGAATATGAAGTTAGAATTTATTTATGACAAACGATTACTGTGCAGAAGACAAAAACATGGAAAAATGTTTCAAAAAAAATTTGGTTATAGCATACTTTGTAACTTATTTTGGCCACTATCACCAGGACCGTATGAGATATATAAGTTCTAACTATATTTTCCTGATCTGCATAAAAATCCGAATAGGAAACATCAATTTTTACATAAAAATAAGATTTTTGAATTTTTGGGTCTTTACGGGAATTTCAAAATTTTTAGGTCCCGGGAGACATGGCTAAGCGACGTCGAAAAAATCTGAAAAAATTCAGGCAAATCTTTCATTACTATAAAAGAATTAGAGGGTGCGTTCACCGAAATTCAAAAATTCATAAAATAAGGGCCACCCTTCTTCTTACTGTGCCGTACCTGTGTCCAGCCGTAGGCAACCATCAATGAGATTTTTATATTCATCTCTATCGGGGGCAATTCTGAAGAGCTCCTCGACACTTAAACCGGTCCAAGCTTTTAAATTACGCAGTCACGATGGGTTTTTCCGGCCTATTTCCTTTTTCCTTCGATATGTCCCTGAATGATTGTCTTTAAAAGTTCATATTAAAGGTCCTCTGAGAAAATGGCCAAAGTATTCCAACTTCCGTCATTTTACGATTTGCAAAGGGTCACCCTAATGGTCCTTATTTTTCGTCCTGAAACGAAACCAAAAACACCAATTAAAAAAGTTTTTCCAAAATAGACCGCCCAAACAACACTCAGCATCACAGGATCTCCAGTTTACAATGTGAACCCGGTGCCACCGAGCTCCCCATCTTTGTTACATTTTTCGTTTTTTAATCAACTGCGACCCTGCTTCCTTTTAGAAATTCTTCTTTTCTCCGCCTCTTACCACCGAAAAAAAGAAATGAGAGGAAATACTGGAATTCCCACGGGTAGCTCCTTCTAGTTTAGCTTTATGTAAAATTTTTTTTTTACAAAAACATTCCGGTTTCAAATAAAAGTTCCTGTCACACCCTGTTGAATTTCGAATCTTGACATCGACTCCATATCTTAGTGACCTCAAAAACTTTCATACGGAATTTTCAAACGAAGGAATAAGAAAATTTGGGTTCTCCAAGGAAAAATTCTTTCCCAGGGATTTCGCCTTCAAAAGCGGGTTTAGATGAAGAATAATCGTAATCTTGTCGAAATTGTTTCGAGATTTCCTTTTTTAAATATATATTACATATAGAAGCATCCGAAAATCGTTTTTGAATCCATTTTCATGTCTCGCGCTGTTTCCGAATCTATTAAATATGACGCTGAAAAAAGATATACTGCCTTCGGTAAATCACCGACTACTCCAGACTCACACAGCCGTAACTGAATATTAAAACTAGAATCTGAATTTCTATAACTTCGACAATAGAATATTCCTTATCAATAAAATGAGTTGTAACATTTTCGTTTTTAATGTCTTTCCCCCCCTTCCCTTTTGCGCTCTAAATCAAGTAACAAGTGCTATAAAAAACTTGGGCGACAGGTTAACTGCCAATTATTCGCCTTATTACAATTATATCGCTCTTAAAACATTAAATTTACGATTTTTAATAATAAATCGCAAAAAAAATTTTTTTAAACGTAAAAAAAAAATCTGTATGGGCTTAATGAAGCGTAAAAGGAAAAAAAATGTTTTCTTCAATAGTTCACCTTGTGGTAAAATTTCCCCCTTCCTTCCTTTCTGTTCCGTATAAAAAAATCTCTAATCTGTTTTTTTTTTTTTTTTTTCTAGTTTTCAGAATGGAAGGATCATGACAGAGACAAACAATCCGTTGGTGAGTATATTAATATTTATCTCAACGAGGAGAGCAAAAAAAAAAAAAGGATGTGGAGGAAAAAATCCATGGTCGGAGTTTACGTTAGAAAAATGAAAGCGAATTAGAAGCATGTTACGTAGACGGCTCAGATTTCTCCTATTTCCCATGGGGATTTTCCCCCTCAAGTAAATGGAAAATATCAGATTTGTATGACTTTGTATTGTTGTATTGGTAAAATGTGGTGATGACACGAAATGGGCCTCATTCAGAGAATGTACAATTTTAAACGGAGGACGGGACTGGATAATTGATCAATAAAAGAAAAATCTTGCTGATCAAAAAAAAAAAAAAAAAAAAAATGCTTATGAACTGAATTATGCTTCTTTCTTTTGCCCTTCCCCCTCCCAGGGGTAGACGAATCGATGGGGAAGGCTCCAGCTCCCGGCGCCTTTTTCAAATCCAACTTTATATTTGGACGTGATTTTCTTTTCACATATGCTATACATAACACGTTCCATAGATATCATTAACCATCCATTTAGGATTAGATTTTTTTTTTCATTTCAAAAAAAATGGGGGTAGATTTTTAAAAGAAAATAGGATTCTTCCTCTCGTGCAAAATGAACGTTTTACATCGGATCTTTTTCATAATTCCAACATCGTGCCCGAAAAGTGGTGGTGATTTCTCGCACAACAACCTGCGCGTACCTGCACAAGTTCGGGGCTTACAGTTTATTCCGATTTCTTCTCCCCCAGAACACTCATAAAAGAAAATGGCTGATGCGAAAACAAGTATGTCCTGTCACAAGACATTTTCTTAAAAATCTTGCAAAAAAGAAAAAAATAAAAATATCTTGTCAAGAAACAACCTGTCCGTTGTCATGAAGCATTTTTCTTCCGCTATGAAACATTCCGGTTCTTTTGCAAGGCAGAACTTGTTCAAGGCATCTCCTTTTTCTGAGAGAAGCCCTGAAGGGTCACGCAACTTGTTTATTGTTCACTGCCAGTTCCGGAGCTGGCAATATGCGTTTGCTGCCAGTTCCGGAACCGGCATTGTTATACCTAAACACTGCCAGTTCCGAAACTGGCAGTATATGTTACTTAACAATAAACAAGTTGCGTGACCCTTCAGGGCTTCCGTAGAAAAGATCAAAACGATATATCACACTCGTGTGGTTTGCCTTTGCCTTGCGAAAGGCAGTGACTTTGAATTTGAATAATACCATTCAAATTTTCAACTTATGTCATACGATTGCCGGTTTTCATCGTAGCACGGCCGTATAGACAGGTCTGGAAGCTGCTGTATCTAACACATAGGGAGTGATGTCCCACTTAAGTACGCGGATTTTAGTTCATCGATTTTACCACCAGCAGTGCTAGCTGCACTCAGCTTGTGATTGGTATTGATGGAGTATTCGCTTGTGATTGGATACCGACATCACGTGATTTTAATTCAGACTTGGGCACTTGACGTCAGAAATCTGGAATCTTCGATGCATTGCATGGCACATACATTAACAACGAGTCAACCGCCATTACTTTCAATGGTGCATCTTAAAAGATTGCTGCTGCAACATCGTCTCCCAGATAGCATTTTCAATCTACTGGACATCCTGTGGATTGTCCATTAGATATCCACAGGGTATCCAAATCCAAGGGACATCCGTAGGAGTCCAAAGGACGCTTTTTGGATCAGTGCGGACATAGATAGATCCGATAGACGTTTAATAAATATCCTCATGACGTCCTGAAGATGTATTTGAAGCTGAATAGACTTTGCTATCTGGGCTGTTTTTGGAATTAAAATTCGCCTGCTTAAACGGGGCAGCTGTGAGGGGGGTTGCTTCTAGACTTGTTTATACAAGTCAAAGGTTAATTCATCTGTCGAAGTCACTCCGTACTGATAAGATTTTATTGACAACGACTGGACTCGATCTCGCATGTTACCATTGACCAATGAGGATGGCTTAGCTATGTACAGATAAAACTTGGGATTAATTATAATCGAAGGATTAATTTAAGATGCTTGATTTATTTCTCGAACTTCTTTGATCAAATCATGCAATGGTTAACATCTTGCTAGGTCCCGATTCCGAGAGAATTGCATCTCAGCTAACTTTAAATTTGGAAATTAGATCAGCCCTAGTCAAACGGGTTCGAGATTTCCATGGATAAGAGTTGTTCATTCTCCTCAAAACTTTCTTTGCACCTATTTTCAGATTTCCTCTTCATCAAAACTCCACAATTACGGCATAAAGTGGGAAATAATTTTCTAACGCCCCGTGAAGCACACTCCGTTCCAGAAACGTTTCAAAGCGCTTCAGAACCGTGTCGATGGTCTCAGAAACGCTTCGAAACGTTTCTGGAACGGAGTGTGCTTTATGGGGCAATATAAAATTGGAAAAACTCAGCAAGTTTGGAAGAAAAGAAAGATTGAAAATTACTGCAGCTGCAATGCATTTTATTATTATAAGGAATATTAAAACTTTTCTACTAGACCGAAATCAGAATTTATTATGTTCAGCCTCTTATTAAGTTAGTTTAAATTTAATATGCAGTATTTTGCCGTCATACAATAGTACAAAAATCTTTTTTTTTTCAACCAAGTCTTACAAATTATTTTATTCAAATGATCATGTTATTTAATATTAATTTCGCTTATTTGAGAGACATATTTCATGTAAGTTAAGTAATTTGAGTTTTATCAAAAAAAAAAATAGTCATTATACCCTATAATACTGTAATTACAGGCTGCATTATAAGGCAGTCAAAACATACAAAAAAAAGATTATCATTATTATTATTACTTTCATTTTTTCATCTCCCTTTTACGGGGTATTTTAAATTGGAATTAATGTGGGCCCAGTACCACTGGGCAATCACATAACCCCAAAGCCAGGTGTCATGGCTCGAGCTTACTTCTGGACTAGGGAATCGACGCTTGATTGTGGATATCCTTTCATCCAGTCTCTTCCCCAACCACCGAGGAGAGGGGACGTTTGCATTATTATTATTATTATTATTATTATTCATTTTTTCCTCTCCCTTTTACGGGGTATTTTAAATTGGAATTAATGTGGGCCCAGTACCACTGGGCAATCACATAACCCCAGAGCCAGGTGTCATGGCTCGAGCTTACTTTTGGACTAGGGAATCGACGCTTGATTGGGGATATCCTTTCATCCAGTCTCTTCCCCAACCACCGAGGAGAGGGGACGTTTGCATTTAAGCGGTCGCCCAATCCCTCCTCTGGTCTTGTCCTATAGCTCTACCGATTATTATTATTATTATCTTGGTTTTTTCGCTCCCTCGTACAGGGGTCGCCATATAAATGTGTGGGCTTTTTTGGCAAACACAACATTTACGGACTTGCATGATTATGATTTTAGCTCGACTAACTCAACGGGATTAAACTTTTTCGGATTTTTGCACGAAATTTACACGTTGATATGGATTTTGGGAGGGGGGGAAGCAATCATTTTTTATTATGTTGCTAACCCAAACTACACCTAATCTTGAGCTAATTTTTTATGTTAAATGCAAGTCACGGCGGTAATTTTCCCTGGGATTATGCTCACATGACTCAGATGTTGGCGGTCAGCGGTGAGTTAACAGCCAGATGACTGTTTTGCGGATGCCATCCCGTGTCGTCAGCACTCTAGAACATACCCGAGACCTGTGCATACGAAGTACACAGCGCCATTTTTAATGATATGTTCATCCGAGATAGGGGGGAAACTTAGTCCAAACCCTTCGGAACGAGTGCGTGAGGGGTAGGCCTGGCATTCACTGCCACCAGGTCGGCCTGTTATTTTTATTATTATTATTATTATTATTATTAAAGTGGAAAATAAGCAAAAGTTAAAATTTCAAAGGAAAATTAGAATTTTCTGAAAAGATAGAAAATGTTTTTAGGTAGAAAATGAATATTCGAAAAGGAAGTTAAGTGAAAAAGAAGATCCGGAAGGAGAAAATAAGGGGAAAAAATCTAAGAAAAAAATACGAATAAAAAGATAAGGTTATGAATAATGGACGTTTAAGCATATCAAGTGGAATGAACAAAGTAAGAACACTGCAATAATAGCCTTGTGTTTATCATAAGGAGGCTAATTTCAGAATTTTTCAGTTGAAGTAAAGCACATCGTATCAGCTCCATTGACGGAAATTTTAATTGGAAAAACGAAATCCGGAAAAATCTGTCTTGATCAAACGTTGATCCAGTGTTGGTAAAATTGGTAATACAGTTCACTATTGGACGGTAGCAAATCTGCTATAAGTGGCAGTATTAAGTACTCGCACTAGCACTCGCCAAATGAAAAAAAAACGTTAGTGCAACCTAACATCGGTCTACAGATATTTTGCACGCTTAATGTCGTTTTTAACAGTCGCCAAGAGACCAACTTATTACTCAGAACGATTTTTCCGAACTAAATAACGTTTCAAAAAGGCTGCAATTATCTAGCCTTTTATCCCGCCTAACTGCAATTTCAAAAAAAAAAAAAAAAAAAAAAAAAAAAAAAAAAAGCGATTTTCTAATTTAAAAAATCAAAATGGATTATAAAAAGGAGAAAACAAAATCACGTTTTCTCTTCGTCGGATTTTGACCGGACGTTTATTTGGGTGGTAGGAAGAGAAAAGGGGGGGAAAGAACGCCGGGAGATCGGGAGGGGGAGCGGGAGGAGATTTTTGATGAATGATACAGCAGAAAAGCAAGAGGAATAAACGAAGCGAAAACTAAAAAGATCTGAGCTTAAATATTGTTTTTGATGACGTCGGGATTGATTTAAACGGATTACGCCAAGTTTGTAAAGTTAAGCTAAGCAAAACAAAACTGGATAGAGAAACAGACCGAAGTTTCCATAGTTTTATTCGACCCTTAAAACATTCAAATTTTCAAATAAATTGCTGCAACAAAAAAAAAAAAAAAAAAAAAAAAAAAAAAAAAAAAAAAAAAAGGAAATGAGATGATTTCCATTTTCTTCCATCTGTAAAAATCGAATCGATCCATTAACGGGACGCATATAACGTGAGAAAATAAAAATACGCTCCCACAATATCATTCGTCAACGAATATAATTGTCTTTTGAGGACGATGCTCATTTTTCCGGTTAACAATGCTATTGTTCAACATTTGCTGACACTCGCTGAAAAGCGAATAGTTGCGAGAAAGGAGATTGATTTGTTTTGGCACGGGGTTTTACATTTTCTATTCATTGAATTTCGTTCTTAACAAAAAACAATTTTTGCATACAACGAGGAAATGATAATTTTTCTTCTTTGAAATTCGTATATTTGAAGAAAAATGGAAAGGGGAGGAAAAAACAAAAGTAACCCGACAAAAAACGCTTCGGATTTTCCGGTGCAAAAAAAACAAAAACAAAAGATAACATCCAATAAAAACGAAAATGTCATAAAGGACGGTATAGCAAGTTTTTTAATTTTCTTCAAGATATCAGCCTTTGTATCATAAAAAAAAGAGAAAATCCTTAAGATTAGAAAAGTGCAAGATCATCGTCAAAATATCATCAGGAATCGATTTAACCGATTGATTGCTTTATTTTATTTCGTCCGTTTGTGTTTCGCTTTTCTGATAACTCGATTGACATCGTTCGATAAATCCTTTTTTTTTTTTTTTTTTTTTTTTTTTGTTTAACCCGCTCTGACAATTTTTAACTTTTAACGATTTCGTCCTTAGGGAGGGATTTTTTTGAACGATTTTTTTTTGGGTAACATAATTTGAAATAAGTAAAAAAGGATGATGGTGAACGTCAAAACGATCGTTACGGTCCCATTTTAACGAAATCGAACGGATGTGTTTCAAATTCTAAATCTAATTTCTGATGTCTGATGTCTGATCTCCTCTTCGACTCCACATTCCTCATCCATTGAAGACCGAAACTAAAGGAAACGTTTAATTAGAAGAAACCACGACAGACAAAATGAACGCGGAACTTTGGAAAACACCTGATCATGCGCACAGACATTGTTTGATTGTTCGTTATAGCTGAACGAATGAACCGTTTGGGCTATCACTTTTTTTGCAATTTAAAATTTAGCTTGAGGGATCTTTAAGTAATTATACCAGTGCACACTCTAAAAAAGGAAATATCTTAAACAAGTTTTGACTTGCAACATAACCGGTACCGGAATGTTTTACAGGGGAAAAAAAATTCTTCATGATAATGGACAAGTTGTTTCTGGACAAGACATTTTTAACGTTTTCGCAAGATTTTTTAAGAAAATGTCTTGTGATAAAGCATTTTTATTTTTGCATTAGTCATTTTCTTTTCGACTTATAATTATTTGGACAGTATTTTAGTGGTCAGTAACAATTTGATCAGTAAAAAAAATAGTTGGTCAGTGTGTTAAAATTAAAGGATTAGAATTAAAGTTAAAAAGTCATTATTTTAACTAGATAATTAATAAATTAACTATAAATTCCATAAACTTGAATTATTAGGTCAGTAAAGCAAAAATTTATTTTTGTTGTGGAATAGGGTGATCAAAAAAAAGTGTTCTCAATTTTGTTTTTCACGAAAAAAAAAAATGGCTTCGCCAAAAATTGCCTCATCGAGCTTTAGTTTAAAAAAATCCCATAAGAACCAAAAATTGATAACTCTCTTCTGTAAAAAAAAACTCTCGTTTCCTGTCGAAAATTTTGCGAAGATTTCGAATCTGAAAATAGTTTTTTGTATCTGGTCCGGCTTTGGAGCAAGAGGGAAAAATAAGACAAAAAAATCGAGAAAAGTGACAAAACGCACCAAGTCCACAGTTTTCATAACTTTTTCACTTGTATCTCATAAACCGGACCAGACACAAAAAAACTATTTTCAGCTTCGAAATCAACGCAAAATTTCCCACAATAGATGAAGGTCCTTTTTACAAAAAAAAGTTATGAATTTTTTGGTTCTTATGGGATTTTTCCGAAATAAAAGCTCGATGAGGCACGCTTTCCCGTCGAGTAAAAAATTTGAAAAAATTCAGGGAAACTTGTCTCGTACGAATAAAAAAAATTAGGGGGTGGCACCTGCGAAAATCCAAACTTCGCAAAATAAGAACCACCCTACTGGTAATGAATACAATAATATTTGAAATACAGTATAATTAATTAGATTAAACTCTAATATTACGCTAAAAATTAACGAAGCCGGGAAAAGTCGCCCCTCTGTACGCTACTCACTCTTTTTTCTGTCATCTTCGGTTACATCAAATTATAGTATAAAGTGCTCATTAATTTTTAATGATTTATTTCTAAGAAAAAAAATATGGTCATTGTCCTCAAGAGGTTTCTTACGTAAGTGGAATCTAAATAAAAGATCTTGCTCAAACAAGGTCTAAAAAACACGGCATGCACACCTAATTTTCCTCGAACCATTATCTAATTCGAAGAAAAACCGTTAAGGTAATGGAGCGAGCCATAAAAAAAAGACGAGATATTATATGAGCATTTTTTTTTTTAGGAAATAAAAAAATTTTGCTTTCTTATATAAAAGGAAAAAATCTTTTCAGTATGAACTGAGCTCCAGTCTTAGGATTTTCGAAAGTATAGGATTATATGGATTTAATTTGATGCTTCCGTTCGGTTTCCTCCGTTCATCAGTAACTCGACAGACTTCTTTTCTCCCCAAAATACATAAAGGAAGCCTTCGCATCTTTCAGCAAGGATAAAAGAGAGGAGACTTGTTTTTTAAATGAGATACGAACTGTGTCACGCATCGTAATCGTTTTCTTTCGGGAAGCATGAAAAAGAGAAACATATTGCTTAAAAACTTGTCTCGCCCTCTTTTCCTCCCTGAAAAAAAAGAAGGAAAAAAAAAAAAAACCTCAACTTTCCATTTTCCTCGTCCCATCTTTTTTCATTCAAGAACTTTCCACTTAGAACATTCCCAAAAAAATACCACACGGGAAAAATTTCGTCGTTATTAACTTCGTCGCTTTTTGACGATTTCGGTTCCAGAACGCCGATGGGATTTTTCTAGCAACCCTTTTCCCCCGCCGCCATTTCCTGAGACATCAAAAAAAAAAAAAAAGTTGAAGAATCAGCGAAAACTTTATTATGCTTAATAATGAAGCAAAAGAAGCGAAAAAAAAAAGTTTCAAGGAAATACTTCGAAAGTGAAAATCTTATTTCACGACATTATTTGGAGGTATTTTTTTTTAATAAAGACTCAATGTTTACTTTCCACTTCCGTTTTCTTTTTCAAATTTCAAGTTTTTTTCGAAACCTTTCAATTATCACTTTGAAAGAGTCGTTAAATATTCATTAAAAAAAAAAAGAAGAACGATAAACGGAGCAATTATAAATGGAGATTGAGAAGTTTCCAAAACCTGATTCCCATCATGTCGAAAGGGTTTTTATCTAGATGATGAGGACATAATAGCGAGTCAATTGACTCGTTATCTGGTTTTAAAACGTTTACGGAGTTTTCCTACGATCGTTTCCGTTTGTTTAAGGGATATTAACTGAAAGGGGAATTTATCGTGAAAGGTGCTTATTGGACCAAACGATCGACTGGAACAAATGTTTCCGGATAATGTTAATTGTTTTTGGATTTGTGAATTCGTAACACAGAGAGACTCCCTAAAGCAAATTTCTGCTCTAAAACGAGTGGCATCACAGGTTATTGCCTCTTGTGTCTCGCTTTTTTTTTTTTTTGTATAATAATAAATAATCTTTTCATTATTTTTTCTACCGGCTTATATGGTTTCCTGCAGCAGGAGACAATGATAATTCCTTGTGTATAAATCATAGCTAACTATCTACACCGAAAACTGTTCAGCATGGATAAGCTTTCAACCTTAGAAAAAGGAAATGTTCTGAACAAGTTCTGTCCGCAACAAAACCGGAATGTTTCGCAGAAAAACCAAAAATTAAAATTCTTTGCGACCACGTACGTACATGTTATTTCTTGACAAGGCTTTGACGTAAAACTACGTCTAACGCGCACTATGGTGGTTTTGCCGTGCCAGGTTGTCTTGGTGTTTTGGACACCGAACATTAAAAAAAACGAATATTTCAAAAATTTTAGATAAATTTTTCAATAAAATTTTATCGAAAGTCCTTGTCAATCCTTTAAAATGTTGAAAAAATTCAATGAAATTTATAAAAAAATTTTGTACAAAATATTGTAAATTTTTGACTAATTTTAAGAAAAAAGGAAAAACTTTTAGAAAATGTTTTAGATTTTGATGATTTTTGATAAGATTTTATTGTTAAAGGGGGCCACGTGGACTAATATTAGGGCTTGGAGGATTTAGGGGGATCATTAACATTTTTTGAAACGAACATTTCGATGATTTTTGATCATTGAAATTTATTTAAAATTTTTTTGAAAAAACATTTTTGAAATTTTATTACAACTTTCTGGTAAAAATTCCTAAAATTTTAATTTTTTATTAAAAATTTTGACAATGCTTTGCTAAAAAGGTCATCAACATTTTTTGAAACGACGTTTTCGATGACTTTTGATCAAATTTTATTGAAAAAGGGGACCACGTGGACTAATATCAGGGCTTGGAGGATTTAGGGGGATCATTAACAATGAACCAATGATGTCCCAACCAAAAATTCTAAACGCAGTCCTATGTAGGAATATGCCTCATATCCCCTGAATGGGGATATGAGTGTTTTTTTTTATTGTCTTTGCATAATTTTTTTAAAAAAATGTTTTGTCACAAAGCATTTTGCTTTCGCATTAGAAATTTTTTTCCCGAATGCATACAGAGAACGCTCGTCGATTTCAAGAGAAAATAAAGGGGATATGATTGCAGTAAACAAATCAAATGATTTCAGTCCCCCCACCTCCTCCTCAATCAGTATTTTTTGAAGTGTCGCTTAAAGCCATTACCATCGGGCGTCCAAAACAGTTACGTCCAAAGAATTCAAGAGTAAAAATGTTTCTAGACACACTCTCTATGCTGTCAACATCATGATTCTGTTAAAGTAGTGAAATATATTTTTGCTCAGGGGCTGTACAAGTATTACGTAAGCATGATTTTGGTGATTTTTGACCCCCTCCCCCCCCCCTAATAAGCAGAAATAGGCTTCCTCTTATGGAGGTTTAACATTGGCGTAAGCATCTGAAGGACCCCCTCCCCCCCAAGGTGCTTACGTAATACTTGTACAGCCCCTCACTAGCAGGGGAAGGGGTTCAAGATTCTGCTGAAAAATGTTTATAAAATACCCAGGAAAAGGAATCCGTTCTGTCACCAATAAAATAGTATAATTACAACACAAGGGCTGCAAAAGAAAAAATTGGCCGTCGAGGTCAGATATAAGGACGTAAGGTCGTCAACTTTTGATTTTGGTCGTGCTACCCTCTGATTTTGTTCAAATATATAACAGATTTAACGAATTAAAATTTCAGCTCGATAGGTCATGTTTAAGGAGTCGCTCAAGGACTCCCTATTTTCGCCATATAATTTACATTGGGCCAATCACCACTAAACATGTTCATGCTCTTCCCGTTCTTGAAAATAAACCAGCGCATTGTATTTTAAGCATTTTGACCCGCTGAATTCAAATCTGCAACCGAAAAGTTTCTAGCTTTTACCGTTTTCGACCTATTCAATAGCCAATTTGGGCTAGAAGTGAGGTTTAGCTACATTTTAGCCACTAAATAAGCGAAAAATGTACAGGCTATAAAAATTTTGATTGCAGAATTCAGCAAACCATCAAAAATCAACCAAATGCGCTGACCAAAGAGGTGCATCATCTTACCTTGGATAATTTGATAAGTCCGCGGCATTATTCAGAACTGTGGTCAGTCAGCTGCTATTATCCACATGACTGCCGACGCCTGGCGAGATTTCATGTCGATACTTTTCCTTATCGATTCCGAGAAAATTGTATTGATTTATGCTCATTTGCTCGGTCGACATCTCGGAATCCCGGCTGATGGATGGATCGATTCCCTGGAAATAATAATTCAATGATAATTAATGAGTTATTCATTCTTAACAAAATCCAGTGCACACATATATATATATATATTTTCACGGAATCAAATTATCCCGGATTAGGCCTAGTTAATTCAAAACCGATCAATGTGTCTTAGCACGAAATTAATGAATGGGAGTTTCTTATTCTTCAGGCGCAGGATTATGGATCAATTCAGAAGCCAAGCCTACAGGGATTAGTTTCCCTATTCAAATTAATTAGCTTTGACTTACGTTTATATATCTGTAAACAAATTGCTGTGGATTTAATGATCGTAATTCCCTGTAATTTCAGCTCACACACACACACACATACGATTTTCCCCCTCCGACCATTTAGATTTACCCAAGCCAACATTTAGATTTTACAAGAGGAAAAAAAGAAACTTGTTATAAGAAATCATCCGTAGGAAAAAAAAAAAAAGAATTGGGTAATCATCTTAAAGCACCTTACTCGATCAACGTCCGTAAGAGCATTTTCTTTCATTTTTAAATTAATCTAAAAAAAAAAAATCCATCTGGAAGAAGATGATGAAATGGATGACCGAACACACTTCCGGAAGTCGTTCACTTTTTGAGATATTACGACATCGGCAAATGGATTTTTTGTTTGAATTACGTCTTGTCTTATTTCTCAGTCAAGTGTTTTATGCTATCGATATATTTGACCCACTTGTTTCGTATTTCACGGGTCCCCTCCCTTATTTTTTTTTGCTGAAACATTTATTTTTTGCCGTATAAGTCACCCCATCTCTTTTTACCTTTGAAAAAAAAAAAAAAAAAAAATTCGGTCGGCATGAAAAGATGTGATATGTCGTCACGTTAAAATAAGCCCACTTTTTATACGCGCACAGGTGTCGCAATTCTACTACCGGAAAAAAAAAACATGAGATAAAATTGCTAATCCCGGATTAATCTCAGGGTGTTTCGTACTCGCTTCCCTTTTTCTGAGAACTCGGCAAAAGGATTTACGAAAAAAAAAAATTGGGGAAAAAAATGTTGACGTGGAATTGATTTCGCAGTACCTGAAAGGCCAAGAGGAGAAAAAAAAAGTTGGGATAAGCGGCTTAAAAAGCAACTTTTCAATTATCCCCCTTTTCCAACTACACATAACTACATCATTTTTCTTTTTTAGGAGAAACATTTGTTAAGGCTTTCAAGCATACAAAATAAATTCATTTAAATTAAATTAGAGAAAGGGGGGATTTTATTACTAAATTAAACTGTAAAACCGAATCGACGGCAGCTCTTCCGATAGAAAGTTACTTATAAATTTAAGCCCACTGGTTAAATGAAATACGATTGCAAGGGAAAGCAGACAAGCTTCAGTCAGCATTAGGAAAGCATCAATGACTTAATTTTACGTTCGTGATTCTCCTTTCCCCGGCGGAGCCTAATACCGGGGCGGTGAAAGTTTTACTGCTTTTCGATAGAAACACGTGGAAAATAGGATGAAATTTTGCTGTAATTATATAAAATGAAAATGCTCCGGGATGTCGTAAAATGTCAGTTATATAGACGGCAGCACTGATTCAAACACAATTAAGCTCCGGGGAATGCAAAGTTATCGACATGGTATAATTCGAATCCGCATTTCAAAGATTTCTTTTCCGACAAAGAAGGAAAATCAAAATAAAATAAAAAAAATAAAAGCATTCTTATCACGTGAGGGACGTAAAACACATCCCAACCTTCAAAAATCTCTCCGATGGCGAAAAGAACTTTCCAAGACAAGGTGAAAACCGATCAAAGGTCGAATCCCAACAGTGTCAACCTCTTGTCTTTATCATCTTGTCGACCCAAAGTTTTCTCCCCAAATAGCCTTTTATATATCAGATGATGTAATCATCTTTTCAAAGACATCAAATTAATCAAAAACATATAGAACGGCAAAAAAAGTAAAAAAGAAAAAAAAAAAGGTGTTAAAAAAGGAGCTTTAGCGAAAAAAGTTTTCTTTTTCCTCCTAAATAAAACGGTTTTTATCTTGGAAGAGATCTTATTATCGCTGAGTTTATCGACATTATTAAATGAAAAAGAAAACCCCGTTTCCTTTTCCAGATTTTTTTACACAAACATTTTCTTTCTTTTATTTTTTATTTCATTTTATTTTATTTTCCTTGCAGAAAGTGAAAATGAAGAAGAAGAAGGACTTCCGATTGGATGCGATTCAGGTGACCTAAACATGAGCGACCATTACGTCGATTTGGAAGGGGGTAGGGTCCCGACGAATCAAATCCTAAGGGACTTCTACCAGACGGAAAAGTTGGACATAAAAGACAAAGTTAAGGTAAGTTAAACCACAAATAAAACATGAGTTTGAAGCTGAGAAAAAAATAAATAAAAAATTTCGTACTAACACCATGTCCTGAATATAAAAATTCAGAAAAATTTTGACATTGTCGTTATCGTTCTCAAACCACCTGGCATATGACCGCAGAGCAATAGATTGAATAGGAGCCCTTGAGGTGGAGGCTCATCCAAGATGTTTGGATGAATCTAACATTATAAGTGATGCAGGAAAAATTTTGAACAAATACTGTAATATACAAATATCCTGCCGGACGATGAAGATGAGAGTTACGAGTAGGCTTCAGTGAATATAGGAAGGAATGGCTGTTCTGCACCGTAAAAATTTTTTTGTAAATAATAACAAATATGCCAGAAATGGTCCACATAACTTTTTTATGTTGTTTTTTTCCAAAAGGTAAACATAAACAAAACAACAAAAAATGAAAGATATGTGGACCATTTCTGACATACGTTTATGTTACTTTTAACACAAAATTTTTTACGGTGTGTCTATTACTCAATTTACGGGGAAAAGATCGAAATTTTAGGTATCTGACGAACTCCTTTGGTGTACCCGGGAATTTTTAAGACAAGTTTCAACTGGTTTCAAGCAAATAAGAACTTGGAAAACAAAATCTAGGCTTTTCGACTACAAAGAACACCGCACACCAGAATTGGGAAATAGGTTTCGGTTAAGTATTGTTTTTATATACGTTGTTTATGTTTGTAAACAAACTTTGGACTTAAAATAAACAACGTAATTTACCGAAACCAATTTTCCTATTCTGGTGTGCGGTGTTCTTTTTTGGAAATTATTTTCCGGTTCCATTTACAATTATTCAAACAAGTTGAAACTTGCCCTAAAAATTCACGATGGAAATGGATTACAACCAGCTTAACAATTTAACTTATGGGAAAAGAAAAACGAACATTTGACAGTTTTCTGCTTTATTTTAATCGGTGGAACTGACCGTGAATAACCCGAGTTGGTGGTTTGATTTGTTCCTTGACCTTTGTTTTCTTATGATAGCCTACTGATCCAATATCTTGTTAAAATGAGGATTTAAAAAAATGCAATAAAAATATTTAGTTCAGTTTCTGCAGCGATTCGCTTAAGAAGACTATCTTCTCAATTTCTGTTAGTCGGTAAAGTCTTACAATGAAACAAATTTTGATATTCGTAGTTGGTTTGCTGTCAGCAGTCAATGCCTGCACAGTCAAAACTATTAATTCAATCCAGTCAAGGAAATAGAGTTCGACAAAGACAATAATATACATGTCATTTCGGTACGAAATTCAACGGACGTTCTGACTCTGCTGGATAAGAAGCACAAAGTGTTACGCGAGATAGAAGCAGGAGTAACTAAAAATTCTTACTTGATAACAAACAAAACAAAGAAGTGTTTTTTATGGTTATTAAATCTGCTGAGGCATCATCCTCCGATACTGGATCCTGCCAAGGTACGTTACACAACTACAACAGCGAAAGCGTAACTTCAAAAGTCTTCGAAAACTTAAAATGCGACGGCGGAAAGAGTATTCTGGATAAAGACAATAACCTGTACATCAATAATGCCGAAGGCGTTTCACTTGTTAGAAAGGACGAAACGACTCCCATTCGTATTTCGAATTTAGAAAAATACACATTTCACCATATTCTGGAGGACCCTCGTGAAGATGTGTTTGTAGCGTCAAATGAACCGGGTTCAATATACGTGATTACTAAAGGACAAAAATCGTCATCAACACCGTCGGCTCAAAAAGTAAATAACGATAGGACGGACAGAACTGTGTCTAAATTCGTATACCGTGATGAGAGCATGCCGGCTGTGATTTTCACTAAAAACGATAATACTGGCATGGACTTGGAATTCTTGCTCCCAGATGGACTTGATACATGGATGTTGGCTCCTGGTACAAGCCCTTACTACGGACATATAGGTTGGAATTCGAAGTACGTTTATTTGGTTGAAACCAATAAGAGAAACGTTACAAAGCTATGCAAGAGCAAAAAATTTGGATGGTTTGGCCTAGACCTAGGCTCTTGTACCATTGACAAAAGAAGAGAACTAATCGCGTCTGATTCAACTGCTGATGTCTACGTTGCCTGTAACGAGGGTTTATTATATATCTTCAGTTCGGTTGAACACGATTACACACCCGCACCACGAAAAATCAGCATTCCAAACAATGAGGTAATCGAAGCATTAGCAATGGACCGCAATGATCATTTATGGATATTAGCCAAGAATCTATTCGAGGTGACACACAGCCGAAGAGATTTTCAAGTAGATCAAAGGTCCGACTTATCATTCACAGGATTAGCAGATTCTTCACCTATTCTGAAAATCAATCCTGATACTCAAGACAAATTTATAGGAGCGCAAAGCGGACTCTATGTTTGTGTGTAGTATAAAAATTGTATAATGGATAAAAAATCTGACACATGTTTTTACTTTAATGATATTATTTGAGTAAAATTGTAGAAAAAGTTCAAAATGTTATGACCTTGTCAATATACTCAAAATTTGAAGTTGAACTAACAGGAAGATTTAAATTTGAAAAAGCTTCCATTTGATGAGCTCTTTAAGATCCTGAAATTGAACCCCGGTGGAAACCTGGGAAATGCCTATTTATTTTGGCCATAAATATATGGAAAAAACTGTTTGTCTAAGATTTTCCGTTAATTTTAGTTAAAGAAAGACTTATTTTGAAAAAATAAGTTCATATTACCTTAGATAGTTCAAGTTGAAAAAAAAAATGTCATTTTTTATCAGCTTTGTTTAATATTAATAAATAAAACTCCTCAGTCCGTGAAAATCAGCTCGCTGCGCCCCTGACTATTATTAACAGGAATCGACAACTGAATTTCTAACAGGCCTAAGTGCTGACCATCACCTTGCTAATACACTGACCTTTACGCCAATGAACATTCAGATATGATTTGAAGATGTTATCGACAAGTCATCTCAAAGTTCTTTATGTCAATTTTTAAAACGATTTCATAGGCTATGTTTACAGGGTGTGTACTGATTAATGAAAACGAAAATATCGGATTTCTTATAAGACTTTATAGGTCTACTTAAAAAAAAAAATTTAATTTTACCCGAGCATTTTCTCTAAGTTAAAAAAAACCTTTTTTTGGCAAAATTTAAGTTCCGAAGAATTTCAGATTTTTTTAATGTTTAACATTAATTTTAAAAAAAAAATTTAAGAGGAAGGGGGGTAACCGAAATCTAACGTAATTTTAGGGGGAGTTCAGAAATGTTAACTTTAGCTAACAAGAAAGAAAAGGGGGTCAAAAATGGCCAAAATAATGCTAGCGTAATTTATGTACGACCCCAAGCACATAAACGTATAGTCACAATATCTTCAAAAACAATCAAATCAATTTCGTTTCAATCTTATTTATGATGGAGATACGTCAGTTGACCTCCGGCGCACCGAATTTATTATGAACGAAAGACAACGCGTGAACATTAATCATAGTAAGATGTAAGCTAACATGCCTAAATGACACCGACTTTTCATTTTCTCAAATATCTTTATCCAAGCCTAGCCCACCTATTCTCGAATGATGACTCGGAAAATTTTCTCAAACACTTACTTATACTTAGATTAAATAACCATCGTGTTTTACGTATCATTTCTGTAAGAAAATACACGACCAAACGGAACTCTTCAAGGTAAGGTTTGACGTCGGAGCGCTCTGCAGTATTTTCTGTAAAGAAAAAAAAAAATAAAATAAAAAAATGCAACCAAACCAAGCCACGGAAAAAAACCCCCGGATATTAACGTTGCCTTAGCTAAATAAACACACACAAAGTATGCGATTAACATAAATGACAAAACAACAAAACTGCCATTATGTACATAAACGAAGTGGATTAAACGTTGAAAAACAATTTATTTTGAACTTGGATGGGTTGAAAAAGGAAGAAAAACCGGGGGTAGATGGGAGCTCCAAGTATCTCGGGGGACCTGGAAGAAGTCCCAAGCTCGCTTTCCTAATTTTAATTGTTGTTTTTAATTATCTCAGAAAGTTATGTTTCCTTCTCGAAGCGTTTGCCTTTCCTGCCTTCTCCTGTCAAGGGTTCGAATTTTCAGAAATTAATAACAAGAACGAGAGGATGCGACAAAGAAAAACGGAGTAAGGAAAAGGAGAAAAAAAAAAAGAAAAGTTTTCCATCCCCAGAAAAATTCAATTCCTGAAGAGGAGCGAAAAAAAAAAAAAAATTGCTGAATGGATAAGCAGACAATTGGCTTCATTCTCGGAAGTGCTAAATGAAGAAAATCAGAAATCTCTTTCTTAAAGAAAAGAATTATAATTAAAATGAAATTAGCTTTGCTGTGACAGATTTTTATAATAAGGGAGAAAAAGAACCGCGACCGAAAAAAACCCCCCGGGGATTTTTTTTTCCCCCGTTTTTTTTTAAATAACGAAGTTTAAACTGTGTATTATTTTGGAAATTAAAGTTATCTTCCTTGGTAATTTATTTGCTCGTGGGGATTCTTTAAAGTTGCAATATAAATCACGGAGAGGAAAGAAAAGACAATGTTAATTGCCCAAAACAAGGACACGTATGTGTGAAAGAAAAACCACACGTAGAAGTAAATAAATAAATAAAACATGACGTGAATATAGATTCCATCTTTCCAAATTTATTTTTGAAAAAAAAAAATGTCAAAGGGTTTATTTAATCCCTTAATACAACAAAAAAACGTGCCTGTTAAAAATCGAAAAAGTTTGGAAAACTTATGGACGAGTCTTGAAAAGGAGAGAAAAAAAAAGATACTTTCCGACAACACAAAAGATTATCAAATTTTCCTGTACGCGAAAAAAAAAAAAAAATTAATAACTTTTTTTTTCTTTTTTTTTTTCGCACAAAGCCAACAAATCGATTTTAATTGACACATACTGTATGGCTCTTTCGTAAGCATAAAACCCAGATGACGTCCCCTCCCATTTCACGTACACCTACCTAACTTATCTGTGCTCGAGAATATTTATTCTTGCCCAGGGTCTTTACCTCCAATAAAAAAAAAGGGTTTTATTGTTATTGAACGATCGCTTTCTTGTACATCATTTTTTATTGTTTCTCTTTCCTTTCCCGTTCGTGAAAGATTGGAGGGGAAGGGGGAGGGGAAAGGAAAAAGGAAGAGGGAAAAAAAATGTCACGAAAATGTGGCAGAATATTTCCATACACATATATATTTTTTTTAATATATGCGGTCGTCGAGGAAAAACATATTAAATAAGTCTATACGAAACGTGAAAAAAAAAGATGGGAAACGTTGTCATATACATTTTAGGGGCGTATTAAATATGGAAAGTAAAGGGGCATGTTCTCTTTTGGAGCTAAATCAAACTTTGCATAAAGTTTTCTGGGGGGGTTAACTTTAAGAGTTTCGAATAAGACAAACACTGGGAATGACAATTGAAAATTTAAAAGAGGATGATTTATTGCGTGGATTTAAAGTGATAAATCTTTCCTTGTTTGGTTTGATCGATTAGACTTTATTTCAAAAAGGATAGAAATTTAATAATTAATCGTTTCTAATAAATTAGTTAATCAAGGCACCGCTAGTTGGTTCAGGTCTCATCATCCTTCCGAAATATAATTTTCCGGAGTGCATCGCTCAAAATTGTAAAAACCGTCAAACAGTAATGCTAAATAGTAATACAAATAAAATAAAAACTGAAAAAAATAAATGCCTATAGCCGCCGGTATCAGGTGGTAGAAAAGAGATTGGAGGAATTAGGATTAGGCCTTATATCCAGGGAGCATGATTTGGGAAAGAAAGAAATCAAGAATGTTCTGGAAGTAAAGCTAGAGGAAGAGGAGAGAGAAATAAATAAGAATATGGGGGATAAAAAGACATGAAACCTGTTCCGTAGGGTGTCAGAGCCGCGAAGGGAATTGAGAGGGGCATTGGCATGGTTAAGAATTTGGTTCTGGTGGGTATACCTGGATCCCATGTATCCCTATCGTGGTGGGTGGTACCCAGGATTCCATTCTTAGTATAGGGGAGGAGAGGAGAGTGGAAGAAGTAAGAATATGGGGATAAAAAGACATTAAACCTGTTCCGTAGGGTGCCACAGCCGGGAAGGGAATTGAGAGGGGCATTGGCATGGTTTAGAATGGGATCCTGATGGGTATACCTATCCCACGGATCCCATGTATCCCTGATCCAGGTGGTGTGGGTGGTACCCAAGATCCCATTCTGGGTATACCGGAAGGGGAAGGAAGTCGAATTCGCTCTATTTGTAGCTCAGAAACCGTGCACCAAAACTAATTTTCGACTTCAAATTCGCAATGTACGCAAAATTTCCGATAGGAATCGATGGTCTTTTATGCCAAAAAAAAAAAAAAATGTTTATTTTTGGCCCTTACAAGGGCTTTTTGGAAAAATCAAAACCAATTTGATGCCTCAAGATGTCGTTCAAAAATCTGAAAAAAATTCAGGGTTGATACTCTACCTATAAAGAGACTTTTCCTCATATAGGAATTTTGAAACTCCGAAAAGTTGATTTTCGAACTACCCTAGCGTACACACGCACGTATTGCCAACAAATGGGAGCATTAAGGAAAACAATTTAAAAATAAAAGTGGAACCCTTTTTGATTTTAATTTTTTTGACTAACGTTTTTCCTTAAAACCCTAAAAACCTCCTTCATCCACTGATATCTTCTTCTTCTGATAGGACTAGCAGTACTCCTGTTGCCCTTTGCTACCTCAGTGAATCATTGGAGGAGGAAAACCAGCTTTCTGCCCATCGTTTCCTCGGTTCCCGACGGGTCTAGTTCCTAAGGGTTTATGGTCCTTGCAGATCTTTGCTAGGCGGGAGTCATTCATGCGATCTACATGGGCGTTCCGTTCGCTGCTTGGCTCATTTCACGATGTCTTCCACCTTGCATTGCTTGCGAATGCAGTTGTTCCGTTGCCGATCGTAGAGACTGTATCCTGCAGATTTTCGTAGGATTCTTATTTCTAATGTTCGCAGTCTTCGTTTCGTATTTTTCGTGTCGGAGTGAGCTTCAATACCGTACGTCATGATTGGTCTGATACTAGTTTTGTAGATTTTTACTTTACTTTCTCCCCACCAAAAACTCGACTAAAAATGACTTAGAGAAAACTAGGCGAATATGATCAAAACTGATCATATATCATACTATCAAAAATGATCAAAAATAATGAAGAAAAACCAAAATTGATCAAAAATGACTAATCGAAACCCCTCCCGGCTAAAAATGACTAAGATTCTTGTCAAATTTGATCATTTTTAGTCATATTTTTGGTAGGGCTAGACTCATACATCTGTTATCAAATACGCTATTTGATAAATAGCAGGCTGTCTGAGAGATGTTCGAGAGCTTTCATAAGTTGGACTTCTACTTCGTTTTGCAGGTTTCCATCAATCGTGATTTTAGTGTCCAGGTAATTAAAGTTCATGATTCTGTTCAATGATTTTTCCCTCTAGTTCTAGATTGCACCTGATCGGATCCTTCGCGATCACCTGATATCTTCAGTTTCCAATAACTAACAAAAATTTCTTCGTTTTCATGAGTAATTCATTCACATTTAACGTCATTTTCTCATTTTCAAGACAAAAGGGTGCCCTGCTGTGAAGCAGAGCTTGTTCACATACACCAGCAACCACCCCTAATCGCAGGCATTAGGTTCAACATATCTCTATTCATTCAACCACATCAGCGATGGACTGATGGGCGTATGAACAATTTATTTAATTTCCACCTATATTTCTCAAAAGAATTGTTTAGATACGATTAAAGCAGAGCTAATCTTGGACCTTTCGCGTACCCACTCCTTAATCCTTGGCCCTTTGCTATGAAACTTGAGCCGTTCTGACATTTAACACAAGAATATGCTCCACATCAAAATTTTACTCCCTTGGTCTCCTCCTCAGAGACAAAAATCTTTTTCATTATTTTATTCAAGAAAGGCGCATAAATCATTCTCGCACAAAACATAAGACATTTCATTTTTGTCTTAATGTTCACCTCCATCTTTCCATCTCCCTTTCTTCCATTCCACGTCTAAAGAGGAATCGTACATGTATAATGCATGTAGACGATATCATTATATTAATTTCTCTCCCGTTACGAAAACATACCCGTGGCAAGTAATTAGAAAATACTTGATGAGGCACCCCTTACAAGTTCCTCGTTATGTAATCGTCTGAGAGCATCGTCGATTGGATTCTCGCTCAAATTTGATACATTATAATCACCATGTTTTTCTTAAGATCCTTCCTTAAAAAAAAACAAGGGACTTGTTTTTCATCTTTTTATTTTATTTTTTTTATAAATAATCTATCAAAGTCGTATACTTGAATGTCTTTATTTTATCATGAATTTTTTTTTCTTCTTCCGGAGTAAAAAGCAAAAAAAAAAATTTTTTTTTTTCTTTATGAATTATCAGGACCGAAAAGAACATTAAGATCTGTTGATTGCAGATCACGCGTCGCGCAATTTTTTTCTTCTTGGTGATTTATGACGAAGGTGAATGTCAAAATCACTCTAGAAGCTTTAAAGAGTTTTTTTTTCTTTCCCTTGGAAATATATATCCTACAAAAAAAAAATAGCATTTCCGAAACAATTTTCTTTTCTTTTGTTTGCTTAAGCGGAAAAAAAGAACAATGAAAAATGCTTCTGTCACTTTACACACGAGTTTATCCCTATTTAAAATCTAAATAACGAAAAACATTTTCTTCTCCATGTATTCCGCACTTGTTTCCAGAACTTTTTTTTTTTGGTGAGAATAAAAATCAAGGCTGTTTACTAATTTTGATATTATAGCTGAGATAAGGGAGCGAAGCTGTCAAGTTTCTCATGTCAACGGATATTGATCACGCAACGCAAGTCAACAAGTGGAAAACAAGTTTTAGGTATAGATTTCTACAGAGATGAAGAGAATATTTTACCCCGGATTCTGGAATTTAAACCTTCGCAAAAATGTTTTTAGAATATAAGGTAATGCGGGGCGATAGTGTAAAGAAGGCGATTAAGGCCGAAAGAATAAATATTGAAAGATAGGATTACCGGAGGATATCGAAAGCGAAAGTTCGTTATGCTTCAAAGGGAACCAAAAGCGACTGTAATTAATAATCATAGAAATAAAGAATGGAAATTAAATAGGATTACCTAAATTAACCGCGTGAGTTTGGTAAACTCACGCGAACGCAGTAGCTCTCGGTTTGATGAGAATTATTGATATCATCTCCTAGCTAAGTCTCAAAACGCCCGGCCACATTTACGGATTTGAAATTAAATTAAAGCGATCATCTTGTTAAAAATAGCCGAACGTGCTTTCGGATAAATTTAGACGAGCTAACCTTTTTAACCTTTGTCGGTTCTTTATATTTGAAAATCCGAAAGAAGATACTGGTGGTTCGAAAGTCATGATTTTCGAAACACCCTATTACACGCGTAGAAACCTGTTTTAACTTCCATATATTTCTGGGAATTTAACTGCGCTTCTAATTGCGCATGTGACTAAATTGCTTGCTATGGAAAAGGAATCAAAATGAAAAGGAACTAAAGAAATGGTTACTAAAATGGTCGTAAATGTGAAGGGAGGAGGTTCGAAATACTTGCAGTGAGCTGTTAGCCGTTGCAAGCCGAGTAGGGCTAGAAGTAAATGAGGGGAAAACGGAATACGTCGTCTTGTCAAGAGCTCAGCAAGATGAAGCCCCCCTGGAAGTAGGAAATTTCAGGTTTAAGAAAGTCTCTGAGTTCCGATACCTGGGTTCCACCGTCACGCGTGACAATGACACCAACTACGAAGTCAGCGCCAGGATCCAGAGTGGTAACCGATGCCTTCATGCCCTAAACCAACTATTCCGAAATAAATCCCTGTCCCGCCGTTCTAAACTAATGGTCTACAATTCCACCCTGCGCCCCATTGTTACATACGGCTTGGGGACGTGGAACCCAACGATCCAGGCCCAGAAACGATTGCTGGCGTTTGAAAATAAGGTCCTTAGGAGGATCCTTGGTCTTAATATTGACCCAGTATCCGGACGCGTCCGTGTCAGGACTAACGAAGAAATTCGAAGGCTTACCGGGCAGCCCTATATCACTGGTATGATCAAGTCTATGAGGGTGCGGTTGGCGGGACACGTGGCACGGGCGCGGGCTACACGGGCTGTACGACGAGTTTTGGATGATCGTCCTACAAGTCCAAGAGCTTTAGGAAGACCTCGGCTAAGATGGGAGGATAATGTATCCGCGGACTCCGGCCGCCTAGGGGTGCCAGACTGGCGGGCGGAGGCTCAGGATAGGTCCAAATGGCGGACTGTTGTCGATACAGCGATGGGGCTCCAAGCCCTGTAAGAGCTTATTGTTGTTTTTGTTATTACATGTGAAGCTGGAAAGACTTGTTAGATGACGTCGTCTTCAATAACGAAGATAGATTTTGGAAAGAACGATGATTTCTGTGATTTCCTTTATTCATTTTCTCCACAACTAATAATATAAGTAGATTCCCAGGATTCTTAAATTATCTCACTCCAGTTCTACACTTTTAATTAATATGCAAAATACCTACATTATTTAAGGCACAGCTCATTTATCACAATGCCACATATTCGTCCTGTTCCATCCACCGTTGGACTGAGAAACCTTTTCTTGAAAAGAACTTCAAAATTTCGCCGCAAATAAGGGCACTCTAAATGTCAAATACCTTTTACTCACATCCCAATTCTAAGGGTATGTTCTTCGCAATATTCTCGTTGTAGAGTTTTTATCTCGAAATATTTTTCAGAAGAGTTAACTGTCCACTTCGACTGCACAGTGTATTGGCTCCAATTTTCCCTTCCGGTTTCTAAGAATTTTTCGTCAGCATGAGAGATCCGCATATCCCTCCCCTCTGGCCTGTCCTTTCACGTGAATGACTTAACCTGTCAAAACTTTCTTGTATGACCCTTTTTTTTCGTTAAGTTTTGACAAGTTTATTGGCCTAAAAATATCGGCATTTTCCCTTTTAAATCGAGATTTTTCAGCGAGTTATCTTAATATAGTCGTCTGATGCTGTTGTTTCCATCCTCTCAGTGTCAATTTGTCAGTTTATCAGTTTTTCATGTCAACGAGGACTTCTTGCCGTCTTTTGCAGCGCATGAGTTTTTTTTTAAATGTTTAAAGTGATCTGCTCTTCATATTTTCCGTTAAAAGGATCTTATATAAATTGCTTATACCATTTCACAGGATATTCATAGAAATACGTAAAGATGCTGAAGAAAAGGGGCCAGTGGATACCATATTTTGAAAAAATTGACTCTAATTTTAAGAAAAAAATTTTTTTTTTGAAATCCTGTAAGACATTTTTAAAATTGGGCGGTAAAGAAAAATAAAGGGGCGGCAGGGGGGGGGAGTCAGTTAAAATCTTAATGTAAGGTTAAAGGGAGTGGGGGTCGGAAAACCCGAGAAAAATGTCTTGCGTAATATTTAAACGGTTCCTTTCCACCTACATCAAAAATTTTTTTCATTAATTAATTTTTTAAATTATTTGCATCCCACATTTCACAACATAAATTATCTTTCGGTAAAATAATTTAAAGATGATTATCCCGTCAGCAATTAACTTTTACCTCCTGTCTCTCTCCCTCTCTCTTTAAACGCGTATTATCGATTTTCGATTAATTAATCGTCTGCAAATAACCGAATCGTAAAAAATATAATAAAGAAATCACTTGCTACGGGGGAATGAAAAAAAAAAATTATTAAAAGGGGGAGGGAGGGAAGTTCTAATTTTCGAAAAAAAAAGAATAAAGCAGAAAAAAATAAAAAAATAAAGGACGAACTTCAGTGTAACTTTATTTTAACGAGTCTATTTATTTAAAAAAAAAAACCGGAGAGAAAGTTTTTCACTCCGCGAAAAAAATTTTTTAAACATTTTTAATTACTCATTTACGGTTGCGGAAGGGAACTTTTTTTTTGGGCGGAGACAGAAAAAAAAAGAAAAAAAAATGTGATCGTTATATACTTTGTTCGAAAAGGTAAACAATTTAGAAAGGGTTCGCAATTATTTTTGATCGAAAGATGGAAGAAAAAACTGTGAAGGGGATTAGGGGGGTAGGGGGGAGAAACAATAAAATGCAATAACAAGGATGCTGTCAGTCTGAGTGTATTATGTTTACTGCTGGGCGAAAGTAAATATCTTGTCAAGGAAAACCGACCGATGCTTTCATCGACTTACAAGCTTTGGATATATTATGTGGGGTGAATTATTATCTAGAAACCATCGAAAAACAAGGTGCATCAATTTGGAACAAAAGCATCCTAATGGGTTCCGAGGAAAATGCCTAAAATCGAGGGGGGGGGGGGGGTGTAAACCGATCTGTGCAAGATTCGGAGAAAAGAAAATTTCCGGTTGTTGACCAACAAAAATACAAAAGAAGAAAAAAAAATCGACTCTTTAGCTCCAAAACGGTTTATCATGAGAACTCGACATCCGTTTGAAATTCCCTTGAGCCCAGTTTTTTTTTACCAGTTAATCGAGTAAAATGGCTTTCTCACGCCTTTTCACTTACTTCTACTTTTTTGTCAATACATTCCTCGACTCTTTTTTTTTTTTTTCTTTTTTTGTTTTTCCTTTTCCATCCTTTTGTTGACCCTATTATGTTATTGTTAAAAATGTTTCCCTTTTATTCCAGAGGCATAGCATTCACGGGATGATGGAAGAGGAAAACGTGATTAGGCCGCATCAGGAAATGGCACAGTTGTCGTTGGACGAAAAGAAATTCCTGTTAGCAGTGGAAAGGGGAGACGTCGCATCGACCAGAAGGTAAAATAGACGAAAATATATTTTTTTTTTGGACCAATCTTCTTTTTTTTTTAGTTTTCGGGGGGGAAAAAATATAGTTTCATTCACAAAAGAAATTCAGTCTCGCTCTACAACAAACGATTATGTACTTAGCTATATTTCTTTCCAGTTTTGCCTTGACATCCCGAGCGCATATATAATCTTCCCTTTACATAAAAATTTACTTTGCAGAAGAGAAATAAAAGAAAAGAATATAGATATACCTCCTGCAACCTTTCCACTCGAGACCCCCAGATCTTTTCCTCTCCCCTCCCCCCCCCCCCTTTCTTCCCTTCCAAAGCTTCTTTCTGCTACATCCTCTCAGTTTTTCTTTTCTCTTTCATTGTTTTCAAGTACTTTCCCGTCACATCGACTTCACCGATCCATCGGCTCAATTTCGAAAATCTTTTTCAATTTATCCGTTCCTGCCCTTCAAACGTAAAGAACAAAAATCTAATTCTTTATATTTTATGATTCGCGAAAAAAAGAAAAAAAACTGACGTACAAGAACTGACGTTGAAGAAAATAATTTTTCCGCTTTGTAAAATCAAAATTAACCGTTTCCAAGAAGCAGAAACAATCTGTAGCACGATTAGTTACGGCCAAGAAATTAACTGATTAAAATTTGAATAAATCAAATTTCTCGGAATCTTAAACAAAATTCTGCTTTTAGCAAAGATAAAGAACTCGGTAATTTCGGTAGATCGTTCCGAGAACCAAGGGGTCGGAGTGGTGACGTGTCCATGTAGCGGTTTGACTATCAATGAAGTTAAGCAGCATTGATGCGGGCCAGCTTCTGGATGAGTGACCGCACCGACACTCTTCCCCTCTGGCGGGAACTTACAAATGCAGTCATCTTCACCTCACTGTACGAGTTGGTTGTCGCATGCCAGAAAAGAAAGAGTCCCTGACCTGCGTAAGCAGTTAATCGAATACAAATAGACCTGCGCAAGCAGTTAGTAGAATACAGAAAAAGACCTGCGTAAGCAGTTAATCGAATATAAAAAAAAGAAGAAAAAAAAAAGTACCGTAGTCGCGCCTTATATGCGACGACAGCATTAATTAAAAGCAATCGACGGTCAAAGCGATTTACTAATAAGCACCCTTGCGGTTAATTACTCTATTGACTGATATCTGACCGCTTGATAACTTTATAATACGAGTATTTAGTAAGGTGAACGCACTACTTTCTAAGAAAGGCTTTCATTGATTTCCGACGCCCCTCCAACGTAAAACTAACCTCCCCCCTTCGAAAACTGTTGTTACACTTCTGACCGTTAATGACTTAATGGCACTATACCCATTTTACCAACATGATCAGCTGCATAATCACTGCTTAATGTCATATACTGACTTAATAACCGCTTTTAAAATCGATCACCACAGCTTAATGACTCCAATAAATGAACGAACAACTATGAAACAGTTTGATAAATCCTCCGCAAACACTCGAATTAATCAAAGCTCAATTTTTTTCTTTTTTCCAATTCTTCAACTGACATTTTATTTTATTTTAGCATAGATGAAAAGAGATTTCTCATAACCGTCGAACGGGGAGATGTGGCCACTGTTCGAAGGTAATTTAAACCCACAAATAAACGCAAAAAGCCTAATCCTCGTGTTATAGAGATTTAGAAAAATCCAAGTAGATGCTTTTCTCAGAAACCTTTCTGTAAAAGTTCATTTAGATATCATAGTTATTTTTTTACATGAAAAAAAAAAAAAAAAAAAGTTAGCTTGTGAAAGTGACAACCTTTAAGTAGTGTTTTTTATGTATAGTAGTTGTGTTTTTTTTCCTAAACCTTTCTTTAAGAAAAAAAATTGACGCAAAAAATCCGAAACACTTTCCCCGGTTTCTTTACGCACCATCTAAATTCAAGTTATCGCCATGTAAAATATTAACTTCAAAAAAAGTTAAACGAGAGGATTTTTTTTTTTTTTTTTTTTTGAGCGCCTTCATTTAAAGCAACAACTTTTAAACACATAAAAAAAACTTTCGAAAAGATGGGTCAACGGTAAAAAGTCATAAAATGTAAATATTAAAGAAAATTTTGCTTTAAAAGTTTTTTTTTTTTTTTTTTTCCTTTTGGGTGGTAAAAATTATTTTATTGTTTTATTTTGGAGGGGAAATTGTGCTAGCGGAATGAAACGCGAAGGTAACATACATAAGAGAACTACTTGCAAAAAGCAAAGCATCAAAGGAAATAACTCAGTTACCGATATGAGGATGGTATGCAAATGTTGACTATGTTCCATAAACTTTTAAACGCGAAAATAACGTGAAACAAAAATTCAGATTTTTTTTTTTTTTTTTTTAAATTTAAACAAAAAGTTAAATTATAAAAAGAAAAAAAAGGGGGAGAGAAAGCAATGAATCAAAAAAATAGAGAAAAAAAAAAAAAAACTTTGAGTGATTGATTTTCAAATACGAAACGAGAGAAATATATCAACGCTTCTAAAATTAATCTGAAAAGTTTTTGTTTCTCGATGGGAATAGAAACTTTCTAGCCTTGTTTTTACTGCGTGTACGGGATATCGGAGCACTAAGAGAGAATAAATAAAAAAAAAATACAATCAACAATATCGTGAAATATAAATTTAACATTCAGGGCGAAAAAAAAATCGGGATACGGGGTTAATAAAAAAAATAATAGAAAGGAGAAAAAAAAAAAATTAAATAACTGTACAATCGGAACTTCGTAAATCTCGAAAGTTAAGGCGGCACTGACAGATAATATGGTTCGCTACTCATGTTAAGGATAAATACGCTCCTTTTGAAAGTCTCTTTAGATGCAAAGTTTCTCTGAAGGAGAACATAAATCATTTTGGATTATATGTGAGAAAATTTCGGAGAAATTTTCGACTTTAGACTTCTATGATGCAGTTTTTACAACTCACTGAAAACGAGTCACAGAAAAACGGTTATCTGCCTTTGCGCGGAGAAACTTTTGCCGGAGGGAAATTTTTCTTGTGATCAGATTTAATTGAACGGCATGTTGTTTTTCGAATCCGTACTTCATACGTTCAATGAAAAATTAAACATCCTTTAAGCGAAAATGTTAGACTTCGAATCGCAGTAAAATTTCATTCAAACGAGGAGTATGATTTTTATTTATATTATTTCATAATATTTTTTTTATTTATTTACTTTTTTGCATTTTAACAAATCAACGCTAACAAGCTGAGATAAGGGTATAAATATCGAGATGAAGATATAAGTGGCCATTAGGGTGTACTTTATTTTGGCAATTTTCGAATTTCAAAACGCGTACCCCCAAAAATGATTCTACTTGTACTGATAAACCCGAATTTTTTTTTTAAATGTTTTACTCGACGGAAAAGCGTGGCGATTTGAGCTTAAAGTTTTTCGAAAATTGCCATAACGCAAAATTATTTTTTTTCCAAAAATTGGATCAAAGGCAATGAATCTACATTATTTTGGGTGATTTAAATCACCCAAAATGATGTAGATTCATCATTATAAAAATTCAATATAGCCAAATTTGGCTATATTGAATTTTTTTTAACTTTTGGGGCTGGTCAGATATTTAAAAAAAAAAAGTTTTCGCCGAAATAAGCCATGTAACACCCATAAGGTCTCATTTTTAGGCAAAATGAAATTTTTTCTCAATACATCAATACATAAGGATCATACCCTAAAACGATAAATTTTTTGTGTAATCAAATTTTTTCCCTGCGAATTTTTGAAATTTGATCAAATAAAGGTTCTAGTTCGTTTACATAACCGGCCGGTTAGCCGGGCGGTGTACACATTTTAACGATAAAAAACTATATTAAAATTTTTTTTTTAAATCCAATATTTTATACATGAAAAATGGTCTAACTGCACCGAAACCGTACCCAAAACGTTTGGTTATGGTCAGAGATAAATTTCCATGATATTAAATCCATGAACAACAGCTATTAGTTCTTATATTTGATAATATTTAATTGTTTTCGCAAAAAAAAAAAAAAAATGTTTATTTCCGAGAGACTACTACAGCGCTCTAGCGGTGAAACCGCGAACTATTTCAATAACAAAAAGAAAAATGGAGTCTTATTTTTTTATTTGGAAAAAACATTAAAAAAAATTATCAAATTTAGGCACCGTAAAGCGTTTTTCATACATTTTCAATAACGAATCTTTACCTTTTAAACATAACAAAGCGTTTTGGCGTGGTTTCGGTGCGATCCGATCCCATTTTAATGTGTAAAATACCGAATAAAAAAAAAAATATTAAACTTTTTTTATTGTTAAAAAATTTTCACCGCCCGGCTGACCGGCCGGTTATGTAAAGGAACTAGAACCTTTTAAAAGAGCAAAAAGTAAAAAAAAAAAAAAAAAATTCGGGCTAAAATTTTTTTTTAAAAATCTGCAAAATTTTCACTAGTGTTCCAAGACCCTAAAGAACCCATTTTTTGCTAGGGAACGAAAATCTGAGATGGTCGATTTTTTTTGGGTCACCCTAATCCAAGGGGATACATTTTTGGGGGTACGCGATTTGAAATTCGAAAATTGCCAAAATAAGGGACACCCTAACGGTCATACTATCACTTAGGCCGTGATCACAAATTATCAAAACTGATCACTGATCGAAAACGGGATGACGGAACTCCCCTGCCTCCCCATAAAAGAAAATTCTGATCCATCCCTGTTTATGCTGTGAACATCTTTAAAGTAAGCCACGAATTTCATCCCTACTTATCGAGCCTCACCCCCCCCAACTCTGGTTTTACATTTTCGCTTTCTGAGGGAGAAATGAGAAAAGTTTTTCCTCCACTCTCTCATTTTTTAACACAGTTTCACTCCCATTAAATTAATACCAAACAAAATTCATAATGAAATTCGTTTTAATTAATATCGAAATAAAAAAGCCGCGATTAATATTGCTTAAAGGAAAAAGGTTTTCTTCATTAAAAGGCAAGTTAGTGCGCTAAAAAGGTGAAAATCTCACTTAAAAAAAAAAAAAAGGCGTAGATTATCCTGATGTATTTAAAACATTTTCGGTCAGGTTAATTAAAAGCCCTTTGGAGAAGGAAACTTAAAACTTGAGAAGTTTTAAAAAGCGCTTTCCGGTATTTGTGAATTCGTGTTTTCAAGACATTCGTTTCATCGGGAAAGACGAAGAGGTGGGGGAGGAGAAAGCAAAAAAAATCGTCTCGGCTTGTCAAGACAGCTTAAGAAATTTTTCAAATACCGTAGTTTTCTTCTCATTGAGATTTCCACACTTTTTTTTTTCTTTATCGGTCTTATTTTCCCCTCAAGTACGTAAAAAATAGCGACTTCCATTTGCTTAAAAAAAAAAAAAAAAAATCTCAACAACTTTTCCCATTTTTTTTCCTATTCCAATTTTTTTTTCTTTTTTCGGGGATTTTTTTTTTCAGCAGGTAGTTTGCAATTTTTTTATTTCTTTTTCTCTCTCTCTCTCGTCAAAATAAAATGCTTAAAATTCAACTCCGAAAATCCCCGTAGGGCATTCTATTCTTAACAAACCGATAATAACTTCATTCGTCTATTCCTGAGGAAAATTTTAAAAGAAAATACAAAACGAAGTCGGCGTCGGGCTACATCCGAGGGAGAAAAGAAGAGTTTTAGAAATGAGAAAATTGGAATTTCCGACATTTATTATTCATTTACCAATTACGGGGGAAACGCATACGCTTCTTATCTGTTGCGATACAAGAAACAAGTTTTTAAACTGGAAAATTTTGGATTGCCATTTCCTTTTTTCGAAAAACAAAAACAATTTAAAATCCGCGAGTAGGCCTATTTGAGATTCCCCATCTCATTACGAAAAAAAAAAGGAAAATATTTCTTAGTCATTACATTAGCCTTTTTTTTTTTTTTTTTCTTTCTTGAATCATTAAAATGAAATTTCTATAACGAGATAGGGAGTTAATTATGTACGGATAATATAGAACTGGGAGTTTAATGCGAAAAAAACAAAAAAAAAAAAAAAAAGAGGAGTCTTTTGAACTAAATGGCAATGTAATTAATTCGGAGAACGCCTGGTATTTAAAATGTAAAATAAATGACTGCTGTTGATTTATTGATGGATTAATGTGATTCATTAATCAATTAGGATTCGGATAAATATGCCGATTTGATTTTGTTAAAATGTCTAAACACCTGATCGAAAATGGATAAAGAGAAGCAAAAAAAAAAAAAAAAATATTTCCCGGATTCGCCTCACGTAAATCGGGAAACATATGCGGAAGCGTTTTGTTTTCCTTTAAAATAAAAAAAGAAGAAAATTGAAGGACTCTCGCAAAAAAAAAAAAAGATAAAAAGCTTCATTGCGAAACGTGACAGCGGTCATGATAGAGCATATGAAAACAGATGATTTTTTTTTTTCCTCCCGAAAGAGTAAATGAAGACAAAATCTCCCTGGACGATAACTACGGCCCGGATGATAACAAAAAAAAACCAGAGTTTCTTTTTTTTTTCTTTTTTTTTTTTTTTTTTTTTTTTCTTTTCTGTTTTGAGTGAAAATCCCGATTCTAGTTAAACGGGGAAAGGCAAAACTTTAGCAGGCAAGCCTTTTCGCATCAAGATAAGTGCTTGTCGTTTCCATCGTATTATGCCATACAGTATGAAGTTGCAGTATATACACGACGAGTATTGTTTCAGTAATTCTATATGCTCCCGAAAGGGTTGCGAAATGGAAAATCCCCATTCGTTTTCTTCGGGGGTAATTCTCAAGATACGTAATCGCAAGCGAAGGATTATTTATTGCATCGAATTTTGGAGAAAAACATTTTTTTCCTTTTCCTTCTCGCAAAAAGCTTGGGGGAGGTATAACACGTCGATAAGATATCTTGCATGATTGATAGTTCGCGATTAAAGGCCCCCTTGCGACGGATTTTTCATATATAAAAAATATGTATATACGTTTTTTGTGCCGGTATTTCATTTTTGCGTTTCTTGGAATTTCGAAAAAAAGTTTTTTAGTTTTTTTATTTATAGCCGAAATATTGCTTTGCATTTAACTCATTTTATTATTTTTTTTTTTCTGACGTAGGACTACGTCTAGGGGCTCGGTCCTGGGGATATCTGTCTCTGGGTGTGTCTGTCCGGGTGTCGGTCTGTTCTCACCAAAAATTAATATTTAATTATTTTATAATAAAATTTTAAATAATATTTTGACAATTTTTTTTTAACTTTTGGCCTTTTTTAATAGCATATTTAGACGACATGAACGAAAGCAAGAACTTAAAAAATTTCTTGTAAATAGTACTTAACTTTTTTTTAATTTTCGCTGTTTTTTTTTTTTTTAAGTAAAATTTATGTCGTAGGCTTTTAGTATAATCAGTCATTTAGTAAAATGCCTAGGCATATAGTAAAAGTCTGGGCAAATAGTAAAATGGTTTCAAAATGTGATCATTTGATTAAATGCCTCGTCATTTCTTAACACTTAATAAAACGCCCGAAATTTTTGTTTTATTTTATAATACGACTGGTCTGGTTATTAAAAATCAGGCAAATAGTTAAATGACACAATGGGAAAAGAAAAGTAAAAAAGCAGTACTAATCAATTGTTAATAATTTAATCTTTTAAAACTTACAAAAACTTAATTAATTTTTTTAGGGGATCTCAATCTACTTTTGGAACCTAGACCGCCATATTAAATGTGAAAAAACCGTCCAGAGTTCAAAAGTGCAGTAGAAAAAATTATTCAAGCTTCTGCTAAAAAGTTTTGTGAAATGGCTGTTTGTATGCCAGTGGTGATAAGTAGTGGTCTAAAAGTAGATTGAGGCCCCTTAAAAAAACTAATTATGTTTTTGTAAGTTTTAAAAGATTAAATTATTAACAACTAATTAACATTAACTTTTTTTCTTTCCTTTTCCCACAGTATCAATTCACTATTTGCCTGATTTATAATAACCAGGCCAGTCGTTTTATAAAATGAGAAAAAAGTGTCGGGCGTTTTATCAAATGACCAGCGTTTTAAGAAATGTCTAGGCATTTGATCTAATGATCACATTTTAAACTCATTTAACTATTTGCCCAGGCTTTTACTATTAGCCTAGGCATTTTACTAAATGACTGATTTTACTAAAAGCCTACGACATTTAGAAGAAATTTAAAGTTAGAATTTTATTTTAAAATTAGACGACTTAAAAAAAATTTCTTGTAAATTTTACTTTAAAAAAGTTTTAAATAAAATTTTAAATAATATTTTGATTATTTTTTTTTTAACTTTTGGCCTTTTTAGACGACATGAACGAAAGCAAGAACTTGAAAATTTCGTGCAAATTTTCAAGAAAAATCACTTTTACAAGAAAAACTTCTACAAGAAAAACACTTAAAGTTGCTAAAGCAACAACTTAAAAATTTCTTGAAATTTTATTTAACTTCTTTTTTAAATTTTCGCCGGGCCATTTTTTTAAAAATATCTTTTTTTTTAAATATTAAAATTAGACTACATGAACAAAAACAAGAACTTAAAAATTTCAAATAATATGTTCACTACATTTTTTAATTTTTTCAATTTTCCTTTAGCCGAGAATATGAGCTAAAGCAATGTTTTAATATTAAAATTTAAACTTCGACTTTTGACTAATTTTTTTTTAACTTTTGAAAAAATTCGAATTTTTGGACCAAAAATAACGAGAAAAAAAAATGCCTTAAAATTTTTAAATCGTTTCAGTGTTTAAATTTAGCAATATTAGGACAGTACCCCAAAAGACATAGCCCTACGCAGGGATATGCTCCCATTTTCCAGTATGATTTTTGTACACAAAATGTATACACAATGTATACACAATGTATGCAAAATTTGTACAAAACGTATGTAAAATGTATACAACGAGGGCTCAGTATTATATTGTTCTAGATACACTTCCCAGGTTGACACTAGTCCCCTGTACTTAGCTTATAAAAAACGCGTGTCAACCCGGGAAGTGTATCTAGAACAATATAATACTGAGCCCACGACAAATTGTATACCATTTTAATTTCTATAAAAAATGTATTCAAAAAAACCCCAACATAGGGACCTCTACCACTTTTGTAATTTCATTATCAAACTCCTTGAATTTTTGAGCGCAAGTTAACTTCTTTTTCTTTTTTTTCACGTCTTAAAGACCAAAGTGTTCTGATTACTTACTGAAATTTTGTAAAATATGTAACAAAATGAAAATTTAAACCTCCTCAATCGTTACAGTTTTCAAACAGAAAAATAAATTTTTCATCGGTCATCGAAATTAAGGTCATTTTTAAGCTTTTTAGATTTTTAAGGTCCCAGTTTAAAATTAAGGCCATTTTTAGGTTTTTAAGGTTTTTTTTTTAAAGTCAGTAGACACTCTGTGAGCATTCAATGTTTAAACATAACGATCTGTCCGGTTTCATAAAACTGAGAACTACTGGAAACATATCCATTTGGATTCCAGGCAAACATCTAACACGAAAACCTAAACAGGATGATTCCCTTTTCACATGAAAGCCTTCAAAAAGTCGAAAAACTGGAAAGGTCAAACTTTTGATAAAAACTAAGCTTCACCTCTGAATAATCAACGGAGCAAAACATAAAATTTTGGAATTTTTGTCCTTAAAAAAGAAAAGAACCTGCAGCAAAAACTCAGAAAAAACTTTAACAAAAAAAAAAAAAAAAAAAACTTTCTCAGAACTCTTTTAAGAATGTCAGGTATATTAACAGCGATGTTACGATTTCTTGGAAATTCGTAACGATGGAAATATGCTATCAATTTTTTTTTTTTTTCATTTTTTTTTTTTTTTTTTTCATTTTCATCCGGAAGTGCTTTTTAAAATATTTTTTCCCTTTAAGCTTATAATTCACAGAATTTAATCGATATCTTTTGTTTCAAAAGCTTTTGTAAAAAGATTTTTTTTTTTTCATTGTAAATTTTTTAACCCGTGTTTAGATCAAACCAGCGAATGTCATTTATCCTGCTTTACTAAAAAGCCGCAAACCAAATTTATTCGGAATCATTTAACAAGATAAAATGACATCCATTTGTCGGATTTTAATAATTATCGGCAATTAAAAATCGATCACATCTAAAAAGCTTTACAGTTTTAACACATGCATTAATCAAAAGAAAATCGATTCCGAAGAAAAAAAAAAAGATTAAAAGAATTTTCCGCGTCTGTTTAATGATTAACATTTAAAAAAACCAGATATTTTGATTTTCGGTCGTAAAAATCAGACATTTGCGTTTAGGCATAAACGATTCTTTTGGCCAGGTTCTACATGAAAAATCGCCCCACTCCGGAAAACAATCACGGCATAAACACACACAATCTTTAATGACATTAGCTTTTAGTTGAAAACTTGCAGCGAACCGATAAACAACGAGTTTTTTAATTTTTTTTTTCTGTCCTGCGCCATTTGTAAGTACACAAAACGTTGCTTTTTAATTTTTCAAATTACTAATAAACCTTTTGAGTACAAAAATAAAAAAAAAAAAGACGGCTAAAAATTCCATTCCCTGTCATCGATTACTTAGTCGGTAAAGCCGTATCTACCACATTGCTCTCGTTTTATTTTTCGAATAAATGGACCTTGCTATAATTCTGGCAATTTACCAACGTTTTCCGTCTATTCTTTACTTCTACAATTACTTTATCGTTGTTTCAATCTTTTTTTTGTGTGTATGTGTACGTCCGTTTTTCCAAACCTCAAAAGTAATGATTTTTGTCCGCTTTGTAAAATGTCTTTTCGCTTCCGGTCTTATACACATTCAAAAAAAAAAAAAAAAAGATGCGAAAAAAGTTTGTCAAGATATCAAGAGTTTGTAAAAAAGGGGGAACGTGAGTTTGATATAAAATCTGGGTCCCTATGAATCCTTTGAACGTGATCCGCGCAGGGAGTTTGGTATGCAGGACTTCCTCTTATAATAATTCGATTCCGATTCCTAACTTTACAATGTAGATTTATAACAGAAAAGGAGAAAGGGAGAGAGAGAGAAGAGAGAGCCAAACATAAACCCGTGATTGGGGTTGAACACGAACGCAACTTCGGCAGCATAGCATTTATTCAAGTGAGAAAACATCAGCGATAAATTCTAGTTTCTCATGGTAGAATCCTAATCTCTATAATACACGACGGGATTGTTTAGCTGATATAAAATGATCGGGTTAAAGGAACTTCGATCAGATTTTTTTTTTTTCTGCAGACGCGTCCTCCCGGCAAACTCACTAAATTTTGATGATAAGGCTGGCAAGTTCGATACGTCGATCGCCAAACATATGACAACGAAGTGCCCTAAAATCCGAAAAGAAAATCTTATGCAATCTTTGCAAATGGGCCCTGCTAACTCAACAAGCAGCATGTCAAAGATTAAGGTTGGAACAGTATGAAGGAAAAAAAAGGCGAGAAAAATTATATGAGCGGCAACTTTCAACAGTAGTCGTTGGGCAATCTTCATTCTTTTGAGGTAGGACTGCGTCCGCCATAGGGCTCCGTCCTGGGGAAATCTGTCAGTCTGTGGGTGTGTCGGTCTGTTCGTACCAAAAATTATTTAATTATTTAATATTAAAGGATGTTCTCCAGGTGAATTTGAAATTCTTAACTGATCGTTTTTCTACAACTTAAACACAGGCGAAACTTTGTTTATTTTTGTACAAAGATTTTTCCGCCTACAAAAATTTAATTGGAATCGAATAATTTTTTTAAAATTATGGGAATATTCCTCCTAACATTCTACACAACTTTTGTGACACGTTATATAATTAGTACAGTAACCCAAAGACGTAGTCCTAAGTAGGAATATGCTCCATATCCCAGTCTGATTTTCTTTTTTTTTTGTTAAGGTCAAAGTTCCAGAAATATCCATTTCAAAATCCCATCCCCTCATGTGCTTTATTAACAAGCAGAAGAAATAGAAATAGAAATCTTAAATTGGAAGCTTCAGGTTATAAACTAAAATATCCGGAAGTGTACGGTAATTCATTCATTATAAATCAGTGAAGTGGGGTATAATAAGGCTCTCTGATACATAAAATCGGGAAAATTCGGAGCATGTTAGTGGAATAGTTTAAATTCAAAGATCCCTCCCATAACAAGGCTTGTTACTCGGCCTTTAAAGGAGGTGAAATCATCTAATGTAAATTGAAATTTCCTTACCTGATTCTATGTCCCTCAGAATTTCTTAAGGTTCTTGCGGCGTATTGTGTCACTCAAATCAGAAAATGGCTCTCGGGCGAAGTAATTAAATCGTTGGGTACGTTGATATCAATGGTCATCTTTGCAAAAAAAGAAACAAAAAAAAAAAATTAAAAAATAATCGAAATCATCAACATAATAGGTTAAATATTTACTTACAAACTTTCCAATGCTTCGTAGGTCCCTTATTTTTACAATCTTGTAAATTCTCATTTGTGTTAATGTTTCCAACTTCCGTCTGCATTTGAATTAACTTTCGAATTTGATTAGGCTGAAAATGCAGTTTATTCTTATTATCTGCGGGCACCAACGGTGATCACTCTGAATTGGTAAAATAGCTGTTGGTCCTTCAAAAATAACGTCTCAATCATTCTCCGGAGTCTTCTATCTGAAAAAAAGGAGTACAAAAGTTAAAAACGAAAGTCAGAAACAAATTTTTTGATTTACTGAGCGTCATCATTCACACCGTTACACACGATTTAAATGATTCTTTTACTAAAAGCGCAAAACAACTTTTCGAAATAGTACCTCCCATAGGACGTTCCATTTGAAAAAAATCAGGCTGGGATATGGGGACGTATCCCTAAGTAGGACTACGTCTTTTGGGGCACTCTCCGTCCTAATATTGCTAAATTCAAGCCACGAAAAGATTTTAAAATTTTAGGGCATTTTTTTTTTTTTTTGCTCGTTTTTGGTCAAAAAATTCGAATTTTTTTATCAAAATATAATTTTTTTTCCCCGGCACGAAAAAAACTTAACATTTTCGATAAAAGAGGTCAAAAGTTGAAAAAAATTAGTCAAAATTTTAATTAATGTCTTCAAAGTTAAAATTTTAATATTAAAACATTGCTTTAGCTCATATTCTTGGCTAAAGGAAGAAGGACAAAATTAAAAAATGTAGTGAACATTATTATTTTAAACTAGCCGCTTCGGGGCCGCTTCGCGGCCCCTTCGCGTCTAGCCTAAAGTGATGTAGAGAAACGCAAAAACGTTAAATAGTTCATTTTTTTCCGCCCAAAAAAAAAAGTTTAACTTTTTTAAAATTTTTACCGTCTGTTTTTTAGATCCCGCATTTTTATTTCTTTTGCATTTTAAGAATGCGAATATATGTGACTGTGTACACCATTAGGGTGGTTCATTTCGAAAAACGTTTTAAAAAGTTAGAGAAGTTACTCGAAACTTAGATACGCATTCCGTTCAGGGCTGCGGTTCCGTTTCCGATTCCCAAGATTCTTCAATATTTTTCGGGCCGATTCTGATTCCGATTCCGATTCCGACTCGAGAAGAAAAATTGAAGTTTCCGATTCTGATTCCAATTAGAAAATATTTTAGTGGTGCCGATGCCGATTCTGATTCCGATATTTCCAGAAATTTACTAATCGTAAAAAGCTTTTATTAATACTTTTTAGCTCAATATGAATCAAAATTATTTTTCGATGCCGATTCCGATTTCGATTAAGATTCCGATTCCGGCCAGTTTTTGAGCCAGATTCCGACTTCGATTCCGATTCCGACTGCTTGAAAAATATTCCGATTCCGATTCCGATTCCGATTCCATTCAACTTTTGATGCGATCGATTCCGATAGTGATTCTGATTCCGTTTAAAATCTAAACGGCACCGCAGCCCTGATTCCGTTTGGATCACCCAATGTCAGAAGTTATTCACTGTTTACGTTTTGTCTCGGGGTTTATGAAAAGGTCCGAAATGGAAAAGGGTCCAGAGACTTTTTCGAATCTTTTCTATGTCGACTGTTTTTCCCGTCGGCCCTTGGTAATATTTTTTTGCAATTTTACCAATTATTTTTTTCAAAATCTTACCAAATAATTTTTGGAATTTTACCACCTCTTTTTTCGGATTTTACTAAATTTTTTTCGAAATATTACCATAAATAATTTTTTAAATTTGACCACTTTTTTTTGGAATTTTAACAATTTTTTTTTTTTTGGAATATTACCAAACGGGTTTTGGAATAGAAAAAAAATATAGAAAAAAAATTCCTGCGTACAGACAGGGAAACTTCCCCTTTTATTCGTCACAATTTTTTTTGTCTAATGCGACTATTTTTTTTTTTTTTTTTTTTTTTTTTTGTCTGTGGACAAAAATGGTACATTTGTTAGGCAACTAAAACTTTTTATCAATTTTTTCGTCAAATTCGTCAAACTTTTTTTTGTCTGATCTGATGATCCTAACTATTTTTTTTTTTTCTTTTTTGTCTGTCGACAAAAATGCTACATTTTTTAGGCAACTAAAACTTTATGTATTTTTTCGCCAAATTCGTTAAGGTGGGTCTTTACACTTGGCGAATATATTGGATTTCGATGAAACTTGAAAACGAGGTTCATAATAGCATCAGAACACCTCCAATTTTTTTTTAGAATTTTTGACCACTTAGATTTGAAGATATAATAGTATTTTTTATACCAAGGACAAGAAGGGGCACTTTTCTGAACTGGAGACAGCGGGGTTGCCAAGCCGAGCCGAAGGCGAGGCTTGGCCGCTGTCTCTAATTCAGATAAGGGCCCCTTCTTGTCCTTGGTATAAAACATATTTTTTATTACGAATGAAAATAGGGAAATGTTTTAAAAATGTATTTTTACCGCTTGAAAGAAAAAAAAAGATTGGAAATTAAACAAATGTAATTTTTTTTAATGGAAAAAACGGCTTGGGTTGGCAACGCTGTTTCAAATATAGATAAGAGCACCTTGTTGTTGGTGTAATTTTTTTTTTTTTTTTTTTTTTTTTTTTTTTTTTCTCTGCGATTCTTATTTGATGGTACTGAAAAGTGAACTTTCTAGTCCTAGGATTAAAAAGTAATGACGTTTCCGTTGTTTCAAAAAGTTATACTTTTTGGTCCTCCAAGCAGCACCTAAAAAGGGACTTTCTAACGCATGAGTAATGAAAATTACATTATCCTTACGGGATTTCACTTAAAAATCGGCCCCGTTTTTCTAAAACACTATAATTTTTTATTTTCGGAATATAAGACATTAAAAAACTACGGTTGGGGTAAAAGTATAATAGCAAAGATTGTTAATTTATTGATGATTTTAGTCATTCACCATCCCGAAACAGAAATATTAACGATTCATTCGCTTAAAATCCAGAATCTTGTCTTTTGGCCGGAGCCATGTTGAAAAATCCTGAAAATCGTCCGCTTGGAATCACTTTGTTTTGTAAACAAACCTTTGTTTAGTATTCGTAAAACCATTTAATTTTACAAAATATCACGCTGCCATTTAATTAACGGGTCCAGTTAAGTAAAAAATCTTGGCAGAAACCATTTTAAGGGACAAAAACTAAATAAAACCCTATAAATAACTTTAAAAACAAAACGCCATTTTGGCATTTGTTTTTGTACTTTGCAAAAAAAAGAATCTTATGATTGGTTGAGTTTTGAAATATGTTATGTACGAATTAAGTGTAAAGACCCACCTTAAAATTAGCTTGTCTGCGGACAAACGCGGACAAACGCGGACAAACGGAGGGGTTTTATTATATAGGTAGATAGATAGATAGATTTCCAAGTTCTTGTTTTTGTTCAAGTAGTCTCATTTTAATATTAAAAAAAACGACGAAAATTTAAAAAAAGTTAAATAAAATTTCAAGAAATTTTTTAAGTCCTTGCTTTAGCAACTTTTAAGTTTTTTGTAAAAGTTAAGTTTCTTAAAAATTTAAAAGAAATTTTCTAAGCCTTTGTATGTCGTCTAATTTTACTATTAAAAAAAAAGGCCAAAAGTTGAAAAAAAAGTCTTTAATTTAAAATTTTAATATTAAAATAATTAAAAACTAATTTTTCGTGCGAACAGACCGACACCCAGAGACACAGATTTCTCCAGGACCGAGCCCTATGAGGTAGCCCTACGTCAAAACATGGTGCACCCAATCAAAAGGGCTAAAACAAAGTTAATCAATTGCTTCTAATTTTTTTTTTTTTTGCTATAAATGTTTTTGCAAATCTCCTAAATCGTCATATTTTTCTGGAAACCTGAACGCATTAAATGCGAGGGAACTTATTCCGTCAAATTAAATCGGTTAAAAATTCCATATTGCTTTTAACAGTGACATCTCATTTTTAATTAGATGTTTTTCAGTTAAAACTGAAAAAAAAAAGTTTGTTAGCAGAATTAAAAAAAAAAAAAAAAAAAAAAAAAAAAAGATTTCGAGGAGATTCCATAGCAAAGTGAAAGAGCTATTTTTCATACGGTAGCTTAACTTTAACTTAACGATCTTTCACCATTTGTTTTTTCCGTTTTAAATGCGAATTTTTTAATTCCGGATTCATCTTTGATGTAATTAAACCCCACTGAAATAATTTAATAAACGTCTCCCAACATTTTACAAACAAAAACTTACAAATGGATGTCTTTCATTTAAAAGTTATAGCGTCTATTTAAATAAAAATTTAAAGAGATAGGCCTAATTTTTTCTGGTCAAATTAATTTCCATAGGTCAACTTAAAAATGGATCACTTTTCCCCGCATGGCTAAACCGAAATTACCGCCATCCATACAGAGTTTCGTTAGAAAAAAAAATATATATATAATATTTACGTTAAAATGCCCTTAAGGATCATTTCCCAAACTCATAAACGATTATGATGTCATGTATTTTTGAACAACGAGGAAATTTCTATTAGTAATTCTCCAGCGCTTTTCCCCTGATATATAAAAAAAAAGAGTTTAAAAAAAAAGAAAAGGAAAAAAAAAAAATACAAAGCATGTTAAAGAAGGCTGCGATTGCCTTACGAAGCAAAAGCACATGACCCAGTTACAAGAACTCTCCATTATCTGTTTTCAATAGCCGTCAACTTATTTTTCACGAGAAGTTAAAATTAGAGATATAAAAATTCGTCCGTTTTTTTTTCTTTTAAAGAGAGAAAAAAGAACGTTGGGAAGAATATGTCAAAACGTTTAAAAAGTCGATCCCGGATATATGGCTCCCAAGAAACGCTGATAAAGTGAAGGAGGGAATTCACCTGGGGGGCGTTATTAATCATTATCCTTCCAACGCACACTCCTGGAGGAGCCTTTTCGAAAACGATATACCGCTCCCGAGCTTTATTGTTGTAGAAAACAAATGAGATAATCCTTTTTTAAATCTGTATTTGTTCAGTCGTCTGACTTCGCTTATTTATTTATTTATTCATTTTTTTCCCCGGATGTAGAGTAGGGTGATCAAAAAAAAAAAAAAAAGCGTTTCCGATTTTGTTATTCACCAAAAAATGGGTTTATTTTAGTGTAAAAACGCAAGAAAAATTTGATTAATTTTTATTTTCCAACGATTTAGGGGTGTTGAAAAGCAGAAAAAGGGCCTAAGCCACAACTTTTTTATTAGCAGGGTCATTATTTATAAACAGCCCGATTTTCCCCGACCAACGCCTGAGTATTGGTGTAAGTAAAAAGTTCGTTTTTTGGGCCAAAAATGAACTTTTTTTTTTTTTTTTTTGCGCCAAAAAATGGCAACCACTCTTCGCCAGTTTGATTCAGAGGTCGTGACATTTTTTTTCTACTTTTACATTAGAGGTCAATGACATTTTTTTTTACTCAGGACACTTTTAAATTAATAAGGATCTTTTGTGTTTCAAATAAATTTCCAAAATTTTTTTACGGTCGGAAAATTCTACCCGTAATTTTTCCCGACTGTAAAAACAATTTGGAAATTTATTCGAAACACAAAAAATCCTTATTAATTAGAGTGTCCTGAGTAAAAAATGTCAGTGATCATGACCTGTCAATCGAACTGGTGAGAAGTTCTTGCCATTTTTTGGCAAAAAAAATCCATTTTTGGCCCAAAAAACCAAATTCACACTAATACCCCCACTCAGGGCTTGATCGGAAAAAATCGGGATGGTGAAATTCGTGCTCTACGGGTATTTGTGCATAAGTATGAGTGATACCAACAAAATAAAAAAATTTTCGGGGCTCCAAAATCGAGATTAAGCCGAATTTTAGTCGGAAAAATCAGGTATAAGCTCGATAAAAACGTTAATGACGTCCCAGGGGTTAATCGGAAAAATTCGAGATAGTGAAATTCGTGTTCTACAACCTCGAAAACATAAGAAAACATTTTTTTAAAACATTTTCTAGGCTCTTAAAGTGGATAAAAAAATGGAGTTTAAAAGACTTTGATTGCCCAATTTTTAAAAAGCTAAAAGCTGGTCTTGGGGGGGCCACTAAGCCCCCCCAGCAGTGGTTTTACACCTGAACGAAGCAGATTTTCAACATGTCTTTCAACATTTCAACATTTTTTAAAAAATTAAACACCCTAAGCAATTTCAAAAAAAAAAAAAAAAAAAAAATAGTGCGTTTTACACTAAAATGAACCCATTTTTTGGTGAAAAACAAAATCGGAAACACTTTTTTTTTATTTTATTGTTATCCTAAAATGTAGAGCCAAAAATAATTTGCCTTTTTTATTTTTTATTTTATCTTTTTATTCTTTCTCGTTACAGAATGTTACAAAAAGCTCAGGAAACGGAATACATCAACATCAACTGCGTTGATCCTCTGGGTAGATCGGCATTATTGATGGCTATAGACAACGAGAATTTAGAAATGGTCGAATTGCTAATAGAACACAAGGTAGAAACCAAAGACGCTTTGCTTCATGCGATATCGGAAGAGTTCGTCGAGGCTGTGGAAGTATTGTTGGATCACGAAAATACGATACATAAACCAGGAGAACCTCACGTAAGTCTTTTTTCTTTTCTTTTTTTCTTTTTTTACGACGAAAACTGGATCCTTCAAACTCTCATATACCAAAAGCGTTTTAATATAATTTCATGTTCGCTTTAACCACGATAAAAGCTTTAAATGTGGCGTTTGTCTTCCTCCTCCTCCCCTCCCCCCCTCCTCCATTACATTAAAAGACAATGGAAGATGAAACGCTTTCCTCTCGCGTTACTCTCAACAAATGGGTGATCAAAAATCGTGAAAACGGCAATATCCTCCGGATAATAAACATTGATATTCCAATGGAAAGAAGATGAAGGAATATATTTCCAACTTCGAAAATTGGAATTCAGAAGAAGAAGAAAAAAAAAAAAGTTTACAAAGCTCTAGTTTTAAAAATAAAAAGTTATCTTTTTTTGCAGTGAATGAAGATATTGCGCAAAGAAATCGAATCGCAAAGTAACATACGGAGAGAAACACACACAAAAAAAGTGTTTATGACTTTTCTTTCTTTTTTCTCTCTCTCCTTTTGACAAAAACAAAAAGAGTTTCGTAAATGTTTAGTTTTAATGAGCCGTTAACACGTCATTATAAAAGAGACCGCGGATTAATGAATATTTTATATTTTGTATAGGCTCCTGTATATAATCCCGGGGAGTGCATATGTGCATAACGGCTTCACGCTACTTTTCCCGGTAATTTTCTCCTTTTTATTTTAATGTACATAGTGTGTGGATTTATGATTTTCATATTTTAATTCTTTTGGTAAATTTGTTTTATGATAATCTTTAACGCTTTTAATTTTTTAACTGCACTTTTATCACCGTTGCCCGGGTATTAATAATAAATGACCGTTGACAGTTATGTCATAGCGAAAATATTTCCCAAATCGAGTAAAAGTCCTCCTCTTCACCGTAAATTATACCCTGCTATGAAATATTTGTAAATAAATTCAACCGAGAAAAATAGACGACTAAACCGTCGCTATTTGAAAATTACAGCGTGAATTCAAGAGCGCGAATTTTTTTGACAGCAAAATAAAAAGCTCAATCACTGCTGTTTGATAATAGAAATCAACTCGGTAGAATTTTTTTTCTATTAAGTACGTAATGCGAATTTGTTTTAATATAGAATATGCAATCCTGTTACGTACGCACTGTTTGAGTTAAAAAAGTCATCTTTGCTTACGAGCCATTATATGCTCTATGGCATCTTCTATTTTGCCAACTTTTGAATTCAAAGTTCTCACTCATCTGTTTCTTCAAATTCAAGATAACGAAGTTAATATGGCGACTTTTATCCGCACTTGCCGAAGTTTACCGATATTCGTTAGAATAAGTATATACACCCAAAAAAATGAATATGCCTCGTTCGCAAAACAAGCGATGTTGCTTAGCGACAATGCAAATATGCTTTGCCGCAAAGCATAATCGCTCGACTCGTCGACATTATGCATTGCGGCAAAGCACTCACGCGTCTTAACACAAAACATTTTTACTGCTTAGACCTAAGTTATTGCGGCAAAAATGCTTTGCCGCAAAGCATTTTTGCTTAGACCCAAAGCAGCATTTTTTTGAGTGTAAGGGTTTTTGAGGTCGCTGATTTCAAATCCCTCAGCGTTTAATTCAAAATGTTATACGTCAGACCTAGTAGGGAAAAACAGCAATCATAACAGCTTAAAATATTTTAATTTGAAAAAAAAACGCTGACGGATTCGAAATCACCGACCTCGAAAACCCCTATCTACAAATTTTTACGAACAACGGTGAGCTTCAGCAAGTGCGGATAAAAGTCGCCATATTAACTTCGCCATCTTGAATTTGAAGAACCGGATATCAGATTTGTATACAGCTACCCGGAAAACCCCTAGTAATACAGTTTTATGATAATCAACGCAAAGTTCGAAATTTCATCCGCCATATCGGATCCGCCATTTTGAATTTTTCAATATGGGCTAGTGATTTTAAACTACACAGAAAACCAAAACTTTGAAGCCCAGGTTTTTTTTATAGCTTTTACCTACGCTTGAGATGGGAATTATGTCCGCTTTTCTCTTGACTAGCGACCACTGTGGGTGGCTCAAAGGGCCTTAAAAAATTAACATAATAAAATATGGAAAAGGTTTTTAAAAGCATTTTTTTAAGTCATTGCAGGGTGTATACTGATCTCGCTTGTTTTAAATAATGAGAATAATAAGTTTTGAAAATCAAATAATGAGTAAATAATGAGTAAAAAAAATGGTAAAAGGAATATAAAAAATTACTTTTATTGTGTTTAAGAAAATTTTCTTCAGGTAACATCACAAATTTAACTTAGCTTTTTGCAAAACTTGAAAAAAGTAAAATTAAAACTTAAAAAATTTGAAATTTCAGGCTTTGGCTTTAACTTGTTTCAAGAGAGTTTCTTTTTTCTTATCAATATCTTTTTGAAATTTTTGCCAACGCGCTCTTTTTTTCTAATTTATCATTCATTTCATCGGCTGAATTTATCATAATTTGAGCTATTCTCAAAGATGAAAAATTTTTCCGAAAAAAAATCCAAGAAAAAATTAAGCTATTGTGGTTTTAAATAAAAGGTAACTTTTTTTTGAGAGCTTAAGAAAAAATTTCAATTTTATCAATTAGATTTGGGAAAAAATGAGCTGAATAATGACTTTTTCTTAAAATAATGAAAATAATGATTTTTTTTTTAAAAAAATGAGTAGGCCTAATAATGAGTTTTTTTTAAAAAATGAGTATTAATGAGAATAATGAGTCAGTATACACCCTGAGTCATTGAGAAAGGCCCTCGGCTTCGCCTCGAGCTGTAAAAACGGTCTCGTACTTAAAATATTTACCTTCGACACCTGTAAAGAAAAATACTATTATAAAAAAAATAGGATCCATATTTAAAAAAAAAATAGGACCCAAAACAAGCAACTATTTTTAAAGTTCCCTTAAAACTTTCTTCAAACCACAAGGATTTCTCATTGGCTGTACTAACTTCTATGTCATTATGCCATTCTTAGCCTGAAATTAGTTGTAATCCTCCTTTTGTTGGGATATTTAAACCTAAATTATTTAAAATTCAACCTAGATAGGCCTATGGTTTACCTGTGAATTGAGTCATTATTCGGCAAAAATGACATTTTCCACTTTTAAAATATCTATACTGGAGATAGTGGTCCAGTCGTTCCGTGTGCTTCTGACTGTACTTGCCCAGTCCGCTATTTCAAAAGAGCTAGTCCCTGCTGGCACGAATTTCCGTAAATTTGCTTCTTGTAGACAGAGGCTAACCTAAAATGGTATGACGATGCCACGTAGGTTGCGGAAGGACATCTTTCTTTTCTTTTCCTGAAAAGAATGAAAAATCTGTTAGTTAGTTACATTACTTATTTTTGCTTATGTAAAGCATAACATTTAATCACTTGGGAGGAAATGTCTCGAGAATAACGCACTGGCCCTTTTACCCTGAACCAGAAATTCGTGAAATGATAACGAAAAATCAGTTCAGGGCAATGCACTATTTGAAGAGTTGTAAGTCAGCTAATAAACTTTTACATTTTTTTTAAAAACGTATTTTTCCTCTCTTTTTTCAGAGTTGGGAGGCCTTACCCCCAGACACAGCTACATTCACACCTGATATCACACCACTAATTTTAGCGGCTCACAGGGATAATTATGAGATAATTAAAATTCTACTGGACAGAGGCGCCACATTACCAGATCCTCACCACGTTAGGTAAGTATTTTTTTTTTTTTTTGTTTTCCCCCTTTTTTTTTTTTTTTTTTTTTTTTTTTTTTTTCATTTTTCTCCCTAAAATCAACATTATCAGGGGAAAAAAACGCTGAGAAATTTTTTGTTTGTTTGTATAAATGTTTGCTCATAAAAAAATATCCCAGTCCCCAAGTTAAAAAACATTTTACAAAGTTTTTACACGGTCCGGTTCCTAATTTTCGATTTTACCGCTGTTCAAACATCGAACGCCGGGACCGCAGTTCGGTTTGTCGTGTGGAAAGCATAACAAGAGCCGCATTGCAACTTCAGAGTCTAAAACAATTGTAGCGTTTTGAAAACGTCATAAAACAAACAAGCAAACATACCAAGAACAGGCAAACCGTTCAAATATTTGTTCCCTCTACCTCGTTTACACATATCGGGCCAGTGACTCCGTTCGCTCGTCACCTTCCCAAAAAAAAATTATGATTAAGAATTAAAAATACATCAAAAAATTAAACGCGCGAAAATGATATGTTTCAGATGCGGCTGTAACGAATGTGTCACCTCTAGATTAGAAGATTCATTGAGGCATTCGCGAAGCAGAATCAACGCCTACAGAGCTCTAGCTAGTCCTTCCCTAATTGCATTATCTTCTAAAGATCCCATCCTAACAGCTTTCGAGTTGAGCTGGGAATTGCGAAGACTTAGCTTCATGGAACACGAATTTAAAATAGAATATCAGGTAAATTGTATTCATCAACTTTGACTTGCTTACTATGTGTTTTAATTACCTTCGGCTTTGTCTCTTTCTTCGACTAATAGAATTAATAAATTTCCCTTTCTTTTTTTTTTTTTTCTTAACTCCGTGGTTTTCGTCAAACAAGCTAATTAGCGATCGGCTTTTAAGATGAAGGGTTTAATACCGCCTTTAATCCGGTTTTAATGATACATGGAAGTGATTTGGTTATACTCTTTGACAGCGGTTTACAAAAGAGTTCATTCCTTTTGTCGCGAGTTTACCGCAATCGTATGAGCTCGTTTTCCAATTCTCGCGGTTATCGCTGCTTATTTCAAAGAAAAAAAAAGTCAACCTGTTACCTCGAATTAGTAATCTCGGCTACAGGTATCGCGGCTAATGCAGCAAGAAAATGGATATTTCCAAAATGCCATCTCCAAGTTAACATAACCCTCTATGGGCTATGATAGCCTTTTCTGGGTTATGATAATCATTTCCGGGTTGTCAGTAACCCTCTCATGGTAATCATAATCCTATCAGGGTTATCATAACGTTATTATAACCCGGAGAAAGTTATCATATTCTCTGCGGCTTATCATAATCATGTTATGAGGAACCAATTCTCGGTAAAAGCTTTAAAAAATATTTCAATCATTTTAATTTCTCAAAAGGGATTTGAAAGATCCGGAAATGCGTCTTTTATTAGAAAGTTCGAATCCCGTTTCCTTCTACTCCTTCGAGATAAAACCGAGAAGTCAAGCAAAAACTAAACAAAGCCAGGTATAAGAAAGGAATTATGGAAATCGCTGGAAATTCACACCAAGATCAATTGTTATATAATCCCTTCCGGGTTATGATAGCCTTTTCTGGGTAATGATAGTCATTTCCGGGTTATCAATAACCCTCTCCTGGATCGGGTTATCATAATCCCGGCCCTATTAGATAAATCCTGCTATTAGACGTCTAAAACCCTTCTAAATTTCAGACAGCTATAAAGCTATTGGCCTTCTATATTTGGGCTATATTATGTCTAAATTGCAGCTATTTACAAAGATGTCACTGCTAATGAAAAGCTAATAGGCATCTAGGTTTTAGGGCAAATAGATATCCATTTTTCTTTTTAATAGCGAAAAAAAAAGATGAGCCTCAACATGGAGTCGAACCTGTCATCAGCATTTTATTTATTTATTTATTTTTTTTCCCCCACGATGCTCTCCATTAAGCCACATCTCCAGTTATTTTACTAAAAGAACAAAAGGGTGTTTATGTCTCAAATTACTTTTGGGAACTTAAAATATTTTCGACAGTACAGTCAATTACTTGTTTCCCTTAATACTTTTTCTTCTTCTACTTTTTCCTTCTTTCTACTTCTTACTTCTACTTCTTCCTTCTTTCTTCTTCATTCTTCTACTTCTTCCTTCTTTCTTCTTCATTCTTCATTCTTCATTCTTCATTCTTCATTCTTCATTCTTCATTCTTCATTCTTCTTCATTCTTCATTCTTCTTCTTCTTCATTCTTCATTCTTCATTCTTCTTCCTTCTTCTTCCTTCTTCATTTTTCATTCTTCTTCCTTCTTCATTTTTCATTCTTCTTCCTTCTTCATTTTTCATTCTTCTTTTTTCTTCATTTTTCTTCCTTCTTCATTCTTCTTCCTTCTCATTCCTCATTCTTCTTCCTTCTTCATCCTTCTTCATTCTTCTTCCTTCTTCCTCCTTCAATCTTCTTCCTTCTTCATTCATCTTCCTTTTTCATTCTTCTCCCTTCTTCATTCATCTTCCTTCTTCATTCTTCTTCTTTCTTCATTCATCTTCCTTCTTCATTCATCTTCCTTCTTCATTCTTCTTCCTTCTTCATTCTTCTTCATTCTTCTTCATTCTTCTTCCTTTTTCCTTCATCTTCCTTCTTCATTCGTCTTCCTTCTCCATTCGTCTTCTTTCTTCTTTCGTCTTCCTTCTACTATTTTCTTCTTCCTTCTATTTTCCTTTTTCATTCTCCCTTCTTCCTTTTCTGAACCTTCTTTCTTCTCTTTTAAGAAAAAGTCTACATTCACAGCTAAAAAAATCTAATAGACGTCTCGATTTTTAAAAATTAGACTTGATTTAGCTTTCCATTAGACTTCGAAAGGATGTCTAATTACATAGTTTAATCGTTAGCTGTAATCTAAACGGCTTAGGTCTTATTTGATCTGACAGAACCGGGTTATCATAACCACATAACCCCATAGCCCAGAGAGGGTTTTCATAATCTCTCCGACTTATAACCGCTGGAGAGAGTTATGAGGAACCAAATCTCAGTAAAACCTTCAAAAAACATTTTAATCATTTCAATTCTCAAAAGGGATTTCATATATCCGGAAATGCGTCCTTTATTTAAAAGTTCGAATCCCGTTTCCTTCTGCTCCAAGATAAATCCGAGAAGTCAAGGCCGCAACCAAGGTTTTTTTAGCCAAAAACATACCTTGGTATAGGATGAAAAGAATTATGGAACCCCTGAAAGTTCAATGCCAAGATCTATTGTTATTATATCCCCTGCGGGTTAACAGAACCCTCTCCGGGTTCCGATAGTCTTCTCTGGGTTATGATAACCATTTCCGGGTTATCATAATCTCTGCGGCTAATCATAACTCTCTCCGGAGGACTATGAGGAACCAAATCTCATTAAAAGCTTCAAAAATATTTTAAGCATTTATATTCCTCAAAACGGATTTGAAAGATCCGGAAATGCGTCTTCCATTGAAAAGTTCGAATCCGTTTCCTTCTACTCCTTCGAGATAAAACCGAGAAGTCAAGGCCGCAAAGACTAAACAAACTCTGGTTTATAAGAAAAGAATTATGGAAACCGCTGAAAATTCAACACCAAGATCTATTGTTATATAATCTCATCTAAGCAACGTTATAGTCAGCTTATCTTTTTTCGGTGAAAATGAAAACTGGCTTTTTTCTCCTTTTAACATCCCACGGCAACATTTATATCTCACCTTTTTTTTTCGTTTTTAAATACAGGAAGTGTTTCATCTTTTAGCTATCCATTCTTCTTCTTTTTCTCTCTTTCTCTCTCTCTATTTTTCGATTTCGTCTGTATTATAAGGACAGAATGAAGTATTGAGCGATTTATTTCTTTCTTCGGAAAGGATAAATAGTGGCGATGCTGTCCGCATGAGAATCGATGGCGAAGGTTAATATTTTAAATTTGTGTGACATTACATTACGAAATAGTCGGGGAGTGTTTTCGGTAACGAAAGATCATTACTTTTAATGTTACCGTAAAATGGAATTAGTCCAGTCTGAATTCGTTTGATGAGATTAAAAAATATTATTAACTAATAAGCTTTCTGGCACAAAGACTAGTACTAATGGTAATGGTTTTAATTATAGATGTACAATCATGATCTTGATAATCGTCAAGGTTGTTTGTTTAGAAAGTATAGTTAGCCTGTTTTTTTTTTCTTCTTTTTATGTAAAAGGGTCTCTGAACAATTTTCCCCAAATGACAGCAACCATTTCTAGTGCCAAGGGCTTGCCAGGGATTCAGACGGTATTTTGCTCTCCTGAAGAGGAGGCTTTACGGATGCCGGAAGGAATGACTGTTTTTTACTTTTAAAGGGGGGGGGGGAAACTTATGATCTTTTTTTATTGAATTTTTCTAAATTAATAGAATTTTTAATTAACTTCCGTGATAAGACTGTTTTTTACATTACTCAATTCACAATAAAAAAAATCCAAATTTTACGTATCTAACGAACTCCTCTGGTATATCCTGGAATTTTTAGTGCAAGTTTCAACTTGTCTGAAATGTACGGGAGGCGAGCAACAATCCAATACTAGAAATTCATGCAAAATGGGTATTTCCAAAATAATCAAAATTAGTTTCTTCACTAAAAGCATCAACAACATACTTTCCCTTCTTTTGTTAAGTTAAGCTGTCAAGATGAAACTTCAAAAATCGAAGTTTTGTCCTTAAATATTACTCCAAAATTTCAGCGGTTTCAATTTCCAGCTGTGTAATACTTTCCGAAATGAACAGGCTTAAATCTTACGGAAACCTGCACGCTTTAATCTAGAAAGGGATATGATCGATGAAGCAATTTCTTTAAATATTCAATAAGGGAAAATTGTAAGGGATGGAAAAAATCCCGAAGGAGATGAGTTCCCAAACTATAAGGAAAAGATTACAAGCCTTGAGAAAAAAAAAAGAATTTAAAAAAGAGCCTATATCCCAAAAAACTTTATTTTTTCCTATTTAAAAAAAAAAAAAACTCAAAAGTGCTTTTTTTTTTAGGAATTAAGAAAACAGTGCCAAGATTTTGCAACCGCATTACTAGATCACACTAGGAGTTCCTACGAATTAGAAGTTTTATTAAATCACGATCCAACGGGTCCTGCCTTCGAACACGGGGAAAGAATGCATTTGAATCGCTTAAAACTAGCCATAAAACTACGTCAGAAAAAGGTAAGTGGAAAAACGTGGTCTAATCAAGTAATCCAGAAAAAAAAAAAAAAAAAAAAAAAAAGGTTCGAAATTATCGTTATGCGCGATGAGGAAGAGAGCATCGCGAGGGATTACTTCGTTCCTCGGGAATCTCCGGAACAAAAAAGGGATTTTTGGACTCCCGACTAAACCCTTTTCCTCATCTCCATACCCGCATTCCCGATTATTAAACTGACTAAAGTCATTGTCAAACAGCTTAAAACCAATTTGCAAAATGATTTCCATTTAAATCCGGGAATCGGTTGCTTTCAACACCTTTCAAATTATAAACAATTAGATAAAATCCCCGGGATTTGATAACAAGGGAGTAAAAAGAAGTTTGATGTCGTCTTTATATTTTACCGGGGAAAGAGTTGAAGAATTTATTACTGACCCTTAATAAATCTTTATTATCGAGTTTTATAGCATTCCTAATGCACATTTCCTATGTAGTAAAACATTTTTATTTTATACTGCATATAGCATTTTTTTTTTCCAGTTGCACTCGAATTTTTTTTTTTTTTTTTTTTTTTCGGTTTGGGCTTTTTGCCTAGATACATTTAAAACTAAAATTCTTAAATCGGAATTTTGTCATTTATCAAAACGTCGACAAAGTTCCAGCAAGTTTTCTTTTCTTTTTTTTTCGTCATCTATGAACGTCCGTGCCTTGAATGTTTTCCGTCCTTCCTTCTTTTTCTCCCCCAAGACAAGTTTTTATTGTATCAGCATTCTTTCAACTTTGTGTTTTTTTTTTCTTGTATTTTTATAGATTCAAAACTTCTAAGAATTTTCGCTGCTATAAAAAAAAAAGGCTTGTTGTTCAAAAGCGTGATCCATCTCCATATTTTTTTTTTTTTTTTTTCTTTTCTAAATGATACAAAAATTTCCGCCTCGGAAATTTTAAATATGTTTTTACAAAGCTTGGGAAAATCGCGCCTTCCTATTGTTTACCTCTCGACGTGGAATTAAAATATAAAGAATCTTAATACTTGAGTCTGTTAATGTCTTCCCTTTCCTTTCCTTGCTTTGTTAGTTACCACCTTTTTCCTTTTGTCTTGTTAAAAAAAAAAAAAAGGTTTGTCGGTTAAGTGTCTGACTCTTTTTCATTTTTTAAATACATATTAGTCTCTTTTCATCATTTTAAATTAGATTTTCTCCTGTTACAACGTTCGAAATTTCTTTTTTTTTGGCAAAAGATATTCAAAAAGGCATCTTATCATCCCCCTTGTTAAAAATCATTCACACAGCCAAAACTTTTTCCACTGAGACCAAAGGTATTGCAAAAGAGAAGTCAGTAGTGAAGGAAATGGAGTAAAAAAGATTGACAAGAAAAATTGGAAAAAATCAAGGGAGAAAAAAAAAATTAAGGGGTTTTGCGAAAAACTTGCTTTCAAGGCTGAAGTTTCGATTCCGACTCCGAAAGATTCTTCCACATTTTTCGGGGCGGTTCTGATTCCCACTTCTTGAAAAAAATTTAGGATTCCGATTCCGCTTCCAATTAACTTTTGAACCGATCGATTTAGATGCCAATTCCGTTTCCGTTGAAAATCTAAACCAGGCATCGAACCGTTCTAGCCCTAAAAAATTAGAGACTTAGGGACCAAAATTGGGAAGGTTAGGGACCTTTTAGGGACTAAAAACATTAATTTTCGAATTATTTATTTGGGATTAATTTGACCCCCTTACGCCCATTTTTTATCCACTTTGACCAGTCATAGGCACTTCGTTGGCAACACAAAACCGACCGGTTCACCGTCCGGTTTTAAAAAAAAAATTCTTTTTCAATTAATTTTTTCAAAGGTTAAAATTGCATTAAATGGGGCGAAATAACTAATACCAAATTGTTCCTTATTTTTAGAAGATGTCGAATCTGTACTTTTTTTTAAATTATATTAAAATCGAGTTTAAACCAAGCTTAGCGAGGCCGAGACCGAGCGAAAAATTTTCTAAATCTTGAAAAAAGATAGACTAAGTTTTTTGAATTTTAGCATCATTTTCTGGTTTAATAAAATAATCCAGGTATAAAAATTAAAGCGAAGAAAAATAGGGACTTAATTCTAATTTTAGAATATTTTTCCTTTAAAGGTAAAAGTGCTCAAGAGTTGTAAACGGTTTCCGTGAAACAGTCCATTTCGGCCGGGGGATCCGTTTGAACCCTTAAACGTCCCAAGCATTTTTTCAAATTTTTTCAATCCCTAAATTTTTTTCTAAATACACGAAAGCCGTAGCTCCAGGTCAACTCCAAATGTTTGAATGAAAAAATGGCTACCTCCTCGCATCCAAAATCAAATTTTATAATAACTCAGATTTCACTATCCCATTTAAAAGCATTTTTTCCAAATTTTTGTGGCCTGAAATAGAATATTGTTAACCTAGGGAGGAAAATGAATTTTCCCGTTGAGGTTTACTTAAAGCCGGAGCGCGAAGCGCAAGGGTTTAAAAAAATCTCACCGGAAAATTCATTTGCCTTCCTAATTGAAACAAGATAATTTTCATTACGAATCAATCAATGCTTAATTATTCAGAAAAATCAGAGAAAATGATTAGATAAATTGTAAACAAAGTCTTTTTCGTAAACGGATTTAACATTGTTTTGCCCGATGCGGGAAAAGTCATTTTCTGCACTGATCGCATGAGCGGAAAATGGTTCTTTCTTCTTATGAGTAATGAAGAAATGCTTTTATTACTCATAGTAAGAACCACTTTCCGCTTCGTAAACCATTAAGGAAAGTGAGTTTTTCCGCATAGGACAAAACAATGTTAAACCTATTAATATAAGACTTTGATTAAAATTAATCAAATCATTTACTCTAATTTTTCGGAATAATTAAGCATTGATTCGTAAAGAAAAATATCTTGTTTAACCAAGGAAGGCAAATAAATTTTCCTCCCTAGATTAACAATATACTATTTCCCAATTCATCAAAGCAGTGGTTCCGAGAAATCGGAGGTCAAATCGAAATTAGTTGGAACTTAAAAAATGACTAAGACATAAAGAAATACAGAATAAGTGTGAGCAAACAAAATAATAACCGAAAAGATTTGAAAAATAATTAAGTGGAAACGCTTCTGATGATTTTCTACCTCGAGTTCTACCTTATAATCACATTGTAGAATGTGACATTTCAGAACCAGAAAAACTGAATAAAAAAACCGATTAAACTGAAAAATTTGTAAATCGTGAACGTTTACCTTTAACATCCAAGCTTATCCACTGGGATCATTACTTTACCATCCACGTACAAACTGCCTGTTGTTACTTTAATGGCTACAGATTTGCATACTCCTTTTGCCCCCTGAAAATCATTTTCCGAAAAAAAAAAAAAAATTAATTCAAAAGTATTTTTAATCTTCACTTCGTGAATTCAAATTTGTTTTACCTGTATAAACGATGTGTTATCTGATTCGAAAGCAAAAGCGTAGTAAGACAGATTTTACTTGACGGCCTGAGTATTAATCCGGTATCGGTTGACCAAAAATTAATATTCCAACAGAAGGCTTTAACATACCTGCAAGGAAAAAAATAAAAATAATTATATTACGTAATAATTAAAAACATTATTATATTTTTCTTTTTAGTTCGTCGCTCATCCAAACGTTCAACAATTATTAGCTTCAATTTGGTACGAAGGATTGCCAGGTTTCCGGAGAAAAAACATGATCCTTCAAGCAATGGAAATAGTAAGGATAGGCATTCTCTTCCCATTTTTTTCGCTGATGTACATAATAGCTCCACATTCTAAATTAGGAGAAACGATGCGCAAGCCTTTTATTAAGTTCATTTGTCATTCCGCAAGCTATTTCACCTTCTTATGTAAGTATTTCATTTTTATTAAAAAAAACAAGGAAAAAGAATCCGATCCGACAAAAGAAAAAGAATAATCCGGATGTTTTCATGCGAACAAAAAAAAAAACCATTGTACCATTTCGCTAAGCTTCTCAAATTGATGATGTTTTAGATCCTGATCTCGGAAAAAATTCAAAAAAAAAAAAAAAGTAAAATCAAAAACAGAAGGGAGAAAAAATGATGAAAAAAATCCCTGAATTGTTTTTTATTCGTTTCGTCACATCGTTTCACAGTCGACTGCCTCCTCTCATTCTCCCTGAATAAATTCCAGACGTCTTATCTCCTTCTTCCAACAATATATTCGAGAAGGATGGGTAACCTTATTTCCGAGACGTTTTAAGTAATTAAAAGTTTCAAGTGTAAAAAAAAAACCGTGAAAGAAATAGCCGTACTTTTTCCTTCCTAGGAAATTTTACGGAGATAACTTTTTTTTTCGTTCCAGAAAAAAGGATTTAAAAAATTTAGTTAAGATTATATCCCCGTGAAAAAAAAAACATATTTTTTAACAATTTTTCAGGAAATTTTGGAGGAAAAGATTTGTAAAAAGCGTGAATTTTTTATCCGTTATTTTACGTTACATTGGTCGGTATTTTCATGATTTATCGATATTTAAATCGCTGGGTTAGTTTAAAATTTAAGTCCTCCATAAATGATATTCCCCCAAAAAAATTTTCTGTAGAAAACGAGTCAAGTTCCCGAAATTCATTCATTAAAAAGCTTTGGCCTTTTACAGTTGTCATATCAAAAAAACAGACAGGGATATGGGGGCATATCCCTACGTAGGACTAGGTCTTTGGGGTACTGTCCTAATATTGCAAAATTTAAACATTGAACCGATTTAAAAATTTTAAGGCATTTTTTTTGCTCCTTTTTGGTCAAAAAAATCGAATTTTTTGATAAAATTAAAAAATATTTTCCTGGCACGAAAAAACCAGGGTTCCGAAGCCGGCACTAGTGCTGGCTCTGGCGCAGGCCGCGGCCGGTAAAAAAATACTGCTGGCGCTGGCGCCAGATTATTTATTTTCATTAGCGCCAGCACCGGTTTTTTACGTACGGTGTGACGCCGGCGATTCAAAATTTTTTTAAAAAAAATTTTTTAGATTTTTAGAATTTTATTAATTTTTTTAAAATAACCTCTTTCCGTTCAATTTTTTTTATCAGGGGTCCAAAGCCGGTAAAAATTCGGCAATTTTGGAAAATTTGATTGAAATTCAAAATGGAAAATTTACTTATACTTTTTTTTTATTTTTAGGTTAATTACACAGTAAAAAATTTTGCTTAGGATAGGGAATTAGTTCAATACTCGGTATTCATTGATTCATAATTTTTGATTTTTAAAATGTTTATCTCAATAGCTAAATTTTAAAGTCTTTATTCCTTTCAGCTTTTGCTCTTAAAAAGTAAATAAATTTTTTTACAAAACGTGATTTTTTTTTTAAACTGACGTAAGCCGTTCTTTTTTTTTTTTTTTTTTTTTTTTTTTTTTTTTTTTTTTTTTGCGAAATAAAATAAATTAAAAATTTTCTCCGGCGCCGGTGAAAGGCCGACGCTGACGCCAATTTTTTTACAATCGTGGCCGGCCGCCAGCGCCTTTTAATTTTTACTGGCTTCGGACGCCTGAAAAAATTTAAAATTTTTTATAAAAAAGGTCAAAAGTTGAAAAAAATTAGTCAAAATTTTAATTAGTCTCTTAAGTTAAAATTTTAGTATTAGAACATTGCTTTAGCTTACATTCTTAGCTAAAGGAAAAAGGACAAAATTAAAAAATATAGTGAACAATTTACTTAAAATTTTGAAGTTCTTGCTTTCGTTCGTGTCGTCTAATTTTAAAATAAAATTATAATTTTAAATTTCTTGTAAATTTTTTAGATAATTTCATGTAAATTTTACTTTAAAAAAACAGCGAAAATTAAAAAAAAAGTTGAATAAAATTTACACAAAATTTTCAAGGTAACTTTCTAATATCAGGTACGTTTTTTCTCTTTTTTTTTTTTAATTTTTTTTAAAAAAGGAATAACAAATATGAAGCATAAAATATAGTGAAATGGAAGGAAAATCCCCGAGCTATAATCATATTGTTGTTTTCACACACACACACATACAAACACAAAAAAAAAAGTCTGAGTTGATTATTAAAATTAGCTAAAACGAACAGTTTTAAAATGTGAATAAGCTTAAGCGCGTTTAATTTAATTTCCAGAAAACATTTTCACAATTGTAATTTGTCCTTTTTATTCGGGAAAAAGGCCCCTATGACGAGAAAGGATTTTTGTTTTATTGCATTTTTTTTCCCTTCATTTCTTTTTACGTTCTAGTTAGGTTACTCTTAAAGAAGAACAAGCTGGTTTTATAATACAAATTTTTTTTAAAGAAAAAAAAATCCGGACTTAATTAAAATCTTTTTTATTTAAAGTCGTAAATGAAAAGTCCCCGAGCAAAAATGAATAAATCATATTTTGGGAGAAAAAGAAAAGATTCCACGGGAAGAAGAAAAAAAAGCTTTAAAAACGAAATAAAGAAACTCAGTACGTGACACAGTTTTCATATTAAAAAAAAAAAAAACTTTCCATATAAAATTATGTTAATTTTGTAAGAAAACAAACGAAAATAATAAAGAATGAGCTAGGGCGATGCTAATTTTCATTTTAATAATTAAAAACGGAATTCCAAAGCCTCGATTTTCTCGTCGTGATTTTCCCTCGATAAAAAATAAAAATTCCAAGACACTACTTACAATTAAATTGTAGGGATCCGGGGGGGAAATGTTTAAAATCCCTTTTGCAAGAAAATCTTTTGTCGGGTATTTAAAATATTTCGACTCCCTGTCATTTGCAATTTTGTAATAATAGGCTTTTCTCAATGAACCGAAGTTTGAAAGGATTTCCGCCATTCATGACATAGATCCGTGAAGTTTTCTTCCTTTGAAATCATCACCATTCCGGTTTTTGATATTTTCATCCTGGTTCTTCCAGTTATTTTTATTTTTTTCCCCCCTTTTATCTTCGTCTACTTCAACATCTATAAATTAATTTCCTTCTCCTGAAAGAAAGAAAAAAAAAATCAGCGGGGAAAAATTGAATTGAATTGAACTGAGTAATTAAATTAAAAAGTTTTAGTTGCATTGCGGTTCTTAATTCGAGTTGGATTTAAACAGAAAAATCGATTAAACTTTTTTTTTTTTTTTTCAAAAGGTCGAGCGTAGTAAACTTTTTTTTTCTATTTTTTTTGTCACTTTGCTTATTTTATGCAAGAAAAAAAACTTCACTATTGTATTTTCATATATAACTTTTTGAAACATAATTTCTTAGGGGAATAGAAGCCAGATGTGTTTCGATATTTGTTCCAAGTAATTGAATTCTCTCTAAGGATTTAAAAGCTACAAAAAAAAAAAAAAAAAAAAAAAAAAAAAAAAAGACTACCTTATTATTAATGTATAGGTATGTTTATTCATTTTTTTGACGATCACGATCTTTTGCTTCATTTTTGCACCCATTAACCTGCGCTCCTTCAGTTTCGACAATCGTTTTTACTCTTAGTACTTAAATTGAATAAGCATTAGGGTGGGTGGAAAATCAAAAATTTTTGAATTTCAAAATGCCTGATAGCGCAATCGCTGTGGCTTATCATTTGTAAATTTTTTTTTCTTTTCGAAATTTTTTTTAAACGGTATCTTGGTGGGGCTCAAGAGGGCCAAAGTTTTGGAAAATCCCGTAAGGGATGAAAATTCGACTTTTGAATTTTTGTGAAAAAAAAAGTGCCTTTTCCTATCGGATTTTCAACGTAGATTTCAAAAATGAAATCTGTTTGCGTCTAGTTTTTTCTGTTCTTGAGATACAGGCCAATAAAAATGTCAAAACTTAAAAATTTCGATATTTTTATCTTTTTTACAATAATCCAGGAACATAAATAGCTGGACGCGTTTTAATATTACGCAAATTAATTTTTAAGTTCTACGTTAAAAATCCGATCGAAAACGGTACATTTTCAGAAAAACCTAATAGTTAAATTTTCATCCCTTACGAAGTTTTCCAAAACCTTGACACTCTTTCGCACTCTCAAGACGCCGTTTAAAAAAAAATCGAAAAGGAAAACAAATTTGCAGCAGATAAAATACAGCGATTGCGCTATCAGGCATTTTGAAAATCCGAAATTTTTGACTTTCGACCCACTCTAATGGGCATGCAGTAAATAAGCGTGCCATAAGCTTTAGAACTTTAAAAGGGATCAACTCATCTAATATCAACCATTTTTTCCCCCATATTTCTGGTATGGTCATTTCTAAATAATTACAGGGTACATAGGCCTATTTTAATTTTCAAATGAAGGCAAAGTTCCAGGCAGAATTTTTGAATTAAACATTTTGAAATTTTGAAGCGATGACAATATAGCAGAAAACTTATAACTGTCAATGTTAAAAATATTAAAAACGTTTCTAGTTAATATTTGTTATGCGCCAGTCCAGCTTTCTTTGTACACAAACATTCACATTCAATTTCGCTTGCACATTTAAACTAGTGCTTGAGATTTTTGAGTTCGACGTTTTTCATTAAATTACTGAAGGAGAATGCATATTTTTAAGAAGGGATAGTTAAGTCCTTGATTGCCAACAACAGAGATACGAACACATTTTTTTTATTATACCTTTAAATTATGAAATTGTTGTATCTTCAGAGTCCCAAAAGCTCTTTTTTAAATTAGGTTCCCACGTTAATTCCCATTCGTAACTTTTTGGACATTTTCCGCTTTCTCAATTTTATTCCAATATGTCAATTTCTGAATCCTTCCTTTAAAAAAAAAAACCAAGCGTCTTTTTTCCAAGAGAAGCCCGATATATCTTGAACTCCGATCTGAAAAATAGAAACAATTTGATATATTTTAAAAGTTAAATTTAGAAAATATTGATAGTAAATTGGACATACATAAAAAATGCATAAAACGTGTAAAAAGAACTTAAATTTTTTTACCGGAAACATTTTTTTCGTCCTCTAATATAATTATGCATAAAATAAAAAAAGAAGTTGAACAAGCATAATATTTGCGAATTTTCCTGCTTTATGATTTTAAAAAATTATATGTATAAAATATGCCAAAATTAGATTTCCATGCTTAAAAAAATTACGAATATTCAACTTTTACTGGTTAAATAATAAGTTATATTAAAGAGCTTGCTTACATCGAAAGCTCATCCTGAATCGAAGTCTGCTCTTATTAATAATAACTTATTTTAAAACTTACCTGGGTTAAGGTATTAAAATTAACATCATATTTCCGTCTCCTTTATCCGGCGGTAACTTTTTATCCTGGGGCTCCACTCCAATCAGCCAAATTGATAAATCTATTATTTTAAAGCGGGTACAAGGTCCACTTGTTGAGTTTTAATTGAAACTCCAGTGAAGGCCTAAAAAAAAAATTACCTTAAATATTAGAGTTTTTTTAAAATTAATTTTACATTGTCCATGAAGAAAAATGAATTTTATAAACTGCTAACCTTGTGCAATTTATGATTTCCCTGAGTAGGAACTGCTGTCATCTAACGAAAACAAAAGAAGCGCGATCTATTTCGGTGTCGGAAACGGAGTCGTAGAATCGTTTTCATCTTTTAAATTGGAATCGTCGAGTAATTGTATCATGAACCAAAAGAGACACAATGCTAGAAAGCACGAACGCAGGGAAATCTTAAATCCTGGAAAAGAAAGTCAAATATATTACTTTTATTTACACAAAAAAAAAAAAAAAAAAATAAAAAGATCACTTACGTCAAAAAGCAGAATCAAAAGATGTCATCGAACAGATACTTTTCGGGCATTAACTCAATCTACTAAAATTTCGTGCAGGTTGGTTACTGTCATCCAGTAAGGTGGCTTTCACCTCTTTAAACAGGTGACCCATTTGAATTGATAGCTGTAAAAATTTTTAAAAAAATTAGTGTTGAGAGGCAAATCATTTTCTTTTAAATAAATTTTCCTTTTTTTTTTTACTTACATCTTTACACAGCGATTTCCAACATACTTTCACACAGTGCAAAACCATTCCAGTCCCAAATGACCATAAGTAAATCGCAGACGCGATAAACGGTTTCCGCAAGATTTTCTACCACCTCCAGACAATGACTTAAAGCACTTTCGTTGAATTGGTTCTCTGTATCTTGCGTCAGCCGAAATTTTTTAATGTCGTTGAGCATCTAAAACAAAAAAAGGAAATAAAAGAAATTTTAAAAAAGTAAAAAACAAATTTCTTTAATAAAAAAGTGCTTACTTCAGATTCACGTTCTGCTAACGCCATTTCGCATCTCCACTTTTTTTTCGGTGTAACGACTTCCACTTGAGACGAGGATGCGCCATGTTTTGAGCTGTGAACAAAAAAAAAAAATAATAAATTAAAAATCTTTTTCAAAAATCGCATAATATGCAATTAAAATAAAAAAAAGAACAAGCTTTTACATCGCTAAAAAAGTTTAAAAAAAAAAAACTAACTCAAAGGACCGTATCCAACATTATCTCTTCGGAAAGGAGACGAGTTAGGATGAGTTACGTAAGATCCCTCGAGAAACATGCCAAAACCTCGAATTTTTAATTGACTCGGATTCAATAGATTTTGTTTAATACGTTCTACCAATGTCAAATCTTCTAAATCTTCCTGATAAGAGGTTCAATTATTTTCGATTAAATACTTAATGGCCGATTCGATGTATCGCGATTGAGAGAGGGCTTCAATGGCTGCGTCTTTGGAAAATCCTATGTAGCAAATTGGGTTCAATAAAGTTTCGCTGATGTAATAAAATTGTCCTCCGTTTCGTCTAGGTGGTACTTGTGGTCGAATCCCAACAGCTTCCAAAAGTTTCGAAGGTCCTGCTGATTCTCTTGACAAAAAAAAAAAAAAAAAAAAAAAAAACGATTAGTACAAAGTTTCTACTTATTGTTAAAAAAAAAAACTGTTTTCCAACGAACTTTCAATTTTTCAAAAATAAATAAATAACATTTTTAAAAAAAATAAATATTCCTACATCTCGCGATACAAAAGTCTTCTTACAGGTTGACGCCTGCCTATGTCAACCTTCCCCAGAAAGTAGCACCTATCCTAGGGCATGCGTCCTTCGATTCTTCTCTGACCACTGCTGGACCACTGTCGGGTGTTGATAGCCAGTTGAAACCATATCGGAATCGCTTTCAAGTGCAATTAAAAAGCTTAAACAGTTGGCCGGTGATGGCCTCAACCCAGTTATATACCAACTGCAAAGCCCTAATGTCCTGCCGAGGCATAAAAATTAGACTTCATACGTGACGGTTGACTTGGGCTGTTCCATAAGCTACGCCTGTGGGACGACTTTAGTTAACCGTGTAATATAATTGAAGGTAATCCATATGACTTTGACAGAGACCAAATGCACCTAAAAAAACCCTAAGCTACCCATTCGCTCCCGAGTATGTTTGGATAAGTGGATACCTTCTTATCTAACTACTCTAACTACTACGCTCCCTCCTACAACGGAGATCGTCACGAGATCCTCGAGCTCTCTGGTCTTGGGCGTCCGGCACTACCCTCGCATTGTGGTGAAAACCACCCCCCGGTTTCTCGAGGCTCGTCCCCGATCCATGTTTCACCTGAGACGTCGATCCTTTATAACATACGAGATAAAGGTCAACGGCACATCGGAAACGAATGCGGGTTTACAATCCACGCTAGGCACGCCACCCTTGCTTAGGCCTTTCTCTCCGATCCAGGCCAGGTTCCCTTCGCAAAAAAATAATTACAAAACGAAAAACCCCCTTTTCCCGTTAAAGCGTTCCTAACAAAAAGAAAAATGAAAGTTCGTGCGGGTGAGAATTAAAAGAATTCCTTAAAAACTAGAAAGGATCGGTTACTTAACTTAAATATTATTGGATTTTATGATCCACCTTGCCTAGATCTGGTGGAAGATAATCACCATAACACAAATGAGGCAGTTAACGTCTGAAGATCTGAAAATGAAAAAAAGCAAAATAATTAATGAAAATTAACAACCCTGTCATTAAAGCTGAAACAAAGAGAAAGCAAAAATATTTTCAAGCACTTTTCGATATAAGCAAAAAAAAAAAAAAAAAAAGACTCAATATTCAGTTTCCCAATGAGTTATTATCTTAAACGAATTTCTTTTATGCAGTATCATTCTCAAATAATTAAATTATCAAAACTGTAAAACGTTCCAAATTGGAAACCCCAATAAAAACTGATTTGATTATTGGCCTATTTGCTTTTAAACAAAAAAATCAATAAATTTAACAATATTTAACAATTTAATTCAATATTACTCACCACTGGCAGTACAAATGTTTCCCGATCTGGATCTGAGTGAAGATGGAACCTTTTATGCTGCAACTTCTTGAATTTTATGATCCAGCTTACCTAGATCTGGTGGAAGATGATCACCATAATACAATGCGGCACTTAACGTAGAATCTGAAAATGAATAAAAGCAAAATAATTCATCGAAATTAACAACCCTGTCATTAGAATTGAAACAATTAAAGCATCTTTTATAGATCAATTCATATATTATCAATGCATAACGCTTCTTTTTTTTTGGAAGACGCGTAAAAAAAATATCCACAAACTTTGCAAAAATTATGCATGTTCAAATTTTTGTGCAAATAATACAAAAACAACATTTATTAGCCCTATATCAATTTTTTTTGCATTTTTTGCAAAAGAAAATAAGGTGGCTCAACCATGGGCGGATCTGCGGGGGGGGGGGGGGGAGGGGGGGGCTAGCCCCTCTCCTAGGAAGCAGAATAGCCCCTTCTAGAATTTTGAAAATTATTTGGCCTAAATTGGGTCAGCCCCCCTAGAAAATTGTTTTCCCTATTCTTAGTCCCCCCTCCCTAGAAAAAAATTGTAAATCCGCCCATGGGCTCAACTATGAGTCAGGTACCTGAATTTAAAATATTAGCACTCAAAATTTAGAAGAATTAGAAAAATGTTTTAACCTAATTAATTTTTTCGTATTTATTTTTTAATTTCAGTTTTGTTAATTCTTGCTTCGCAAAGGATCGAATCCGTTTTAGACGGGCTTTTTGGGCTTTCGAATGGGACGGATTCAAAAACTCAAGACGTCACAACCAAACGTGGTGCTCTTCCTTCAATAATAGAATGGTTTATATTATCATGGGTTGCAGGTAGGTAATGACTTTTAATTTTAAGAAATGAAGTTTCCACAATTTTTTTTCCAGTTAAACATTTGAAAGTTTTTCGAAATTCCCGAATCGAATAATTAAGGTAACCGAAGTCAGTTTACTTCCAAGAACAGAGTCCATTCCAAGCACCTATAATTGATAAAATCCAAAAGGATCATGCTAATCTACAGTCAAATATTATGCATTAACTACCACTTAATATCGTTATATTACATAACAATAAATAGCCCTAATTTGCAGACCTTTTACAGACCGAAATGAATAATTTAATGAAATTTCAAAAGCTCCTGATATTGAATCTTGGAAACAAAAAAACAAACATTTTTAATTGAAGAAAGGAAAAAACGCAACGAAGCTTTATATAACGGTTTGTTAATTAAGCCTCATATGAGCGCTTCAGGTAATAAAAACATACAAAATAAAAAATCGGATTCTTTTTTTGTCGAGAAAAAAAGGCTCGAATGACATGTTTATCTGAAGGGCGAAGAAAAATAAGAAAAAAAAAAGAAAGGTTGGAAGAGGTTAGAACTGTCAGACAGGAAATAAATGACGGTAAAACCAGTAATTTGTCAAGATTTAAACGAGCCGTTCTTGTTAAATATATAAATGTAACAAAAGTTTGGACTTTACGTTAACATGATAGGTATCAGACAGCAATTTTTTTTTTTTTTTAAATTTTAAAAACCACTTAGAAATTAGACAAGCCCTGATTGTTTTAAAAAATGTTTGCTAGTTCCTTAAAAACCTTTTCCTGTTATTTTCAAACCTTAAGAAAAACCCTAGCCTACAAAATTGCGGAAAAAATTTTTCTCATAAGCTCAACATGGGCGGAATTATTAGGTCAATTACCGTTTAAATTAGTTTTAGTTCCATATGCGCTGTGACTTGTATTTCAGTGTCCCAACAGCTTTCCTTAAAAGTAGGTTCCGAGTTAAAATTCCCACTCGTCGTTTTCTGGACATTTTTCTCTTTCTAATTTTATTCCAATGTGTCAATTTCTGGATCGTGATCCTTCCATGAAAAAAAAAAAAAAATCAAGCGTCCTTTTTCCAAGAGAAGCCTGATATATCTTGAATCCCCATCTGAAAAATTGAAACAATATATATCAATTTAAAACGTAAAAAAATAAATATTTTCATTCACTCTCTTCCATAAGCTAAACATAGGGTAGACCCAATGTTGCTAATTTTTCGTGGCTACTATAAGGTATTAATTTTTCGACTTCGATGTTACATATGTTTAATTATGAGCGGTTGTTATAAGTAAAAATTAATTCAGGTATTTAAACTACTTCTCATATCCCCAGTTTAAACACTTAGCCGCCATCTTGAATTTAGTTTTATCGAAACTCTGGCTAAAAATTCGGACTCACCGGTTAAAACAGGCACATTAATTAAAATTTTGACTAATTTTTTGAACTTTTGACCATTTTTATCAAAAATTTAAAGTTTTTTTCGTTCCAGGAATAACGAATTATATTTTTATCAAAAAATTCGAATTTTTTGACCAAAAACGAACAGTAACTGACATTTTTCTTTTTCAAATTCCAGCAAAAGCTCATTTTAAATGGTACCCTTTTTTTTTATTGTTTATAGGGTTAATATGGAGTGAAGTCAAACAACTCTGGGACGTAGGCTTAGAAGATTACGTCCACGATATGTGGAACGTAATCGATTTTGTGACCAACTCGCTATACGTCGCCACGGTCGCCTTGAGAGTCGTTGCATATTACAGGGTAAGCTTTTTTTTTTTTTTTTTTTTTAAATCTCTCGAAAATAAATACTAAAAAATTTTTGATTTTCGTCAATTTTAGGTCCAAAAAGAAATCCAAGATAGTGCGGGCATGAACCGGCATTACATAGATCTTCAGCGTGAGGATTGGGACACTTGGGATCCAATGCTCATTGCTGAGGGTTTATTTTCAGCAGCGAATATCTTCAGGTGAATTAACAATTTTTTTTTTTTTTTTTTTAAACTATCGTCGTCTTATTTATTAATATTATCATCAATTTCTTTTCTCAGTTCTCTTAAGCTAGTCTACATATTTTCCATCAATCCGTATCTAGGACCTCTTCAAGTTTCGCTAAGTAGGATGGTCCTCGATATTATGAAATTCTTTTTCTTATACGTACTCGTTCTCTTCGCGTTTTCATGCGGTTTAAATCAACTCTTGTGGTATTATGCCGACATGGAGAAAAAAAAATGCGTTATAGAATTCGATACATTAAAAAACGGTACGAAAAACGCAGCTTCATCTGATAGAACGGCGTGCCTTGTTTGGAGAAGATTCTCAAAGTAAGTTTGTGATTTAACATTTTTTCTGAATTCTAAAAAAAATTATACGCTAAAAAAAAAAATTTTTTTTTTTCTTTCAGTTTATTCGAAACAATTCAAACCTTGTTTTGGGCGGTTTTCGGATTAATCGACCTGGACAGTTTTGAATTGGAAGGTATAAAAACATTTACTCGCTTTTGGGGTATGCTTATGTTCGGATCGTACAGTGTCATCAATATCGTAGTTTTGATCAATCTTCTAATCGCAATGATGAATCATAGTTACCAATTAATTTCGGTAAGTTCGGTAAGTGAATTGGTAAGAATTTATTATGATGTTTCTTTCGATTCTTAACTGTAAGTTAGCAAACTGATCCAGTTAGCTGTTAATATTTCTTCGAAGAAATAACTTAGTTTTTAATTAGATTTTTTCACCCTCCATTAAAAATAATTAAATATTAAATAACCAAGCTTGAATGGTTTTTGTTACAAAATTAGTTGTTTAACAATTTTTCTTTATCATTTTTGTTCCTTTTCTAGCCCTTTCGACATAGACACTTAAATTTTCTGATTTAAAAGATAATTAATTTGATAACAAAATTGGATCTGAATGTAGCTTTGTAGTAATTCTTACCAATCACTAAATTATACGTTACTTATAAAAAAAACCTTAATATTAAAATTTACCTTTCAGGTTTACATCTGTTTGCATGCAGAAAATATGAATTTTTTTGTATTCTTTTTGGTTGCGCATTCATTGTCACTAATAGCTCAGTTTCTGCCACTTCGAGAAAATTAATATGATTAAAAACTGTCAAAAAGACAATTCATAAATATCTTCTAAATCAACCAATTTTTGAATAGCCAGAACTATTTTCATTAGAGAAAAATTCATTTAAAAAGTAGGAATTTTAGAAAAAAGAAATCGACCAGCTTTTGTACTAAATTGATCAATTTTTTAATGCACTGGTTTAGAATGAATTTTAAGATGCAATTTGTTTCACAAAGAATGCTAACTGTAAGATTACTAACTAAACCATTCTACAAATACCTTAACAAAAATAACAAATTGTACAATTTTTAAAACATCAAATACGTTAAACTTCCATAATACCTTACTTGGAAGGTAAAATCTTGAGAAAAATCAAAATCTTTAAATACATCACTGCAGTTGACTTTCGAAAAATGAAATCAAATCCCAGAGAAAAAAAAAAATAGATTATGTTCTACATAATCGTTATAATTCAACAAAACGAAGATTTGCATTTTACCAATCGGATTAATGGTCATGCATATTTTAAAGTGTTACCTAGGGATTGCCTTTATATGAGAGATCAAAACTATCTTTTCAGCTTTTGAAAACTGTTCAACATTATTATACTGCTTGCTAATGAAAATACTTATATAACTGCAAAATAGTCTGCGGTCTAAGCTCATTTATATTTAATTTCTTGTTACGTTCAAAGTAACTCTTCGAAGAGTTCCTTTGAACTTGTCCCTCATTTGTAAGTTCAAAAGTCAGAGGTCAAACCCAAATCCAAATTAAAAGTTTTGTTAGATAGCATCTTTTTATCTCCACAAAATTTTTATGTTCAAGGTAACAGTCAAGGGCACTTCAAAACCATGCTCAAGATCAAGACAAGTCAAAGCCAAGTTCAAAGACTGGGTACGTTAGGTTTATGTTAGAATTTTTTCGTTCCCCTCCATTACCAAAAAATTTTAAATCGATCCCGTTCCAATTGATTCAGGTTTTACCGAGTAAAACAATGCAATCCGAAATACTACCGTCATTTTGGCATTTCCAAAAATGGCGTTGGTATAAACAAATGAAAAATTATAGAAATAACGATTTTTACAATATGAGCCCCTAGCATCACTTGATCCTGATCGCGAAGTTACATGATAAAGAAGTACACTACTTACTATGGTATTGCCTCTCCTTGAAATCCCCTTTAACAATTTTCACGTGCAAAACACACTCGGACAAACAGGACGAACTGGAAATCAGGAAATCTGAAAAGCAACAAGACGAATGACAACCATTAGTCGCGCTGCCTCCTGGATTTAGTAAAACGTTAAATCATCGACCAGCAAATATTTCTTTTTTGACTTCAATCAAGTCAATGATTTATTGATTAGAATCGTATCCAATGAAACATGAATCATTTTAAAATTAAATAATTTTAGGAAAATGAAAGAATATAGCGGATTTGGTTTACTTACGATCACGGTGGCAGTGGCAGAATCTTCGACGACCATATTTGTTTTTGTTGTTGTGATGTATTGCAAATTAACCGCATTTCTCTAAATCTTTTTTCTTTATTTCTTTTTCAGGAAAGAGCTGACGTGGAGTGGAAATTTGCTCGTTCAAAATTATGGATCAGTTACTTCGAAGAAGGAGGAACAGTCCCTCCACCTTTCAACATCATCCCAACGTATAAAAGTGTTTGGTATTTTATTCAGTGGGTTTACAGGAAACTATGTGGCCATTCGAGAGCTGCGAAAAAGGAACACATGAGAACAATTAGAGTAAGGGCCATTATTTCAATTATATTTTTAAATAAAAGTAAATTTTAGATTTAAGTATATTCATTTTATTTCATTTTCAATTTTATTTTCGTTGAAACATGAACGAAACAAATCGACTTTAAAAACTTTTCCCCTTTGAGGATATAAACTTTTTCCATAAAAATTGTTACTTTGAGGAATAATTCTTTCTAGCATTCCGCCATAGAGCAATGGGAATTGGTAAGAATGGGAAAATGAATAAAAAAGTATAAATGTACATAAACTGCTTTATTTTTCACATCCAGAAAAACAAGTACCGTACATAAAAAAAATTTACACTTCAGCTGAAATATTCCACAAAAAAAAATATTTAACTTACATATCATACATGCTAAAATGGATTTCGATTAAAAAAATATGTAAGATAAATATCATAAAAGCTTGATATTTTTTTTAATTATTTAAATGGTGCACCTTTCAAAAATAATAAGCACTTTTAGAATCAAATCACAATTATCACAACAGCAGATTGAATTTCCCTTTTTTTTGTTTTTGAATTTTACATATCCCATTATCCCTTTGTATTTTATTCTTTTCTTGTTTTAGAATATTTCAGCTGTGAGTATGATAAATTGTATATTTTAAAAAAATATAACTGTTATCTGACGGCGGTTGTCTCTTTTTGCCCGTTAGCGGAAAGTGAAAAGAGCGAGTGAGCGAGACTTTCGATACCAGGTAGTAAATCCAAAATTTGTTTTCTTTTTTTAATATTTTTTTGGCTATATCGTTTAAAAAAAAGAAATGGTTGTGTGCATGATGTTATTTTTTTTTTTAATTAGCAAAATTAAATCATAAAATCATTGTTTTCTTTTGATTTGTTTTCGATGGAAAATGTGATAAAACTGAACGGCAGTGAATTTTATGAAAATAACGAATAACCAGATTTGTTTTCTGTTTTGTTTTTAAATGTTTGCTGAAATTTTTTGCTAAAATTTCAAAAAAAAAAAAAATTGCATGGGGATTACTGTTTTTTTTTTTATCTGTTGTAAATACAAAATAATTTTGTATTTTTTTATTTTTTGTAGTTTTTACATTAAAAAAAGAAAAAAAAAAGAGTTAGGCTTAGTTCTTTATGCATATCAATGTGACTGTGGAATTCATCCTTTTTTTAGACACCCCAAATGCAGTTGCATTTTAGGCAAAAAAGTTAAAAAAACTATTTTCAGAAATTGCTAACTATTTTTTCTTCGTCTGTGGTATTTTGCCTGGCCCTCCCGTGTTGTTAAAACAAGTTTTGACTTGCTTTTGAATTTCTCTTTTAATTACTTCTCTTTAGCCGATTTATTAAGATTAAAAAAAAAAAAAAAAAAAAAAAAAAAAAACTGAATTATAATTCAAAATTAATTTTTTTTTTTTCAGAGCATCATGCGAAATTTAGTCCGGAGGTACGTGACAGTCGAGCAAAGGAAAGCAGAATCTCAGGGCGTTACCGAGGATGATGTCAATGAAATCAAGCAAGACATTTCAGCATTTAGATGCGAGCTCATAGAAATTCTTAAAAATTCCGGGATGAACACAAGTACAGCGTCCGGGATGGGCACAGGTAAAAATTAGCTTCTGTTTTTTTTTTTTTTTTTTTTTTTTTTTCTGTATTTAATCTTGCCTTAATATTTTTCAGGTTCAGGTGGTAAAAAGAATCGTCAGAAAGAAAGAAGATTAATGAAGGGATTCAATATCGTCCCGACTCCTGGCTCGGGGGCTCAACTAGCGCCGGTTGCGGAATTCATCGCAAGTTTGCAGGCCGAACCGGAAATTCCGCATCACCACGATTTATTCGGCTCAACCATTTCCGGGATCCTCGGAGGCTCGCATACATTTCCCAAAAAAACGAATCCTCATCTTCACATGTCACTCCACGGGACTCCGCACCCTTCTTCGGCTCCGCCTTTCACTCAGTCGTCAAGTCTGGAAACCCCCACATCAGCTCATAAATCATTTTCCAAGCTAGCCCCAAAATTCCACGGATCGAAAAGAAATTCAGGTCACAAAAGACGTTGGGGAACGTTGATCGAAGCCGCCAAATCCGGGAAAGTAAGCAAATTAATAAATCGAAGCCGATCCGAAGATTCGGTTTGTAATTCCAATGCGGGTCAACATTCGAACAGCCCGGGGAGCGACGAAAACATCACGGAGTCCCAATCGGATTCGAATCCGAGTTTGGCGGAAACCTTCGGTAGCGGGCTATCGAGCATTCAATCCGGTTTAACGAGTTTCGGTTTAGGTTCCGGGGCTTTAGCGGCTTTGAGACGGAAACGGAAAAAATTTTCAGCGTCTCGATCCAAAAACGGGAGCAACGACAGCAAGAACGTGAGTTTAACGACTATTTCCGGGGGTTGTTCCACGAGTGAATTAAAAAATAAAAAAATGTTAAAAAGAGCAAGTTCGGTGCCTACGAGAAATCCGGAAGCGGCGCTCGCTGTTCGGTTCGGCGACGACATCCCGAAGGAGAAGGTGACTCCGAGCACGACGGAAGAAAGCGTGGAAACTTTTGCGAACAACGCGGATTCCGGGATCAGTTCGAAAACCCAAAGTGATAAATCTGAAATTCCTCAAGCTCAGGCCCAGCAACAACCGCAACAAACGACTCCTACGATTCAAGTCCAAAGTCCATCGCCGCACAGCCCTCAGCAACCGGTTTTGTTGACGACAACCACGATCAATCAGCCTTCGTTATCGACTGCTCAACCTTTTAAATCTAGAAACGGTTCGGCGGTTTTGCCGAATTTACCCGGTATTCAACCGGTTAGTGGTCACAATATGTCACAAGGTTGGCTTTAGCTAGGTAGAACCTTTACAAATTTTTTAACATCGGTTATTATCATTTTTAATGCTGACGTCTAATTTGGACATCGCAATGAATGCCACATTTACCGGAAATAAGTAACGGAAACAGCGGTAAAAATATTCCTTTGAGGATTAAAAAAAAAAAAAAAAAAATTGATCTGCATGTTTTCATTATTTATTTTTCTTGCAATGTCCAAATCAGAATCAGAAATTATTTATAAAAAAAAAAATTATTAATAGGATCTAGTTGAGGATTTTTTTTAAAAAGAAAATCGGGTAAGCTTATTGAACGATTCCCTGAAAAAATTAAAAGGGGGGAAAAATCCTAAAATGTTTAAGTGTAATCGGCCAAGCTATTTTTGAACGGTGTTGAAAAAAAAATGGCGGCGCATTACTTGAAGCCTAATTTTTCCGGCTGGTCCGGTTTTTTCACCCTTTAATTAATTAAGCCTGTGTGGGATTAGTTCTGTCTAAATATTATTGTAAATGTTGTTCTTGTAAAAAATTAAAAATCAAAGACAGAAAAAAATCCGTTGAATTGTAGTTTAAAGAGTGTCGCTAGTCAAATTCGCACTTTTTTTTTATTTATTTTGAATAAAAAGAAAATTGATTTTTGTACTTTATTTCTGTAAATAAAAGTTGAAACGTGTTCAGCTTTTTTTAATATTACTTTTTGTTAATTATTAAAAAAAAAATACTTGTTATCCGCTTGGCTGTTTAAAGGTTGGAGTGTAAATTTTACGCACAAAATTTATGATCAATATTTTTTTTTATTCCGGAATTTTTTTTCAGCAGCGTAAAAACTTTTTATTAAAATGGCGCTTGTTTGAACAAGAAACATGCAATTACTTTTAAATAAAATCCTTAAGTGTACGCGATTTATTTTGCAAAATACTTTTAACTTGAGACATTTACCCTCAGTCAGGCACTCTTAAATTACACGAATGCATAAACCTCATTATCAAGGCGTTTATTCTTATGTCTACAGCCCTTACTTCATCAAAACCAATCAACTCCAGCCTTAATTTTTTTTTATTTTTAATTTACAAACTTTTTCCAATTAAAAAACGACCAATAGAAAAAATCCAAAAAATAGTATTCCGAAAATTTCCCACACTATTTTTAGAAAAAAAATTATTTTATTTCCGCACTTGTACCTTCTGAATGTTGTGGTGCCAAAAAAAGGAAAACAAAAAGATGGAAGTAGTAAATAAAAAAATAAAAATTTTAAAAAATAAAAAAAGAATAAAAAAAAATGAATAAAAATGTTGTTTGAAATCTCAATAAAATTTATTTAACAGTTATACAAAATCATTATACTATTTTATTTTTTGTATTTCACGTTCCATCCTTTTTCCGATTTTAAAAATATTTTTCTTTTTTTTATTAAAACTGTTTCGTTTTTCAAAACGTAAGCTTTAAAAAATCAAAGAGACACGTAGAAAATTATGAACAAAAAAAAAAGGATTCAAGAGGATGCTGGATTCAAACCCTCTTTTTGTCATTTCTGTTTCTTTTTATTCATAATTTCGAACTAGGCCTAAAATTATTTTTAAATACGTAGAATTAAAATCAAATATCGCCGCGATTACTATTATTTATTTATTATTTATATTTCGATTGTTTTAAAAATTAGCCTACTATTTATAATTATTGCAATCTTCTCAGTTAGATATACTAAACAAAAAATTCAAGTAAAATTTATACACTCAATAAATTTTTCGTTCCACTCCAATATAAGTGAAAACCGAAAAAGAAAAAAAAATTTAAAAAAATACTAATTACAAATTTAGCCAGTAGGTGTAATTAATTTACTGCAAAAATCTACTCGGTTTATACATATTTGTTTTAAAAAAATAATACTTATCTACTGGCGAAGAAATTGGAACCCTCTACAAGTTTCTCTTTGGCCATTTTTTTAATATATTAAAATCACCTGAAAAAAAAAAAAACAAAAACGTTAAAATTTTAAAAAAAATATGACGAAATGAGAAACCCAGCCGCAAAACTAATTACCGGTAGCTTGGAGCGAGCGCTGGCAGTCTTTAACAGTGGCCAATCGTAGCTGATGTCAAACTATTTTCGATTGGCTGCCCGTTAAAGACACCCAGCGCTCCAAGCGGAATAGTTTCGCGGCCGAGTTTCTTATTACTTAAAAAAAAAAGACCTACCTTTAAATAGGATTAACGCTACCGGAAATATCCGAATCAGGCTCGTCAACGACGATTCTTATATTTGAATCTTTTTACGAAGATTATCTATACTCCACGAACATCTGTAAAATGGCAAAAATATTTATTAAAATTGTACATTTTTTTTTTTTAAATTTCAAAACAAAAAAGCAAAACGAAAAAAAAATCTGTACATCGTCTGCCTCATGCTTATCTCCCAGCATTTAAAACCAGGACTCGAAATACTAAAAATAATCATAAAAAGAAATCAAAATGCAAAAAAAAAAAAAAAAAAAAAAATCAAATTACCTTTCTTAAAAAAGGATGAAGTCAGGTACCCGCACAAACTGTGGCAGCGAACCTGCAGGTTGTTGGACAGCGAAGAGCTCGCCTTTAAACACGAGCATCAAATTTGGTCCTGGTGTCTCAAAGCCTGACTGAGATAGCTACGCGACAGACAGACGGACAGGAAAAATAATTTTTTGTACGTCATTCAGAAAATAAAAAAAAAGTAAAGAAAGAAATAAAAAAAATAAAAAAAAAGGAAGATAAAAGAGAAAAAACAAAACGTTTTTTCCAAGAAGGAACAAAACACAACACGACAAAATACTCACTTTTCTATTTCCGGAGCGCAATGAACAAATTCGTGGTTCCAAAACTTATAATTCGGGTTTTTAATCAGTTGAATGAAAGTAATTAACAACCCCCACGGATACGGCCTATTTACAATTAGTCTTTCCAACAATACTCTTGTGATTTGTTCCTTAACAGCTTCTGTATTCGATTCAGCAAAAAGATAAAGTAAAGTGCAACTGAAATAATATGTGTGGATATTCGGATAACGTAAATGATTGATTATCGCGTTAAGAAATAGGTACCTCCCTGAAAAGAAATAAAAAAAAATGATTAGATGAGCTGCGAATCGTACGGTACGATACGAACACATCCGAACTCATACGAATCCATACGAATTGCGTCATTCAGTCAATCCAGTCATTTTCCATGCGATTGGGAAATATACATAACGCATACACGAATTCATACGAATCAATACGAATGTTTACGAATTCATACGATTTGAACAAAATTTTCAAAGTGAAATTTTTCAAAACTCACCTTCGGTATCTAAATCAACGCTAAGATTTTGAAAAATATCCATATGAGCGCAGCTCGCAACGGTCGTAATGTTGATCGTAAGCCCTTTGCTCCTAATATGTTGAATGGCTTGAGTCCCCACGTAAACGACTAAAGCATTCATTAAGGAAACGTTATACCGATGGCCCGGTTCGTTTGAAATTTGTAAGTGACTTCGAATTTCAGACAAGAAAGTCACTGGGCTTCTCTGTTTTAAGTACGAGTCGAGATCTTTTTTGAAGGAGGCAGGAGTTATCATCGCAGCGAAATTCGGGACGATCCTAGGCGGTAAATTCATTTCCGAGAGGACGTCGATCCTCAAATTCGGAGTCATCGGGTCTGGTAATCTCATGTTTCTTGGAAACGCTGATAAAATTAAATTTCTCATCTAAAAAAAAATAATAACAACAAAAATAATTAATTTAAACGAATTCTTATTAAAATAGTAAAAAAAAAAAACAGTACCTGAATGCAATTTGATGGGATGACATCACAAAAAGCATAGTGATAATCGCATAAAAATTCCGGGAAATCATGAAGCAAAACTAGCAAAACTCGAAGAGTTCCTCTATATAAAGTCTGTACTGGTTTGGCCATTTCCGCGTTCCGTAAAAACGGAGCCAAAAATTTAAATAAGTCTATTAAAAGTTGCGCAAACAAGCTGTGACATCCCTTCTCCTGAGGATTTGAAGTCAAAATTTTGGCTAAGAAAACTCTGTGAGATATTAATTCCAACCAAGCGTAGGCGAAGCCGGGGGCTTTAACCGGTCGAACCATGTGCATGACGTGGCAATACGAATTCAAAACCTGAAACGTTCAAAAATAAATAAAATGATTAAAATCGGACAATTTAGGTTAAGTTAGCCAGTGCGGCTTTAAAAAAAAAAATAAAATAAAATAAAACGAATTGCATGCCACCAGGAGCGATTCATCGATATTTGACAAAATTGCCAAGGATTAGCGAAGGTTTTTATTTTCATTGGACGATGTTTGCTCTTTTTCCTCTTGTTGATATCCAATAAAATTAAAAATTATTTTCATCGAATTTTACTGGACGTCCACAATAAGAAAAAAAAACCAACATCGCTTAATGAAAATAAAAACCGCTAACAGCGCCCCTGGCGGAATATTTTTGCTTCAAAACTTATATACTTCAAAGTACTAATTCTCTTTTTTTTATACTTCATCTCGGTTATTTAAAACGTTTACCTGACAATTAATAATCTCGAACATGGGTTCAGGTTGGTTCAATTCCAAAAACAGCATAATGTAAATCCTCTCATACGGAAGCTGATGAAATTCGGTCCCTCGGCCGTCGTGATCGTGAAGCAAAAATCCGGTCACTATCCCCAAAATCGTATTCAACAAATTCATTTTGGTGCTACCGCTCCCCGCGTCCCCGCTGTGCTTAATCAAAAGAACGGCTAACTTCACGAAAGCGTCTAGGGTGTGATAACATTTCGTTCGAACAACCTGAGAGTTTGGGAATTCGCTTAAAAATCGGTAACACATGTTAATGCATATTTCCGTTGAGATCCGAAAGAATTTCGTGATCAATTCGTCCGCTTTGAGGATCCCGTGATAATTCATTTGATGCACGAACATATTGAAGGATTTCCCGACGTCGCGAGTGTTGGCCGAGCAAACGCTAACCCATTCTCGTAGGAGCAATTCGACTTTTTCGGCGAAGCCCGGCGGATCATCGCAATCTCTCTGCCTCACTTCCATGATCCCAGAATGGATTCTGTTTAGCAACGGTACGGATGGCATCTCGGCTAAGGGTACGCTCTCGTTGCTGCCTCGCATTATTTCTAGAAGGCTGTTCAACCTGAGGAGCAAAAATAAAAAAAATAAAACTCAGATCCTAAGAGTATCGTGCATAGGCTAATTAATGTTAAAATTATTTCCCGAACCAAAAAAAAAAATTTAAAAAAATCATACTGGGATATGGGGACATATCCCTAAGTAGGACTACGTCTTTGGGGTACTGTCCTAATATTGTTAAATTTAAACAATGAAACGATGTAAAAATTTTAAGCCATTTCTTTTTTGCTTGTTTTTGGTCAAAAAATTCGAATTTTTTGATAAAAATATAATTTTTTTTCCTGGCACGAAAAAAACTTAAAATTTTTGATAAAAAAGTTCAAAAGTTTAAAATAATTAGTCAAGATTTTAAAAAAAAAAGGTGAAAATTAAAAAAAAAAAGTTAAATAAAATTTAAAGAAATTTTTAAGTCCTTGCATTTGCAACTTTAAGTTTCATGTAAAAGTTAAGTTTCTTGAAAATTTACAAGAAATTTTCTAATTCCTTGCTTTCGTTCATGTCGTCTAATTTTAAAATAAAATTTTAACTTTAAATTTCTTGTAAATTTTACTTTAAAAATTTCAAGTAATAAAATTTCTTGTAAATTTTTTAGAAAATTCCTTGTAATTTTTTTTAGCAAAATTGCTTGTATTTTTTTTAGCAAAAATTACTTGTAATTTTTTTAGAAAATTAAAAAAAAGTCTTAAAAGTCTTCAAAAATTAAATTAGTTAAAATTTTAATTAAATTTTTGGTGAGAACAGTGCGACACCGGACACCTGGGCAGACAGATTTCCCCAGGACCGAGCCCCAAAACGTAGTCCTACGTCAAAATCGAACTGGGATATCTCTACGTAGGACTACCTCTTTGTCTGTCAACAAATTCGAATTTTTTGATAAAAATATAATTTTTTTTCCTGGCACGAAAAAAAACTTAAAAATTTTTGACAAAAAAGGTCAAAAGTCGAAAAAAATTAGTCAAAATTTTAATTAAAATCTTCGAAGTTAAAATTTTAATATTAAAACATTGCTTTAACTCAAATTTTTGGCTAAAGGAAAAAGGATAAAATTAAAAAATGTAGTGAACATTTTATTTAAAATTTCTAAGTTCTTGTTTTTGTTCATGTAGTCTAATTTTAATATTTCAAACAAAAGTTATTTCAAAAAAACGGCGAAAATTAGAAAAAAAGTAACATCAAATTTCAAGAACTGTTTAAGTCCTTGCTTTAGCAACTTTAAGTTTCTTGTAAAAGTTAATTTCTTGAAAATTTACAAGAAATTTTCCAAGTCCTTGCTTTCGTTCATGTCGTCTAATTTTACTATTAAAAAAGGCCAAAAGTTTAAAAAAAGTAATCAAAATGTTATTTAAAATTTTCAAAGTTAAAATTTTAACATTAAAATAATTAAATATTAATTTTTGGTGCGAACAGTGGGACACCGGACAGACAGATTTCCCCAGGACCGACGTAGTCCTACGTCAAAATCGAACTGGGATATCTCTACGTAGGACTACCTCTTTGTCTGTCAACAAATTCGAATTTTTTGATAAAAATATAATTTTTTTTCCTGGCACGAAAAAAAACTTAAAAATTTTTGACAAAAAAGGTCAAAAGTCGAAAAAAATTAGTCAAAATTTTAATTAAAATCTTCGAAGTTAAAATTTTAATATTAAAACATTGCTTTAACTCAAATTTTTGGCTAAAGGAAAAAGGATAAAATTAAAAAATGTAGTGAACATTTTATTTAAAATTTCTAAGTTCTTGTTTTTGTTCATGTAGTCTAATTTTAATATTTCAAACAAAAGTTATTTCAAAAAAACGGCGAAAATTTAGAAAAAAAGTAACATCAAATTTCAAGAACTGTTTAAGTCCTTGCTTTAGCAACTTTAAGTTTCTTGTAAAAGTTAATTTTCTTGAAAATTTACAAGAAATTTTCCAAGTCCTTGCTTTCGTTCATGTCGTCTAATTTTACTATTAAAAAAGGCCAAAAGTTTAAAAAAAGTAATCAAAATGTTATTTAAAATTTTCAAAGTTAAAATTTTAACATTAAAATAATTAAATATTAATTTTTGGTGCGAACAGTGGGACACCGGACAGACAGATTTCCCCAGGACCGACGTAGTCCTACGTCAAAATTTTTTCGTAAAAATAAAATACTCACTGGGTGGAATTCAGTAAACCAGATGCTATCAGACACTCGACCGCTTCCATATTATACCGCAGTTCTTCTCTACACTCTATTAAACAACGAATAATATGTTTGTTTGTCCACTGCATGCCGTACATTCGTGGATCTTGCAAAGCCTTCAGAACTCTAAGATGAGCATCCCTGTATCGGATGATTAATTCGTGATCCATTGCAGACATTTGAGAAACTCCGTGAACTAAACCTTCCACAGCCTGAAATAAATTTTTTTATAAAAATAAAATAACAATAAGGCTTTTTTTAAAAAAATATTATTAATCGAATTCCGTATTATGGATTAAAATTTTACGGTGGGGTTGGTGGAACCAGTGAGATTTCTTGGATAGATCTGTCATTTAGACCTTAAAATAATTAACTACAGATTTTTTTTCTTTAAGAATACCAAATGTTTTCGATGATACTCATAACTCAACTTTTCACAGAAGCGTCAAGTTGAGGCAAGATACTTTGCACTTTGCACCCCCCCCCCCCCTTAAGAAATCTCATAAGGTAAATATAAAAAATTTGCGAACTTAAAAATTAATACGAGTTTGCCCTAGAATTTTTTCAGGTCAACGCCCCAGCCTTTCCGGCTTGTAAAAAAAAATTTTTGTAGTTCTTTTTTCTTACTACTCACTTTTTGTAATAATGCTAAACCGGAAGTAGGATCCCTGGTCCTTTTAGCGATAAGAATGGCTTCTCTCAATCCGTGAATAGCGACGATGTGAGGATTCGTCGCTCCCGTTAACCCTGGGGTAGTTAGCGCATTTTGCAAATAAACTTCCATCTCCGATGATAATTTATCGTAAATGAGACCGACATCATCGCTTGTTTGTGAAACCTGAGCAGCAGGCGGTGTCTGGAATGGTGCGATCGCGTGAGAATCCTGAAAAATGTAATAATTATTACTATTATTATCTTCTTTTTTTTTACAAATTCAATATCAAGCTTAATTTACATGAGCGGATCTAGGGAGGAGGGCTAGCCCCAGGAAGCAGAATAGACCCCCCCAGAATTTTTAAAATTATTTGGCCTCAATAAGGTCAGCCTCCCACGGAAAATTTTTTTCCCTATTCTTAGCCCCTCGTAAAAAAAAATTCTAGATCCGCCCATGCTAATTTATGTTGAAAAAAATACATTTGAATACAAGGTATACTGAAGTAAAACGGATTACCTTAATGAATCGGATAAACTGAAGGATTTGTCTGTGGTTTCTGGGGTTTTTTAAACATTCGAAAACTTCGTTTCTGTAGGAACAGGTTAGGTATTCCCACATGGTCGGATAACAAATAACACCGGGGGTTTCCACTCGTTCAAAATCGTTACGAGTAAGATGAAACAATTTTTTGAAAAAAAGAAATTTTTTATCTGTTTCTCCTATTTCGATCTGAAGGAAAAGGTTGGTTAGTTTCGGGATTAGGAAAATATCGAGAAAAAAAATTATGATGTTAAAATAATTAATTAATCTGGATAATGTAAAGAGGAGCAAGATATGAAGACACTTACCGTTACTGGTTGAGGCATAAAAAGAGCTGTGTCTCTATCGTTGATAGGTAAAAATCCAGGAATATTCTAGCAAAAGTGTCGTACACGACCATACGTTGATCGTTGACACCTCCGACTTTTAAACGAATAGGCTCAGGCATTCGTTCGGCTTGGAAAGTAAGAACTTGAGAATCACAATATTTTCTCCCTTCATTTCTTGCTAATTTCCTCAGTTCATATTCCTGAAACAAAAAGAAAATTAGATGTCTTTTAACAAATTACTAGTAAAACGACTATGGAACGTCCATTATTAGGGTGGCCTATCAAAATCAAGCTGCTCTAAGCTTCTGAGCCTAAAAAAGCCATTTTTTTTACGACTGGGCGCTAAATACGTCACACTTAACCGCTTAATAAAAAATTCTTTTAAATTACTTACAGATAACAACCGCTTGTCAATTTCTGGAATCGCTTTTTCTATCGCCGCCTTTTGAATAAAAGCGCAGGCGACCTCCATGTTATCTTCTGCTATTGACGTAACCACAGCATCAGCGAGTTCTCTTTGCTGTTGAGAATGCAAAGCGTTGGTGAATGCCGTTTTCAAATTGGCGCTGATTGACGTTAGCATGTGATCCCGACACGTGATCATGGCCAATCCGGCCGTTAAATTTCGAATCATGTTGTGAGCTGCGAGTCTCATACGGGATTCGTCCGGATCCAACGCGAAATCCTGTTTGACGATGTGCTCGCAAGTGGAGACCGCGATTTTAACGGATCTTTCGATAACGGGATGAATCCATTCTTGAACCGCGCGCTCCACGGCGGTGCGTATCAATTGTTTCAGTTGTGGCTGTCTCTGTAGTAACGGAAGCTGCGGAACGAAAAAACTAATAAATTAAAACGTCTCAAAATAAAACTGAAGGATCAAAGCCTCCAGAATTTAAAAAAAAAATTATTTCTGACAATTTTTTTGAAAAATAGTTTCTGACAATTTTTTTGAAAAATAGTTTCTGACCATTTTTTTTGAAAAATAGTTTCTGACAAAATTTTTTTTTTTTTTTGAAAATTGACGTCTAAGACCCACGTTTTATTTTATTCAGGCATCATAGTCCCTCCTTAATAAAAAACATGACATTTTTAAAAAAAATATAGGACCAGTTTTTTAAAGAAATATCGGACACTATACAGAACAAAAACTCTTAATTTCCTTTTTTTTTAGAAATCAAAATTTTTTGATAAAGAAATTCGAAAAATAATTTAGTTTGCCAAGTAAAGAAAAATTATCAAAAGAAAAAAATCAAATATTGCAGCAGAAAATTAAAATTTATCATGAAATATTTCATTTTTATTTTATTTTTAAAAGAGACAAAATCAACAGGCTATGTGCCCTTTTGATTTTGCTAAGAAAAAATTGATTTTTTAGGCATTTTTTAATTATAACTACAAAAATATAGGTCTTTTAGAGGACATATAAAACATATGATGACTGATTTTATTACATCGTCCTTCTGCCCAATTATTTACAAAAAATTCATTTTTACAAGCACGCCATTTCAAATATTTTTTCTTAAAAACGTTTAAGATGTACCCTTCTTCACCTTGTTTTTCAAACTACATTTCTGCCTAGAAATTTCCATATAAATATTTCTTAAATTTACCTTATTATTGACAGTTATATGCGGAGCCAAATTCGTGACATTCGAAACATTAACATCCGCATAATTAAATCGAGGTTCCAACGGTCCAGTCGGCATGTTTGATATTAAACTAACACTGGAAGGAGTACCTGGCAAAGCTGGAGCGACTGTCGCCGCAGGTGAGATTTCTTCTGACAACGGTAAAACATTCGGCTGAGGAGCTGCAAAATAAGATTGAACCGCACACTTACATCACTCTATTTCAAAAAAATAAAAAGGAAAAAAAAAAAAGAAAAAAAAAAATCCCCCGATCCCTTTTACAAAAAAAGAAAATAATGATTCATAATAATAATAATAATAGTAAACAAACATCATCATTTGTTTACGTTCAAAAAAAAAAAAAGAATAAAAATAAAAAAAAACAGACGCCAACTTAAGTTAGCCAACTTAAACTTACTTGTTTGAGGTTGGGGTTGAGATTGAGCGGAACTCGATCTTTCCGTTTGCTTTTTATGAGGAGGACTTAGCTGCCTTTCCATCACGTCCAACTGCTTCGGGTCTTTCAAAAAAGCCGTCGGTTTTAATTTCGTAACGTCAATGTCTAATTTTTTGCACAACACTTCGATTTCGAATTTCAAATTCAATTTTAAATCCTGTTCGCGATGTAGCTCCGATAATAAATTCATTAAAGCCATCGTCCAGGGGTTCGTCGGTTTGAAAACTTTGCTTTTGGCACATGACTCTAAAACTTTGGCAACGAAGGGTATTACATAGTGCAATTCCTGTTGACCTTTGTAGTAGGCTTCGATCACCAAGCTTTTAACGTCTATATCGATAAAAAGGATCGGCTGGTTCCGGCCTAGCGTGAGCATCCCGAGCCAGTGCCCTAAATTTTTAAGTAACGACCTGTCGGAGAAATTGGCGATCCCCTTGTCGCTCTGAAGGAGGACCTTAATGTTCCTGTACGTTTCCTTTAACACAAGGCGATTTAAATCGGGGAGCTTCAAGGCGTCCAGTAAGTTCGAATATAAAACGTGAAAATTTAATTCGATGCTAACTCTTTTCATAACGAGATATTGAGCGAGCCAAGGTCTCCATTCCTCTGAAACGATATCTCGGAGTTCGTCGCTTTTTGTAGTAAGATTTAATTGACTTAGGTTGTTGAAAATAAATGCGACTTTTTCCTGCGAAAAAAAAAAAAAAAATTATTGAAAAGACAGTTGTTCGGTCTAATCAGACCGAAAATGTACGATTTTACCAGTAAAGGGTATTGCCATTCCCAATATGCAAATTTACATTACGTCTTACCTGAATTGTTTCTGGGGGTGGTGTAATTTTATCATCTTTCTCTGTAGCTTCCAACAGCGTGTCAATATTAGTAGCATTTGCTATTGACGGTCTAGCCGGTAACGTAGACGTCGTCGTTACTTTAGAAACCGTCGAAGTCGTAGTAACTGTGCTGGTAGTCATGGTTTTCCCAAGAGTGATTTGTCCTAAATTATGTTGTAAAACTGCCATAACGGCTGACGGCAGGACCGGCCCCTGAGGCCTGTTTGGAGGTTCCTGGCCTTGCAAACCATATTCAACATACTACAAAAAATTATAAAATTACAAATTAGTTTATTTATTTATTTGTTAGATAAATTTTTTTTCCTTCTAAATTACTTACCTCGATTAGGTGAGGAGGAAAGTCGGTGAAATGAGGAATATTTGCTATTTGTTCACAAAATTTCCTGCATTCCTTTAATCTAAATTTAAAACGATCCAAAGCTGCTATTCCGAAATAATACATCTTGGTGTTGTAGGGTTTGCGCAAAGACTCTAAAACAAAATTAAGTGCGAGCCCCAATACCGTTCGATTACCGAGCAAACCCCGTTCGATTATACCGCCGAATAATTGGGCGGTGATGTGCAATTCCTTGTCAGGATACGAAGGGAAATATCTATATTCTTCAAATAAATATCTCAGCATGCAGTTGAAAACGTCCTGCAAAAAAAAAAAATTAAAACAAATTAATTAATTAAAATTAAAATTTAGACTTATCCAAATACAAAAAATTTCCTCTTACAGGAAACTTTAAAACTTCGCTTTTGAAAATATTAATTATTAAATAATGAATCTGAATCAACTTACTCTGTCCCTTTTGTTTTGAGACTCCGCAAATTTGCTCAATTTCTCTAGCATTTCCTCGATCGTAAGGGTCGGATGAGGACTCTGGCTATAAATTTTTTGAAAATAACCAATGACTTCCTCTTCGACATCCTTCGGAATCTGAGGAGAGGCTTCTCCCACCAAACTCGCCGCTTGCGTTTTTTCAACTCCGACCTGTCCTAATTTTGATAATCTCGTGTTCAATCCCTGATTTGTAAGCAAACTTGCCGTCGAAGTAACGACTTGCGGAGGCGTGGCCGGATGCGTGATCGTCGGCCCGAACGGCAAAACCGTAAACGGATTAGGGGAGGAACCGATAGCGGAAAATGAAGTTTGAGACCCCGAATTCGAAATCAAAGAAGCCAAACTGACCGAAGTGTTGAAGTCGGAAGTTGGAAGAGCGAAATTCGCTTCCCCGCCCGGCATCGGTATGAAAGGTTGATCCAGATTTCTGTATCTCAGAACTCCAGGAGGCAACTGTTTGGAGTTCGAATTTAATAATACACTACAATTGGCTATCATCAATAAAATGGCTTCCGATAATTCCTGTGAAACTCTTCGAGAGCAAAGTTCCAAAACAGCTAGCATCGTCATTAAAGTTTCCCGTGTGATAAGCGAATTCGATACAAAATCTTCTTTCATCGGTCGCAAAATCTGAGGAATTCTTTTCTGTAAAAATTTGACGCAGGCAGAAACAAACTGTTCCCCGTGTTCCATCGCCTTGTCCGAGAGCCATTTATCTAATTTCAAGTAACCCCGTCGAGATGCTAGACAAGCTAAGTCGATCACAAACGAAAAAGAGTTTGAATTCAATAAGAGAGATAACATTTTTAAATCCTGAGCCACGTCTAAAATCCGAGTCAGATATATCTGATCGTTTTCGCTCCGTAAGTACCATTCCTGCATCGCGTGAACTAAAATTGGTCGATTGCTGTCTGAATGCCAGACGTGATGAAGGATGACTCCCGAATTCGGATGATTTTCGAGGAACATGGGGATCAGCAGGGACAAAAGTTCTTGTCTTAAAACCGACTGTTGAACTTGAACTTGTAACAATCCCAAAATCAAAATATCCGGGCAATGTTGGATGGGGAATTTGAACAATTCCATTACTTGGGTGTATAAACCTCTGTCAGATAAATATAACAAAATTTCGATCAAATCCAGGCATTTCCAAGTCGTAATTTCCTTGTTGATGTTATCAGGAGCAGATTTTAAAATTTCAACGGATACGGAACGATGCGGATAATCCGTGAAGCTGAAGGTTTCCGGATTTTTTAAAATCTGAGATATGAGCGAATATTGTCCATCTGCGTTCATCCACTTCCGGTAAAAAAATTCCACAGGGAATTCTTGGAAAGCCTCGTCGAAAAACAATCTTAACCCCGTAAACAATAGATTAAACCCCTGACGATCTTTAATTAAAAAATTCGGATTATCCAAATTCGATAAAACCTCCTTCCATGAAATATTTGGATTTAATTCTTTCACTGCCCGTATAAATATCCCTATATTCCAACTAGTTGCTTTATTTTTTTCATTTTCATTTTTTTGAAAGTTATAACTCCCTCGTTTTTGATCCCCATTATGAGTTCTCACCATCATTGTTATATTCTTCCGATGATCGGCGGAGTTAAATTCATTTTAAATTGAACTAAATTATTTTTACAATCTTCCAAAGTTGAACAAAAACTGTAACCCATCTCCATTATCAGAGTTGGGAGAGAGTTATCCATTAAGTAATTTGACATGTTGCCTGGTTCACTGTTTATCTTTTCCATTGGTAAATCCGGTCTGTTTGGATACAACAAAGGTGCTAATATAACTGGAACGTGCTCCCGCGGGAAGTCTCTTTGTAAAATTTTACAAAATATTTGTTTAGTTTCGGAACTAAGTGAATTTTTATCCTTTGTTAAATAATTTAAAATTAAATGTAGAACTTCGGGGGATGTATCATGCAATCCTCCTTCAATATGCCTTCTATCTGAAGTTTCTGCATTGACATAACCTCGAATTAAATCTGGAAGTTTCTGACTGATTAACTGCAACGATAATTTCTTAAATTCCAAATTTTTTGAATGAAGCAAAGCTAGTCCAAAAACTATTTCTTGAATAGACGTTAATTTCAATACTTTTCTCAACTGTTTAAAAAATTCTGGAGACGGCTTTAATGACTGAAATTTAAAGAAAAAAAAATGCATTATTTTATTATAGACACAATAAATAAATAGCTTGATACAAACAATTTTTTTTTTATTAATAATGTTTTCTTGTTAAGAATATCTGTTTAATTTACATTCCAATCAGTTGTTTGGAATGAAATCTCGGTACCAAGCTATTCAGTTGTGACACCGCATTAATGCAGGTTGAAACAAATTTGTTGGAATAATGGAGGAACACATGTACTCAATATCGTGGAAAATTATCATATGAGTCAGCAGTTATCTATTTTGTCTTATGTATTTCATCACCACCCTTACCTTTTGATTTGGATTATCCAAAGCATAACAAATCAATGAAACAAATGATGGTTTGTTCAATAGATTATTACACTCCTGAATTAGCAGCTGAACCTGAAGACAGTCTTTATTATTTCCCTCAGCACTTAAATCAACTCGTGCAAATAGATAATGTAGAAAGTACCTTTCAGCTTCAAAACCATGAGACGAAACCAACTGGAAACCAAGAAAAATTGCATATAACATCAAATCAAAAACAAAGAAGTACACTCATTGAAAACAGATGTGGCCTTCATATAGGTTAAATACTCACATGCGATATCTCTCTCGTATTTTGTTTATACGTTTTCTTAGTTAAATTATCTACTAAATAATTAATCTGTGATAAGGCGAAAGACAAAGAATCCAAGTTCATAATCCCATGCGCTCCTTGAATACCTTCTCGAAAGCTTCAAACGTGTTTGAAGCCTCCTGAGGTATCCAAACAAAATTTTCCCCTGAGGAAATGTAACATCTATGTGTAAAATATATTTTGATCCGAAATTCTGACGAACATGATGAAATACGTTATACTCTTTTCTATTGACTAAAAAAAGGGCAATCTTAAAATGACTTTTTTTCCACTCGCACTAGTGACTGACTGTGTTAATAAAGATGGCGTTGTTTTCGTACAAATTGAAGTGCCAAAAGTTGGTACTTAATCACTTTTCAAACGGATTACGTCAAAGGAAAAAGTGCATCTGCGCATGCGTATAACAAAAAAGTTCGTTATTTTCTCCGTTTTGATTGGCTGTGAATGAAAATAAAAAGTGAATGGAAGCGGGTGTTTGATTGTTTTGTAAAAAAAAGAAAAAAAAATTACAGGTCTTAATAATTAAAGGCATCAGGATTGAGGATATGACATACGGCAAGTTATAATAAAACGAATGACTAAAGGTATAGATCAAGGAGTTACTTTTATTTTTATTTATTTTTTATTTTTTTTTACCAAAACTTTCAAATATAAGAGTATTTTGTTTTTAATCCATTTCTTTAATTTTCTTTCCATAGGTAATGTTAAGTTATAATTAGGTTGAGTTAGAATTAAAAATACTCAAGTCATCATAATTATTCATTTTGTATATTTTTATTTAAAAAAAAAATTACAAATAATTCAAATAATTATATTTTTAATTTAATCAAAACGACAGGTCCAGAATTAAAAATAAAAAGAAGGTTACAAAAATTTAATATTACTTTTTTTAAGTTTCGAGGCCTTAGAAATAATTAATTATTGTCTTGAACTTAATTAATACTTGTAAATCCCAGTGCATTTCAATATTTTATACTAATAATTAAAAAAAGATATACTGTATTTTGTATTTTGTTTATAGTAATAAGATTTAAATAAATGGAAGTGAAAAATTGCAGTAGATTAGTCGATTTTGGTTTCAAAATATAAAATCCCGTCGTTTTTTCTAATGTAATTCCGTTTATAATCAACATGGTAAATACTCCGCTTTGAAAAACAACAATAATGACTATAATTAAAGTTAACTTTTTAGAGCTATTACGATTTTTTTCCTTAACTAGTTAAAATCACACTCTGCTAAGTCTATCGCTAAGGGGCGAATCCTGAAATTATTAAAAATATTTCAGATAAAATTTTATATATTTATTTACTTTTAGTTGGTACTAACCCTGGGCGATGGATCAGTGACTGGACAAACATCCGGAACGTGTCTTTTCTCTTTCATCATCTAAAAACCAAAAATACAAAATCATTGAAAATTTAGAAACAAAATTATTTAGTAAAAAAAAAAGGATTTTTTAACTGTATTAATTAGGTAATTAAAAACTTTCATTTTTTTTTCTTACATACTGTACAAGATATGGAATCGTTAGTTTGCCGTAAATATTTTTGAAGCAAAGCAAACTTTTCATGTTAATAAGCCGGCTTGTTTTCCTTTAACTTACGGTCCTATTGGTTTTTTTTTTTTTTAATTCATACTGTAAATAGGTAATGTTAATAAATGTTAGTTGAGAACTTACACCATCACCATTCACACCCATACTATTGTTAGAAGGGGTTGATTGTTCACCTGAAGTCCCATCTTCCAACGGGCAAACCAAATCCCCGTAATCGAATTCGTTCTTGCTCTTCTTTCTCTTTAAAGTGAATTGGGGCTTTTTTATCGTCTGAAAATGAAAAAAAAAATTATTTTTAGAAGTAAAAAATTGAGATAAAATAAAAAAAGAATGCATACTTTAACTTTGGCTGAGGGTGTCAACGGAATATATCCCAGTGTAGATTCGGCTTCCCTTTTGGCTTGAATAATTTCCCGACCTAATAATTCTTTAAAATGCGTGCTTAAATGTCTTCTTAATAATGTTTTGTTTGGGGGAATGCTTAGCAGCGAGGCTAATAATTCGGCTGTAAACTTTGGTTCATAAACCATCAAGGCCCCATGTACACCTTAAAGTAAAATTTTAAATTATAATAATTTGCTTTTTCTAAAAGGAGTTCCTTTCTGAGCATTTTCCATACCTGATCCTCTGAGGTTAGGAGCATATTCGGCTAAATCGACGATTCTTAGCCACTCCATAACTCTATGATTGGTCCATAAAGTAACATCCGAAAATGTCGGAGGGGGTTCGTCAGGTACGCTGCGCCTTGTCAGACAATTAGGATCCCATTTATGATCGCGAAGCACTTTTATACCTCGTTTAAGACTAGCAACGTGTAACTGCGAAGTGATATGCAAAACTGAGAGATCATCCATCGTTAATCTGTGCAGCATCCGTCCATCGATTCGGGCAGTTAGGAAAACTTCTTTGTGTTGTGGAAGGCCCACGTCGTCCAACCATCGAAGCACCTGTAAAAAAATTTTTTAAATAACAAATCGATATATTTATTTGGATTACTAATAAGTAAGCTAATTAAGGCAGCTGATTTATCGACTGACAGAAAATTTTCATTTTTTTAGGACGATATTTCTGTAGAGATTGCAATCCTAGACCTTTTTTTTAGTCCCGGGTCTAAATTCAACTGACATCAATTTTTGGTATTTTCTTGGTGTTGCTCAAAAAATGAAATTCAATATTTTTTTTTAACGTAGGACTACGTTATGGGATTTTAACCTTACGGAATTTTGGACTTTCTGTGTATCGATGTTCGCACTCAAAAAAATAAAAAAAAATTTTGTAAAATTAACGAGACAAACTTGATACAAAATTTAAACCAGACAAAAAATGAAATAAAAAAATAATAAAATTTCAATAAAACGCGACAAAATTAGAATTTTTTTACAAAATAAAAAAATGACACAGGCTCTACGTCGGTAAAGCCTAAAGAACTTGAAGTGAAACTTCTTACGGCGTTGCGTTTTACTATTTTTTCAACCAATTTTACCTTGAAATAATTAATCTCAATTTTTTTTCATTGTTTTTCGCTAAAAATTATTTCGGGGGTTTGTTTCTCGAAGATCTGACCTGGCCCCAACACCTCGACAATTGCCGTTCGAGCGAAGCGAGAGGTGTGTAGATCTAGAGTGTATGGTGCCCAGGCAGGAAACACTCTAGTAGAGGGTCTGGTGCCTAGGCAGGATAAACTCTAGAGTGAGTGGTGCTAGGCAGGAAAAACTCTAGAGTGTGTGGTGCCTAGGCAGGATACACTCTAGAGTGTGTGGCGCCTAGGACGTATACACTCTAGTAGAGTGTGTGGTGCCTAGGCAGGATACACTCCAGTAGAGTGTGTGGTGCCTAGGCAGGATACACTCTAGAGTGTGTGGTGCCTAGGCAGGATACACTCTAGTAGAGTGTGTGGTGCCTAGGCAGGATACACTCTAGTAGAGTGTGTGGTGCCTAGGCAGGATACACTCTAGAGTGTGTGGTGCCTAGGCAGGATAGACTCTAGTAGAGTGTGTGGTGCCTAGGCAGGATAAACTCTAGAGTGTGTGGCGCCTAGGACGTATACACTCTAGTAGAGTGTGTGGTGCCTAGGCAGGATACACTCCAGTAGAGTGTGTGGTGCCTAGGCAGGATACACTCTAGAGTGTGTGGTGCCTAGGCAGGATACACTCTAGAGTGTGTGGTGCCTAGGCAGGATACACTCTAGTAGAGTGTGTGGTGCCTAGGCAGGATACACTCTAGTAGAGTGTGTGGTGCCTAGCAGGATACACTCTAGAGTGTGTGGTGCCTAGGCAGGATAGACTCTAGTAGAGTGTTGGTGCCTAGGCAGGATAAACTCTAGAGTGTGTGGTGCCTAGGCAGGATACACTCTAGTAGAGTGTGTGGTGCCTAGGCAGGATACACTCTAGTAGAGGTGTGGTGCCTAGGCAGGATACACTCTAGAGTGTGTGGTGCCTAGGCAGGATACACTCTAGTAGAGTGTGTGGTGCCTAGGCAGGATACACTCTAGTAGAGTGTGTGGTGCCTAGGCAGGATACACTCTAGAGTGTGTGGTGCCTAGGCAGGATAGACTCTAGTAGAGTGTGTGGTGCCTAGGCAGGATAAACTCTAGTAGAGTGTGTGGTGCCTAGGCAGGATAAACTCTAGAGTGTGTGGTGCCTAGGCAGGATACACTCTAGTAGAGTGTGTGGTGCCTAGGCAGGATAAACTCTAGAGTGTGTGGTGCCTAGGCAGGATACACTCTAGAGTGTGTGGTGCCTAGGCAGGATACTCTAGTAGAGTGTGTGGTGCCTAGGCAGGATACACTCTAGTAGAGTGTGTGGTGCCTAGGCAGGATACACTATAGAGTGTGTGGTGCCTAGGCAGGATAGACTCTAGTAGAGTGTGTGGTGCCTAGGCAGGATAAACTCTAGAGTGTGTGGTGCCTAGGCAGGATACACTCTAGTAGAGTGTGGTGCCTAGGCAGGATACACTCTAGTAGAGTGTGTGGTGCCTAGGCAGGATAAACTCTAGTAGAGTGTGTGGTGCCTAGGCAGGATACACTCTAGAGTGTGTGGTGCCTAGGCAGGAAACACTCTAGAGTGTATGATGCCTTAATTTTTTTATGTAACTTTTGTCTTAATTAATTGTCAAATCTCAATTAATTTGTCTTAATTAATGCGGCTTATATAAAAGTACATTTTCGTTACGAAAAAATTGCAAAAATTGGATGAATTTAACGAACATGTTTTTAAAACATGTTATTTTAAAAATAGTAAAACGTAGTCCTACGTAGGGATATGCATCCATATCCCTGTTTGATTTTTGTTTCAGGTTTTATGCAAATTTTGACAAATCTGGGACTAATAACCCCCAAAAAATATCCGAATTTGTGGGAATGAAATCCCGGAATTACAGTGAGTCCGAGATCCCGGAATCCCGGCGATTGCAGTCTCCGAAACAAAGTTTCATTTCAGTCGTGCCTTTTTTTTTTTTTTTTCTTTTACCCAATGCGTATCTAAACAACCAGCAGGCTTCAACAACTCATCAGCCCCTTGATTTTTGTCGCTTATTTCCTGCAACGCCAACATTAATTTCTTCTTATGAAGAGGATTTTTCATTTGCAATTCTTTTTCCAAATCATGAGCCGACGCCGCTAGCAACTGGCTACCGTTTTTAATCCACCTCCTTAAATCCGCCACGTAATTTTCCAGTCCGATATCCTCTAACCAGTTGCAAACATATTCCGTTTCCCATTCTGCAAATGGTTTGTCAGGTCTGTAAAAACAAAAAAAAAAGTTTTTAACAATAAAAAATGATCGGATCTATAAACCAATAAAAAAAAAAAATGATAATAATAATAATAATGATTTTTGCGGCGGGTAAAAGCGAAATAAAAATTAATATCACTAGTCTTATACTCACGTAATGTGAATATGAATAATAGGTCCTCCAAGTCTTGGTCCTGCTGTTGCTCGAATTCCTCCACGTCGGAATTCCCCGTCTCCAAGGAGATCGTTTACATTACCCGAATTGCTCCTCTTAATTCTTTCAAGAAAAAAAAAACCAAAAGCAAGCGATCAGGAAGCGGCGTTAGACATCACAACAAGCAAAATAAAAAGGAATAAAATACGTGGAAGCCAAAATTTAAAAAAAAATTACTTAAGCGTCTTGATATTTTAAAACATTTTAGAAAATTTTTAAAAACCCCGTTAATTTTTTTTTTTTTTTTTTTTTTTTTTTTTTGTCAGTTAAAGCGCATCAATAACGCGTCAGAAAAAAGCAAAAGTTTTCAGAGTTTTTAAAAAATAAATTCAAAAGTGAAAAAATGTAAAAAAAATTAAAATAATAGGCTATAACGATAGACTTAGTGAGTTAAACTTAAGCTACGCTTTGTGTGTTTTTAAGTGAAAAAAAAAAAAAAAATACTCACTTGTTGAATATTTTCTTGATCCCTTTTTTGGAACTAGCATGGGTTTGGGTAACTTCGACAGGATGAGTAGTCTGGAACTCGCTATCAGTTTTGAAGTCTACTTGATCGCTTCTAACGGACAATCTTTCGGTTTCAGCTACGACCGAAAAAAAAATGAATAAAAATAAAAACCGATGATTCCGATTTAAAAAAAAAAAATATTCGATGCAAGAGAATCACCCCTACTTGCTAAGAGAGTACGAAAATGGAAAAAAAATATAGGAATGCTAAATCAGACATGCAAACCATTCTTTTTTTTTTCTGTGCAATAAATAATTTCTACGGAAGTTCATTAGACCACTGGAAAAATTTAGAGGGATTTTTCATTTTTTTCTTTTGGAAATAAATTTTGAAGTAAAAGATGGGGGGGAATTTTTTTTCCAATGGTTTAACGGATTTCTTGCTATATCTACATAGTAAAGTCGAAGAAGCAAAAAGTTCCCATCACCTAGGTTTGGTGCTGAATAACTTTTCTCAGATTTCAGTGTAATCAGTGACGTTTTTCCTTTACCAAAAGCGACCCCTTTCCGATGGACGTCGACCATATGAGACAGTTGATCACTTTCTATTAGTTTTTGTCGTGGAAGACTGTTGTATTGGTCCATACCGCGTCGTATGTTGGGCTGAGGGGTCTGAAAATAAACGCAAGAAATTATTGGAAAACATATTCTATTTACGTTTTAACTTAACGCGGAGAGGGATATCATAACCTGGAGAGTTATCATAACCAGGAGAGGGTTAGTATAACCCTCAGGATCATCAACTAGGAGAGGGTTAATATAATTCTCAGGATTATCTTCACCAAGAGAGGGTTAGTATAACCCTCAGGGTTATCTTAGGCAGAAGAGGGTTAGTAACAACCCTCAGGATTATCTTAAACCGGAGAGGGTTATTATAACCATCAGGATCATAACAACTAGGAGAGGGTTATCATAACCCGGAGAAGATTAGTATAACCCTCAGGATTATCTAATCCAGGAGAGCGTTAGTATAACTCACAGGATTATGTTAAACCGGAGAGGGTTAGTATAACCCACAGGATTATCTTAACCAGGAGAGGGTTAGTATAACCTGGAGATGGAGAGGGTTATACTAACCCTCTCCTGGTTAAGATAATCCTGTGGGTTATCATAACTAGCAGAGGGTTAGGAGAGGATTATTATAAGCCTCAGGATCATATCAACTAGGAGAGGGTTAATATAACCCTTAGGATTATCTTAACCAGGACAGGGTTAGTATAACCCTCAGGATTATCTTAAACAGGAGAGGGTTGGTATCACCCTCGGGATTATCTTAACTAGGAGACGGTTAGTAAAACTCGGAGAGGGTTATCATAACTAGCAGAGGGTTAGAAGAGGATTATTATAACCCTCAGGATCATATCAACTAGGAGAGGGTTAATATAACCCTTCGGATTATCTTAACCAGGACAGGGTTAGTATCACCCTCAGAATTATCTTAACCAGGAGAGGGTTAGTAAACCCGGCAATGGTTAGTATAACCTGGAGAGGGTTATCATAACCCGGCGATGGTTAGTATAACCTAGAAAGGGTTATCATAACCCGGAGAGGGTTAGTATAAACCGGAGATCTGTGAAAATCGAGAATTTGAAATTCGATTCTACGAATCTGAGAACCGAAGATCCGAGTATTCGGGTAGGTCGATCATTTGGATAAATTCAAGCTCTAAGACTGAACGCCTGTTGCGTTACACATTGGATTTTTTTTAAAAATTGTTTCGCTTACCATCGAACTGTACTTCAAATCCTCCCTTCTCTGACTTAGAGTTATGACTGGACTAGGGCTAGGAGAACCGATAACACTGTTAACATTATTATTAGGCGTCGAGCTAGGAATATATCTTTGATGAGATTCGGCGAAGGGATTGCTCTGCGAGGATGGGTCACTATGGTAAATATCCTGATTCGAAAACGGGTTCCCTGATTTCCGACTCCCGTAGTCGTTCGGCGAATACCGATTCGCCCCGAGGGGAGTGTTTTGCAATAAGGCGGGGGAAGTGTTCCTCGGCATCATCGGCGGTTTTATCGACTGATATCTTTTCTTCTCTTCCTTCAATTCGTAGTTCTCCCTTTCCAAAGCTGCATGTTGTAATTTAAGCTCCGATATCGCCGACATTAATTCTAATTTTTGCGTTTCAAGCGAGGACCTCGTTAACATTTCCTGCGACATAAAACAAAAAGGGAGGGGATTAAACATTTTAACACTTGCTATTAAAAGAAAATTTGGCAAAAAAAAAAAAAAAAAAAAAAAAAAAAAAAAAAAAATTAAAATTAAAATGAAAAATAAAATACCCTTTGCAATAAGTCGTCGGCGCTATTCAACTGCTGCTTTTTATCCTCTAAGCTTTGTTGCAAATCGGAAATCTTTTCGCTTTGAGCCTCCACTTGCTCGGTAAGAACAGTAACTTGAAGCTGGAGCGACTCCTTATCATTTTCCAGCCGGATTATACGATCTTCTAATTCTGGAACGCTCTGAAATAATAAAAAAAAAAGAGTGTGATGTATTATATTTTGGAAATCCTTTTATGGGGTTTTTGAGGAGCAGAAAAAAGATTTTTTAATTTTAACGCTCCAATGGGAAATTTGAATTAAAATACTTTAAAAATATTTATAAAGCATTTATTAAAACAGAAAAAAAACATTCTACTACCATTAATATTTAAGAAATAATTTAAAAATATTAGTATTCCAAAAATATTTTCTAAATATTTCTAAAATATTACCGGTAATGTTTGTAGAATGTTTTTTTTTTCTGTTTCATTAAATATTTTAAAATGTTTTAGAAATATTTCAGAAATACACGGCGGAACAATTTTTATGGCGGTGTTTCCTATGTTTACCTTAATAAAATCACACATCAAAAACTTTCGCCGTTGTATTTCACTGTTCCACCGTGTATTTTAAAATATTTTGATTCAAATTTTCCATTGGGAGAATCTTTAATGTGGCATATTATTTCCGTCTAAGCCAAACAGTGGTACGACAAATTATTAGTCCATTATCTGTATCCACTTTTACTTACTTATCGCTTACACAAGTTTTAAGTAACAATCATTGAAAGCAAAGTTCAGCTTAAAAGTAAAACATATATAAATGTGATGATTTTCATATGTGTGTCTCTATACACTTTCTCTTTCCCTCTCTATTTATCTCTTCTGCCTCTCTTTCTCTTTCTCTTTTTCCCCCCCGTTTAATTGTTCTTAGTTGCTTGTAAAGTTTGAGTTCATCACATCTGTGGTTCAAGTTTAGATGTAAACGTACTCCCGAGGGAGATTTTCTCCTAGCCGACCACCGAGATTTTCCTTTTGCAACAAAATAAGGACGAATGTTAAAGGATGTTACGTTGACGTCACACAAGTTTATTAAAACAAAAAATTAACGTACAATAGCCTTAAACATTCAATTTTTGATTTTTTCCACGAATCAATTTCTCGGAAAAAGGAATCATTTTTCGATAGCTTATGTAAAACAAATTATTATAAAAACGTTTTTATCAGTCCATTGTAAAGACCCCCCGACGGGGTTTGAAAAACTTGCGAGTCAATTTATTGATGTCGAGCATATATGATTATGACGTATTAATTAATATATGAGGGATTGGATCGATGAAATGTATTCACTGTTGAGTTCGGTTTTAATATCTGGAAAGGTTTTTGTATAAACTTTTTAATTAAAGGTATCATATAGATTTCCAGAATTTAACTTTCTCATTAAGGCGACGGCGTATAAATGTTAAATCTTCAATATGAAAACCCAGTAACGCGAATGAACCGCATAATAAGCGGGTGAACTTTCTTATAACGGCTCAAAAGTTGGGAAGTTCAAAAGCTAGGAAAGGTTGAAGTTGCCGGTTGGTAAAATAAGCATGAGCAATAGGGGAAAGCGGAATGTCAAATTTTTATAGTTCTAAATGTAAGTAGGGGTCATTCCAGTATTACATAAGAACGTTGGGGAAGGGGAAGAGAAGTCTGGAAAAATTTTACGTATGCTTACAAGGGTGAGAGAGGGGGCCCGTACGAAAAAGTGAAGCAAAAAGTGTACAAAACTTTTTGCAAAATAAATGCATTCATTCAAAAAATCCATTATTTATACAAAAATTTGGAAGTGCATAATTTTTTGCAAAGTTTATGCATATTTTTTTTAAGCACCAAAATTTGAATATGCGTAATTTTTTCAAGCATGAAAATCCGGATATGAATAATTTATGCATATGATTTTTTTAAAATCATAGCAAGAAAATTTGAAAAGATTATGCATATTTATTTATTTATTTAACTTTATACTGCAGTATACAGTATGCAGAATACATGTATTCAATTTTTTTTTCCATTTTATGCATACGATACATACTTATGTATAATTTATGCATAATTATATCGGAGGATAAAAAAAAAATTCTCCGGTGAAAAAAATTAATTTCTTTACACATAATTTATGCATTTTTTAAGTCCAATTTTTTGTATTTTTTATATATGGTTTATGCATCAGGGGGGGTTGGTAATTTCTTATTTAACTTAAAAAAAAAAAATTAACACGCTCTGTGATATATAGCTTTAGGACTGAAGTGAAACTTTACTTTGGGTCAATTATTTAAATTTAAAAAAAGTCTTCCATAAGGTTTTCATGAACTTTGTTTCTAAAATTATAAACTAGTTTTGATATGAGTTTTTTATCAAATTTTTTAAAATGAAATTTAAATTTTGTAAACTGAAATTTTTAATTTTTTCCTTTACACTATAGTGTAAAGCTATATAGCTTCGATTAATTTTAAACTCAATGAAAGTATTACAAATATTATCAATTTTATTTTCGAATATTTCTCTATTTATCTTAAAAAAGATACAACATGAGTTTTAGCAAGATATTTTAACATAAATTTTAGTATCACTTTGATTTAAAAATTTTTGAAACTTGAATTCCATTTATCTTTAAAATTGTAATTAAATTTTTATGCTTTTTATTAAATTTAAAATTTTATTTAAATTAACGTTAAAATGTTTCTAATTTTATCGCGTTTCTTTAAATGAAATCTAAATTTTCATGAAATTTCCTTTTAAAAACTAATTTTTATGTGAGTTTTTTATAAAATTTTCTTTAAATGAAAATTTTCTAAACTTTTTATTTAAATTAATATTAAAATGTTTTTCTTAATTTTATCGCGTTACACCCTCACTCAAGGTCCTCCATAAGAAGTTTCACTTCAATAATCGGTTTTGAGCGGTGGGTTTCGTAGGACTGAAATCTTACGTAGTACTGAAATCTTACGTAGTAAAAAGAACCAAAAATTGTTAAAATTATGCTCACGTAATATTTAAATGTTATTTCAAAAGAAAAATTGGTATCTACTAAATTTCTGGAATGCATTGAAGTATTGAATAAAATTCAGGTGGGCAAATAAACGCATCTGATTAGATAATTCACTCCGAGAAAGACGTTTTGATTAGAGGTTTTATTGAATTGTGTTAACATAAAGAAATTACCAAAAAAAATGAAGAAATCACATTTTGAAAGTGGCGCTTATAAATTCAATAGGAAAAAACAGTACTTTTATTAATTGAGAATTACACCTTCTCAATAAAATTAGTATTGAGTCTTAACATGTTGTTAATAAAAAACAATTAATTTCTGTACTGAAATACGTGCCAAAATCTCAACAGAAAACTGTTTTCGCGGGACCAGAAAGAGTCAAACGAAAATTCTGTCATGAAAAAGTTAAAAGGGCAGTCTCCACTTAATAACGTTCGCCGCATTCGTGCCATCCGCCTTCGCGATTAACGTACTCGCACCGGAAGTTTTTTTGATCTTTCGTCTACGATTTTTTTGATTATCTTCTGCTTTTTTTTTTTTGTTAACAATCATTAAAAATGGCGATTTGCAAAATGTTTTCACGGATTTAGAAAGAAAAGTTTTAATTCGGGCATGGGGAAGATACTAAATCTCTTCCAAAATAAATCCTGGATCAACTAGACTTGTATACTTAATGAAATATTCGGTATTTTTTATACGCCAAAAATATTTACGGGAGTAAAGTCTGCAAAGTACTTCCGGTAAGATTACGTTAATCGCGAAGGCGGACAACGCGAGTGCAGTGAATGTTATCAAGTGGAGACTGCCCTCAAAACATAAAGCAAAGAAAGAAAAAAAAAAAAAAAAAAAAAAAAAAAAGACAATTAAAATAAAAATTAAAAACCAAAAACTGCCTTAAAATATCGTTTTTCGAAAGTAAAACAAAGCTTTGAATACAGTATTACAGCTTCAAATTTTATTAAAACAGTTTTAAAAAAAGTCAATAATCTTTTTAATTACAGCCCTAAACAAATTATTATACTCCCGACATAAAAACGGATCTTTGTAATAAAAGAAAAACATTAAAATGCAGTAAGTTTAAATATCTTTCGTTACATTAAATTTAAAATACGCACACAACAAAAACAAAAAAAAAGGGGGGAAAAAATGCGATTCCTAAATATCTAACCTTATTTCCTAAAAGCCGCCACGATTGAGATTTCTCTCTATCAAGCTGACAGGAACGGTTATGACATAAACATTCATTACTCCCTTGATACAATTTATTTTGGCTACTCTGCCAGTTGTTTTTCCTAGGGCTCCGCCGATCATCATATACATCACAGATTTTCATTAAATTCTTTTGACTCCCAAAGCTGTTTTTCCTGCTTGATTTATCTCCTATACTCTCGCAGCTTCCGTAATAATTCCTACAGGGTGAGTAACATCGGTGATGGTAATGATGGTGATAATCGTAATGGGGGCTGTGACACGAACACTCCGGATATTTATTTCTGTAATGTTGGCAATACTTTGGCTCGGAGTCCTCGTGGCAATAATCGTGAATTTTACTAAACTGAAAGGAATAATCCTCCGGTAAAACTTTCGCCGGCGATTTCCTCGGCCTCGTTATAACCGACGATTTACATTTGGAATCCCTTTCCGATCGGCTTTTGGAAATTTTTTTCCGATCCAAACTCCCGGGACTCATCGGCGGTAAACGTAACTGGACCAAATGATCCGGTTTCGGATCCGAAAATTCGAAAATCATTTTACGATTTCGATCCATGGAAAAAAACGGATTGGAATCCCCCTCCGGTTTTTTGTTTTCCTCGATTTTCAAATCGTCGTAAAAATTGGAATATTTTTTCGGTTCTTCCTTTTTCTCGAACAAAGTCTTCGTTTCCGCCTGTTTGTCCGACACGACCCAGTGAAAATCCGAGTTGCAGTCTTTCGTCATAGAATTCCGTTTGTTTTCTCCGGGGTTCTCTTCCTCCTCGGAAGAACTGAAATCGGAACCAGAACTGAGCACTGCAGGCGAACCGGAGCCGGACCATGTGTGCTTGATCGTGGATTCTTCGGGGCTCGAATTCGAATCGTCTGCGCCTAAAAAAAAAAAAAAAAAAAAAAAGAATAAAAAATCTCAGTTTCTCGTTTTTAAAATTCAAAATGGATCATTTTCCAGGTGGGTGGAGAGTGAAAAATGGAAAACTTTTCGCAAACAATTATAAAAGACTTTTAAATTGTTCGACGCTTTTCCACGGCATATAATTAGAGTTTACTTTTACGAATTTTAAATCAGAGACGATTTTATGGAAATTACGAGGTTTAAAATTTTCCATAAAAAAAATGAAAGATAGTGTTTTTCGGTGCATTGTGGCAGCAAATCACTGATTTTTCTAACAGCCAACCAATAAATTTTTTTTTTTTTTTTTTTTTTTTTTTTTTGGAACTATAAAAATTTGACATTCCGTTTTTCCCCTATCAATGTGTCCACTATTTTTATTTTAAGCCTTGCATCACCCTATTTTATGAATTCAACCCAAGAAAATCCAGGTTTTAAAAAGTAAAAATCCCCCTCATTAAAAAAGAAAAAAAAATTAACGTTAAAAATGCTAAATTCAACGCCACGATTTTTGCAGTGATTACTAAGGTCAGTTTAATTTAAAAACTCGCTTTTTGTTTTACAAATCGCGACATCTGCCATCATAAAATTCGATCAAGGTCGCGAGCAAATACTTACAACAATAAATCCAAATTAACCGAAACCCTTATGGAAAAAGGCAAAAAAAAAAAATCTTAAACTTTCCTTAACCTAACCTCGTTAATATAAATTTAAAACGGATTTACAAGTGAAACGACCTTCAAAATTCGCTTCTTTCCCTTGGTATATAACACGTGAAAAAGTGCATTAAAGCAGAAAAAAAATCTTTCCCCATAAATTTTTTTTTTTTTTCTCTTCCCAAAACGTACTTATCTGAGCATACATGAAAGACCGAACGGCTGGATGTAATCCGCATTGAAAATTTTCTTCGTTCATTGCGTTTTTCCCCGTTTATTTTATTTTTCTCTCTCCTTTCCTTTGCGTATATGAAGTTATAACGATGGAAAAGGGACGCCAACTGTCATCTTATCTACGCGATTTGCCCTTTGGCAAAAAGAGGTTCTAAGCCCTAAAGGGATAAGACGACGACAAAGGATTCTTTTTTTTTTTTTTTTTTTTTATTTAAAATGTCCGCAGAGAAAAATTTTCACATTTTTTTCGGAAAAGAGAAAAATTATTTCACAAGCTATTTTTTTTTATTTTTATTTCCTCCTTTTCGAGGAATATAAAAGTATAAAATTCCTGGTTGAGGGATGGAGTTGTAAACTTTTCGACACGACCGAATCACTCTAAAAAAAAAAAATCATTTACATAGAAAAACTCATTTTTTTTTTTATTCCTCCGCGAGAAACCGTATACATAAGCGTACATATGACTTTCTGAATATTTAAAAAAAAACATTGTAGAGTATATAGTCTGACCAAAATGGTATGGACGGTTACAAATATAAGGTGTTAAACGTCAAAAAAGGGTTAAAATTTTTGACACCTTCCCTCTCCAAATACATATAGATTTACGTGGCTTACGAAAATCATTCGAGTTTTAAAAAAAATAAAATAAAATTCCTAAATCCGTCCGTCGGAGGTGAACTAACGTATCCCCATCGTAAATATAATTGGAGACAGTGTGTTTCGACTGTTTGCGAAAATCAAGCGACTACAAGTTTACACGCTCATATTGGTGCAAACTTGTGGTCACATGATACTTTCACGAAATGTCGAAACAGACTATCTCCAATCATATTTACAATGGAGATACGTTAGTTCACCTCCAACGGACGGAAATAAATAAATAAAAATTTAATGTTTGCTCGAAAAGGCCGCATCCATCAGGCCTTGTTCAGTATGAAAGCTTCAAACTCCGACAGCGCTCCTGGAGGGAATTTTTTGAAGTAACTGAAGTTGAACAAAAGATGTTTTTAGCGAAACATGCGAATATTTTGGTCTGGTATGTGTATATATATACACCCATAAGCTAAGTATAGGCGATTGTATATATACACATTTCGTCTGCTAATTTTTCTTTTATTTTAAAAAAACCGACATTATAAAAATAATATATTTTTTGTCGTAAGTCAATATCCTAAGTTTTAAAAAAAAAAAAAAATTAAAAAGTGAGCCTAAGTAAAAAAACGAATTGTGAACCCTAAGCAAAACATGTTGAGACATGATCCTTCATAATGATAATTGAGATTTTATGGGGCCCCATGAAGTCAGTGATAGCTAAGAACTAATAAGCTTATTAAAATTCTTATGGTCTCCTAGAAACTCCTGCTAGAACCGGTTCGGTTTTAAACTCCTGTTTGAACATGATCGTTCAAACACGCGTTTGAAACACTCCTGGTTGTAGCGCTAGCTTCCTTCTCTTTACAATTTCTCATTTTTCATTTTTCCTAATTCTTTTTTCCCCCCATTTAACCCTTTTTCACAATAGCCATTAAAAAAAATCCAATAAAACAAAAATTAATATTAATACATTCATACGAAAACAAAACCGATTAAATTTTCATGTCGACAATTGACATGGCTCTCCCTTCGGATTTGACAGTAACGTATTGACTTTTGCAAATGAAACTATGAAGTACAGAGATCGCTTTTTTTTTTTTTTTTTTTTTTTCCAATAATCAGTTTTGAGATGATGATGGTGACGAGCCCCCCTTACGTAAATATCAACATTCAAGTCAATCTGATTCAGAAATATTTTTTGTAAAAAAAAATATACACCGATGACTGTTTTAACTGACATACTGCCAAGATGGCGCGTGAATTATTTGGAGCAATACCAAAATCATGACTTCGGGTCTTCGTGTTTTCTTTTGCATTAGCACCTATATCCGATACCCTATGCAGGAGATAAAATATTCCAATCAAAACCAATCGGACTCGATTTTTTTTTTTTTTTTTTTTTCATATTTTCCATTTATTTTCAATTATTCGTTTATTTATTTTTTTTTTTTTTGAAAAATTTTTTGCATTTGCACGAAAAAAATTCGGTCTTGAAAATAAAATACGGTCAAAATTTTGCCTTTTAAAAAGAGAAATAGGCGGCACGGAAAAACGGTTGTTATTGGTCAGCCATTTTCGACTGGAATTACAATACACGGCCACTTGGATTCTCTACCATTTTTCCTAAATATTTTGGTTTCTAAAATTTTTTTTCTAACTATTCTTTTCTAATTTTTAATTTTCCTAAAATTTTTTGATTCCTAAAATAAAATTTCCTAAAGTGAATATTTTTCCTAATTTTTTAAATCCCTAAAATTTTTTATCAAAAAATTAGGAAAAATATTCACTTTAGGAAATTTTATTTCAGGAATCAAAATTTTTAGGAAAAATGGGTTAGGAATTTATTTTTTAGGAAAAATGGTTGGGAACGGGCCACCTGTAGCCAAAAACGAGGCCAAGTTTAGTCATCACTCATCAGCCACATTTTGGGCAAATTAGAGCATTCAGTAATTTTTTAACCAATGTATTTTTCTCATCTTCCAAGTTAAAAGACTCCATTCATTTGGAGTTCCCCTTGGCCTCTCAAGCTGACTACAGGGACTGCAAGCCAGTTGCTAAAAGACAAGAGAAATCGTGACGAAACGAAAATGGGTCCTAAAAGAACAGGAGGTTCCCATAACCTTAGCCATTCGCAATGAAGCGAATTTTCAGCTAGAACCGGTCCCTGATAATTATTTAGGGCGCAAATTCATTATGGAATGTTAGACCAACATGTCGGCACAACAAATTGGACAAACATGTTATACCAACTTGTTGGAATGTTGGACGAACTTGTTATACCAACATGTTTGACAAGCGAACGAATCGACTATTGCAGAATTTACTCCTACGCCAAAATTACTGTGTTGGTTGGCAAGTTGGTACAAGTTCGTCCAACATTCCATGGTAAATTTGCACCCTTAGAACAATTTCCTTAAAAACGGAGAGTCAACGTAACGATTTCTTGATTGTTCGCACGTCTCATCTTCAGAATCTCTACGAGGAGATTTCTTCAGATCATCAAACTTTGGAAGGGAGGGGGTTGGGGGTTGTTGGGAACTAAGAAAAATATTACGTAAATGATCTCGCAATAAATCCTTGCGTATCATCAGCTTTCAAAGTAAAATTCATCATAATAACCTGTTTAAACAGTGAGCACCCCTGCACTAGCCTGTAGCATCTCCATTTTCAGGATCTTCAGTAGACCGCTAATATTTACGTCATATTGACGTCAAATCACAAGTTATTTACACCCCTTACGTCCCAATAAAGATTTTTTTTTTTTTTAATTCAACATTTTCACTAAATAAAAACATCACGCTTTTTTTTCATCTCTTTTCCTTGATTAATGAAAATTCTTTAAAGAAGTTAAACAAAAAAAAAACAGGACAAGAGGGAACGACGAGGTCAGAGAGCAAAATAATAAAATTAAATATTCTCACCCTTGCTTGTCTTGTTGTTGGAGGCTTCGCTGGCCGTTTCCCTTTCTTCCCTAATTGTATTCAGCTGCGTGTTGTTAATTTCTTCCAACTCATAAACGTGCTCTTTTTCAGAGTCTGATTCGCTTTCTTTATCCAAGACTTTGATATTCTCTTTATTCTCTGCGAAGAAAAAAAAAGAAAAGTCTTTTTACGGATTTCAAAAAAAAAAAGTACAACTTTCCCATTTTTATTAGCGACACGTCAAAGAAGAATAAAGCAGATGTAGTGACAGCAGTGTGATATATTAAAAAGTTCGAGAGTGGAAAAGATAATGTAAAAAGCTTCTGAAAACGACCCCTTGACCTCTTGATTCTGTTTACATCCCTCTTCTTTGGACATGTAACGTTTTTGTTTGTTCAGGCTTACTTAATTTTCTTTTTTTTTTGTTTTGTTTTAATTTTTACTTACCTTCCTTCTCCTTGCTATCCTCTTTCGCAGTAATATCCTTCATTTTTGTGATTTTGTAATTTTTAACGGTATTATTCTGTCGTTTCTCTAAGCTGGCGATAACGGAAGCAACATTCCCTCGTAATTTAATCCCTTTTTTCACTTCTAACATCACTAAACGATTATATTATTTTCTTTTTTTTTTTAAATGCACACCATTTAATTAAAAAGATCACGATCTATTTGCCGAATCCATTAACGGATACTTATCGATGACAAATAAACACAAATTTGACAGGAGCTAAGACTATAGTTTCTCACGAACCTAAAATAACGCGAGGATGCTATACAGAGTGTTCAGATATTTAATTTTTAATTCACGGCCTAGAATTGTGCGTGTAACAACACACGCACTTGCCTATTTGTAAGTCCGAAGAACGTAGTTTAAATTTTGTAAATCATAAGCAAAAAGCATGTTCTAACATGCACGAAGATATTTCTAACATGCACAAAGTCAATTGGAACACGCAGAAAGCATATTCTAACACGCACAAAGCATGTTCTAACACGCACAAAGCAAATTGGAACACGAAAGCATGTTCTAACATGCACAAAGCATGTTCTAACACGCACAAAGCAAATTGGAACACGAAAGCATGTTCTAACATATACAAAGCATGTTCTAACATGCACAAAGCATGTTACAACACGTACAAATCATGTTATAACACGCACAAAGCATGTTCTAACACGCACAAAGCAAACTGGAACACGAAAGCATGTTCTGACATGTACAAAGCATGTTCTAACACGCACAAAGCAAATTGGAACACGAAAGCATGTTCTAACATGCACAAAGCATGTTACAACACGCACAAGGCATGTTCTAACTCGCATAAAGTAAACTGGAACATGAAAGCATGTTCTAACATGTGCAAGGCATGTTCTAACGTGCACAAAGCATGTTCTAACAAACAGAAAGCATGTTCTAACATGCAACCGGGCCAAAAATTCTAATCACTCATTTGGCAAATTCTTATGTAGCAACTTTATGGTCTGGTGTAGCAACCAATCAAAATCCATACCTATTGTGATTCTGTAATAAGCAAACATTCGGTTTCCTTCAGAAAGCTTCGGGTGGGTGAGGAGGTGGCCAAGGGTGAAATTTTTAAATTCTCCAACGGTATGAGTATGTGAAGTTGCTTTGTAAAATATTTTTAGGCTCTGATTTTTTTTTTTCAAAAAGATGTTCCTGACGACCCCCGGAAGGGAATTTAAAACAAGTCGAAAGAGATTGTTTATACGATAAACTTTTGAATATCTCACCTACAAGTAGTTGGCATTTTAAGCCCCCCGAGGTCTTTTTCCGGTTTACACACAGAAAGGAAGAAAAACAAACTTGCATAAAGTAAGGAATGAAACTTGAGAAATATGAAGTGAGGAAGAAAAGCAGGAGAGAGAGAGAGAGAGAGACTGTAAAAAATAAAAAGACTGGATTACAAAAGGATTCCGCAAAACGGAGAAAATTCTACTATTGTTTACATGCTAACTTTTTGGGAGAGAGAAGGGAGGGGCCGGGAAGAAAAAGCGGTTGACATCCTTTCGGACCCTTTCATCCCCATCCCCATCAATCTTTAAGATTTTACGGGAAATGGTAAATGATAATATCGAGGAAACGGGGAGAAAAAGGAGAATCCGGGAATTTTAAAGATTAAAAAAGTCTTTTGTTGATTTTTTGATAAAAGAAACGAAATGTGCTGTAGGGGGTTTTCGGCTTAGCAGACTTCGAAAAAAGGAGGAGAAATGTAAATAAATAAAATAAAATAAAAAACTGACGATCGAATAAGATCATTTCATTGTAAATTTAACATCACTGAACGAGAACATCTTATCTGCCAAAAAGCCCGGCAGACAAACAACAAAGGGACGTTAAATAGACACAAATACTTAAATGTAAGTGACAAGGAGACGAAATCAAAACGCGAATAATTCTCGCAAAATTTCTGCTAATTTCGTTGCGGGTCACAGACCCGTCAGTTAAATTGCGGCTTTTCCTGTCATAACTTCAACCTATCCTTTTTCGAATGAGAATTTGTAGATTATCATAGGTTTTCTCATTATGCGTGCGTGTGTCCAGACCTAGACCCACGTAAAAATCTGTATTTGATTTTCTGTACTCAGGCCTTTTAATCGCAAAATTTTTAGACGTCATCATGATAATGTCAGTCTTAAAGAAAGAAGGAAAGAAAAATGGAGGATTATTTTTTTTGCTTCCAGCGCTTGCAGAACTAAAGCTCGGTAAAAACCATTTAGGTTGCATATGTAAGTTTATGCAAAGTAGACCAGAGCCAAATTATGAAAGTCAGTTACTTTTTTCAACATCTGAGCCACGTCTAAGTAGTTAAAAGACTGAGACACCTTTTCCTAACATGCATGCACCGATTCACGAGGAAGACGACAAAATTGCGAATATGTATAATCTTTCGTAAAAGGAAGCTTTATATAAGTAGAGAATGTACACCATAAAAGACGAAAAAAAGGCTTTGTTATTTCCCCTCTTCTATATTCGATATTGCCGCCGTTATCATATTTCGACAGAGTTATCCCACGGGATGAAACCAAACTTTAATTTTCCTCGACTCCTCCTACGAATTTTTTTTCTCTCTTCTCGCAATTTCAACACACCTTACTGGTAAGAAGCAGAAAGTAGTTGATTTTGCCATGAATTTCTTGTATTTATTTTAACGTGAATACATCAAATTCTGTGCCTCAGTGCAGAACCAGACCAAGTCCATTCAAGGATTGTAACTTCTTGTTTCAAACCCGACTTTACAAAAGGTATACAGGCGCAACGGTTGGCAGTGCTTATTTTATGCCACCTGCTAGCAAGTTTATCTTGTTAACAAAGCAGAAGAGTTAACCCGCAGAAGACATTAATTTGAGTCAGTATCACGGTCGTATAGACAGGTCCGGAAACTCCTATCCCTTATACAAAGGAGATCATGTCCCGCTTAACTACGCAAAAATTAGTTCTTCCTTTCTACCACCGTAAGAGCTACTTGTTAGAGAGACGCTTTTTGATTGGTCGTTGAGATTTGATGCCGACAATGGGGGCACACAGGCGTATAGACGTTTATATGGCTATGGTCCCAACTTACACGATTAGACATGTTGCGGCTCTCAAGATCGCAGCGCCGCCAGTGGCCAATTTTAGAACTAAAATGTGCGTAGTTAAGCGGGATATGAACGGCAAAGGAAGTTTCCGGATCTGTCTACACGACCGTGGTCAGTATTTCTCACCCAGTCAGTCCACGAAATTCTAAGCATTTGATGGTATACCCACATCTTGGGGGGTCGGAGTGGTGACTTGTCCATGTAACGGTTTGACTATCAATGAAGTTACGCAGCATTGATGTGGGCCAGCTTCTGGATGGGTGACCGCACCGACACTCTTCCCCTCTGGAGGGAACTTACAAATGCAGTCATCCTAACCTCACTGTACGAGTTGGTTGTCGCATGCCAGAAAAGAAGAAAAAACAGAACACCAGATCTGCGTTATGCAGTTAATTGAAGAAAAGACAAAGGACCTGCGATAAGCAGCTAAAAAGAATAGTTATAAAAAAAACATCTCAAAAACCTCCAACTTCGTTTCCAACGTCATAGTCAACGTCCATCCCTCGTGTCCATATAAGAGCAAGGGAAAAACATAACATCAGACAATACGCGGACCCTCGTTTGAGGACTCAGGTTGCGATTGCGATAGGCCTCGCATTTTAAAGAAAAATACTCTGGCTTGCTCTATACGCGCTCGGACTTTCTGGATGATAGATCGTGCTTCCGAACTAAAGAGGTTCAAACAGTAAATAACCAGAATCATGACTACTCAGTGCTTCCGTAGAATTTTATTCAGGGCAACCCTTAGCCAGAAGTGGCTGGTAAAAGATGGAACAAGATATAAGTAGTATGGAAACTCATCATCAATTTGATTTTTATAATTCGAAAGGTTTTAATATCAGGGCAACCCTCAAGCAGAAGTGGTTGGCAAAAGATGGAAATAGACATAAGTAGTATGGAAATTCCATCATCAATTTGATTTTTATAATTCGAAAAGTCTTATTATTTCCAGCATCATTGAGTTGATCAATCAATGTAGAATACATCCTTTAAGACCGTCAGTAGGGTGGCCGAAAGAGAAATCGAAGCAGTATTTTCTTTCCTTTCCCTATAATTCCTACTTAAATCTCAAAATCTCTTACTAATTTCCCAGTTTTATAATAACGATTCGATAGCAAAGCTTTCCGATGATGTGCTTCACTCTTCTCAAAGTCACCTATTTGCTCATCGGAGTCATCGTTATTAAATTAACTATTAGCTCATCTCGTCAGTCTGCTCGTTTCGTGCCTCTGACCCCCAAAATGATCGTTTTCAGTTTGTCCGACAAGTTTCGTTCCGCATTTTCTACCTCTCGGCTTGTCCCCTTGCCGTTGGATTCATTTACGTTTCATTAGTCTTGGTCGTTACGTTTTCAACCAATTAACTTCTCCTCCTCGTGAAAATGTATAAAGCCCGATTTTGTCCGAGAAATACTGCATTAAAAAAAAATCCCGTCTGCTTAGCGTGAATTAATTTCAAGCAAACAAACGCAGTCATTATAACTGATTAAATTATTTGCACAAACTTATTTACGATTTTTTTTTCTGTCGCATAATCTCATAAATCCCTGCCTCATTAATTCACAAATTCCGCGATGGCGTGTAAACGACATACATATTGCCTCACTCTGTACAGCATCCGATTTTTTTTTCCTTTTTTAAATAAAGTGTTTAGGTTTTTTTTTTATTGTATTCGAAACGCGTTCATGGTGCTAACAGACAAACACGTTTGACGTTTGTTTTAACGAGTATTTTTTATGTTTCCGGAATTCTCCAACTTTTTTTTCTTTTTACGGTAGTACAGAAACGCACTTTACGATGCGGTATGCATTAAAAAAGCTTTATTTTTAAGGCACGAAAAAAAAAAAAAAAAATCACCGATCACACCGGGAAAAAAAAATTCTCTGCTCTCTTATTGATAGAAACAACGTGAAGAGCACACGGCTTAAGACTGAAAGTTATGATAGCATTTAGGGCGTGTTGTGTAGAATATTTAAATTGAACATGTACACCAATTAATAATAGACGGACGTGTTTCTTACGTTAACCACCGCAAAACGCGTACGTCTTTTAAAACATAGTTTACCATGTGAATTAGACAAGGGTCTTTGGTTTCTTTTAAAATATACTATTTCTAGGTTGACTGATTCCTGTAGGAATGAGAAAACATAGGCGTCCCGCTGGAATTCTCGCAAGGGCGCCAAACGCAAAAACAACAACAACAAAAAAAAAATATATCCAAGTGAAAAATAAACAAAAAAAAAGGATATTATTAAAATTTTTGATATTTGTCGTCTGGGCGAGGGACGATAATAAATTAAAAAAAAAAAAAAACATGAGAGGGGGTGGATAAAGGGAGGCTGACGGAAAAGGCGGGGGGTTTATCCTACGCCATTGACCCCCGACTGGGTTTACACAAACATTGTTTTTGTTTAAAAAATTTCTGCAGACCATGTGTTTTCAGCTAATATAGGATCTGTCATCGTTAACTTTTACGTTTTATTGAATAAAAAAAAAAAAAAGAAGATATGAGTTGGAGAATCTCTCTCTCTCTATTTCTCCAAGCAACTGAAAAATCGTTCATGCGAAATTGATCCTCTCTATACCGAGGCATTTGACAAGTTTGCATTTGTCTTCCGCGTGGGTAGTTATTTAAGGTGAAGCAACTGGAATGATAAATATGATTTTATTCATGCAGATTTTATACTTAATACGACGGGTTGTAAAAATTCTTAGACGATACCGTAATAGATACTATATATCAATGGCGTTTCGTTCGAGGGAGAAAACTCAGCAATGCTTGTTTTTTTTTAATCAGCCGCTTTAATATTCCGTGCGTCGGAGGTGAACTAACGTATCTCCATCGCAAATATGATTGGAGATAGTCTGTTCCGAGTGTTAATTGAAAATCACGTGATCATGCGACTGCAAGTTTACACGCTCATGTCGGCGTAAACTTGTGGTCACGTGACATTTCCACGAAACGTCGAAACAGACTAACTCCAATCATGCTTACGATGGAGATACGTTAGTTCACCTTCGACGAACGGTATTGTTTTAAATTAAAATAAATAAATATATATATATATATAAATAAATTCTCAAAAGATTAAAAAATAAACTTTTTGTCTCATCTGAAAAACGAAAAAGATCCATTTTCCGCCGTCGGGATGAAAAATACCTTACAAAGCAGGCATGGGGTGGTTTGCAAGTCTCGACTGGTTACGGGGTACGGCGTACTCCAGTCTCGACATGCAGCCACCTCATACCGGTTTGTAATAGACGATTTTGACAGTGACATTTCATCCCATAATGCATTGCAAATCGCGTCGTCAGATGGGTACATTTTAATAGTGCTTCCCATAAGCTAAGTATGGACATGAAAATTCATTTTGCTCGGTTCGAGGAAAAAATTTTTTAGGTTTGATTTCAGGATTATTTCTACAGAAATGGCTGGCATAAATTATATACAGTAAAAAATATTATGTAATTATGTTAAAATCGGTCTACACAAATTTTTTCTGTTGTTTCTTCCAAAAAGGTCAAACAAACAAAAAACAGCATAAAAATTATGTACACCGATTTTAACATAATTCGATTAATTTTTACATAAAATTTTTTACGGTGTAAGAATTATCAAAATTAAATGCCTTGAAATAAGGTAAGGGTAGGGAAGTGCGACCGTCTGAAAAGTGCGACCGGTTTAATAAAAACTGATAAAAATCCCATACTTAAAAAAAAGATTTCAAGGGACGATTTTTTAATGTTTTCAGAACCTATTATGATCAAACAAATGTATTGTTGTCGTCCATTTTTGAATAAAAAAAAATAATTTTACAAAAGCAAAAATTCATATTCGTCGGAAAGTTAGACTGCCTCATTTTCAATTTGATTTAATTTTATGTAAACATTGGCTTATTTTATGAAATATGCTCCATTCAATTGTCAATACTTGCATTATTTTTTTATGCTATCAAGAATTTTTTACTCAACTTCCTATTTGATAAACCTTATTAGGTCGCACTTTTTTGGCAAAAATAATATTTTCGGAAAGTGCGACTAGCAGACGACTTCTTTAATTCCTTTGACAAAGGAAACCATCTTGTTTTTATTTACATATGCAATTCGGAGTGCCACTAATAATAATTATTTAATTGTAGTTTTAATAAACAAGGATTATTTGTTTTTAACGGTGTTCAGCAATTTTTGAAAGAAAATTCATCGATCTTTTATAAACAAATAACTTTTGCTTTGGAGAATTCATTTTTTAAAAAAAAATAAGAACGGTCGCACTTTTCAAAAAATGGAGGTTTGAAATATTATACGTCGGCAGTCAGAAAAATATGGTTGAACTCTAAATCGCGCCGTTTTTCAAATTTGAGGCTAATGCACATTAAAGCTTAATAATGGAGCAGTATATTGTAATAAAAAACTTGGCTTGATTCTCTTCCTATTAAGAACTAATAAAGGTCAAAATCAATTTTTTCTAGAACCCGGTCGCACTTCCCTACCCTTACCTTAGCTTTTTTGGCCCTTTTTTTTTGAAACGTTTTGCTTTAATGCATGAAATACCCAAAAATTTAAAAAAAAATAGTAATTTTTTTTTTTTTTTTTTTTTTTTTAAGATTCGAACCGCCGTATTTACATACAGGCCATACAGGCTCCATATTAAATAACACCATTTATTAAGCCTTATTTATTTATTTATTTATTTATTTATTTATTTTTTTTTGATAGAGTAGAAGCTGAAAAAAAAATCGGTCGGAAGGTGAAAATTATTTTAACAGACTTCAGGCGGAAAAGTGTTAAAACTTTTTACAAATTTATTGTCTTTTGTTTGACTGACGTCCTAACCAAACATCTCGTCAAAAAAAAAGTCAATATTATAATAAAAGTTTGCGTATCAGTAATAAAAATAAATAGGCCTAGAACTTTAAAGAACTTTTTAAAATATGAAGAGACCTTTTTTTTTTCGCAGGCAAATCCCCGACCGCAAATCCTGAAAAATTTCTTTTCATCTTCTACGGGGAAAAAAACTAGAGCTAGATAAATACGTTTTCGATGAAGGTATATATTATCATCATATGCGGGGGTGAAAAAAAATTCCTTGAAAGCGAAAAAAAAAAAAAAAAAAAAAAAAAAAAAAAATGATACTTTCATTGTCGACACTTTATGGATTTTATAATGCTAGACTAATTCCCTTTTTTACTTTCCTTTTCTTTCGCATTTTCGATCAAGCTTTTTACTTTCCTCTTGAACAATACTCGAGGGAGAAGTTTCAAGCTTTTGGGCGGAATAAGTTATTCATTTCAGTTTCCTTGTAATTTATAAAAAAAAAAAAAGATGAATATTGTTGCAGAAAAAAAAGGCGGTCTTTTCTTTTGGTTTTTATACGGTTTCTCTCCTGCGATTTTTTAATCTCCTGTTTTTTAAATTCTCGAAAATAAGTTGTTAACGTTTTTGGCAGGAATGGTGTATGGGGTCATATTTTGCACGCTCCATTAAAATAAAATGTCTAGGTATATTTTTTAACTTTTTAATGGCTGAAACAACTTTTAAGGACAAAGAAAGTGAGAGATATTTCAAGAAAATATCTGATATGTGTACGTTCTTTAGAAAAGGTACTATCGGGGAAAAGTAACTTCTTTTAAAAACAAAAATTCTTGTTGTAAATGAGGAAAAAAAATTTAACGGTTACAAACGATTTACACTTGTTCAAACTTGCAATAACTCGTTAAAACTGGCTGGAAATTATTGTATTAGCAAAAATTCAAACTTGTTGAAACTTGCATGAGGAAAAGTTCAAATTTGTTATAATTTGCTACAAGACAAGTTCAAACCTGTTCAAAGTAGTTAAAACTTGCGAGACAAATTCAAACTAATTAAAATGTTTTGAAGATTGCATATGAAGACAAGTTCAAACTTGCGTGAAGAGATATTCAAACTTGTTAAAACCTGCTACAAGACAAGTTCAAACCTGTTCAAAGTAGTTGAAACTTGCAAGACAAATTTAAACTAATTAAAATTTTTTGAAGCTTGCACATGAAGACAAGTTTAAACTTGCTGAAACAAGATAAGTTCTGATTTTTGTCAAATTTTAATACAATTAGGGTTTTTATTATTGAGGTTAGGCATTTGAAGGTGAGGATAAAAAAAAAACGAAGTAACGTGTTCTCCTGGACATCACAGTAGGTCTCGTAAGCCTAAGTCTCGATTTTCACAAGACGAATTTATATCAGGATTCATTTACCTATGGCAAATTGATCGGAAAATTTTCACTAAACCGTAATCACTTTTGATATTTTACATGGAAATTTTTTTTCCGGAGCCCAGTTCCTTTTTAGCTGGATTTTGATCCCCCAAGTCTCCGGATAAAATTTTAAAGCGGTTGCGGTTACCCAAACGACCGTCAATTATTAAATAATAATCAAATAAGTTAATTAACCAGGGATCGGTTGACAGCTCCTAAACCGATCACACACTGCTAAAATTGATCAATGCGGAGAGAGGGAGGGGGGGAAAAAATTCGAAGAGAGAGGGAGGACTTGCGGGGGAAAAAAAAGAGAGAGAGATCGATGACAATAAAACTCAAATGTCCCAGCGCGAAAGAGGAAAACAACGCGGCGTGAAATCAAAAGAGTAATAAACTCTCCGTTCCCGAAAATAAAGCCACCTGTGCCGTGGGCTTCCCTTAGTACTATTCATCATGGACCAGTGACACACTAAAACCAACATTCATTAAGAAAAGCTTTCAAATCTGAATTATTACAATGACGTGACAGAATTATGTGGCAATGCAAGAGGAGGAAGAAAGAAAAAAAAAAAAAAAAAAAAGGAAGAAAAAGGGGGAAAAACCACGCACCTGAGGGTGAAACCACACGACTAGCGAACATTCATCACTTTTCGCGAGTTATTCGGAAAATCTTTCGTGCTAAAAAGTGGAGAGAAGCTTAAAAACGGGAGGCCTCTCTCTGCCTAAAGTGTGTCGGGAGGTTGGGAAGGAGGAATCGTAGAGGAATGTGAAGCCTTCGTTATTATACGAAACACAATGGGAAATAAGTGAGACGGGAGAACCTCACTTCGATAAAATGAAATGGAAAATGTTAGCAAAAAAAAATTTAATATGAAACGCGAGATTTTACTATGGTACTTCGAGTTTTTTTTTCTTTTCGTTCATTCGGTGCATTGATTTTTTTATAATTAAAGAATACATCGATTTTTATTTAGTTCATTCCACTTCACTTGAATAGTGGAAAGATTAAAAAGAATGAAAAAAAAAACAGGAGAAGAAAAAAAAAAAAGCGGGGGAAGCATAGGATAGGAGGAAGAGGAGCAGAAAGATGGAAAGAAAATTGTAAAAGCAAAACGAGGAAAATGAAAAACAAAGAGCAAAGAGGTAAAGCAACGATGGGAAACGCTTTCCTGGAAGCCGATTAAAAATAAAAAGGTAACGAAAAAAAAGGCGGACAATGAGGCGGATATTTAGAGACACCTATAAACAGATCAAAAAACGAGTAAAAAAAAAAAAAATGGAAGTAGAAATGGAGAGACGCTCCATGAGGGGCTACAATTTCGGAGGTTTTTATCCCCTTCTCCCCACTTACTAATTGGTACTCCATAGAAGTTAATATCAGATTAAACCCTTTTAATTATGTCAGATTTTCCAAACTCCCCCGCCCATATTAAAAATAAATTGAATGCAATTTAAAATTTGAAGACAAGGAAAACTGAACAGTGTTCTGAAAACTGAACAGTGTTCAGTTTAGGGTGGTTCTTATTTTGTGAAGTTTGGATTTTTGGAGGTACCACCCCTAACTTTTTTTATTTGTAGGATAAAAATTTCCCTGAATTTTTCAAATTTTTTTACTCGACGGGAAAGCGTGCTTCATCGAGCTGTTAGTTCGGAAAAATACCATAAGAACCAAAAAATTGATAATTTTTTATTTGTAAAAAAAAACCCTCGTTTCCTATCGGAAAAGCTGCCACCGGGTCGCCATAATTTACGCATTTTTGTTAATTTAGGCCATTAGTTTGGGCCGATTTCTACCTTTTTTTTCTCCAACGGAAAAATATGTTTCCAGGCTATTTTCTTGCGTACTTTCACGTGGTGATAGCGAAATTTTGAACCAGCAGGGTCTAATCAGTGAAAAAAAGTTTTTGCGATTTTTATGATTTAGGCCATTAAATTTGGCCTCGTTTCACCCTTAGGGCCCCAAGGCGAAATACATGGTTTTGAACTCATTTTTTGCGTACTTTCACATGGTCAAGGCGAAATTTGGGTCCAGCGTGGTCTTCGTGGCAAAAAAAATTTTTGAGGTTTTGGCCATTTTTTTGGCCACTTTGGCCGTTGGGGAAAAAAACCAAAAAAATACGGATCTAGACCAGTTTTTTGCGTACTCTCAGGTGGTGATAGCAAAATTTGTGTGCAGTGTCAACTTCGCAGCAAAAAAAAAAATTTTAACTTTTGGCCATTTTTTTGGCCATTTTCTCGTTGAAAGAAAAATTTAGAAGTACATGTACTTAGGCCAATTTTTTATGTACTTTTTGACGGTCATAGCAAAATTTTGGCCCGGCGACGCTAACATGAAGAAAACAATTTTTTTCCCATTAATTGACCATTTTGGCCAATGGACCATTTTTTAGAAATTTAACAATTATGCCCTTAGATAGCCCTTTGAAAGAGCTTTTTTTCCGTTTTTTGGATTTTTCAATCCGACAACCCATTCTCTGCCGAAAAAATAAAAACTGGATTAGCACTCCCATCCCCGCCTCAGAAACTGCTTTCATTTCAACCCTAATATTTGGCCTAATTTACCCCCACACTAGGTCCTATCGATGGGTGAAAGTCCAAAAGAAATTTAATTTTGGGGCACAACCCTTATGGTAACCCGGTGGTAGTCTTTGGCGTAGATTTCGAATCTGAAAACAGTTTTTTTGTATCCAGTGCGGTTTATGAGATAGAAGCCAAAAAGCAATGAAAACTGTGGACTTGCACGTTTTGTCACTTTTCTCGATTTTTTTGAGAAATTTTTTCGGCCTCTTGCTCAAAAACCGGACCAGATACAAAAAAATTATTTTCAGATTTGAAATCTACGCAAAATTCTAAAAAAAACAAGGTTTTTTTTTTTTTTTTTTTTTTTTTTTTTTTTATTAATTATTAATTTTTTGGTTCTTATGGAATTTTTCCGAACTAAAAGCTCGATGAGGCACGCTTTCCCGTCGACTAAAAAATTCTAAAAAATTCAGAAAAACTTATCCTATAAAAATAAAAAAAGTTAGAAGGCGGCACCTGTGAAAATCCGAATTTTGCAAAATAAGTACCACCCTACTGAACAAAGCGTTTAACATAATGCAAATTTTTACGGGGGAAGTTAAAAGTTACCGACGAGCGTTGCAGCAGTAAGTAAATTTTCCTGAACCCGGCCTCCAAAAAAAAAATAACCCTGCCTTCATAAACATGCATTAAACTTTCGAAATTAATCATTGCAGAAAACATAATGATAAACTACACGACCGAGCCATACACAAGCCCTCAACCTCGTACCAGCCGCCCGGTTCCGTAAGCAACTTTTTGAGATGATGACAATTATTAATACAGCAAAGTTTTATCCCTGACAAATGACGTAACTCTTCTCATCATTTCCCCCCAGTCACAATTACAATTTCTTCCGACGTTGACTACTCGACTTTACAGTCCGGCACCCTGCGGCACTTTACACTTTACCCTTTTACCCTTAATAATCCACTACCGACCGTTTTATATGTTTTTTTTTTCCTCCCTCTTCTTCCATCTCGGTTATTTTTTATTTTTTTTTCCCCCCACTCGATATTTCGAAAATCATTTTTCATTAAAAACTAGGTCGGCGTTTTCCGATTATTGTCATAACAGGGTGACAAAAAAAAAAATTCGCGATGTTGTCACTCAAATTCATATTTCCGTGCGTCGGAGGTGAACTAACATATCTCCATCGTAAAATATGATTGGAGATAGTCTGTTTCGAATGTTTATGAAAATCACGTGATCATGCGACTGCAAGTTTACACGCGCTCATGTTGCCGTACACTTGAGGTCACGTGACATTTCCACGAAACGTCGAAACAGACTAACTCCAATTATATTCACGATGGAGATACGTTCGTTCACCTCCGACGCACGGATTTATTTTTTTATTTTATTTTTTTTTGCCAAGATCCTTCTTTTTCTTTTTTTTATTTATCCTATTGTAATAAGCACTTTTTCCCTTGGATGTTATTCTTTTTATCGCCCCATTATCAAAAATATATAAAAAAAAATACACGAGGATGGCTTTTCGGTGACCTGAAATCCGAATCAATATTTGATTTTGTTGTATTTACCGATGGAACAGAATCGAATGATCGTGTTCTGAATAACTGAGTACATTGTCCGTTTTTAACCCTCTCCCTTCAAAATCCACCCTTTAGGCGTCCGACCGTTCAAATTAACAGCAAATCAGTTTATGTAAAATACGCTCCGAATTTTCCTTTATCCCTGTTTTTTTTTCTTTTTTTCCTCTCTTCACGGTCCGTTTTACAAAAAAATTGATTCGTTCTTTCGCATCATCAAACTCTGGAATTTGCGCCCGATAACCTTTTCCCGATACATTTTAATTAAAAAAAAAATAAAAATAAAAGTACCGTAGGAGTAAAAAAAATAAATAAATAAAAGGTTATCGCGCGGATATCCGAATTCCGTATTTTAAATAAAGGCCTTCCCTTTGTTAAATAAATATCCTTTTCAATCTCTCTTTAAGAGACGGAAATGTAATTAAAAATCAAAAAGACATAAAACTTATTAATAAGAAAGAGAAAAAAGGATGAAAAGAAAAAAAAATGAAGGATCGGGAAATCGCCTTAAAAATTTTTCAGAAAAAAAAAAAAAATCATAGATTTGATTAATGCAAAGAAGCTTTTGCGTCAGTTTCCTTTTTTTTCTGTTCTTTTCTACAGGAAAATCAGACTAATAAATTTATCTCTCCGAAACGAAAAACATTCCGAAACGGATATTTTTGAGAATTTTATCAGATAAAATTTCTTCTTTGCAGGAATAATTTCCGATATTGACTTTTAAAATCGTTTCTATTTACAAGAACGAACTTTTCCTTCTCCGGAAAATTACGTAATTTAAACAATCACTGATTTTTTCTTGTTAGTTGTTACCTAAATAGCCTAGATCTTAGTTTGAGTTTTTCTTTTAATATAAAAATCTTCCAGATTGCTTTTGGATATTGCTTTTAAGAGATAATGAAAAAACACGAAAAAAAAAGATCACTACCGGAAGCAAAAGCTTTAGCGAAGAATAAATCCATCATATGACCACCGGCTTCTAAGATTCATTTTATTTTTGAAGTGAAATATTTAGGGAGAAAAGTTTAAGTTGTAAATAAAAAAGCACATTTTCGCATAATTAAAAATTCTGATTTCCCGAAAAATTTGAGGATCTGGGATTCCCCGTTTTTTAGAAAAAACAGTTTCCCGGGATTCAGGATTTGCATATTTAGAAATTTGGATTTCCCGGGAAATTTGTAAATCCGGGATTTAGGATTTCCCGTTTTTTTTAAATACTTTCCCGGGATTTGGGAATTCGGGGTTCGCATAATTAGTGATTCGAATTTCCCGAAAAACTTGTGCGATTTCCGGGGATTCGGGATCCGCATAATTAGAGATTCTGATTTACCGGGAAATCAGTGAATCTGGGATTCGCGATTTCCCATTTTTCAGAAAAAATAAAATTTCCGGGATCACGGCTAATTCCCGATATTTCCCGGGAATTAAAAAACGAGGGGAAAAATTCCGAAAAGTTATCCCGAGAGTAGGTATTGAAAATTCTCTCGGGAGCCCGGGACTTTACGGGACGGAAAATCCCGGCAGAGTCTCTACGCATAATTATAAACAGACATTAAATGGTAATTTTTTTTTTTGCTATTTTTGCCAATTTTTCATTTGCAAAAACAGACATAATATAATTTTTCATAAATTTTGGAGGACAAAAGGCGAAGTTTTGAGAGCTCTTTTTTTCGTTGCTAAATTTTGACAGTGGAAAAAATTGAGTAAGATGAAAAAAAATTAAGAAAAATAGAGAAATATCGGGAAAAGTATTGAAGCTAGAGATTCTGCTCGGGATTTTCTGTCCCGGAAATTCCCGGAATCCCGAGGAAGTTTTCGACCCCAATTCCCGAGATTCAAATTTTTCGAGATTTTTCCCGTCGCTTTTTAATTCCTGGGAAACTTCCCGAAAATTCATATGAAATTCCGGGAATTACCCGGGATTCCGGTGAATTTGAATTTCCGAATCCCAGGAAACTATTTTCTTTTTTCAAAAATGGGTAATCCCGGATTTACAAATTTCCCGGGAAATTAAAATCTCTAACCGAAACCTATTCGAGTTTAAAGGTCCGGGAAAATCTTATAAGTTATAAGAGTGGAAACTTAATCAATTTAATTTTTGTGACTAAAATTTCATTGGACTACAGGATTTCAGTTATCGAGTGTGCCGCAACACCCTTTTCACCCTATAAAACTCGAAAGTAAAAAGTAAACACTCTGCCTTGGAACATCTGAATTCTATTTTCGGCAGTTCTGCTGATTTCACTATCGATATCTTTCTTTTCATTCTTTCCCTCACCCTCCCAATTGGAGTAGAAAAAAATATTACATTAAAAAAAAAAAATCTTGGGATTTAATACGGTTACTGAAATAAAATAGTTCGTAAATTGCGGTCAAACGGACCAAAGCCATAAAAAAAACAAAAAAAATTTTCATACGGCCTTAAACCGAATATATAAAAAATGATGTAAAGAGATAAAAAATTTCACAGCATATTTCCTAAAAAGCTCATAAGACAACAAACTTAACAAGCAATAAAAAAAGTTCCTTCTTTCAACTTTTCTTTCCCTCCTTGTAAGTTTACGGCACATATGGTATGATATTAAATATCTTTATAAGTAAATATTATATGTGGCAGCTGACCACATCATTTTCTCAAGAGAATTTACATAGGCAAACCTTGAAGAAAAAAAAAAAAAGAAATAGTATATGTTTCTTTTTAAAAAAGTGAAAATAAACAAGCGATATATTTCCAACTAAAATATTTTCTTTACTTTAAGAGTTAGCACTCTTAAAAACTCAACCGACTGGAAATAAAAACCAACCCCCATAAAAAATATATAAAAATTCAAACGTTTCTCCCCGAGAATCGAAATAAAAAAAAACGCAATTCTTACCGAAGAAAAGGTAGCAATTCCATTCAACGAATCCTTTCCCGAATTAAAAAATCTCCCAGGGCCGTCGGAGAGCTCCAGGCTCCGTGAAAAGTCTTTCATTTCCTGTATAAACATATCCAGATCGGCCAAAGAATCCCTATCCACGCCCTTTCCACTTCTCATCTCATGATTTTCTTTAATCTCGCCGACGTCTCCGTCGTCCTTCCCGATGCGGAAACCGCGGCGCTCTTCCCTCAGCGTCCCGTAATGCGTCACGTAATTCGAATTATACCGGATCGACTTCGGTTTCGGCGGAACCGGCGGTTTCCATCCCGCACATCTCCTCTCAAGCAATCGCAATTCCGATCCCTCGTACGATCTCGACATTAAATCGTTTGATTTTTCCAAATTGAATTTTATTTCCGAAACGGTCGACAAACTCGCTCGGAATTCCTCGTAATTGAACGGATACGTTTTAACCGTTTGGATCGTCCTCTTGGATATCACGTCCCTCCAAAATTCATCGTATTTTCGATTGGTCCCCGTTTCGGAAATTGTTTTCGGATCCGGAGAAACGGATCGATTCGTCCATCGCGGTTTGCGGTTTGTCCTCGGTTCGTTATTTTCATCCGATGACGAACATCTCACTTCACCGTTAACCCTCGTAACGTTATTGCCATAATTATGAGGATAATTACATCTGTCATTTCTGATCTTCTTCATCGTTTTTTTTTTTTTTTTTTTTCGGGGAAAACCGGATAATTCCGACCGTTTCTTTTTTTTTCTTTTTTTAATTGTTTCGAAAAAGCACCCCCGAGCGATATCGATTGTGAATTATCCTTTTTTTTTATGTCATTTCGAATAAGCCTATAAAAAAAATCGGATTTCATACGCTTGATGATTTTGTTTCAGAGGTTTGCTTGTTTCGTTATGTTTGAGATACAGTAGACTGGGGTCGGTTCGTACGTTTTAAAAAGTTGGGCCACAGTGAAGTATAGGGCGGGTGCGGTGCATGGGACGTAAAATCATCATCTAAGTAGGGTGGGTCGAAAAAAGCGAATTTTCGAATTTGAAAATCCCATACCTCAGATTTCAATTTAACGACCCCAAAAAAGTCTTAAACCATGACTCCGTTCTGTTTCGGTAGCATTAATCGATTTCTGCAACCTATATAAATTTCCTAGCAGTGCATAACCAATTTTTATGGCCTGTTGCTTCAAGCCTTATCACTTTACTTATTTCGTGCAACACCATTAATTTATTAAGTAACCAGCTCAAAAATAAATCCGTGCGTCGAAGGTGAACTCACGTATCTCCATCGTAAATATGATTGGAGATAGTCTGTTTCGACGTTTTGATGAAGTGTCAGGTGACCACGAGTTTACGCCAACATGAGCGTGTAAACTTGCAGTCACATAATCACGTGATTTTCTGTTTCGAAACAGACTATCTCCACCAATCATATTTACGATGGAAGTACATTAGTTCACCTCCGATGCACGGAAATGCCGTTAGAAGGTGATTACTGAGACACATGGGCTGGGAAATGGTTAAAACGCTACAGGTTAAAACACGATTTGACGTGTTATAAAAAAATCGTCTCGAGTTAATTACGCTCAGAAACATAAATGTCTTGACCAAGTTTCGTCTTGCAACAAAACCGGAAATGTTTCATGACGTTGGACAGGTTGTTTCTTGACAAAATATTTTTATTGTTTTCGCATGAATTTCAAGAAAAAATGTCTTGTCACAAGACCCTTTTGCTTTCGCATTAGCCATTTTTTTTTCTGAGTGTAGAAATGATATCGGACTTTCTTATAATTTCAAAAAGCTCTTTGGATCTATGTTCTGAATCAAATTAATAAAAATGGATATATTTACTTAAAAAACAAAAAAAATTTTTAAGAAGCAAGCACTTCCGCATTCGAGTACGGATTAACACGAAAATTGAAAATCCCGAAAATCTCCCAGCAAACGCGTATGATGAGCAGCATTATCGGTAAATGAAGCAGATGCGACTAAGGGGTTTAATCGATGATGATATACTACTGTATCTCGAAATCCATATTTTCATCAAACAAAGGAAATAATCAAAATTTTAATTTAAAACTATTTTCCTAGATATGCTAGGGTGAAAATTTATTCCACGGGATTTGAAATAAACCAGGGTGATAGAAAATCGAAACAAAAACAGCGAGGGAAGGGGGAGACGAACTAGGCGGAAAAATAAAATTAAAAAATAAATAAATAAATAAATAAATAAAAAGTCAGAACGTTTCATGTCGGAAAAAAAAATGAATGTAAAAAAAGGGAAAGAAACATTTGTTTCATCCTTAATTTAAGTTCCTATCACACGCCTAATGACATTTTAAGCGAACCGTAAATCATTCCTTTTATACAAGTAAATCTCTCCGTATGTGGCTCCCGTTTCTGAAAATTTTTCAATTGGAAAAGATTATTCGATCTTTTGCGGTGAAATTTTAAAAATGATTCAGTTAGCGGTTCCTAGTTGAGTTAAAATTACAGTTTGCATTCAGTGTTCCGGAGGTCAACTGACGTATCTCCATCACTAATTTGTTTGGAGATAGTCCGTTTTAATTGCTGTTAAAAATCATGTGACGACAAAGTTTACCCGTTTAAGTTGGAGCCAGCTTGTGGTCACATGATTTCGAAAAACAGGCAAAACAGACTATCTCCAATGATATTTATGATGGAGATACGTCAATTGGCCTCCGGCGCACGGAATTTTAGCTTAATATTTGTAGCCATTTCATTGACTTAAACTTTCCGAAGATAAAAGCACGATTGCACTGGCAAAATCGATTCCCTACCATTTTTCCTAATTTATTTTTGCTAAAAAAAATTATTTCCTAATCCATTTTTGCAAAAAAAAAAAAAAAAAAAAAAAAAAAAAAAAAAATTGATTTCTAATTTATTTTTTATAAAAATTTTGGTTCCTAAAACTGTTTTCCTAACTTTTCTTTTTCTAATTTTTAATTTTCCTAAAGTTTTTTGATTCCTAAATAAAATTTCTTAAAATCCTTCAGAAATTAAAAAAATTAGGAAAAAAATTCATTTTAGGAAATTTTATTTTAGGAATCAAAAAATTTTAGGAACCAAAAGTTCTAGGAAAAATGGATTAGGAACCTATTTTTTTATTAGGAAAAATTGTTAGGAAAAAAATTTTAGGAACCAAAATTTTCAGGAAAAACGGAGTAGGAATTAATTTTTTTGGCAAAAATGGTTAGGAAAAAAATTTTAGGAACCAAAATTTTTAGGAAAAATGGAGGAATTAATTTTTCTAGGAAAAACGGTTCAGGAAAAATGACCAGGATGAACGGGCAAAATCAGCAGCAACGCAACTCAAAAAGGACCTTTTTATAGTATTTTCTAGAAATTTTATCAGTAATTTCGGCGAGTTGCACCGTTATTCCTAATTTTGAATCCGTGCGCCGGAAATCAATTGACGTATCTCCATTATAATATTATTGGAGATAGTCAGTTTTGGCTGTTTTTGAGAATCAAGTGACCACAAGCTTACGCCAACATAAGCGTGCAAACATGAAGTCACGTGACATTAAAAACAATCAAAACAGGCTATCTTCAATATTGTTTAAGATGGAGATACGTCAGTTGACCTCATCTGGCGGACGGAAATGTTGAGATTTTAGAGTAAATATCATACCATGTACGGACCTCTGTATGCATCGCTCTAAAATAAATATATTTAATATTTATGAGCAAACTAAAAGTCCATAACGCTTTTTCCGAGTGTGGAAAAATTGCAAACGCATTAAAAAGCTATCGTTTCCCACGGGTTCCCAAGGAAAATCCATTTCTTTCACAACAGTCTAAATCTCCTATTAGAATTCCACCGACTCGACCACTCAGCTTAAATGAAATTTTTTTTTTCTAAAAAAAAAAAAAAAAAAAAGAAAAATGACGAGCATCGTGTCCTAAAGATGTCGCGCAAAACTAAGTTGATTGGAAATATCGAATTCCTAATATTAGCATTCCATTAACTCATTGGAAAAATTCAAAAAAAATAAAAAAATAAAGTTAGTACGATTCACATTCAAACCCACAGATTAGAAAAAAACAAATTATAATTCACGCGTTACTTCTTAAAAAAGTCATCAAAAATACGGTATTAAAAAAACCGAAAAGCATAGGAGGGAAAAATCTAATTCGAATTCGAAACTGGATCTGCGTTACCTTTGCCTGATTCCAGATCAGCTTTAAAGTTTATTTCAGTTAAAAAAGAAAAAAAAAATCTCTAAAAAAAATATTTTAACAATTTCTGAATTTTCAAAAGAAAAAATTCGTTTCCGAGGGAACAAAAATCACGTGGGAAATAGGAACCTTTATCCAAATCGAGCGCGGTTTACAAGAAGTGAAACGTTCGTTTTTCCGATTTCAAAATCCCTGCCCGATCCCTTAAAAAAAAAAAAAAAAAAAAAAAAAAAAAAAAAAAAAAATTGGGCGGATAGTTTTTTTAGCTGAGAAAGAGATATTTAATCCCCCTTTTGCTTCCATGTTTACTTTAGCCATTTAAAATGTAGCGGGCTTTATTTTACATTGTGAGAAGTCAGCAAAAATTGTCTTCCCCCTTTAAAACTTTTCTCGCGTTTGTTTTTTCCGTTTACAAATAAACCTCATAAAAAAAATAGGGGGCGAGAGTCAGTCTCACATTTTCAGATTGAAAAAAAAAAAAAAAAAAAAAAAAAGTTCAATAACCAACATTTTTTTCCCCCATTTCGGTTTCCCCCCTTCCACTTAGAAAATTTTTAAATCAATTAGCATTTAAAACTTAACGCACTTCAATAATCCGATTAGCCTTTAGAAAAGCACAAAATTCTTAACTAAAGAGAAAAGCTTATAGAAACTTCGTCAACTTAAAAGCGATAAAGAGAATAAGTAGTAGTAGAAGAAGGAGCAAAACTATTAAACTAGTCAGCAGGGAATATAACTCAACTTTAAAATAAATCAACGCTTCTTAATTAGGGTGAAGAAGAAATGGGGGGGGAAAAAAAAGAAAAAAAAAACTCAGCAAGTTAAAAAAAAAAAAAAGAAAAAAAAAATCTTTTTCAAGTTTGCCGGAAAAAAAAGAGAAGAAATCACGTTCTCAACTTTCATTCATCTCTCCCCAAAGCATATGAATCAAAGTCGCGTTTAAAAAATACTCGAAAAACTTTCACGTAAAAAAAACACCGGAAATAAAAAACAGATCAGCACTCGAATTAAATATTAAAAAAAAGTGAAAAAAAAAAAATTCGTACAAGGAACCCACACAGAAAACAAACTGACAGAGAAGTTGAATAGATGAAAACACGATGTCAACCGCGGTATCCCTCGGGTTTTAATGATTTTAACAAACACTGTACTAAATTGTTCACTTCCACACATGCCATAAGCGAGGTTTAGTTTAAAATTTACTAAATAGATAATAGCTATCATTTTAATGCATCAAAAGAAAAAAAAAACCATGAAAATTAAAAAAAAAATAATAATAACAATAATTTTTTACTTATGGATACAATAAGTGATAGAAGGAATGTGCATTGTGTACTGAAAAATGCAATATGTTCAGTGGGCAATGTTATTAAAAAATAAATAAATATTATGTTATAATTAAGTCTTGAGAACTTGCGTTAATATGAGAAAGTATAAGCTGCAGAACTTTTAAAAAAACAGGACCGAAAACTATAAAAACTATCGCATAAACTTTTAGTTCATTTTTTCTTAAATGCTAAATTATTGCAAGAACCAAATCCGCCATCTTTAATTTTAAAAACCCGATGGTACGTCAAAATGAGAAGCCCAACCTCGAAACGATTCGCTTTGGAGCGCTGGGCGTCTTTAATGGGCAGCCAATCAAAAATAGTTCGACATTAATTTCAGGAGTTAGCATAACTACCGTTTAAGACAGCTAGCGCTCTAAGTGGACTAGTTCGGCGGCTGGGTTTTTCAATTATATTCCAAAACACAGGGGTCGGAGTGGTGACTTGCTTCATCTAGCGGCATCTCTAGAGAGCCTAGAAGGAGAGAGCCGCATTCTATATCAGAGCTCTCTGATTGGTTGTTTTCCACTTTCCGCCAATTTCATTGGATTGCATTGTTCAAAGCTGATATCTGATATCTGATTGGTCGTTTTCCTATTTAGAGCAGAAGACTTTGTTGGTGCGACACCTGGAGGCGAACTAATGTATCTCCATCGTAAACATAATTGGGGATAGTCAGTTTCGAGTGTTTATGAAAATCACGTGATCACGCGACTGCAAGTTTGCACGCTCGTGTTGCCGAAAACTTGAGGTCACGTGACACTTCCACGAAACGTCGAAACAGACTAACTCCAATCATTTTTACGATGGAGATACGTGAGTTCACCTCCGACGCACGGAAATATTTCTCACAGTGACAATAAAATAACTGGTAGCACGTAATACCTATGCTACTGCTACATATTTAGAGTCAAGTTCAGATTTGCCTTTTTATAATACTCGTGAAATTCTCACACTTGACATTTTTCGACAGCCGGAGATCAACTGAAGTATCTCCACCATTAATACGACGGAGATAGTCTGGTTTGGATGTTTTTCAAAATCACGTGACCAAACGTTTATACCAACATGAGCGGGTAAACTTGTGGCCAAATGATTTCTAATATTCAAAACAGACTATCTCCAATCATATTACGGACGCAGATCCGTTAGTTGACCTCCGGCGCACGAAATCGTCAATTCCTCCTTTGGAATTTTTTTGAAGTTAACCGTCAAGAGTACGCAGTATCCGTGGCAGCAGATAAATCGTATTTTTCAATTTACAGGAAAACGAAGACAAATCTTAAAAAAAGAAAAACTAAGAAATCTTTGAAATTTTTTTCTGAAGGTTTCTCAGTTTTTCTTTTTCCAAGATTTTTCCTCGTTTTTCCATAAAAAGAAAAATGCTATTTATCTGCTGCCACGGGTACTGCGTACTCGTAAGTTCACAGTCGACACTTGATACTGTTTAAAAATTTCCCAGTTCAATATGTCAATTGCTGCCTATAAATGCAGGCGAATGTATCTATCTCCAGCGAGAAAGTTCAAAAACCTTCTTGCCAGAAATCATTTAAAAGCGAGGAAAAGTCAAATCTCACAACCAAAAAAAAAATCTAAAGCCACGATTTCGAACGTGTCATTAGGAAATAAATCAAACAATGGGTTTCTTCTATCAATACAATGTCAAAACGTGCTCCGAATGAGGATGATTCTCTTATTTTACTTCCCATAGTACATGTTCATTATAGGCTAATAAAACCGTAAATTTTTGACGAAACCTTTTAAAACTATTTCTAAAACAAACTTAATTTAAAACAGCGAGACAGAAGGAGAACACTGAAATTCAGTAAAACCAATTATCCCATTTGCGAACGTGATATTTCATTACCGCCTCCTTCAATGAAGTTGCGTGGAATTAAACTCATTCATTTAAAAAAAAAAAAAAGGAGACCAATAAAATGAATCTTATTTTTATCTTCCATATCGCTTACCTTAGTGCTTTGATTTATCCAATTTTGAATGATTAAGGCCACGTTGGGAGACGGTAGGGAAGGCAGGTATGAAGATTCCGAAATCGCTTTTGACAATTCATCAGCGATTTCCGACACTTCTCTCGAATTAGAAGACAGCGGCTGGATGTCTCCATTGTCGAGTTTAACGCCTGAAAATGGAAAAGAAAAAAAGAAAAATAAATAAACATTATTTATTATTTGAAGTGGCAGGGAAAATCCGAAGCAGTAAATATGTTGAATAAACGATCTCGAGACGTATCCTTTCATACAATTTCTTTAAAGGACAAGAAAGATTTTACAGGGATTGCAAAACAACCAAAATTTTCAAGTTTCGGAAAACGAAACTTTTTAACAAAATTCGGAAAATAAAGTTTCGAAAAATGAAAAACTATCAGCAAAAATATGACGAGAAGTAAATACGAGATGAGGTACAAAATTAGGAAGTAAGGAAAGAGAAGCAAGAAGTAAAGAATATGAAACAAGAGGGAACAGGATATCAAAGAAAAAGATCAAAATTAAGAAATAAAAAAAAGAAGGAGCAAGGAACGCGGAATTCGAACAATAAATGAATAGTAAATCAAGACAGAACTTGATAATTTAGAAAGCAGTATGAAAATGAGATGGAAAAGCAAAAATAAAGATACGACAAAAAAAAAAAAAAAAAAAAAATAAGGAAACGTTTTCCATTGAAGCTCTGCTTGCCTTAGATGTATTTAAATTTAAATTAACCTGCTTAACCATAGCATCGTAAGGCGGAGATTTTCGGTGATTGCCGAAATCACTCATAAAAATTTTATTACTTTGAAAAACCCCATAACGGGGAATGAACTTAACTGAAAAAGTTATAAAAACGGAAAATTAAGTTAAAAAAATGGAATTGGAAAGAGAATTCTAAAACCAAAACGTGACAGTTAAAAACTGATGACAATACAGTAGCAAATATGCAAAATAAGGATAAGACTAGTGAAGGTGTAAATAAGAACCAACTCAGAAAAGAAAATGGCTAATGCGAAAACAATATCCCTGCGTCGGAGGTGAACTAGCGTATCTCCATCGTAAATATGATAGGAGTTAGTTTGTTTCGACGTTTCGTGGAAGTGTCACGTGACCGAAAGTTTACAGCAACATGAGCGTGTAAACTTGCAGTCACATGATCACGTGATTTTCATAAACATTCGAAACAGACTATCTCCAATCATAATTACGATGGAGATACGTTAGTTCACCTCCGATGCACCGAAATGTCCTGCGACAAGACATTTCCTTAAAAATCATGCGAAAACAATAAAAATATCTTGTCAAGAAACAACCTGTCCGTTGTCATGAAGGATTTTTGTTTTGCTATGAAACATTCCGGTTTTGTTGCAAGACAAAACATTTTCAGGACATTTCCTCTTTCTGAGTGCAGGGATATGAAAATTGGGAAAAAAGGGCAGTGAAAAATCTGCCTCGACCTGAAATTAATGCATTCAATGCGATCTTGATGAAATGTTTTAAGATTGGAAAATGTGGGCCATTCTACCATTACGTCAGCATGAAATTGACGATTTTTTACCTCCCTCCCCCATTTGCCATCAAAAAACAGCATCGCATGTAGGCCTCTTAAAAATAACATCAGATTTATGATATCCCCCCTCCCCTCTCGCTCATTAAATTAAATAAAAGGTTCATGAAAAATAGTTCATAATTTAAATGAATATTGTCCACTTATCAGTCACTTTTTCCATGCGTCGGAGGTGAACTAACGTATCTCTGTGATAAATATGATAGGAGATAATCTGTTTCGAGTGATTATGAAAATCACGTGATTATGCGACCGCAAGTTTACACCACACTCATGTTGCGATAAGTTTGTGGTCACGTGATACTTCCACGAAAAGTTGAAACAGACTAACTCCAATAATATTTTGCGATGGAGATACGTTAGTTCCCTCCGACGCACGGTTTTAATCTTTCAATTTTTTTACTGATTTCTTTAGTGCTAAAACTTGTTCATCTTAATAATGTTAACCACCAGTATATTAACCTTTTTTTTTTTTTTTTTTTTTTTTTTTTTTGTTTTGGATTTTTGTACCCTCCCCATCTAATGTGCTGACGTAATATGTGAATAACAGGTAATGTTGGTAGGCATTAAATTTCAATCAATTTTTTCAAATTTGATAGAAACTTCATCCTGATCAAAAAAAGTTTGGACAGGAAAAAATGTGAATTAAAATCAAAACAACTAAATTTATCCCATGTCTCAGAGCTAAAACGTCGAATTTAAAACAGAACATCAATTATATACTCAGCAAAAAAAACAGCCATTTTGAATGTTTCGAAATCGACGTTTTGGATTTGAGGTGCGGAAACGGAAAATTATTTATTTTCGGATCAATCAACAAATTTGTGGTATACTCTTCTGGTTATTTCAGACCAGCAAAAAGTACATTAACGAACTCGATGTTTTAAATTTAATTTACTTCTTTTTTTTTTTTTTTTTTTTGTTCTTGTTTTCTCTTTTATTTTTCTCCTGAATTAATGTGATTAAATAAAAATTCTATTTATAAAAAAAATATTGGAAAAACAAATTCAATTTCCTCTTTATTTACCAACCCCTGATACTTGATCAATAAATGGCGGGATATCCTTTTATCAAAGAAAAGGAAGAGATGAGATGATGAAAAAAAAAAAAAAAAAAAAAAAAAAAAAAAAAAAAAAAAAATAGGACAAAGCAGTCTTGTTTTTCTCTTATTTTCCGTCTTAATTTCTCTTGTTTTGTTTTGTTTTGTTGTGTTTCCTAAGGCCGCGTTATCGTTGAATATCGCTGAGATGAGAAAATAAAAAAAATAAAAAAACTAGATGACAAGGAAAAGTGAAAATAAAAAACGAAAGGAATATAGGATTTTTTTTTCTTTTATGAATAAAGGATTTTCGCCGAAATCGCGAGGTCGATTAAAGTGACTGAAAACACGGCTGTTCTTTTAAAACATGAAAACCCGAAGTGCGTAAATACGTTAACGTCAAGTCCTGATTTTCATTTCCATTTAATTTTCTTTTTTTTTGTACGATTTCACTCCCCCGTTTCCTTCGTCTCTTTCTATTAACCGAATAGCCCTTCTCTTTCGTCATTTTCAGAAAGAAAAAAAATACTACAACGAAACCTTCTTTTTTGAAGTCTCTGTATAAAAAAAAAAAAAAAAAAATCTTTTCCTGGCTAGTGATTTTGCTATCGAGTTATAAAATTTCTTTTTATTTCATTCCGTTTACATTTTTAAAAAAAATTAATTTTGTTGTTGCTCCCTGCAGGGATTTTCCTTTTAAACGAACGTCTTGTTACGAAGTGAATTCATCAAATTTTTATACTGATGGCTTGGTTTATGGTACCGCATTATGTCGAAAAAGCGTAGACTTTCCGGGGTTGCACACACCATCTGCGAGCTTTTTAAACTCCCGTTTCAAAGATTTTATAGCGATTATTAAAGGGTGATCCAACGTAAAAAAAAAGGTAATAAAATCAGGTGAGGCCATAATTCGTAGACTCTTTTTAGGTTGAAATAATTTTAAACCTTATACACTTCCTCATAACGGATTCGCTCAGAAAAAGGAAAATGTCTTGAACAAGTTTTGTCTTGCAACGAAACCGGAAATGTTTCCTCAAATCCGTGAATCGGAGGTGAACTAACGTACCTCCATCGTAAATATGATTGGAGATAGTCTGTTTCAAAGTTTCGAGGAAGTGTCACGTGACCACAAGTTTACGCCAACATGAGCTTGCAAACTTGCAGTCACATGATCACGTGATTTTCATAAGTACTCGAAACAGATTATCTCCAATCATATTTACGATGGAGATACTTAGTTCACCTCCGATGCACGGAAATGCCGTTAGAAGGTGATTATCGCGGGACGTGGGCTGGGAAATGGTTAAAACGCTACTGGTTAAAACACGATTTGACGTGTTATAACAAAATTGTCTCGAGTTAATTACGCTCAGAAACATAAATGTCTTGAACAAGTTTCGTCTTGCAACAAAAGCGGAATGCTTTATAACCAAACAAATTTTCTTCATGACAACGGAGGTTGTTTCTTGACAAGACATTTTTAATATTTTCGCATTATTTTTAAGAAAAAAATTTCTTGTGACAAGACATTTTCGTTTTCGCATTAGCCATATTTTTCCCTGAAAGTGACTGCCGGGGAAAACAAGGAAATGTTTTTTAACGGCCGTACGAAATTTGAACCAAACGACAATGATTTTTTCAATTATCATCTCAATCCATCCACAAAGAGCTGATACATCTCATCCTACTTAAAACAAGGACATAATTCCAGTCTAAAGTCTTGACAGTTCAACAAACGTTTTATTGATAAGTGTCATTCTAAATACCGGGTCGGGAGGTTTCATCCCTTTGGGACAGGATATTAACTTCATCTCTGCTTCATTATTCGATTAAACATTTCGAAAATATATAATAATGAACGGAAGTTCCCCATATTGGCGAACTTTTTCACTCGGAACGTTTCATTAAGCATGAACAATATAATAGATACCACAAAATGGGAAAAATGATTTGCGTTTCGCGGCATGCCTATCAAAAGTGATATTTTTTTTATGTCGCTATAAATTGTTCCGCCTGATATATAAAATAAACGGTTTTGGAAGGTACGGTATTACATTTTCTTTCGGAATTTATTCCGCTCTTTTTTCAGTTTCCTGAAAAACACATCCAGCCAAAAACGAGGTGCACAAAAAAAGTATAGTGCTGCAGTCAGGGCTACGGTTCCAATTCCGATTCAGATTCCGATTCCGACTAGAGTAATTAGTATAGTAGTATAAACTTAGTAATATAATTAAAAATGAGTGATTATTATTTAACTATATTATTATTATTTAATTATTATAGTAATTAATAATTACTGCTTAATTAATTATTTAATTATTAATATTTTACTAATTTACTAATTCAGTGCGTCGGAGGTGAACTAACGTATCTCCATCGTAAATATTATTTGAGATAGTGTGTTTCGACTGTTTATGAAGATCACGTGACTACAAGTTTACACGCTCATGTTGGTGTAAACTTGTGGTCACATGACACTTTTACGAAATGTCGAAACAGACTATCTCCAATCATATTTACGATGGAGATACGTTAGTTCACCTCCCACGCGCGGAATGATTACTAAATTTCCAGTATCATCAACTCAAATTTTTAGACGTTGCGGGACCCAACTCAACATTTTTTTTTTTTTTTCTCCATATTTTAATACATTTTTAGGTGTATATAGCTTTCAGTTATATTTTTAAAAATGCCGAAAATTTCGGCTTCGGCGGAAGAAATTGACGCATTTAAAAATATTTTTATCGAGTTTGGAGAAAACCTAGGAGAGGCAGTTTTTTTTTTTTTTTTTTTTTTATTCTTTATTTGGCTTTCGGAGCGTATCCATTGGCCATGGACTAAGTATTTCCCACCACCGGTTTTAGCCTTACTGAAAACTACTTGTACAATGAGGTTAAGATGATTGCATTTATAGTTTCCATTATCCCCGCTAGAGGGGAGGAGGCTTCATGGTCACCCATCCAGCAGTTATCCGCTCTCAATGCTGCTTAACTTCATTGATCGCGATGATACTGCCTTGAATCGGTCACCACTCCGACCCCTTAACATTGAGTAACAGGAACCAAACTTTTTTCTCCGAGCAGTATTTCTGGTTGACATCGCTAGAAATCAGCATATATCGAAAAACGTAACGCGTATCGAATTTCAAAAAATGAACGTGGATCCGAACTGAAATCTGGGCTGTTCGGTACTACGTTTCAGTACAATTTTTTGTCATGGAAACGATACTGGAGCGATGTCGTTTCTATCCTTTCTGCCAGGGATAATTAATCACCACTATAATTAATTGCCTAGCGTGAAGAATTAATTCCCGGGAATTTATAATAGATTAAGGTTTCACAAATAAAATACTGTATGGTTAGGTATGGAATTTTTCATGATGGTGCCTAAGATTGATAAGAATTGTTGCTCGGAAGCGGAATTTGGATGTTTGTCACCAAAAGGGATAATGTATTAGCTTTTTTTGAAGTACAGAGTGTTCAAAAAAATGAATCACTCTTGCGTCACCTGTAGGCCTATCATATGTATCACCTGAGGTAAATCCCGAATGAGCATTACCCATTACAACCGAACTATTCTATCCATAAAAAATTAAAATCGCCGCATTTCTTTAAAAAAAAATTAATTAATTAATTAATTAATAAAATAAATAAATAAATAAAACAACGCATACTCTGCCGCGTAAAGACCAACCGAGTATTCCCCGGCAGAAACTAAACGTCTTCTGCAAGCAAAGAAAAAAAAAATGCATAAGAGTACTGAAAATTTCAATACCGGCTTCTTATTTAAAAAACACTATTCCATAAGATAAACATGTTTTACTAATTGCCTAAACTGAAGGACGACTGGGGACCACGTGTAAAACCTGTAACATTTGTTCCGCTTATATTATATCAGGATTTATAAAAAACCAGGTTCATCCTTTACAATGCGTCTAAAGTAAAAAAAAAATTTTTTTTTTCGTTTTTCACACAAATTTGAATTAATATCGTGAATTGTTTCCAAGCAATTATTTCTGTTTCCGCGATAAGTCCGTAAATTAATACGCAGTTTTGATAAAGAGGAAAAAAATTATGAGCAAATAAAGTGATTAGTGGTTAAGGAAAAAAGCGCCTAAAGCTTGAAAATCGTGTTAAAAAAAAAAAAAAAAAATGGAGATGAATCTGTTGAAAATACTATTTTTTAATATGACCGTTTTGATTACCATAATAGGAATCTTAATCAATGTATGTGAAAAACGTTTACCGGTTATATTCCCGCAAATGTTTCGATACGAAAAATTCGGTTCTCTTCGTTCAAAGTTTGAAGTCCCTAAGAGGTGGTTCAAACATTTTTATGTGTTTTCAAGTTTGCATAGTTTATTCGGTTTGTATTGTGTTATAAATGTCTATATGTACGGAGCTACACCATCTCCTTGGCTAGTGCGATATTTGGATTTTTTCGCCGGTTCTAATCGTCACACTGAAAGTAAGTCCATAAATGGAATAAGTGCATGTTAATAATTTTCGGGTTGATTTCATTGGGTAAGCGTCCAAAAAAGAAGTTTAGTCTAAGAAAGAATGTGAAAATTTTTGAACGTAGAGCCACCGTCAGTGTTGGCAAACCAAACCGAACCCAACCTTATGTTTTTGAGACGGGTTTCCCAGCACTGGTCTGGTCTGACATTTATTTGCGTCATTCCTGGACGTTTATTATTTTTTTAAAAAAATTCATTCCGCAATTTTTTTTTTTTTTTATAATTTCTTTAAGCAAGCAGCACTGCAGTAATCATTGCTTTGACATTATTCACCTTTCATTCGTTAAGACGATTTTACGAAACATGGTTTGTTAGTGTCTTCTCGGACGGAAAATTTCATTTCGTTCAGTATTACATTGGATTTCTCTACTATTGGGGAGTAATTATGATTATATTAGCAGAAGCTGTCGGATTTGATAAGTCAAGTAAGAAATGGAACTTTTAAATAATTAACCACACAATAGTCCAGAAATAAATCTTTTCTTTTTTTTCTTTTTTTTTTAAAGGACCAATCGGGAGGGAATTCATTTTTTCTCCTTCATTTTTCCAAATACTAGGAACTTTACTATTTGCATACGCATGGATCAATCAGTACAAAGCAGGAGTCATATTAGCAAACTTAAGAAAAAATTCGAAAGGAGAAGTGGTAACAACCGAGCACAGAATTCCTTACGGTGGCCTTTTCAAATACGTATCTTCGCCACATCGAACATGCGAAATTTTAATTTACGTTTCGTTATGGTTGATATTATTTAACAACCACACGTTTAAGCATGTCTTGTTCTTTGTTATAAGCAACCAGGTGGAAACGTCACTGCTTAATCATTGGTGGTATTTGAAAACTTTTAAAGATTATCCAAAAGATAGAAAAGTCATTGTCCCGTTTGTGTTTTGATGGATTTTATTTTAAAAGTTAATTTACTTGTTTAAGTAATGAAATCAAAACGAAATCAACATAAAAAAGTAAAAGCAAAATGGATTTGAATCAAAAGCTTTTATACATAAGAAAAATTATGGACATAATAAAAAGAACCTCAGAAATATTATGAACCTTCCTAATCGCTATTTAAAAAAAAAATCCTCTAGCGTCACGTGTTCACAAATCCGAAGAAAATCAGAAAAGGAAAAATGAGTGAGAATACTTACTTAAAGGGAGAGCAGGATCGTTGGCACTGGGTGAATCGATAGGGTTTTTGCACAAATTAACGCACCACCACCGAGTCATTCACTTTTTTAAAATCCTTTAATCAATTCCGCCATTAAAATGAATTCCCAACCAAATCCACTTCAGAAATAATCTACAAAAAAAATGGGGAGAAAAAAAAAAATCGTCGAATCCTCGAGTCGAGAAGGGAACGCAAATCGATTACAAACCCTTCACGTTTGGGACAGGGAGTAATTAATTCAAAAGTTTTGATGCTGAATAATTTTCATCGACACCGGCAAAAAAAAAAAAAAAAAAAATTTTAAAAAAGAGAAGAAAAATAAAATCTCTTCCCTCATTAAAAGAATCCGAAAAGGGACTTTTCATGACATTTCTCTCTGCAAATAATCAACATTTCCCCCGACAAGCGACGACGAATGAGAGGAGGCAACAGGTGGTCCATTTATTGTCGCTTTCATTCTCTTGAAAAAAAAAATTCGCGCAGGCTACTCTTGGAAAAACAATTCCTTTTTTTTTTTTTTTTTTTAAAGTAAAAAAAAAAGGAGAGAATGACAAACTCACAATTTCATTTGGATGTACGACCGGGCGGGGCCCGAAAGTCTTTTTTTTTTTTTTCTTCTTCTTCTTCTTCCTCTTTACCCCGATAGTCTGATGGAAGCGGAAAAGTTTTTTCCGAAATAATAAAAAAGTTTCTTCATGAAAATAATGTCGACTGCAGTACGATATTAGCTTTTGCTGGAAATTGTTTTTACAAAATTCTTTTTTTTTTTTTTCCTTCTTCTCTTTTTCCTGTTTTATCCTCCCGTTAAATTATTACATAGCCATTCCGATTTATTCTGAATTGAAAGACTTCTTACTACTAAAATTTTCTTTTTTCCTTTTTTGCTTTTTATTCATGATAAAACGTTTTTTAATCGCGAAACTTTATAACGTTTTCATAATATTCGCCTTATGCATAATAATTTTCCACAAAAAAAAAAAAAAAAAAAAAAAAAAATTCTTTTAATATTATGGATAGATTCAAAAATGGGAGCTTAGGCCATGACCTATATTTTAGGTAGAAATTATGCTTTTGTCCTCCGCCCCCTACAGGAAGATAAAACGGACTTTTATTTGGACGAAAATTCATCATTCAAATGCTTTTTTGCTAAAATCCGTGCGTCGGAGGTGAACTAACTTATCTCCATCGTAAATATGATTGGAGATAGTCTGTTTCGACATTTCGTATAAAAGTGTCATGTCACCACAAGTTTACACCAACATGAGCGTGTAAACTTGTAGTCACATGATTTTCGCAAACACACTATCGGAGTCGAAACATACTATCTCCAATTATATTTACGATGGAAGATAACGTTATTTTACCTCCGATGTACGGAAATGTAAGGGACTATTTGCTTCGGTACAACAATTTTAAAAATCCGAATTTTCGTGCCAAATTGGTAGGAAATTTTGAGTAAAATCTTAGAAGTCGAAATTCCCCCGGCACATTTTTAAGAGAAGGCTAAGACCCTCACGGTAGCAAAGTTTACTCAGACTCCTTTTCTTCCCCCTCTCTTTTTTGCTTTATCGACCGCAGGGAGAATAAAGCATTGTTTTTAGCACAAATTTCAGATTTTTAGTTTTTGATATTTTTACACGTTTTGAAGTCCCCTGATGTCGAAAAAAGCAAAATTTGGATGGTGGCCGTGTGTGTGTATGTGTGTATGTGTGTATGTGTGTGTGTGTGTATGAATATATGAATATATGTGGAAAAAAAAGTGTCTGTCGGAGGAAAAACAGAAAAACGAAAGAACGGATTTCGATGATTTTTGGTGGGTAGCAACTTCTAATGAAATGTAGTGCTGATTAGTTTTTGAGTTAAATCGATCCAGGGATTCGGAAGCAGTGAGTGAAAATGTTAAATTTCAACAATTTCAAGATCTTTTTTGACTATAAATCGCGAACGCAGCTACCATTGAGTCCTATTTTCGTGCTGCAGTAGATATTCATCCAGATACGCTACCATTGAAATTTGGTTAAATTCTGTTGAGTGTTCAGAAACGGTGAGCAGGGCTAAAAGTATGGGTATAGGCCTAAAAACCGATATGTCGACTTTTGAACGTCACGATATGACGTCATCGATTACGTCAACAAAGCGATTTGGATGCTGATGGCGGGTTTCTCGTGGGAGCTAACAAAAAACTAACCGTATTTTTGAAAATATTTTCGGGGTAGAGGATTCCGAATCTGAAATAATTTTCCAAAATTCGAATCCCTTATGCCCGTACTGCGGCTTTGGTGGACCTCTGATCAAAAATCTAACCGTATTTTTGAGAATATTTTCGGGGTAGAGGATTCCGAATCTGAAATAATTTTTCCGAAATTCGAATCCCTTATGCCAGTATTGCGGCTTTGGTGGACCTCTGATCAAAAATCTAACCGAATTTTTGAGAATATTTTCGGGGTAGAGGAATCCGAATCTGAAATTTTTTCCGAAATCGAATCCCTTATGCCCGTAATGCGGCTTTGGTGGATCTCTGATCAAAAATCTAACCGTATTTTTGAGAATATTTTCGGGGTAGAGGATTCCGAATTTAAAATATTTTTCCAAAATCAGATTCCGTATGCCGTACAGTGGCTTTGGTGGACCTCTAATCAAAAATCTAACCGTTATGTATATTATTTATAATATACATTTCATAATTCGTCGATAAAGCACTTTGATCGGTTCACCGATCTCATTTTTTTTTTTTTTTTTGTCACGATGTATTAAATTACTATTTTCATCTATTTCATATATCGAAATGGGGAGGAAAAATCATTTTTCATAAAATTTCAAAGATAGACAATACGAAACGCGGGTTTGAAAACACTTTTGTGCTTGTATCTCAAAAAATAAAAATAAAAATCTTTGTACGTCGTGGAAACACGAGAGACTATCATTTTCTGACACGAAGAAAAAAAAACGTATATATATACGTATATTTCGACGTAATATGTATTTCGAAAAATATTTCAAACATTTTCATTTCTCTTATATATTAACTTTCATATTAGGCGACAGGGTGCTTGAAAAAATTTTGACAATAATCTCGCGAGAAAGAAACTTTTTAGGGAATAAAATAATAAAATTAAAAATTAAAAATTATGATTGCTGATTTCAGCAAATTAAAAAAAAAATGCAAATAGTATAAAATTACAAGTCAAGCCTTAAGCCTGAAAAATAAGCATAATGATTTTATATTTTCAAAGAATATAAAAGTCGTGGGAATTTCTAATTTGCGTCGGAAGCTTTTCTCGAAGGGAAAACCGGAGGGCAAATACGAATTTTTGTCTTTTACGACGTGAGATCTATTAGAGTGAAAAAAGTCGATTTTTATCTTTTTCTCAAAAAAAAAAAAAAAAAAAAAAAAATTACCTCAATTTTATAAATTGCGTGATCCAGTTTTTTTTTTTTTTTTTGGAAGAAGTTGTCTGCATTAATTCGAATACTACTTCTACTGCTTAAAGAAAAAAGCATTCCGAAGGTTTTCATATCAGAAAAGCTATGTACAGCATATACTGCACATTAGGGTGGGCCGAAAATCAAAAATTTTGAAATTTCGAAATGCCTGACAGCTTAATCGCTGTGGTTTATCTTTTGTAACAATTTTTTCCTTTTTGAAATTTTTGTTTAACAGCGTCTTGATGGGGCGCAAGAGGGCCAAAGTTTTGGAAAACCCCATAAGGGATGAAAATTCCACTTTTCGATTTTTATGAAAAAAGTACCGTTTCCTATCGGATTTTCAACGTAGATTTCGAAAATAAAAAATTCGAATAATAATTTTTCTGAGAGCTTTATCTGCCATTTCATGTTACTAAAATTTCCATTCTTGTAAATTCAATTTAAAAAATTTTTTTCTGTATTTCCGTGCATCAGAGGTGAACTAACGTATCTCCATCGTAAATATGATTGGAGATAGCCTGTATTGAGTGCTTATGAAAATCACGTGATCAAGTGACTGCAAGTTTACACGCTCATGTTGGCGTCAACGATACAGTTTACACGCTCATGTTGTGGTCACGTGACACTTCCTCGAAACGTCGAAACAGACTATCTCCAATCATATTTACGTTAGTTCATCTCCGACGAACGGATTTAATTTTAAAAATATTTTGGTGTCGAATTTTAGGAAATTTTGAAGAACTAAATAATGGACTATTTAGGATATTCTGAAAGATTTGAAGTTTTAAAACTCGAGTTAGGACAAACAAACGCACAACTCAATCGCTAGGGTCGCTATTAAATATCGTCCGCTACAATGGTCGTATTATTGGTACTATTGTTGTATAATGAGGGCGCTTTGTTTTTATTGTATAAAACATTCGTCCTTTAAAATTTTGGTAAAAAATTTTAGAATACACTAAAGCCTCTCTAGTTACACTTTAACAACCCTGGATGTTTTCGATTTTTTGCCCTCCCTTTAATGCCCAATACACCCAAAAAAATCCTTCCCCTAATTTTTTTTAAAATCTCCGATTAAACAGGAAGTAATCCTATCTTCCTTTAATTTATTTAACCAGTAAGATCCCAGGTTATCCCCCTCGGTTTCCATAACTAAAATGTTTCAAAAATCCTAACTTACAACCATAGTTTCCTTTCCAAAAATGACATCCCGAGCAACCACGGAAAGATTTATTCATTTTCCTCTCCCAAATAAAATCCGTGGATTTTACATTAAATTCCTGCGCTTAAAATTTTCTCAAAATATAATATTTCCCCAACTACATTTTCGCAACTAAAAAAAAAAAAAACTGCATGTAATTATCGAACAATGCCCATCCAAAAAATTTGCCCTAAAAAATTTGCATACAAATTAAACTTTCCGAACCCCAAATGTTTTCCCGATCAGCAAAAATTCCCCGCTTCTGGAAAATAAAAAAAAAAAATCCAAATTTATTTTTATCGTAAAAAATCGGAAGATTTTAATTACGCTTTACTAAATTAAAAGAGAGCTAAGCCTTAATCTCTTTTCTCCCAGTCCTTTCACATTCCGTTATCCTCTGACCCTTCTTCATAGTGATTTTCCAACTTGGTTCAAACATAGGAATCTTCTTGTAGCTAAATGGACCACCTGTTGGTATTCCTTCCTCGGAAGCGATAGCCTGCGGATTTTTTTTTTCTTCTTTCCCTTTCCCCTTTTTTTTTTTTTTTTTTTTTTTCTGAAAACTCCCACCCGCCATGAATTTCCATTTAATTATGCCTCTTCTCCTTGACAATGCAAGCGTAGTAATAGATAACAATCTAACGGCATACAAGAGTGATAGGAAGAGGAGCTTTTAACAGACAATGGGGTAACAGGGAGGGGAAAGCAAGAAGAAAAGGGAGGGGGTGAAGAGGCTTTTGAATTGACCTTTCACCCTTGTAAGCGTTACTACAGAGGTGAAAGTATGTTTTAGACAGGTCGGACTCTTTAAAAGGGTTTTTAGCTTACCACACCAGTGGTATTTCCATTTCCAGAAAAGGACTTTATGGTTTGACGTAATGATGGTGAAAAGAGCCGGCGTGAAAAATTTTAAATTAGCCTTTCAGGTTGGGATAATTGCTTTCCTGTTTCAAACTTGAAAGAGAACTTTAAAAGAGAAAAAAAAAAAGAGAAAAGAAACTGAGGAAAGACATATTCCTTAACTTTTGAACAATTTCTTTTTTATCTCATAAGATATTCAAATATAAATCATCTAAATTGATAGTTGTTTCAAGTCTTCTCGACAGGAGGAAGTTATACTGCAAAAAAAAAAAAGTCTCATTTTTCCCTCCCACCAATATTGTATCGTTATTAAAAAATTATTGTACATAATGTTTTTTTTTTTTATGTCCTTAATTTTACGACGACATCGTTAAAATTTTCATTTTTCACTTAAATACCATCACATGTTATCGCGTAAAACGATCGCACCGTTTTACTCGAATCTCGGCTTCTTTTTCAAAACAGTGCGATTCGCGGCACATCTTATGGAATACTGACAACGCGGGCTCCATGCCCATCCCATGGAAAAACGCAAGCGCGATAATATCGCCTTTATAAAACGCGCTGGAATCTGCATTTATTACAATACGATATTCATACTGTCAACAGATTTCATTTAACAATGCCTTCTTCCGACAAGGGAGAAGTTTGTATGATTGAATTTTCAATATCGTCTTGTAGGATATTGTCTTGAAATTTAAAAGGGGGGAATCTATATAATCATTAGTTTTAATTGCTTACTTAACTAATTAAAAAAAGTTTTCTTTTCTTGTTTTTTTTTTTTTTTTTTTTTTTATATACACTAACCGTTTATGAATCCATCAATCTGCTGCAACGCTGCTTCCAAAACCTTACTGGCTTCTGTTTGAGGAGTCTGATCACCATCCACCTTGCCCATTTTCTGAAAAAAAAAAAAAAGAAAGATAATTGCTCAATCAAAAAAATATGATGCTTTAATTAATAAAGTGACAGTTATATATTAATTCACATAATCAGCCATGTTACATAAGTAAATAATCGAATTGACCTAAAACCGAAGCGTTAGGCGAGTTTAAAAAATCATTTGTTTTGTTTCTGACTCTTTTCATTTTGTTTAATAGGAAATAAAAAAAATGCAAATGTATTTACTGTAAATGGGTTGGGTCGATGCTTTTTTTTGACTAGGTTTATAATAATTAAAACGACGGCCTTGAATTTTATCTCCTGTTAACCAAACTTGGATTAATATTTCGACATTTCGACTTTATCGTCAAGAAAATACTCACCTTATTTTATTTACAACGGGTTTCAACAAACTAACTTCATTTAAAAAGATTTATAAAAAGTACGATGAGGTGTGTAAAAGACGTATAAAAAAGAATACTTAGCACAAAAAGACATATAAACAAAACAAAAAAGAATGTCCGTTTTCTATTTACAAACTAATCCGCCGCCATCTAAATAGGACGCAAGAGAAAGCGAAAGTGGCGCTGCGTGCCGAATTTGAGGAACTAAAATGGCGCCATTGAACAATTTGAATTGAAATTAAAATTTTCTTAATTGATAGATATCATCTTTATATAAAAGATTCCCCAATTAGATAATAGATTAGATAATGGAAAATAAATAACGTTAAGGTTACCGTAAACGTAAAAAATTAATCGTTAAGCATAATAAATTATGTCGAATAACGAAAGCGGTGGTCAATATTTATTTACTCTTTTTCGACGCTGTTCTTTTTTTCTTTCCCCAAAATTTCCTCGCTTAAATTCGGAAATTATAAATTTTGTTGTGAGGTCGAGATAATTACCGACGTTTTTAATTCAGTGAAATGCATATTAAAATCTGATCTTCATGTCTTGTTAAAAAAAAGTTCGATATTTCTAAACGGTTTATTTCGTCTATGACTTTTCGGTTGTGATTGTTTTTTCAAAAATGTTTTTAAATTTGAATTTTGTTTTCTGATTTTCAAAATATCCCATTGGTAAGTGCCTTTTTCGAGATTAACTACTTTTTAGAAACTGAAAAAGAAATTCGAAATTTTATTTCAGAGTTAAAAAAATGTGGGCGAACTTTTACGAGGCATCGAAACAAAGTCCATTTCGGAATCCGTTTACCAAAGCGGAATGTGAAACAAAATCTCCGTCGAAAACGAAAACAGATTCTTCTCCGCCTCCACCAAAGGGAGGGTCATGCGAGTACGGATCTCCGAAATTTTTCCTCCTCTGTGCCGCAGGAGGGGCATTATCTTGCGGGTTGACGCATACGCTTGTAACGCCTTTAGATTTGGTAAAATGCAGAATCCAAACAAACCCCGAAAAGTATGGTGGCATTATTAACGGGTTTAAAGTGACTTACGCAGAAGATGGATTAAAAGGGTAAATAAAAATAGTGCAAAAATGATGTAATTGGAGATGTAGGGCAAATATTTTCCGGTTTGAGGCCTTCATTTATTAAGGGTAACGTGGGCGGAACTACGGAGAGCTAGGTCAGGAAGGAAGCAGGAAAGCCCGTTTTGATAATTTTGGAAATTTCCATTTATTGAAAAAAATAGAAGCAATTGGCCCGACTCCTAGATGTTCCGCCCATGGAAAACAACTCAGATTGGTCGAAGATTTTTGAGTTATCGAGTTTAGATCTATTTTTGACCAATCCAGAGTTCAAGGTTTGTTTACCTTTTAGCAGATGACAGTCACCTAGAGGCCCGGTCGTATAGACAGGTCCGGAAACTCCTACCCCTTATACATGAGAGATCATGTCCGGCTTAACTACGCAAAAATTTTCTACCACCGTAAGCGCTACTGGTATGCGAGACGCTTTTTGATTGGTCGTTGAGATTTGTAAACAACGATGGCGGCACAAGGCCGTATAGACGTTTATATGGCCATGGTCTCAACTTGTACGCTTAGACATGTTGCGGCTCTCAAGATCGCAGCGCCGCCAGTGGCCCATTTTAGAACTAAAATGTGCGTAGTTAAGCGGAACATGAACGGCATAAGAAGTTTCTGGACCTGTCTATACGACCGTGATTGCAATACATAACTCCTGCGCATGTCGTAACTGCATTTTCAAAATGGCGACGTAGAACTACTTTAACTACAAAATGGCGACGTTTGATTATGACGCCAATGAGTGCTTAGCCGTACAAGTCATATCCTTGTCGGAAAATGGACCGAAATAAACTTAACTTTCATAAAAACTAAACTGTGCCTAAATGTCGACAAGTGGTTATGCTTTTAGTCGGTTATTTGATTTTGGGAGAAATGCCAAAATACGTGGGCAGCATAGGTTGGTCGCATACTAATTTTAATTTCCGTTTGCAGTCTTGCAAGAGGATGGGCCCCGACATTAATCGGCTACTCAATGCAAGGAGCTTTTAAATTTGGACTCTATGAATATTTTAAAATTTTATATTCGGATCTGGCTGGCAAAGAAAATGCTTACACGTACAGGACTTTAATGTACCTAGCAGCAAGTGCTAGTGCAGAATTTTTTGCTGATATAGCTTTGAGCCCGATGGAAGCTATTAAAGTTAAAATTCAAACGACAGAAGGTTAACATATAAACAATTTTTTTAAAAATTAATGTTGTTACTTTTTGAAAATTTTGATCCGATAGGTTATGGAAGTACGTTAAGGGAGGCTGCACCTAGAATGAGGTGCGAAGAAGGAATGAAAGCATTTTACAAGACATTAGTACCACTTTGGCTGAGGCAAATTCCTTACACCATGATGAAATTTGCCTGTTTTGAAAGAACCTTAGAAGCTTTGTACGTGTACGTCGTGCAAAAACCGATGAATCAATGCAATAAACCCGAGCAATTGACCGTTACTTTTGCTGCTGGTTATATCGCCGGAGTTTTTTGTGCTATTGTATCCCATCCCGCGGATACAATTGTTTCAAAGATGAATCAGGAGCAAGGAACTGGAGCTGTTGAAATGGTAATCAACAAAAAAAAAAAAAATAAAATAAAAAATAAAAAATAAAAAAATGAATATGTTTCAGTTCAAAAGGTTATGGTTTATGGGATTATGGAAAGGGCTTGCGACCCGAATCATTATGATCGGCACCTTAACAGGTCTTCAGTGGTTCATTTACGACGGGGTAAAAGTATGGCTGGACATTCCCCGTCCTCCTCCCCCAGCACCCCCTAAAACGGAGACCAAAACACCGGACAAAAAACAGGAGAAAAAGCTAGAGAAAAAACCGGAAAAAAAACCGGAGAAAAAAGCAGACGACAAAGCGGACAAAAAACAAGAGAAGAAACCTGCGAAAGAATAAATCGATTAAGTCTAATTCAGGACAAATAAATTGCATAAAAATATTGCTTTCTTTTTGATAAGTTTTCATTTTTAACCCGGAATCGGCATCTGGCATCACCAGAGCTTCGCAATTTTGCTCTTATCATTTTTTTCCCTGGAAAAAAAAAAAAAAAAAAAAAAAAAAAAAAAAAAAAAGAATCAAGACGCTCCTCTTCACAAATGAGCCGTAATAACTACCGTAAATAATATACTTTCATTTTCGATCTCAAAGAACGACATCTGCTCCTTAATGACGTTTATTCAGAAACGAGCTTTTCCGATCCAATACAGGAGGGAAAAAAAATAACAAACTATTTTTCTTTTATATTTAACAATTTCGGTTTATATTTTTAAAAAAAATTCAAAAAAAAAAAAGTTAATAAAGTGAAAATATTGACTTTTTAATCATACAACGATATTTTTTTTTCTTTTTTTTAAAATAGTTTTTATACTAAATACAAAATACAATGAAATCATGATAAAAAAATACAATTTGGAATATCAAAATTGCTTCTTTTTTTTAATAAAATCTTTGGCAATTTTAAATCGTGATCTTTGTTTGTTTGTTTGCTTAAAATAGGCCTTTATTTACATATTTTTTTTTTTTTTAATTAAATTCTGACTAAATTCGTTGACATGTGTCTGTGTGTTTTAAAGACGAATTTTTTTTTTCCTTCTTAAAATCATAAAGCGTTTTTTTTTCTCGCGTTTTCCATTGTCAAAAAGCCGCTAACATTTTACAATTTAATCTCTTTTAAAATTATTTGCCAAACACAACATTGCACTAACCGTAATAAAAATTATATTCAAAACATTTATTTTTGGTATATATTTGTTATTTTATTTTAAGAAACCGTAAAAAGGTAAAAATCAAAAAATACTGAGACAGAAAAATGGGGGGGAAGTTTGGTATTGTTTTGAGTGAAACTCAAGCAGGGAAGAATGGCGTTAAAAAAAATGGAACTATGCTACCGATGTTAAAGCAGGCCCGTAGCTAGGGAGGGGGGGGGGAAGGGAAAGGGTGGCTCAGCCCCCCTTTGGAAAAGCTTGAGCCTCCCTGTAAATTTGACTTGGCCCATGCATTTTCCCTATCTTTCATGTTATAAGGGGCCATTTTGAGCCCCCCTTAGAATTATCTTGTGCCCTCAGGCTGGCGACGGGCCTGTGTTAAAGTTAGTGTTGCCGATATTTTATCGATAATTTCGTTATATCGATAAATCCACGCAAAAATTATAGATATTTTTTCGATATTTACAATTTTATCGGTACACCATATCGATAAATTTTTGGTCGATAATTTCAACGATATTTTTGGGAAAAAAATGTATTTTGTTAGGGAATTTTTGCAAAAAAAAATTTTTAGAATATGTAGGGAAAAAAATACCAGTAACAAACTTTTTTTAATTTTCTTTTGGCCAACAACCCCTTTCTGGTTCAATTTATCGATAATTCACTTATCGATAACTTTTTAACCGATATATCGCTAGGTCGATATTTTTTTTACACAAGTATCCATATATTTTATACTATATCGATAACTTTTTTTAATTTATCGGCAACACTAAAAAGTATTAAGTTTTGTAAAAATTTAGGATTTCCTTACTCATTTAGACATTTTTAAAGACGGTTTCTTAAGTATAAAACAAGATTTAAAGAAGTAAAGAAAACGTAATAAATAATGAAGTAACAACAAATTTAAAAAAATATTTTTTCAGAAATAAAACGGATAAAGTTTTTTTTTTTTAATATAAAATCTGCTTTAATCTAGTTGGAGGTGGCGAAATGAAAATAAATTTAAAAAAATAAAATAAAATAAAATAAAATTGCAATTGATGACGTTCACACGTTGTGTATGGAATGTCATATATTCATTCATTCATTAATAAGCATTTCTGTACTCTTTTGACAGAGCCAGAACGTCAAATTTTAAAACCAAAAATGGCGCTATGCTTTGTTTTCCCATAACAATCCAATGAGAAATAAATATTAATATTTAATAAAATATTTCTGAAATATTTTTCGATATTTTAAAAATATTTTGAAAATATTTTTTGAAACAAAAAGCAATAAAAATATTTTTAAAATCTTTGTCAAAATTTTAAAGATATTTTTATTCTTTGCTTTAAAATATAATGCAAATATTTCAAAAATATTTTATAAATATTAATTTTTTTTTTTCAATGGGAAATGGCCCGTCGTCTGGCTTCAACTTCGACATTCTTGCTCTGAGGTGCACATTTTCAATGTGAAATTATTCCACGAATGACACTGGCGATTTTCAATTTTACTGGTTGTCAAAAAGCTCGAAAAAAAAGAATCCCAAGAAAAAGTGCGTTATAAAATTTTATAACTCTATAATGTTTTGGCCGATTATAAAATTGTATAACTATTTATAAATTTTTATAATTAAAATTTTTAACTGAGCAACATATTAATTTTATGCTTGAATTGCACAATATTTAGCATATGGGGAAACATTTGAAACTTTTTGAAACATTTTTCATGAGAAAAAAATGGAAAAAAAATTAAAATTTTTTGGAATAGAACCCGAGCCTTGTGGTCGACTTACCAGCCGCCTTTATCCACTACACCACTTTTCAACTGACTTTTAAAAGCGGCTAGTTCTTAAGTTGCCAATTATTTTGACCTATAATATTTTCCAGGTTTTTTCCGAATTTTCGGTTTATTCCTTGTATTTTTAATTTGACAAAGGCTCAAAAATAAAGAAAAACAGAAATAGAAAAATTCGGGAAGCGTTAGAAGAAAATAAACAAACTTAGAAAAAAACTGAAAATAATTTTTGTTATAAAATTTTGTAACGAAGTTTAAGTTTTTAATAACTCAATTTTATAACTCACTTTTTCTTGGGAAAGTCATAACCAAAATAAAACTCGCCAGAGTTCCAGCGCATTATTATCATTTTGCAGGAAAAATCGAAAAATTCCAATAAAAAAAATAAAAAAACCCTAACGAAAAAATAATCTTTGACTGTTTTCCTTGAATGGCACAAGCTTTTTAATCGATACACCTTTCCACAAATAGCTTTTAATTAACATTCCGAGACTATCAGGATATTTTCGGACTACTTCATCAAGTTATCAATAGGCAAAGGAACTTTATAAAATGCGTCATTGCCGATTTTTCGTTGTTCGAAGAATTTTAAAAATGTTCTTAGCGTAAAACGTTTTCAAATTTAAAATCTTGGAAAATTTAATTCTCAAAGTTAATTTTTTTTAATCCTGTTTCCAGATGTTCCTGTAACAATCCAGAAACATTGCAACTGATAATACTTTTTTTTTCTCGCTACTAAAAAACAGCCATTACCAGTAATGCAATTCTTACAAAAAAAAAGGCTATTTGCGCCTCAATTACTTTTAATATAAAAGCTCAAAAGGAGAACACTTGTTGGCATAGTAGCAGCAAATTGTAAGCTGCAAATAAGCATGCCTTCATTGCTTGATAACCTCATTAAGCTTATCAGGTAAAAAAATTTAGTTCCCACTTTATCTGACCTATTTTTACTTTTGCATTAATTTTCAAAAAAAAAAACCACCTATGCTCTTACAAAAAAGTACAGCGTAAAACAACATAATTCTCCAACACAGATTTCACAAACTTTATCCTTCTTTCTGTACAAAACATTTTCGAAAAAAAAGCTCGATTAATTCGTCTACAAAATGAACGAAAAAAGAAATTATTGAGATCTTCACTACGAAATAATCAGAGGGATAATCTTTTAACAAAATAAATTATTTTCCACTAATAATTAGTAAAATAACAAAATAAAAACAAATTTACAAGAGTCTTTTTCTTTAAAAAAAAAAAAAAAAAAAAAAAAAGCCCTTCGATAATTTTGTTTTAAAAACACACAATTATTTTTAATTTTTTTGTTATCGTCCACCTATATAAAAATTTATGATACAAAAATTACAAAAATATTATTTAAAATAATGTCAGATTTTTAACACTTATACGGGACGAATAAAACACCGGAGAAAATAGAATTAAAAGGGAAATAAAAAGTTGATAAATCCATCTGACATAATTATAAGGTATAGGGTGTTCCAAACGTTTATTAAATATACTTGTGAATTTTTTTTCTTCAAGTTTTCCTTTTTACGAAGAGGCACTTGACACCCAATACGTCTGAATAATGGAAAAAACAAAAATTATGAGAAAAACGAAATGATAAAAAAAATCTTTTTCTGCAACCTACTCTTTCGGCACATCGATTAACATCCCTGCTTATTTATTTACTTTTTTTTTTTAAATTTAAAATGAAAAATAAAAATTGCAGAACATTTTAAAACACCCTGTAGTATATAATTTTATAAATAGAAAATTGAAAATTTTTTTTTTATTTTTATAAAATAAGAAATATTGGAATGTGTTTTGCCCTGACAAAATTTCTTTGTGATTTTAGGCAGTGAAAAAAACGTTTTTAGTTTTAACGATCATTTTGTTAAGACAAATAAAAATTTTAAAAATTTCCAATTTTCAGGTTTGCAACTAAAAAAATTTCATTTGGAATGTGCATAATTAAAATATATATAAATATTATGTAAGTTATTATACATAATACATTTATATTAATTTATTTTTGTTTTCTTACTTTAAAAAAAAAAATTTAAAATACGAATAATTTTTTTTTGTTAATAATTAGTAAAATTTCAAATTTGATAATAGTCATTACATGTTTTTCAGTTTTATTTATTTTTTTTTTTTAGATTTCGGGAATTCGATTTTCGACGGCTTTAAATGCTATTTTTTTTTTTGGTAAAACGATTTTATTATAATTTTTCTTTCAATTAGGCATTTCATTTTTTGTAATATCATTTTTTAAAAGTACGGTAATTTTTCGTTTTAAAATCGTTTTTTTTTTTTTGTTCGTTTTTGTGCTCGTTGCAAGCTTTTTTCCAAATATCGAAAATTTTATATATATATATATATTTTTTTTTTTAAATTAAGAAGAAAATTTGGCATCTTAGCAATTTGAAATAAAAACAGTCCTGATCTTTTTTCGTTTTGTGATAAAGGCATCGTAGTAAAAAAATTTTAAAAGTGATGAATTCTTTTTTTTTTTTTTTTTTTTTTCAATAAAAAAAATATTAAAGCTTAAAAAAATAAAGTAAAATAATTAGTTAGGGAAGAAAAATTATGGTCCCTTTTTCTAAAAAATAAAATGGCTAAAGTCCGAACTTCGGCAATTTTCCACTACACGAGCACACCATCCTTGAAATGGATGGGTCGATATCATTTTTTTTGGGCCGGTCTTTGGCTAACAATATTTTTTTTTTGATTTACAAGTCTTGTGAACAAGAAAAAACGTACATTTTTATTTTTAGGCAATATTGCTTAATATCTTATCAAACACACACTGAAAAAAACTTTTTTTTAGTGGATTTGCGTTTTAGAAGGTAAAGAATTGTATACCTTTTTACAAAAAAATAAAAATTATTTTTTAACACTTTTAATTACCTAAAAAGTGCATTATTTGTCCTCCCGACAAGTTTTGTTTTGTTAGCAGCTTCTCATTAAGGATGCAACAATAAAATATTTTTTTAAATGTGAATTCGTGTTTTGGAGGGTAAAGAACAATATCCCTTCTTTTAGAGAAAATTAATTACTTTTTAACCTTTTTTTAATACCAAAAAGTGCAATATTTGTCCTTTTCCGACACGGTACGTTTTTTCAAGAATTATCCGTTGCGTAAATTATTTACTTTCGTCATTCAGCATAATAAAATCCTTAAAATTACATTTTTTTAAAAACATTAACTAATGGGCTTTAATCCCTTTTTAAAAATAAAAAAATAAAAAATATTTGGAATGTACTAATTTTACGTTTTATTTTTAAAAAATTTTCGATATTTGGTAAACTAAAAAAAAAAAAAAAAAAAAATTAAAATTAAATTCTTGGCTTATAAGTAAGCGTGACATGATAAGTAGTTACGTCCATATCCGAACAGTCTTCCTCGGTGACATCCTCAACTTTCATTTGCTTACAAAGCTGAGGGCTTGATTTTGACTGTTTCGTTTCGTTTTTCGGGCTCGAACTATCTAAGCTACCTAATTTTTGAAATTTATTCTGGATTTCGGGAGAATATTTCGCTCTCGCCGCATCCAGAGAAGACATTTTTAACAATTTTATATCCTGAACCGGGGTCATTTTGTTAAAACTTTCCTCAAATTTTTGAGATCCGTAAATGTTAATTAAATTTTCGTTCCCGCTTCCCTCTTTCAGCAAACGGGCGTTGTTCCCGCCTTCCTTCAACAAACGATTGTTATCATCCTGAAATTTCATTTGCTTCATGTCGTGACTGTTGAATTTCATGCTTTTCGCTTCCGATTTGTCTTGTGCGCTTTTTTTGAAAGATGTCTGCGGGCTGTGCTTCTTCGATCCGTTCTCTTTGTTCCTTTTGCTCGACGTGCGATGGACGTGTCGGGAATTCGCCCGGCGAACGCTCGGTCTTTTTTGAACGGATTCCGCACTCGCGGACAAGGCTGTTCCTCCTTTTTTGGCAAGCAATTTGAATAAATGATAATCTGTATTATGAAAAATTTTCAAAGAAAAAGGAAATAAATTAGTATTAAGCGGTTTTTTAGACCGTTCCCAATTTCGTTAGTAATGTTTCTTCCTTCCTGGCGCAAAAAATAAAAAAAGCTTGTGACGTTTGTTAGTTGATATTTTAAAACAGCGTCGGATTAGAAATGTAAAATTCTGTGATAAAAAAAAAGAGCTTGCTTGTTTATTTTTCTAAAATAAAAAAAAAATTGCAAGCCACATAGCTTGAAGTAAATTTTTTTCTAACTCTTCAAAAAAAAAAAAAAAAAAAAAAAAATTAAGTGGCGAACCGAATGTGAATTGCATAGAGTTCTACGTAAATTTGATTCGCGGTAATTCAATTTTCGGTTTCCTAGCGCAAAAATTTCAAAATTAGTTTTACCTATGTTCCCTGCCGATGATCGATTCGAGCTCCTTAAAACGAATATCGATGTAGGATCGCTGTCTATTGTGTATAACAACTGGCCAGGAGTTATTAGAGGTGACAGAAACCATTCCGATCTAGTTCGCATTCTAGCTGCCTGTCTTTCGTGTACCTTCAGAATTGAAAAAATTAAATTAGTAAACCTATACAATCGAATAAAACCTATAATTTGCAAAGATCTTCGGCTTAGAAAATTAAAAAAAAAAAATCTGAATTTAATTTTTCAAAAATGATTTTCTAAAAATTTAATTTCTCAAAAATGATTTTCTAAAAATTTAATTTCTCAAAAATGATTTTCTAAAAATTTAATTTCTCAAAAATGATTTTCTAAAAATTTAATTTCTCAAAAATGATTTTCTAAAAATTTATTTTTTAAATGAATTTGAAATGAATTAATAAATTAGGTCTTTCAGAAACGAAAGAAAGCTAAAATCGACATCTTTTTAGTTCGAAAGCTCAAGGAATTATAAAGGCGATTATTCTTTTTTTAACAAAATGTATATCGGACTTTTACAGAAATTAGCTTTCTCTCTCGAAACAGAAACAAGAACCTTCGAGTTCTAGCTCGAATCTGGATTTTAAATATCGGCTTTAAGCTTAAATTTTTGTGATTTGATCCGATTTGAATCCAGCAATAAATTCTTTTCGGTCTCAGCCATTTTTTTTAGTTCGGGTCGGTTTAGGCCTAAGGTCATCTCCCTACTCTTTCAAAAAGAAATTTTCTAAACTTTATTTTCATCTTTTTTATTAAATTTTCTTTTCTTCACATTTTAAAGGTACGGTAAAGAATGAATAACTAAATAACTAGCAGCTACTTGTTAATCAATCAGTCTCAAGCCAGGTAATATACATCCTAGATACTAAAAAATAAATTGAATTTATTTTTCTTACACAGTAAAATATTTTATGTCAAAATCAACATAAGCAGGTCCACATAATTCTTATGTTGTTTTTGTTTATGTTTACCTTTCGGGGAAAACAACAGAAAAAATTTATGTGGCCCGTTTAGAACATATTTACATAATATTTTTTACTGTGTACTAGTGGAGTAACAATTTTTTAAATTATGCTTCAAACTAAAAATCGGGCTCGACTGCGAACCCTTGGTTTTGTTAAAATTTTCTTGCTTTCGAGTGTCAACTTTTTTCAAATCGGATTAAGGTTCTCGGTTTTATGCAGACTTATTTTGAGTTGAGCTTGTTTTAAAAACATTTTGAATATTTCAGAAAAAGAAATGACTAACATACTACAATGCTGACAGTAAACCCTTTCTAAATATGAAATAAGAGAAAACAGGAAATTAGAAAGAGATCACTGTAACTGAAAACATTATGTGCTAATTAATTAGAAAAAATTCCAGGCATCGAACTCATTTAGCCCATCAAAATTAGTGACTTTAGGGACCCAAAAATGGCTAAAATAGTGACTTTTAGTGGCCTGATGGAAGAAATTTAGTGACTAAAAATATCCATATGCAAAATTTTTTAACGTATTAGACGTGAATGATTACAGTCGTTATCATTTTTAATCATTTTATTTCTAATTTAATTAATTAAAAGACCTTACATCATACTTTTTTATATGAAGCCAAAAGTTTAATTATCAATTAAATGATTAATTATTATTCATTCTACGTTTGAGATCAAAAGTTTCAAAACTGTACATAAAATTATTTTTAAAGAATCGAGAAAAAAAAAAAAAAGCTGACATATTTAACTAACTGGTTTGATAGGTATTAAGACCATATAGGTGACGTATAACAGAAACAAACTTAAAAATAATTTTTAAAAAAAATACTTTTAAATTTAAAAAAAAATGAAAAATCCACCAATTTATTAAAAAAAGTGACTTTGAATGACTTTCCTATTAAAAAAGTGACTTTGTGACCTTACACAAAAAAAGTGACTAGTTCGATGCCTGAAATCCAAGCTTTAATTTCCAATGCTGCACCTTCAAATTTACAGGATATAGTTATTAAGTTTACAAGTTCTTCTCAATGCCTTCAATCATAATTCTAAAATTTCGCTTAATTTGTTTAAAAAAATGCAGTAAATAAGTACAGTTTTCAGTTACAACAGCAAAGAAATCGCATCATTAAACTTTGTTCATTGTTTTCGTAACTTAAAACAGATAATTATCCGCTTATCACAAAAATCTTAATTATCTAATAAGTTTTCCTAAGCTTGGTTTAAATTTTTTAGCGGCCTAACATAGTACCTGAGGAAGATATGAAAGACTTTTAGTACTTTCCGCGTATCTATTAACCGCTCTTAATTCTTCTAATGTCATGTGATGACTTGTCGTTACGCTCGAACTAGACGATCTCGAAGATCCCTAAAAAAAAGCACAGAAGAATTAATATTGACTCATTAGCAGCCTAATTAATTTTGTTAATATCACATTCTTAAAAACGAAAGGGCTCTACTGCCATGCTCAACGTTTTTAATCATCGCCTATTTCAGCTTAAAAAAAAAACCATCGGATAAAAAATTTACCTTAAAAAGACCATTTTCTTCTAGACTAATAGACAATCGCGTATAACTCTCTAACAGATTATTCTCCGGGATGATTCCTAGTGATGTGCTGCACGTTTCAGAATTAAATTCAGGAACATGAATCAAAGCCGGAGTGCTTTGGCTTTCCTCCTGCTGGCTAATTGCTGAAAATATTAAAAAACAATTATTAGCTCTTCTTTTTAATTTCGGCGGATTCTTAAATAAATTTTAAAAACAGAATTCAGAAGACGATACTTACCGACGAAGAAAAAATAATAAGAAAAAAAAAAAAAAAAAAAAAAAAAAAAAGCAAAAATAATTTTGAAAATGGAAAAACCCCATGCAAAGCAGTGTAAATATTTTTATAAATTAGCAGCACTACAAATCAAAAAAAAAAATAAAAATATACAAGAATCTAACATCGTCAGTATTACAAATTTATTTACAAGAATTTTTAAAAATTTATACTGGAATATACACTAAAAAGATTTCATCCACAAATTTTCGTGCCTCTTTTTTCTTAAAAAAAAAAAAAAAAAAAATCTATAGCACGAAGTTTATAATAATCGTTTTAAGAACTAAAAACTTTTTTTTTTTCTTTACAAATATTTACAACGACAAGGACAAAAAAAAATGTCTAAAATTCTAAAAACTTTGTGACACAGACAGTGACTAGTACATGAAAATAAAAGTCTTTTTTATAAGTAGCGGAAATATCCGGACCGAAAAAAACAAAAGATTTCGGTCACAAAAAAAAACGGCATAAGTCCTTTCTTTTTTTCCTGTTCAGCAAAAAACGATTCGATCGAAAAAAATTATCCACATAAAATTGTCTTTTTTTATATTTTGAGCTTAAAAATGAATAATTTAAAAAAAAAAAAAATAAATAAAATAAATAAAAACATTTTCTGTTTCAGAAACCGAGAGAGTGTCTTTGAATTTTCAAAGTGCCAATCGTTATTTTAAAATTAAAAAAAAAAAAAGTAAAAAGAGATTCTTAAACAGAGGCACTCTCTTTACAAACTTCTCGATCGGCACAAGACATACACGCGTGATACTATATAGTGTCGTACAATTTGCCTTCCGAACTAAAGTATTTTTCACATTCACATTCGATCCAAGCTGTTTCAGCTTCTGAGAATTGACCTAAAAAAATACAAATATCAAATGACGGAAAATATTTGAAATACAGGGACTTCTTAAAACCCCAGCAGTAGAGTTGAAGGTCCGTGAAAAAAAAAGGTAAGAATAACTTTTTTTTTAAGTTAGGGATTTTCGATTAAACCAAAAATTCGATGTGGTTTTAATAAGCCCATTTTCGTATTTGCTGAATACAATTTTGTTTCCTTTACTTCCGACTGACTGTTAGGGAAATACATTTAATCAAGTTAGAAGGCCGTTCAAAAAAAAAAAAAAAAAATTTCGTCGGATACATGAGCCGAGTGCGAATCGAACCCACGTCTTACAGCTTGCCGGGCGGGGCGGGTGCTCTATCACTTAAGCTACCGTATCGCAATCGGCGAATCTTCTCTCAATGAAGACCTGTTCAAATTCGATTATAAAAAAATTTTTGGGGGCAGGAGGACAATCGATACAAATTTTTCAATGTGTAAGGAAAAACAATATTGTATGGCCTCGTAAAAAAAAAAAGATCAAGTGACCATTTGGAAGTAAAGACGTCATGGAGAAAAAATTTCGTCGGGTACATGACCCGAGTGGGAATCGAACCCCCGACCTTAGTGTTGCAATTTAAGTCCTTTATTGAGAGAATATTCGCCGAGTGTGGGTCGGTAGCTTAGTGATAAAAGCACCCGTCCGGCAAGTTGAAGACATGGGTTCGATTCGCACTCGGCTCATGTACCTGACGAAATTTTTTCATCGATGATGTTTTTATTTCCGCAATAAAAAAAAAATAAAATAAAATAAAATAAAAAAACTTTGTGACACATACAGTGACTAGTAAACATGAAAATGTTTATAAGTAGCCTTTATAGCCTTATAAAAAGGCGCGAAAAATCTTTCAAAAAAATCACGTGACTTTAAAATTTGAACGGCCTCTAATAAGGGCAGGTGATACTGACAACACGTACAAACAAAAAAAATAAAGAAAATAAAATTACAGATAGGTACAAAAAGAATTATGTTCTTTTATTTCTCTAATTTATGTCAAGATAACATCAAATAAATGTCTTTTTCTTTAAACTTTATCTTTTCAACTAAAAATAATTTGTCATTGACTAAGAATATTTTTTTTTACAAAAAGCAATTTAGCTTGTGTTAAAAAATTAAGAAAACATGCATTAAATTAAAATTTGAAATTAAATAAAAAATTAAAAAAATCCATGCAATATTTTTTTAATGTGTGTGTTCAATCAAAGCGAAAAAAAAAAAGAAAAAAAAAAAAAAAATAATTAAAAAAGATTGTGCGTTAATGTTCATCTACATGCAAAATGAGATCAAGTATTTATAGCAATTTTTAAATAATACTGTTAATAAGTTACTTTTTTTTAAAAAAAAATTAAAATAATCACAACCGAGTCTGTTCGGATGCAGCCTCCTTGAGAGTTAACACCAATTTAAAAACAAACTTACGAGAGACAAGGCAATCTGGTGGATATCTAAATGAAAAAATCCAATCCTCTTCTACTTTTAAAATCCTGCCTGTGATCCTGGCGTAATATTCATAGTTCTCCCGTCCAAATAAGTTTGAAACTCCGAAGTTATCGATCATGAATTTCATGATTTTGGTCGCTACCTGCATTAACAAAAAATTAAAATAATTAGATCCATTTTAATCGAACAATAAAAAAAAAAAAAAAAAGTATGTATATTTTTCCAGAAAGTGCACACACAAACACACGGCAAAAAAAAAAAGGGAAAAAAAGTTCGTGTCATTAAACGAATAATGATAATTTTCAAAGCTGATTTTTTTTTTAAATGGCATTTTAATTAGCCAATTAATTAATTTTTTTTTTTTCTAAATTTGAAAAGGGGTCCCGGACCCATAACTGTAAATTTCATTGATCTACACTTACCGTAACTTCAGCCTACACAAAAAGGCAAAGATAAAACAAAAAGAAGATTGAAAATGATTAGCTTTGCAAAGAAAAAAAAAATTATTTACAAACATAAACGACTAAAAAATTATGTACAGAGGAAATTAGAAAAAAAACTTCTTTTCTTTTGCTAGTACCCGATTAGATGGTCGTACGGATATCTTAGAGGGCCCTTAGGACGAACCCCGAAGAACACCTGACGATAGAAAAAAAAAGTACGTTTTATAGGGGAATAAAACATTATAAAAAAATTTATAAATCTTTCATAGCGATAGTAAGCATGATAAAAAAAAAAAATTTCACAAAGAAATTGTGCTACACATTAAATAGAATATTTATATATAAAAAAAATTATGTACAAAAAAATTACTGTTTTGCTCATATTCGTTTGCAGTAAGTACCGGTATATAAAATAAATTTGAAAATAATTCTAATAATTTAAGATCTGGCGGATACGTAATAATTTTTTGACAAAAATAGTGGAGTACATTTTTCAACCAGTTTAGAAATAGCGAAATTTGGATAAAAATTAAGCTTCCAAAGCATTCCAAAAATAATATGTACTTCCGCAAAATTTCAACCACTCTAATGTCATGTTCCTTTCGGAAAAAAATTAAAAAATAAAAATTTGGAAACCATCAAAATTATTACAATAATTTAAAAAAAAAAATTAAAATAAAAGTAATTTTAAATCTCTAACACGCTGTCAAAAGTCATTTCGTATTTTCCACTTATCAAAAACTAAAAGGAAAACACAAAACGACGGAAGCAGCGCATTTTTTTTGCAAGCCATGATATTAAAAAAAATATATAATAATTTTATTTCGAGTAAGAAATTAATATTTATAGTACCTTAAATCTCTGGACGTCTTCCATTTTGGCTTGCTTCCCATCGGAGACGCACGTCTGAAAAAAACTTGGTGCTACGGAAACTCCCAAGGCTTCGGAGCTCATGCCCGTTTGACATCGCTCCGAATTGGTGGCTATTACCCTAAAGGTTCCAAATAGCAATACTAATAGTCTTTGTGTGTAAATTGGCAGAGAAATAACCAGTCTGTAAGAAAAAAAAAATTAAAAATTAAAAACAATTTTTAAATATTAGCGCCTTCTAGGTGATCTCCAAGAAACTGGAATTTTAGATTGAGTTTGAATGTATGTTTTGGTCTTAATTCAGCAGTATGGTGGATCGAAGAACGCGAATTTTTGAATTTGAAAACGCCTGATATGGGAATCGATGCCTTTTTATAATACTATTAACCCTAATTTTTTTCAGATTTTTTAAACGACATTTTGAGGTGCCGCAAGGGCCTTGAAATTTTCAAAAAGCCCATTTGAGGACCAAAAATTAAAATTTTTCTTTCGCCTAAAAGACCGTTGGTTCCTATCGGGAATTTTGCGTAGATTATGAATTTGTGGTCAAAAATTATTTTTGGTGCACAGTTTTTGAACCACACGCCGGATTCCAAAATTCTGAAAATCTTGTTATGGCTTTCTGTCTGTGGCTCAAAAACCGTGCATTAAAAATAATTTTTGACTTCAAATTCATTTTAAGGCGAAAAAATTTTTTTTTCCTTTTTGGTCCTCAAATGGACCTTTTGAAAATTTTTTGCCTTTTTGAAAATTTAAGTTTTTAGGCGAAAAAAAAAATTTTTTTCATTTTTGGTCCTTAAATGGACTTTTTGAAAATTTCAAGGCCATTGCAGCACCTCAAAATGTGATTAAAAAACCTGAAAAAAATTAGGTTTAATAGTATTATAAAAAGGCATTGATTCCCATATCAGGGGAAATATCAAATTCAAAAATTCGCGTTTTTCGACCCGCCCTATACCAGCAGGTTGCCAATTTCGCCAGTCTTCCGTAAATATTGAAAACAGATCGAAAAACCTTACCTGTGTATTTTATTTCTTTGTTCATCAATATTATCTAATTCAATTATGTGAAATAATTCTTGTTCCCCGTCTCGTCCGAAAATACCGCCAGGCAATTTTCTCAAAAATTTTTTTAAAACAGAAGCTATTGTATAAACAGAAAAATTGTCCATATTGACGAGCCGCCCAGCCTGTAAAAAATTGTGAAAATAATATAAGTTAAAAATCTGTTCAATATAATAAAATTCAAGAGGTAACCGCTGATGAACAAAATTCTTATGACGAACTTTTCCGGAAGGAAGAGCAAGGACTACGTCTTGGGGGTCAATATGGAAGAAAATGTTTGTGGGATGTCTGTAACCGTCAATTTAGGCCTAATAAATTTCGACTAATATTTAAATTTTTGTAAAAAATAATACTTTCATTACAAGCAATTTTTTTTTTTTTTTTTTTTTAGAAACGTTCTTGTATTTTAGATTTAAAACTGAGCTTAATGAGAAAATGCAAGCTCTTATTTGCTTTTTAATAGTAGGTTTTTATAGTAAAACTTTTTAAAAAATATCAAAAAAAAAAGTCCAAATATAAAATTTACAAGAAATTTTCTAAGTCCATGCTTTCGTGTATGCAGTCAAACTTTAAAATAAGATTTTTAAGTTTTAATTTAAATTTACAGAAATTTTCAAAAATTTATAAGAAATTTAATTTAAAATTTTGACTAATATTTTTCAACTTTTGACCTTTTTTATCAAAAATTTTAAAGTTTTTGTAACGTCGAGATGTATTCTAAGACGTAGTCCTTCGAGAGTTATACGGCCTATACAGAGTTATCCTAATTCATTTTTCCATTGGGTTTCAAAAAGCCCCTAGAATCAATTATTTTTAAATTTGAAAGGTACGAAATTAAATTTAAACTTTTTTTTTTTTTTAAATTAATCTACAATGAGTACAATGATATAAAATACAGAAATTATTTCTAAGAATTCTTCGTAGCTCTCACATGGCCTAAGTCAGCGAATATTTTAAGCGTTGTTAAATCTTTTGAAAGTAAATCTTATCGTGTTTACTTCCGTTCTTTTTTTTTCCAATTATTTCATTACAAAAACAGCCATAAAATAAATATTTACCTGTAAAAAATGTATAAGTTTTTTCATATTACCCTGATGACCAGGGGCTCTGAACACATCTTTTTTAACGGGCGCTTCTTTATTTAATTTTAAAATTAATACTAGTAACGATCCTGGAATGTCATTTTTACAAACTTCGTCTATGGGAACACCGAATTTAACCCTGAAAAGAAAAAAAAAAAAAACGAAACATAAATACAAATGTCACAATTTACAGAGCTCAAATTGCTTAAATTAACCCTAATTAGTTCGATTGCGGAATGCTAAAACAATCTAGCAGACTAATCGATTTGATTTATTTTTTTCTTTTTTTTTTTTTGTACTTACTTTTCCAATCTCCGAGGGTATGGAACGGACGGATGCCCACATGACGTGACAACGTTGCTGAATGTTGCAGCCCTCCGGTGCATCCTTTCAGCCCAGCTTGTCATTTCCTCTACGCACTTTAAAAAAAAAAAAATAGGAAAATTTTTATTTAAAAAAAATAAATACAAACGCCATTTTTTTTTTAATTTTCAAAAAAGGAAATTCTTGGAATAACAAGTAAAAATCAAAGGAAAATTAAATTTTTCGGGCCATCGGACATTGTTAAAAATCGAGCGAGATAAATCAACCCTTCTTTTGATTTTCCACTATTATTATCACGGACATTTTTTTTTTTTTTATTTTAAAATAATCCGGCGAAGGAAAAAATAAAAAAAGAATAAAAATATACCGTAACATCAAACATTATAACTTACGGAAATCAAAATAAAAATCATTTTGAAAATCCGATGCTTTTATTTTCTTTTTTTTTTTTTTTTTTTTTTAAACAAGGACTGTATGGCTTGATTAAGCTCAACTATGAAGACATTCTTTGATAATTCGATAATGGTCATTCGTTTATTATGTTCGGTTTAGCTTTCTTCAGTAACGGGATAAGGATCGAATTTAATAGGGCGTTTTTTTTTTTTTCTGGTTCTTGTTACATTTCGACGGCGGGGTTTAAAAAAAAAATTTAAAAAAAAATTAATAGGTGAAAATTTTTTAAAAGGACGTTCAACTTTTTTATGTTACTGTTAACCTTACCATATCAAACCCACACATGATGTCTTGATTTTGCGGAGCGGAAAGAAAAAAAAAAAAAAAAAAAAAAAAAAAAAAAAAAACGATTCTGACACAATTTACATGTTCGACTGCGCAAGCACTGTCATCACATATACGTTTGAATGTAAGAAAGGTTAAAAGATAACTAATCAAAAGATCGAGATTAAAGAAGTTAGAATCGTCTTCGATTCGATCAGTCTGATAAAAAAATTTTTGCGTTTGAGGGCGTTTTATTATTATTATTATTTTTTTTTTTCGATTTTGCGTTATCTGCAGTATATTCTAGATCTTTTTTTGTGAAGTAAGTACACAAAGGAAAATTAAAAAAAAAAAAAAATTATTTCCTCTTCTCTTCGGTTAAATAGTAGTCAAATTTTCTCCATAAAATTAGTAGTACAGTGAATTTATACTTGAAACTGTACTTTTTCCTTCCTTATTACACCTTATCGACTTAGGCATACGAATTTCAATTTCTTATTTATACCAAAAAAGATAACGCTTATGCTAAATTATAAAGAAGGCTTTTTAAATTAACTAGTTCCGACTAACAATTTCAAAATCTAAAAATCTTACAAAAAAAATTTAATTTGATTTCGTATTTAGACTGAAACCTTCCTTTTATCCAGTACAGGGTTAATTAGACCTTTAGAATCAAATAATTTTCGTCAACATCCGAAATAAGCTTAGTAAAAATTTATTTTTTCATCAGTGCAATGCGAAACATGAACTTGCTGAAAAAATTAGTTTAACGTTTAAACAAGAAATTGATTTAAGTCAGATTAAATGCTATCAGGGTCAAATAAAACTAATCATTTTTAGAAAAAATTTATTCTTAATGCTAATCTTTACCCCAGCAAGCCTACTTCCCTTTTTGAAAAAAAATAAAATTTTTGCTTCTGCGAATTGGATTTTATGGGAACAACATTCATATAACGCAAAAAAAAGAGATCATATCAAGAAGCTCTGTGACATGGCATTAATTACGTTTCTAAAACTAATTTAAATTACCTATTAAAAAATCAAAATTTTTTTTTACTCAATTTTCTTCAAATCGTATCTTAGGCCTAACATGAAATCTAAGCACAATTTCGTGCAACCATAACTTTTACCACTAAACATTCAAAAAAAAAAAAAAGATCATGAGCAATTTATCTTCGAAAGTCATTTTAATAAACAGGCCTACTTATTCATAATGCATAGATAAAAAAAAATTATTTTAAGTACTTTATTGAACGGTATGTGCTGCACATGCTCTTAAACCCATCAACATCAAAAACTGTTACATTTTTTAAACGGATATTAATTGAGTTACACATGTTAAGAACCCATCAATCTGCTTTATATACTTTTAAATGCTTGACTATTCATTAAACATGTTTAAAAAGTGATTCATTTTTTCATATCATTATTATTATTCAAAAAGGAGACTAGTTAAATATTAACTTAAGGATTACAAATCGTAAAACAAAAAATTAACCAGCTCGAATTTTCATCTGCTGCACTTATAACTTTCAAATCATTTCTTTTTAAAAAAAATTAAACATAAATACCTTCAGCAAACTTATTATTTGTTTGACTCAAATCGAAATACTGAAAATCGACATTTCAAATGAATCTCTGTAGTTCACCAATCAATTATGAACGAACACAAATTACAGACACTGAACCACCTCACCATTCATATTACACTCATTATCAAATGAAAGAATTTCAAATTAATACTTGGCTTTTTTTTTTTTTTTTTTTGTGAGAGTGAAACAAATTGCATAAGCCTTATTTGAAATTCTTTTATTCATAATGCCAGGAACTAATTAACCAGATGATTATTAAGTATTTCTTTTTAATTTCGTATGACTTAACCATTTTAATTAAAGAATCAAAAAAGTCTGATTGATATACCTGATAAATAACAAAACAACACCAATGTTCATCCAGGGGTGGATTATTTCAAAACATGACATTCGATTAAAAAAACTCAATACCAAGACCTTCACTTGTAACGAATGAATCACTTTATCTGACAGCAAAGAACAAAATTACAGGGGAAAAAAAAAAGGCAAAGGATGTTTTCATTCGACCGATACAATCGCACACACCCAAATGGTTTTGGAGAATTATATACAAAAACCGACATCCTTCGACCTACTTGAATTATCATTTTTTTTCTATTCCAGACAAATTAAATCCAGAGAAAGTCGTTTAATGAATTAAGTATATGAACCATGACCATCAACCGAAATATTCAACAGGCGAACTCTATCAGAGCGAAAACATTTCAAATTCAAGATGTTCACTTTTTAAAAAAAAAAATATTGTTTACAAAAAAGAAAAAAAATTCACGACCAAGCATATTTTTATTATCGTCAGTTTAATTCATACCTTGATATTATATCACATTTAATCTGATGTTCTTTCCCCGATAAAATTACATTTAAACATTTTAAAAATATCGCAAATACTGTGAAATAATACATCGAAAGCGAATCCCATTTAATATTTTCCACTCAAAGTCACACCTCCATCGTTTCGCGAAGCCATATTGATTCGTATTTCTATCAAAAATCAGGTTAACCAACCAAAATCACGAAATCACTAAAAAAGTAACTGAAAACTGTTTGCTTCTTTTTTAACGGTTAAATGTTTTTAAAAAGATTTTTTTATTAATTTCAGTTGATTATTTCAAAACTCGTTTCAATTTTACACAAATCGCTCAAAATTATAATTTTTTTTAAAAACAAAATTGCAGGAAAAATACTGTAGGAACAAGTATTAACATGTGAAAGGAACAAAACCTCTTTCGCTTTCTTTTTCCCACGCTTCCCTTATGACAGATTGAAACAAGTTAGGACTTTGTTCTTCTACAATCATGCGGAATTGATTTTTGAAGTTTTCGTTAGATGGCAGAGGTGTATGATTTTTAAGTGGTGTAATGATAACGTTAAAACTAAAACCATAAAACTTTTCTTTTTGTATAATGTTTACACTTTATTTCCATATGTACAAGAAGAATTCTTACAACGATCTTAGTGGGAAAACAATTCTAAGAAAAAAATTCAAAACTTGTCGATCCCTAAAAATCAATGTATCATGAATCGCTTAAACTCAATTAATTTTTTTTTTCCATTTCAACCCCTCTGACACGATGAACAAAATTTTTCATTCCAGAAAAATTCGGAAAAAGGGAAACTCTGGAGAGAAGCGACCGAAAAAAATTAAAACTTCTACACGTTCAACCGGATTAAACCGTTCAATTTGGATTTGATGTAGTTTATTTCGAATCTGGAAAAATCCAGGCCCTTTGCTAAACCGAATTTTTTAATCCTGGAATTTATAGTGAGAAAACAATTTCCAGAAAAAAATTCAAAAATATTCGATTCCTGAAAATCACTGTTTCATGAAACGCTTAAAATGAATTAATTTTTTTTCTTTCGGCCATTTCACTCAGCTTTGGGAGTCATTTTCAATCCCCTTGACACTAGCAAAAAAAATTTTCATTCCCGAAAAAATCGAAAAAGGGAAACACTCAAGAGAACCGACCGAGAAAATTGAAATTTTTACACGTTCAACTGAATTAAATTGTTCCCTATTTATTCCATGTAGTTTATTTCGAATCCGGAAAATTCCCGGCCCTTTGCTAAGTCAAATTTTTGATTCTTGGAACTTATAGTGGGAATCAAAATTTCTGTTCGGCTGGTGAAATGGGTTTGAAATCACGTCCAGTCGGGATCAAAATATCCTAAATAAGAAAATAAACCTAATTGAAAGGATGCATAATCGAGTAATTTGGTTTTTGTTAAAAATTTCTAATTTTTTAACAGAAAAAGAGTACAGCGGCATCTTTTGACGCGAAACAAAAAATCAATTATGTTTAAAGCACTTTTTTTATTAGCATATCAATAAATTTTCTTCTGTGGGCAATGGAGTTTTATTCGCGACATCGGATTTTGTTTTATTCGGAGCAACGGATCTTGTTGCTCCCGGAGTTGTTTCCCCGGGGCTCGGAAATGAAGGAGCAGTCACGTTAGCAGTTTGGTCTGCACCGGGCCTAAAGCTGATCAATTCAAAAAACAATAAATCGCGATTTGATATATTTGAAAGCCCTTGGTTGCATGGCCACGAATCTTTACGCAGTAGTTTTCTTAACCGTCAAAAAAGTCCAAATTAACTGTTATTTTCAAGTTTTTAAAAGTTTCACTGAACTTATTTTTTGTTCAATTTTACTGAAAATTTTACAACAAAAATTTTATCTGCAATTCCTGATTAATCTGAAGTCAAGATTCAATCGTTTCGTGATTAGAATTCAATTCCGATCTTAACTGGAAATGTCGGTGGAAGAGGAAAAAGCAGCTAGGCTCGTTACTCAAAATTGTCCCTCGGCGAAAATGATTTTGGGTTCGATTTTTTTGAACCAATTTAATACGTATCCCCAATTTCTTGCTCATTTTCATGCTGTTTCGCCTCCTTTTGAGCCCATGTTCATCGAAAGGACTTTGTCGTATCCGAATTGATGTATATTGCTCATATTCGCTGAGGAGGTAGCGACAAAACGCTCCGGATGTAAGCATTAACGTTTTTGACTGCTCTTGTGAAGCTCTGACTATGCAAAGGTGGCAATGGCTTTTTTTTATGGTAGTATAAGCGCTGAGGAAATGGCAATTCTGTATAACTTCGACGTCCTTGACGAATACTCCTGCAAGAAAAAAGAAATTTAGACGTTTTGGCAATTGTAAGCTCTGATGGGGTAAAGCAAAGCTGAAAACAAAAAATGGGTTATGCATAATTTTTAATACTCTCATTCCGGAAATCAAAATTAGCTTCATTTCCCGACCACCGGAAATATGCTCCTTGGACTCCTCCGGATTCACCAGTAATCCTATAAAATTCCCGATAAGATATTGTAAATAAGGTAGCAATGTTCTTTTGATTTTTTCCCAAACTTTTAAAAATAACATAAGCTTAAGAACTTTAAAAATTCGAATATTTTGCAGGGCATTAATTAAAAGGGTTAGCTTGACCCATCACGCTCCGGTTGTGTTTGCTGACATAAAAATAACCTTGGGAGTCAATAAAACCAGTCTCTAGAGTAGAAAGAACTGAGGTGCTAAATGTAGCCCATGCTGGGGCAAAAACCTTTTAAGTTAACTTTCTTGGATTTAATTCTTTTCTTTTTAAACTATTTTATATGAATTGAAATTAATCCTAGCTTCTCCTTGAATAATGCAACCGGGGCTGGATGATATTCATGCGCTCTGTATTCCCGCTCAAATACTTGACTGGATAAATGCAAAGACGGAATTTCGGATTTTTGGAATTAAGCAATGGATGTGGCAGCCCATGTGACAACGTAACAAGCTGGTTCGATTTGTTGAAAAGTTAATGCTCAAGTGTTTTCCTAAAAAAAAAAAAATAAAAAAAATAAATAAATTAATTAATTAATCAATAAAACTTAATTATATTTGGGACAGATTTTTATCTGATCTGGCAACTTTCTTTATATTTTACGAAATAAAAATTTTTAAAAAAAATTCGAGTAGAAAGCCATAAACAGATTCAAAACATAGCTCTTGGAAAATATGAAAATCGTTTTCGGACCAATCGGTGAATCGATTCATTGCAATTTGGACTTATTTTTTGCTTTTTAGTACGATTTTTTTTTATTTACGTATTAGCCTATATTGTATAATAAAGAAAGTTTTTTTGAAAATTTTTTTTTTTAATATTATATTTATTTTTTGCTTTTTAGTCCGATTTTGTAACATAATAATAAAGAAAGTTTTTTAAAAAAATATTTTTTATATATATATTTTTTTATTTCTAAAATTCCCAACACCATATTGTTAGCTTAGCGGAGACTACTTATACAACGAGGTTAAGATGATTGTATTCGTAGTTTAAACCGTGATTTAAACAAAACCCGCTACAGGGAAGGAGAGTATCGGCGGTCACCCATCCAGTAGCCAGCCGTCATCAATGTTGCTTAACTTCATTGATCACGTGGCCACTACTCGAAATGGGTCACCACACCAACTAATCTGAACGATGCTGTATTTTGCCCCCAAATAATTTCTCATGACACTTCGAAAAAAAGCCGCAAAAAAGTTTTTTACCCAAAGTTGTTCTTACGAGTTTTTTTCCTTGCAACAACCCTCCCAATGTTTGTCGGATAGCGACGCCACTGCTTTGCGATGCGACTCCACTCTTAGCCACTGCTAAAACTTGTCCAAAACTTCCAAGAAATGTGAAAATTTTTATTATTTTCGATAGGATTCGATTTTTTTAAGTGATTTAAAATGACAAAAAGGCGTGCGCAAGAAAATGAAAGAATTTTTTCGCAGATTGGGGACAGCAGTGAAGGTGAAGAATGGGAGGACGAAGAGTCCCCTAAAAAATTAGCAAAGTTTTCGAAGTTTAAATATAATTATTTAGATAAAAATAAAAAGTCAATAACAAGTAGAACAGTAAATTTAAATGTTTCCGGTATTTTACTCCAGATTGGGAAAAAAGTTTTGCACCATCCAACAGTGGCTAGAACATATTACAGAATAAAATCCGAATTCATGAAAGAAAAAAGTGACAGGGTCAAACAATTGGATAAAATGATTGGTCGTGGCTGGGGACTTATTGTAAAACATTATACACCGGGTAAAATATTTTTAAGTAAAAAAGTCTTCGAATATTATTATAAGTTAAACGAAAAAAAAATTGAAAATGAGTGTAAAGACGATGAAAAATTTAAGAGCTTTCAATCAGATTATGTAAAAGCAAAATATTATTTGAGTCTGAAAGTGGAATTGCCAGAAAAAATGAAAGAAATAAATTCTTATAATAAAGTTATTCAAAATTTAAAACTGGAGACAAGAGCCACCACAGAATACTTTGTTTTCACTGACAAGAATGCAAGTGAATTCCTTGCACGAGTGAGAGGAAGCAACAAACTGGATCGGGATCATGGAAAACATTTTTTATTTAATTATAACAATGGCACAGAAAAAGAAATTACAAATTCTGCCATTGCCAGAATCACAACCCAAAATAATGAAACCTTAGAGGTTTCTAAGGGAGGTGCTTTCACGCATCTCCTAACAAATGAAGGCAGTTACTGCAAAATTGCAAGTGAACTGCAAAAAATTATAGAAAAAAAATTGGTCAACGAAAAAGAATTAAAAAATTTCATAAAGGAGCTTTTAAAAGGCAAGATTTATAAGCCTTTTATCATCAACGCAGACTTTGCAGATGAAATCATTGATCAAATGAGGAATATAGTGCAATTAATGTTTGCAATAGAAGTTAAAAGGAATCCGTCTGCTCTTTTAACGAATGCAATGATGTTTGATTTAATGGACGCAGAAAAATACAAGATAGAGGACATTCCCACTAAACTCCCGATGGCAATAAAAGGGGCGGTCACCGGTTCATCAGGAATTCAATTTATGATGAACCAGTTTTCTAATTACGATTATAGATTTAATATCGAAAATCAGAAAAATCATCATGGCAAGAATATTCAGCTGCTTGCACAAAAAGAAGAAACGATTTTATACGACTGGCTGAAATTTATTAAGAACTCACCTTCAACAAAAAACGTTAAAGCCAGGTTTTTTTACGATTTAATTAAAGACTGGTATCAACTCGAAGTGCCAGAGCTTAATTCAGACGACTTCGTTGATCTTCAAGAAGAATAACTTTTTTTTTCTTTTGTGGTTTTGAATAACTTTTTTTTACTGATACTATGAATCCACTATAAACAATAACAAAGTGTAATTAGTAACATGCGATGTTGCCTGGCCGAAAACTTCTGACTGACGTCACGTCACATTTCGTCGAGTCGTCTGCCATCGTCTGCCATAGATGACCAAGGGCAAGGCAATAAGGCTGTATGTTGTATTCCATATTCGTGGATGACTGAATTTACATCTTTTGTGTTTGTTTTTATTATAAATTTAAAGAGTATAAATTAAATTAATTGAGTGCTATCATGAAATATCATAAAAAAGCCAGACAGTTCTGTGAAGAACACATTTTTAAAAACAACGATGTCAAACAACGAATACAGGACACAGTGATGAATGCAATTAAGGATGCGGATAAAGCTAATATTTCACTGAAAAAGTTATTGGAAAACTTTGGTGAAGAGTACGGAAGTAAAGAACCAAAAGAGGCGATAGCTTTTTTGGAAATCTTGTATGAATATTTTGCATCACAGGAATTGTACGACTGCTTTAATGCTTCAAAAAACTTTGGTTATGACTTTAAAATGAATGATAGGAGAGTCTTATTCAATCAAGTCTTCAATAGCATTGTCAAAACAGCTAACGATAAAAATAATCAGGATTTATTGGAGTACCTAAAGACTTATACAACATTGATTAAATGTCATGATAAAGCTAAAGCATTGTATGAGCTTAAAGATCGGAAAGGGAAATATTGTAGCTGCATTATCAACCGAATCATTCAAGCCGCTGAAGAGAAAACAGACATTCAAGGAGCTGAAGAGAAAACGGACATTCAAGCAGCTGAAGAGAATATGGACATTCAATCAGGTGAAGAGAAAAGGGAATGTGCAATGAAATTTTTAATGCTTGAAATTGGTTGTGATTTAGTTGAAGAAGACCCTAAAACTGCAATTGTTTTTTTAGAAGCCACATATGAAGCTTTAAAAATACTAAAGGATTTTATTGTAAAACACAAACTAAATCTGGATGAAAACGGTGAACCTTTAAGTATTGATGCTTTATTTTCCCAAGCTTTCTACATTTTGTATGAAGTAGCACAGTTCAGGCCTCTTTCGCATAAGGGCATATTAAAGGCTTTAGAGGAATATTACCCTGGGTATTAATCTAGGATGATAAAAAGAAGTATCTCTTGAATACAGTGCTTTTTCCATATTTTCATTTAGTATTTTCAAATTTTCTTAATTCTGATGAATGATGAACAGCATAAAGAAATTATTTTGTTTTTGTTTAAATCATCATTATTATTATCATTATAATCATTGATTAATATTGCAATTATTTTTTTTTTCTTTCTTATGACCATTGTACCAAACACAAAAAAAAAAAAAGTAACTCATAAAAATTTTTATGGTTTTTATTTTGGTACTGGGAAATTCTGAGTTTTACAGACCTGTGTTATAAAAATTAAATCATATGACAGCTAGAGAGAAATTATAACAGCAATAAATGGAATTAAGATATTTTGCAAGTAAAATTTTTTCTTGATTTTTTTATCTGTCAAAAGGGCAATTAACAAGAGCCATTTTCAACTATAATTAGATTATAATCACCCATCCCACCAAAAAAACATTTCTTTTATAAAAAAAAAAAAAAAGTGATTATTACGCACAATTAATCTAAATACTTAATGCTAATGATTATGATTATTTGAGAAAGAAGGAATCAAAGTAACATCAAATCAAGAAAAAATTTAAGATTTTAATTCTTTTAAAATATATTCACATATTATAGCATATGAGATGCACGTGCCGATGTCGGGATCGGCGCGAACCAATTTCAACAAATTTCATCGGCGCGAACAAAATCCTACAGCTTTGTAACCTTTTTCTAAGAAAATATTAAAGTTTGGATAATTTTTTAATAACATATTCAGCCTTTAAAAATTTTCTTAGAATTCTTGCTAAGAAAACTTTTTCTTATAGACTTTTTTAAAAGACATTTTTAACCCTAGAGAAAACAAACCCTAGTAAACAAAGCGCAGCAAAAAGCGGCATAATTTCCGGTAATTTAAAAAAATTAATCTCACAAAATTAATTTGGAGCCGTAATGGAGAATTAACATTATTTTAAAAAATTTCTAGGTGGTAGAAATTTTTTTGAATGCTGCATTTGGGTATCAATTGGGAATTTGGGATTTTTTTTTAAGAAGACTCTCAGCTTTGGAGAATTTTTGTAGTATCAAGGCGATTTTTTGGAATTTCTCTATAAATATTTACAGCTTTAGAAAATTTTTAGCCTTAAGAAATTTTTTTTCAAACATTTCTAGGTAGGTATTTATTTTTAAATCGTGAAATAATAATAAATATTTAAAAATTTTCATTTAAATCTTTCAAACAATGAATAAAAGTGCATGATACAACAAAGAATGTTTTGAAATAGGCGATATACAATACTGTAAAAAAGACTTTTGATTTAAGGCGCCAAATCAAAGTTCCAAAATGGAACCAATCCTTCAAAATATCATCAATTGGCCATCGTCAGTTATAATTTGAATCTCTTTTATTTTTTATGTGATACACATTAATATTGCATATTAAAACACTCTGTTATGAACGTTATGTTGTATGGTATACTGAGATATACTCTTAACTGTGATTAAAATGTATTTTAAATGGATTAAAAGGAGGAAACAGTGAACATTTTTTTTTTTTATATTTTACCGTAAAATTTGACTTAAATATGTTTTTGAAATATTTAAAAACGGTTGTATCGTTTATTTATTCGCTTTCTTTTTCCCACGTTTCCCTTATGACAGATTGAAACATGTTAGGACTTTGTTCTTCTACAACCATGCGGAATTGATTTTTGAAGTTTTCGTTAGATGGCAGAGGTGTATGATTTTTAAGTTGTGTAATGATAAACGTGAAAACTAAAACCATAAAACTTTTCTTTTTGTATAATGTTTACACTTTATTTCCATATGTACAAGAAGAATTCTTACAACGATCTTGATTATATTCTACGAGTCTACAAGCCCTAAAAACATGTGCCAGTTCTCTTGTAAAAAATCCGCAGGTTTGGGAAATTGGTTCGCAAAGATCCTTTAAAGAGGTGGCAATATTATAAGCTGAAATTTTAAGGAAAAAATTACTAATTTAAAATAAATCACTGTTAGTTTTTTTTAAAAAAACTCTTTGTTTTATAATTTAGTTTTTTTTTACTGTACCAACCTAAAATTAATATCGGCTGAATTATTCCATTGAAGAGAATCGTTAACAGCGGCTTAAAAAAATAATCTGAGAATATCTGTAACAATCCTACTGTGAGTGAACGAATTAAACTCGTGAATATGAACCTATACAATTGAAGAATAAACGAAATAACGAAGGAGAAAGCCACGTGCACTGTGCCAAACATTTCTGCCCAAAATTTATTCGAGTATCTATCGGTTTTCTCGATTAAATAATCTGTCACTTTGGCTGGGTGGTTATCCGTCGTTCGATAATATCTAGAAAAAAAAGTAAGACGAACAAGCAAAACTAAATAATAATGTAAGACTGTAAAACAGGTCTAAAAACTTACGCTGAATTACCATGATCAAAATAATACACATCCATTTTTTCATTAGTTAATTTAAATTTATCCTCTGAGGTTTGAGTCAATTTTTCCATTTTAAGAGGGACTTCCCCTGAACCGTCTGGGTTATCCCCGTCGGGATCCTCATTTTTTCTTCGGCTAGGTTTTTTCTGATATTCTTGAACCTCTCGAAATCCGTAAGAATTTTCCGGTTCAGTTTGAACGAATACAGGGCATACGGTCGTGGGTTTCATTGAACGCGTGCCTTTAGGTTCTGTCTTGAGGCATGTGCATATTGATTTTCTAGGGCATGAGCATTCGGCCAATTTTTTGGAACAAGTACAACTGATTAAGGTTTCACGATGAGGGTAAGGATAAAGATAAGGATAAGGGCGTGGGCACGTACATTTAAATCCTGATTTCGGGCAGGTGCATTTAATATCTTCGGACGGGTATGCCGTATACACGAATTTAATGTTATGGGGGTCGCTTGAATAGATATTTGGCACTCTCTTAAGACAAAAAAAAGTTTGGCGTAAACGTCTTTCTCTAAATTTGTTTTTTTTTTTTCAAAAGTTAGTTACCTTATGGTATGTGGGTTGACAATAATCGCAGTCTAAATGAAATTGCCTTTTGGCTGTTTCCGGATAATCGTATGGGGGAGGTAAACCTATTAATTGAAAATTTGCCATAAATATACTGGAGTATTTTTTTTTTCATAAAGTACAGTAAATATCCTAGATTATTGGGGTCTAAAAATTTTCCAGGAAAAAAAAACGAATTTAAAAATCATTTATAGTTTGTCGGTTTTTTTTTTAAAGAAAATTTTCCATAAATAGAAACTGCCGCCTGAATGTCTCAAATCCTTGAAATATTAGTTCCAAACTTTTTATAAATTGGAACCGGAACCAAAAAACAAGGCTAAATTTATCTCCCGGTAGGATGAACAGCAGGGTTCATTTTAAAATAATTAATTGCATTTAAAATCTGACAAAACACAGTAAGTGGGGTTTTTCAGAGGAATCTCACTGTTGGTTAACACGGAGAGGGGGGTTTGGGGTCTAAATATGCATGTTACCGGCAAACTCCGAATCCGGCAATTCTAGAAAGGCGTATCGCCTTAGGCAATTCTTGAAATGATTAATTAAGTTTATTATTTCGGGGTTTGACGGGCATTTCTAGAATTGCCTGAGAGGCGGGAAAAATATTTTAGGCGATTCTAGAAATTGCTAGGCAGAAAAATTATAAATTAATTGAAATAATACACAAAAGGTAAAAAAAAAAAAGATTTGGAATAAAATAAATTGAGCTAAAAGAAAAAAAAATTTTTAAATGGATTTTTATTTTTACAAAATATAATTTAAATAAATTCAGTAGGTAAAGAAATTAGGCCTACAGAGAAATAAAAATCTAAATAATATCGAATGATCGAATTCTTCATTTTAGCTCAATTTATCTTATTTTATATCTTTTTTTCACCTTTTGTGTATTATTTCAATGAATTCATAATTTGCTGCCTAGCAATTTCTAGAATTGCCTAAAATATTTTTCCCGCCTCTCAGGCAATTCTAGAAATGCCCGTCAAACCCCGAAATAATAAATTTAAATAGTCATTTCGAGAATTGCCTAATAATGTTTTAGGCGATTCTAGAATTGTAGAATCGCCTAACGCGATACCCCCTTCCTAGAATTGCCTGAAAAATTTCAGGCGATTCGGGAATTGCCTAAGGCGATACGCCATTCTAGAATTGCCGGATTTCGGGGTTTGCCGGTAACATATACACAAAAATTTTGAGTACTGACAGTTTTTGACTGAGAATTTCCTGATAATTTGGACCGATCATAAATATTCACTGTTAATTAATGAAAGCCAAAGAATCGGGAGAACTATTCAGTATAGGGTGGGTCAAAAATCAAAACATTTTGGATTCTCAAAATACCTAATAGCGCAATCGCTGTGGTTTAACTATCGCAAGATTTTTTTCATTTTCGAATTTTTTTTTTTAAACAACGTCTTGAGCGTGCGAAAGAGCGTCAAAGTTTTGGAAAACCTCATAAGGGATGAAAATTCGACTTTTAAATTTTTGTGAAAAAAGTACCGTTTCTTATAGGATTTTTAACGTAGATTTCAAAATTTAGTCCGGTTTGCGTCTAGTTATTTCTGTTCCTGAGTTATCGTAAAAAATATGATAAAAATATTGAAATTTTAGAGTTTTGACATTTTTATGGCGAACTTGCCCTGTATCTCAAGAACAGAAAAAGTTAGTCGCAAACAGATTTCATTTTCGAAATCTGCGTTAAAAATCCGATACGGAACGGTACTTTTTTCACAAAAATCCAAAAGTCGAATTTTCATCCCTTATGAGATTTTCTAAAACTTTGGCCCTCTTGCGCCCCACCAAGACACCGTTTAAAAGAAATTTCGAAAAGGGGAAAAAAAATTACAAATGACAAGCCACAGCGATTGCGCTATCAGGCATTTTGAAATTCCAAAATTTTTGATTTTCGACCCACCCTACTATTCCGCCAGAAGGCTTCACAGCTAACAAACCGGAGGAATATTCTGAACTCATTTAACCTCTTAATTTCAATTTTTTTTACGAATCCCCGAATGAGTATTCGAATTTAGTATCCTATTCAACCATTTTCAAACAAACCTTGAAAACCCAACAATTCCTTATCTTCTTTTTTAACTTTTTTCTTACTTTTCGACTTATTTATCGACTTGAAAGCCGCTTGTATTTTATCTTTAACCTGAAGGCCCTGCATTTTCTCTAACAACGACCATTTTTTCTCCGCTCCAAGAAACTTCTGCTCTATTTTTAAAACAAAAAATTGAATCATTTTTTTCCCCCTTATTTTTTATTAAATTCATAATTTTTTTACCTCGCATAGGTGACGATGAATTGACATAATTACACGTTGAGTCATGCGTGAAGCACGAATGCTGCGTGAAGTTGCAAACATTAGCCCCAACAGGATGTGTGATAAACTGTCTGCATTTGCAGCGGTCCGTGGAGGACGAAAGAGTCGATTCATCTAAAAACGAAAAAATTAATAATAAATTTACTGGACTGAAAAAAAAAAAAAAAAAAAAAAAATCTATTTTTACCTGTCGTGAAATTTTCCGAATCTTCATGCCGATTTTTTTTCCTTTCCTTTTTATTCAACAGATCGTCCAACATCGAATTTACCGAATTCATTTTCGCGGTCACGGCTGCTTCTTTGCTAGTCGAATATTTATTCTTCAACTCTTCTAATGACGTCCCAAATTTCGAAGTCAGTACAGGATTTACGGTCGAATCAGTTATAGTGTTAATAGTTCTTTTTAGCTCGTTTCTCATCTTATTTAAACTATCCGGTAAAGGGACAAGAGAAGATGACGTAGTTTCATCATCCGAAGGATTGTTACTAACTCGATATTTTTCTCGAGGCGAAATAAATCTCCGGGCATCCGCCGATTCGTCTTCTTCCGCATCTTCTTCTCGTCTTGAATCATTGCTTTTCGGCGACAATCCGATAAATTCATTTACCATTATTAAAAAAAAAAAAAAAATCTAAAAATAAAAACAAACAAAAAAAAAGTATATTATTACATGAAAACAACAACAAAACAAAAATGATTTTTGAAAGAACGGAAACAAAGGAAAAGGAAACGGAAGTTTGAAATTGTGAGAATCCCGAAATCGAAAATATGGAGGGAAAAAGAAAAGGGGGAGTCTTTCGCGGTTCCCGGTACGTTTTGCGGTTAAGAGAAAAGAAGAATTCAAACGCAGACAAATGTTTTTAATTTCTTAAAAAAAACTGAGAAAGTGGAAAGAATTTCAAAATAACATTAGCAAGTCATAACATGTTTTTTTAGGTAACGGAAATTTAAAATTTGAAGGAAAATATTCGAAATAATTTTAAATGGACATTACTTTGAAAATTTTGAAATAGTATTTTTCATTACGGGAGTCGAAGGTATGAAATTTCAAAACGAGGCCAAGTTTACTGCTCGAGCCGAAGGCGAGGGCCGTAATTGGTCGAGTTTTGAAACTTACCTTCGATTCCCGTGATGAAATATACTTTTTATCACGAAGATAACGCATTTTACTAAACTCAGCAGTACTGAAAAGTGGACTTTCTAGTACTGAGTGATGAAAAATATAGAAACGGGAAGGTACAGTATCTGGATTATAAATTTTAATGCAGGAATCCGTTGGAATTTAGAATCAGGATTGTAAATTTTTACGTACGAGTGTGATTTTGTTTGGAATCATAAGATTTCAGGATATTAGAAATGTTACTTTGAAAGGAAAACCAAAGGAAAGTTTTAGAAGGAAATACAAAGAAGGTTGTAAGTAAATCTACACTTAAATTACGCACATCAGGTCAAAGGCTCCGGGGTCAGAACTAAAAATTTTCCAACTTCAAACTACCATTTTTCATAAAAAAATAAATTCGAAATCCATTTTTTTTTTAAAAAATAAATTCCTAATCCATTTTTCCTAAAAAAAAAAAATTTCTAACCCGTTTTTCCTAAAAAAAAAAGCCTACCGGTAATCTATTTTTCCTAAAAAAAAAAAAATAAATAAATAAATTCCTAACCAGTTTTTCCTAAAAAAATTAATTGCCAATCCATTTTTCCAAAAAATTAAATTCCTACTCCATTTTTCCTAAAAAAAAAAAAAGATTCCTGATCCATTTTTCCTAAAAAAAATAACTAAATTCCTAACCAGTTTTTCCAAAAAAAAAAATTCCTAATCGATTTTTCCAAAAAAAAAAAATCCAAACCCGTTTTTCTTAAGGGCAGTCTCCACTTGATAACGTTCACCGCATTCGCGTTATCCGCCTTCTCGATGAACGTAGTCGCACCGGAAGTTTTGTCGATCTTTTACCACGATTTTTTTGATCATCTTCTGCTTTTTTTTTATTTACAAACATTAAAAATGGCGGTTTGAAAGATGTTTTTACGTATTTAAAAAGAAAAATCTTTATTCAGGCTTGGGGAAGATTATAAATCTGTTCCAAAACAAATTCTGGGTAAGCCAATTTTGTATACTTAATGAAATATACGGTACTCTTTTTATGCCACAAACGTTTACGGGAGTAAAACCTGCAAAGTACTTCCGGTGCGAATACGTTAATCGCGAAGACGGACAGCGTGAATGCCGTGAACGTTATCAAGTGGAGACTGCCCTTTACAAAAAAAATTCCTATTCTATTTTTCCTAAAAAAATAAATTCCTAATCCATTTTTCCTAAAAAAAAAAAAAAAAATTCCTAATCCATTTTTCCTAGAAAAAAAAAAAATCCTAATCCATTTTTCCTAAAAAAAAAAAAAAATTCCTAATCCATTTTTCCTAAAAAAAAAAAAAAAATTCCTAATCCATTTTTCCTAGAAAAAAATAAATTCCTAACCAGGTTTTCCTAAAAAAATAAATTCCTAATCCATTTTCCCTAAAAAAGAAAAAAAAATCCTAATCCATTTTTTCTAAAAAAAAAAAAAAATCCTAACCTGCTTTTCCTAAAAAAAAAAAAAAAAAAAAAAAAAAAAAAAAAAAAAAAAAAAAATGAGAAAATGAATTCCTAATTCATTTTTCCTAAAAAGTTTGGCTCCTAAAATTTCTTTCTTAACTTTTTTTTTCTAATTTTTAATTTTCCTAAAAATTTTTTGATTCCTAAAAGGGATTTAAAAAATTAGGAAAAATATTCATTTTAGAAAATTTTATTTTACGATAGGAATCAAAAAATTTTGGGAAAATTGAAAATTAGGAAAAAAAATGGTTAGGAAAAAAATTTTAGATACCGAAATTTTTAGGAAAAATGGATTAGAAATTTATTTTTTTAGGAAAAACGGATTAGGAAAAATGCTCGGGAACACTCAAAATTGTACCACAAAGGGCTCCATATGGCAGAGGAATGCCTTTTGGCGGCTTTTTTTTTTCGGGCAGCCGGGCATAAAAATCAGGCAGGAAACCGACCCCTCTCCCCCGGCCAGGTTAGGAGCCTGTATTACACTCTCTCAGTGACTGATCGCAAAATAATCTTCGAGGCTAATCCTTCTACGACTTATTCCAAGAAGTCGGATAAACCCCATAAATCCCTTTAGTTGAGCACTTCCTTGACGAGGAAAAGTATAAAAATATATTCGGTTGTTAAGGAACCATTTTTTTTTAAAAAAGAAAACTTTTACTCTCTTGCATCGCTTCGTATCGATTACACCGGTTGTTTACTATCACCTTAACAACCAAACGGTAAAAATGAGGAAAAGACGTTCGTCAAAAATAAAATCATTTCGAGCCGTATCGAAATGTTCGTTGGAATATACGGACAAAGAATTTAAAAAATATCTAGACGATTACATAGAAAAACTTTCGGACGAAAGAAAGGTAAGTGGCCCGCCCACTTCTTCACATGTTTCGACAAGGCTGTGCTGTTTTCCTTGAGAGAAAGAAAACAAACTTTAAACAAGATGGTCGGTCAAAAATACGATCCAGACACGGGCCGTGTGCATTTACGGATAAGCGAGACGACAGACATGGATAAAAAAACCAAACATTTAACTCCTAAAATATCTCGTTTAGCGCGATTGCAATCTAAATCGTCCTCGAAAAACATTGTCAGACCGAAAAGTTATTTTTTGAAGCAAATACCCAGCTCTCCTAGCGGGACGAAACTTAATAAACGCGGTGATCGGCCTATGACCCCCGGAAAAATCTGTTTTCATCCCAGTTGTAATTTTATGTACAATCTTACGGTAAAATTTTGCTGCTAAAAAAATTAAAAAAAAAAAAAAACGGAAATAACAATTAATAATAATATTTTGCTTTCAGAATGGTTTAAAGAGAAGTTCGGTGATATCAGAATGTGTTCCTTATACTACTTACGTGAAATTAGCACCGGTTCTGGGTTTGGATCCGGATCGGAGCCCGTACTACAGCGGAAACACCTGCAAATTGGAAGGAGATGCTGATGAAGAAGACAAAGGCGTAGACGAGTTTATACATTTGGTGGAAACTGAAATCGGGATTCGGAGCGATCTTTCCGAGGATTTGCAAGTTAATCCTCCCACGTTTAGAGAGTGAGTTGATTTCTGAAAAGAGAAAAAAAAAAGGAATAAATAGTAAAGCATAGTATCAAATGGATGCATATCCCAAAACAAAAGTAGCCCCGCAGATTTTTCGGTCTTTACGGGAATTTTGAAATTTTTAGGATCCCGGGGACACGGCTAAACGACATTTAAAAGATCTGAAAAAAAATCAGGGGATCAACCCAAAATAAGAGCCACTCCGGGGGCGCCGACTTTTAAAAAATGCGATGGTGGGTGCTCAACATAAAACAATTCTATTCTGTCTTCCTCCACCCCCCGCCCAAAACTTACTGATAACTAAAAATAAATTAATAAATTAAGACATTTATTAATTGTATGATTTGCTTTATTTTATAATGATTTTTTTTTTTAAACTTTATCACTTCTTTTAAGCTATAAGCAAAAAAAAAAAAAAAAAAAAAAAAAAAAAAAAAAAAAAAAATTGAAAAATTAATTTTTAAAAAATAATAACGAAAAAAACTTGAAAAGGTTATTCACTTTTAATACTAAAGGTATTTCTTCTTACGGCAGTCCGCATAATGAATTCAGTGGCTATACTCTTAATTTTTTCCTTTTTTTTAAAGGGATTTTTTTTTTTAATCATAAAATTTCGATGGGTGCTGAGCACCAATACTTTTTTCCCTAATGGGTGGTCCAACCCCGGAGCACCCAGGAGGTCGGCGCCCCTGAGCCACCCTAACCTCCGCCTCCCCATCCCCGATTGAATTAGCCACCACGAAAACTCTTTAGAAAACAATCAAATCGCCTCAAAATTTTTCACCGAATTAAAAAACTGTAGTTCTAAATAGAAATTTTTCCTTTTTCAGGTCTGTCACTAGAGATCCAAAACCCAGCAAAAAAGACGATAATCCGTACTTGAAATATTTAAAAAAAATAAGCAGGAAATCGTCCGAAGAAGAAGCAAGGCAAAATCTCGGTAGGCGATCAGGAGAAATTACGAAATCGGTAATTTCTTGAGAAGGAAGTGCCATAACGCTTTGCACGAATTTTTTTTCAAGCTTGCTACCTTAGAAACAAAAGGTGATATCACATTTTGACTTTTCGTAAGTTAAACATAGAAAATTTTTTTTAGATATCACCTTTGCTACTGAGGTCGCGAGCTGTAGTTAAAAAGACAATTTTAATATTTAAAAATTTTAGCTTTGACTAAAAAAATGTCTTGGTAATAGTGCTTAAAAAAAAGGAATCTTACGATGAAACTTTGCAAGAATTAATTTTTTTTTGGAATTATTCAGGTATAAAAAAAGTAGCTTACGGGGAGGGGGGGGGGTCATAGCAAAACAAAAATGCTTCATGACAACTGACAGGTTGTTTCTTGACAAAATATTTGTATTGTTTTCGCATGATTTTAAGAAAATTTCTTGTCACAAGACATTTTCGTTTTCGCATTAGTCATTTTTTTTTTCTGGGTGAGGCTCACTTTTTCCGAAAGTGAAAATATATATCCCATGTGGAACTGGACACCATAAATATCTAAAAAGATACCGTCCCATGGTGTAAAACCCGGTTTTACGCCGTAGAATCGGGTTTTACACCATGGGTTGGTACCTTTTTAGACATTCATGGTGTCTAGTTCCACATGGGATAAATTAGTTTTGGCGCACTGTTTTTGAGCCACAGGCAAAAAGCCACAACCAGATTTTCAGGGCTTTTAAATCCGTTCGGTAGCTCTAAAAACCATGCACCAAAACTAATTTTCGACTTCAAATTCGTAACCTACGCAAAATTTCCGATAGCAATCGATGGTTTTTAAGGTAAAAAAAAAAAATGCTCATTTTTGGGCCTTATGGGCTTTTTGAAAATTTCAAGGTCAATTTGACACCTCAAAATGCTGTTCAAAAATATCTAAAAAAATTCAGGGTTGATACTCTGCCTATAAAGAAAGTTTTCCTAATATAGGAGTTTTGAAATTCCAAAATAGTTGATTTCCGAACCACCCTAATATGCATACTTAGCCAAACAATCTTTATTTGCAGATAATTCAAGATTTTCTTGACTGGTATAAGTCACTCGGTGAAGACCCAAATGAAACGTCAATCGACGAATCTACCCTCCAAGAACTTTTCCAAATCGGATTCGACATGCCAGCAGCAAAAGCGTTGGCCATAAGAATAAAAGAAATGCCGACAGTACCTGAAAGCTTGGCGCTTTTGAGAAACGAACCTCAGGTAAATATTTATACGTCAGCAATCCCTCAGTTAAATACTCATACTGACTGCAAATCAATGCAGAAAAACAGTATTGAACTCCTTATCTCTGACCCCTCAACTCTTTTTCCCTCTTTTAAAGCCTATAAACAATCAACCTGCATTCGGATAAGACAAATTTAATATCGGAGAAATGAAATGTAAGCCACGCTAAATACCTAAAATTTCTTTTTTCCGCAGCACGCAACCCGAGCCGGATTAAGACAATATCTACATCAAGACTTAAAAGCAGAAGAAAAACCGCCGAAATTATATGCGTTCGGCAAGCTTTTACCGGCACATTCTCCTCCTTTAAGATTCCGACCCCCTAGAAATCACGTGCGACAAACCTGGCTCGAATGTAAAAGAGTCCCTCAAGGATTGGACTCAATGGAAACAGTTTGGGGTGGGATCGAAAATTTAAGATCGACCATAGCGTTTTCAAACTGGCTAAAACAACATCCCGAAGTAACTCCTCCATCTTACCTCGCAGAAAAAGGCTTGATGGAAATCGATTATAAACAATGTAAGTATTTCACTAAAAGATTTTTTAAAAAAATAATAATTTTACAATTATATAAAAATTTTTCGATCAGGGATGCTGAAATATAAAGGATTTGAAAGAGATATAGCAAGCACTGAAACCACCGAAATCGGAAAAAAATTTGCCCTGTCCCGAAAACCTCAAGAACGAACCAAATCCACAATTTTTTGAACTATTTCCCCAAGTCAGAGAAATAAATAATTATTCGTAATATTTTTTTGTCTTTTTAGTAATGGAACTTAATAAGGATTTCGTAGGATTAAAAGCACCGCCCGAAAGTAAACGGACAAGCGTGTTGGAGGGAACCTTGATTCTTCCTCGTATTGCGGAAAGTTTAGCGCCGAAATCGGAAGCGAAAAAATTTATAAGGCCTTGTAAAAGAACAGGCTGAACTAACTTCAATTTTTTGACGTAGGACTACGTCCTAGGGCTCGGTCTTTGGGAAATCTGTCTGTCTGTGGGTGTGTCTTCTGTTCGCACCAAAAATTCATATTTAATTACTTTAATATTAAAATTTTAACTTCGAAAATTTTAAATAATATTTTAACTATTTTTTTTTTTTCACTTTTGGCCTTTTTTAATAGCAAAATTAGACTACATGAACGAAGGCAATAAAATTTTTTGAAATTTTATTAAACTTTTTTTTTTTGTGCTGTTTTTTTAAAAGTAAAATTTACAAGAAATTTTCTAAAAAACTTACAAGAAATTTAGGGTGCAAATTGACTATAAAATGTTGGACCAACATGCTGTTGGAATGTTGGACCAACATGTTTGTACAACAAGTTGGACAAACATGTTAGTATGGTGAAATATTTTTTCTTTGTACCAACTTGTTGGATCCACATTCCACACTAACTTTGGCGTAGGAGTAAATTCTGCAACAGTCGATTCGTTCGCTTGTCAAACATGTTGGTACAACAAGTTCGTCCAACATTCCAACAAGTTGGTATAACATATTTGTCCAACTTGTTGCACCAACACGCTGCCCATGTAAGCGAAAATAGCGTATCTTCATTTTCGGAGTTGGCACGTCTGTCGTATTTTTAACTTATGTAAACAAACAATCAATTATGGAAAGGAAGATACGCTATTTTCGCTTACATGGGCAGCACGTTGGTACAACATTCCATAGTGAATTTTCACCCTTAAAGTTAAAATTTTATTTTAAAATCAAACGACATGAACGAAACAAGGACTTAAAAATTTTTTGAAATTTTATTTAATTTTTTTTTAAATTTTTGCTGTTTTTTTTTTTAAAGTAAAATTTACAAGAAATTTTCTAAAAAATACAAGGAATTTTCTAAAAAATTTACAAGAAATTTACAGTTAAAGTTTTATTTTAAAATTAGACGACATGAACGAAGCAAGGACTTAAAAATTTCTTGAAATTTTATTTTGGCTAACTTTTTTTCTTGCCGTTTTTTTTAAAAAATATCTTTTTTTTAAATATTAAGAGGAGGCTTCAGATATTTATTTAAATATACCAAAATAAATTTCCATGGCTTAGAACTTTTTTTTGGAGATACAAATTAGAAATCTGGCTTCGTAGCGAACTTCATAGTGATACTGGCATCTTTCCTTCAAAATTTCAGATTCTCAGGTTGTAAAGAAACTCCGGAAAACGCTTTGGAAAATATATTCCCGACATTTATTTTTGAAAACGTTTTCCGGAGTTTCTTTACAACCTGAGAATCTGAAATTTTGAAAGAAAGATCCCTGGTGGAAATTTTGAGATCATCAATGTCGGTGCAGCATCGATCCAACCTCGGACGTCCATTCAGAAAGTTAACGCTTTTCAATATCGGTCAAATGAGAATTTAACATATTTTCAATATTGGCCGTTATTGGAGATCGGATCGATCATGGCCAAGATTGGCCCGATGGCGATCCGAGGTCGACAAGCGTTACTTTTCAATATCGATACGACATTCCGAAATTTCCACCAGGGGCCAGTATGAATATAAAGTTCGCTACGAAGCCAGATTTTTAATTTGTATCTCCAAAAAAAAGTTTTAGGCCAGGGAAATTTATTTTGGTGTATTTAAATAAATATCTGAAGCCTTCTCTTAAAATTAAACTTCATGAACAAAAACAAAAACTTTCAAATTTTAAATAAAATGTTCACTACATTTTTTAATTTTGTTTTTTTTTCCTTTAGCCAAGAATATGAGCTAAAGCAATGTTTTAATATTAAAATTTTAACTTTGAAGACTTTAATTGAAATTTTGACTAATTTTTTTTCGACTTTTGACCTTTTTTATCAAAATTTTTAAGTTTTTTTCGTGCCAGGAAAAAAAATTATATATTATCAAGAAATTCGAATTTTTCAATCAAAAACAAGCAAAAAAAAATTCCTTAAAATTTTTAAATCGTTTCATTGTTTGAATTTAGCAATATTAGGACAGTACCCCAAAGACGTAGCCCCACGTAGGGATATGCCCCATATCCCAGTCTGATTTTTTCCCTCCGTGGTCTTTTGCTTTCGAAACTTTTCACACGACCCCCGATCGGTATAATAAACGGTACTTGTTCCCTTCTTCGATTTCCTTTTCATGTAACAGCCACATTTTACAAAGAGGAAAAGCAAAATGGATAGGTGAATATAATGCCGCTGCCGCTGCTGCTGCCGTTGCCGCTGCCGCTTTTACTACAAAAGGGAGGGTATATTGTCACTCTTTCATCACTTGTATAAATTTCCACCTTCTACCCACCCTGACTTTTTTTTTTTTTTTAGATTTATTCTTTTTTATAAACATCTTTTTGTTTTGAAAAAAAAATTGGGGCCCACGCGTGATTATCGCAATTTCGAATATAATCACACGTATGACCGATAATTTAATTGATTTGAAAAAAATCAATTGTTTGTATTTTTTTTTAAAAATCGTTTTTATGTGGACATGTGTACAAAATATAGTCATACAAATCCACCTCTGTTCATCGTTTTCTCCCGATTCTCACCCTTCTAATGCAAAACAATTCAGCATGTTGCCCTTTGATCATTCGAATGCTTTCCAATATCACCCCGTTCATGTTACAAAGCTCTATGTATCTATTTAAATTTCGTGATTAAATGTTTTATGGCATTTAACAGTGTCGGAGTGTTCGTTGTTGATAATGCGATTCGATTAATTTTTCTTTATTTTTTTTTTTTTTTTTCTTTTTTAAAAATGTTTTCCCTACTTTTTTTTTTATTTTTGTTCGAAAGTCCGGCAAAATAAATTTTAATGGGTTTTCAATAATGCTGGGTAGCGGCCGGGGTGATTTGAATTACTCGAGGTTTATTATTAACTTTCGATTTTTCCTTTTTCTATAGTTAGTATTACTTTTTTTTTTTTTTATTTAATTCGTACGAATCAAAACATGGGAAAAGATCAAAAAATAATTTTTTAAAACAATAAGACTAAATTCTTTTGGGTAAAAGTTACATTTATTTTGAATTAATTCTTTTGGCGTAGGACAACGTCTTAGGGCGCACCATGATGATTTAGTCGTGTCCGGTTGTCTTGGGTGTTTTGGGCACCAACGAATATTTCAAAAATTTTAGATAAATTTTTCAATAAAATTTAATCAAAAATCCTCGACGATCCTTAAAAATGTTTAAAAATTGGCAATAAAATTAATAATAAAATTTTTGGAAAATTTTTTACATTTTGATGATTTTTGGTAAATGTTTATTGAAAAAGGGGGGGGGGGGCACATTGACTAATATTAGGGCTTGGAGAATTTTAGGGGGATCATTAGCATTTTTGAAAACGAACATTTCGATAATTTTTGATAATTGAAAAAATTGATTAAAAATTTTATTTAAAAAAACATTTTTTGAATTTTATTAAAGATTTTTATGTTTTTTAATAAAATTTTAATGAAAAAGGGGCCACATATGGAGTAATATCAGCGCTAAAAGGATTTAGGTGGATCATTAACAATGAACCAATGATGCCCAAGTCAAAAATTTTAGCCGTAGTCCTACGTAGGGATATGCCTCATATCCCCTGAATGTTTTTTAAATAGGGGCCATCCAAATGTTTTGGCAGCATAATTTTGATTATTTTTCACCGTGGGGACGTAATATTTGAATGCCCCCAAAGCAAATAAGTTGGATAGAGTTTCATCAACATTTAATTAGATCAAGAGGAAAAAATATCCAAGATTTTTTTAAAAATCTCACGTTTAAAAATAAAATTTGGAAAAAAAAAATGGTAGTAGGTCTATTTAGTTTGACATTATTACGAGTATTCCTCTATTCGATACTTAAACAATAATAATATTACAATGTATAAAGAATATTTAGGGCTATACTGTACTCATGTTGCATGTGATGTGTTTTTTAATCAAGTTTTGAATCTGAAAAACAACTACAGTAGGTGTCTAGGTCATTATTACGTATAATAATAAATTTGTAGAGCGCAATTTCAATAAAACCAGGAACGGAGGGCACGGCAAGATCATGAGTAGGGTGGCCGTTTAGGGAGCGTTCAAGTATTACGTAAGAATTTTTTTTTCGGGTTTTCCGACCCCCTCCCCCTGTCGTAAGATTTAGTAGGACATTTTGCAGACACCCCCCCCCCCGTTTTTTTTAAGCGCCAATTTTAAATTGGAGTAATATTTTTCTTAAATTCTAGATTTATAGTTCATACTCATATCCCATCAAAAAATAAATTTTTATTTCTTGAAATTTTTTGAAAAAATTTTTTAATTTTTCTACTTTAGGGAACGTTCAAGTATTACGTAAGATTTTTTTTTGGGGGGGGGGGGTCCGCATCAACCATCTTCGCCATAAGCTAAGTATGGCGAAATATCTTACAACCGGGGGGAGGGGGTCCAAAAACCCGAAAAAAAATCTTACGTAATACTTGAATGTTCCCTTAGACATTCGAAAAAAATTAAAACAACTTAATTTTTTGAAATTAAAAAAAAAAAAATTCTGAACAATAAGTTATAATGGAAACTCTTACGTAAGATTTGCCAATCTCCCCCCTATCCCCATTCGGTCTTACGCAATACTTGAACGCTGCCTTTCCAACATTCAGCTTACGGCGAAAATTTCTGATTCGGAACCCCCTAAGATGCTTACGTAACATTTGCATGATCCCAAGACTTGCTGTTTTCTCGAGAAAATTTTAAAAATTCGGAAAATCGGGAATACCGACTTTTTATATTTTAAAATCTCGAGAATCAAAATTTTCGGGAATTCTAAAAATTTTCTCGAGCACCTATCAGGAGGCTCGAAAAATTTGCCCAAAAAATCTAGAGAATTTTTTTTTTGATAAAAATCTCGGGAATTTTGAGCTCAGGAATTCTAGAGCAGCAAACTCCAATAGCTTTTATCATTTTATTCAAATTCTTATTTTTTTTATTTATTTATTTATTTATTTATTTAATGTTTTTTTTTTTGCAAAAAAATGGATCAAAAAACTGTTACACAATGTGAGTTATTCAAAGCTTTCCAATGTGCAATGGATCAATGCAAGTAGATTAGCCCGAAAGTGTTTTTTTAAAAAATATTGGGACTTTTAAACTTTTAAGAAAATCTTGAGAAATCGTGAAATAAAGGGTTTTCTTTTCTTCTTCATTAGCAAAGACATAAAATTCAAAATCTGTTACAATTTCATCTGAAAACTCCGGCAGCCCCATAATTCTGTAACCTCCCAAAAATTTTTAATCGCAAATTCAAACTCGAGTCGAAACAGCAACGGAAAAATGAATTCAACACTTGATAATCCAATTACTCGACCATTCAAAGATCCTTTGCGGCCATCAAAGATTTGTTTCGTTATCTGTCGGTTTGAACGTCTGTCTGCATTAATTTAATTGAGGAAACTTGGCTAACTTAATTGCTGACTACATTCAGACGTTTGAAAATCCGGACGCGGCGAGGAAAAATAAACATTTCGTTTTTGATATACATATTTAATAATTTTTTTTTTTTTTATTTATTATTAATGGTAAAAATTGTATATTAATGATACAGGAAATAAATAATGAGGAGCGGAAGTCCAGCAACATCCTAAATGTGTTGAAAATAATCGAAATATTCATATAAAGTGACAATGAGGACACGTTATCTCGTGTCCGGCATCATATTTTTTTCCCCCACAAGTTTTTTTTTTTTTTTTTTAATCAATTACAACAGAGGATTATTTCCAGAATTGTCCTCATTCGACCAAATAGTTAATGGTCCGTCGCGGGTGCAGCAGCCACGAGGGCGAAAAAAATCTCTTTCGGTAAGTAATTTTTTTTTTCCTTTTTTTGCACAAATACGCTTTTCCCCGTTATTATTTTTTTTTCTTGTCCAGTGAAAAAGGACAAGGACCTCCGGGAGAGAGATAAAGATAGGGTTATCGTGACACACATCGGAATCAAGGGAGGTAGATTCTCTTTTCATTTAGTTCCAACCCTTAACTTGGTGCAAACTCTTTGACAACCCTTATTTCCCCTTTCTAATTCAGTGAACCGTACTGTTTCAAAATAACTCTGCTATCCACACCTTCCTTTTACTCTTCGATGGTTCTTTTAACACAGTTCCCGAGTTTCCTAATGATTTAAAGCTACCTTTATCTCAATCAAGACTTACTTATTTGTGAAATTCGCATGTGTATTCATTATAATATACGCCGTTTTGGAGGGAGCTTTTTTTTTTTCTTTTTGTTTCCATTTTTTTTTTGCTGGTGAAATCGGGAGTGAGAAAGTTAGCCAACTGTGATTTTAAATTGGGGGATTATTACCAACTGTATCTTGAGAATTTTACCGGTAGGTAAAATCGCTGGGTTTATTACGTGTATTACACATCTGATTAATTTCATTTTGAAAAAGATTTTTTGATACGAAAAATGATAACTTCCAAGAACTTTTAGATAAGATAAAGGTGTTCGTTCGGTTGTGAAAAATCAGGAGTGTTAAAATTTAGACTTTTATCCTGTTTTAGTTGGTTTATATCGGGTGGATTGTAAAAATAAGTCAAAACTGACATACACTCTTGTCTTGTGACAAAATATTTTACGAAAAGTGATGCATAAAGTGAAAAAAAAATTTTGCAAAATAAATGCAAAACATTTATATAAAAAATGTATTATTTTTGTATTAATTATACAAAAATTTGGACATGCATACTTCTGACAATTTATGCATATTTTTTAAGCACCAAAATTTGAATATGCATAAATTTTACAAAATTTATGCCTAGTTTTTTGAAGCATGAAAATTTGGATGTGCATGTTTTTTGCTTAATTTATGCATATAATTTTTTAAATCATAAAGCAGGAAAATTTGCAAATATTACTCCGTTCAACTTTTTCTCCCGTTTTATGCATACTTAATTATTTATGATTTATACATAATCATAAATAATTTATACATATACATTTGAAGATAAAATTTTTTTCCGATAAAAAAGGTCCAGTTCTTTATACATAATTCATGCATTTTTTATGTATGTCTGATTTTTTTATATAATTTATACATGATTCTTATATAATTTATGATCTCTTTTTCGTACGAGGGCTACTCTTAAAATACTATTTCAAACTTGATGTATTTTTTTCTTTCTGATTACACGAATAAAAATGAATACAACCCCCAACGTAGTGGTGTGTTGGATAAATTAAATTAAAAATGAATATTTTCGTTGTGAAACGTCAGATATGGCAAAACCCCTCTTCCCCTCATAGGTGCTGATGTAATAGTTGAATGGCCCCTTATCTCAAGCTGTACACAATTCAAGTAATGACGTTCCCAGATAGCAGTCTATCCGGTCCCCAGGACGTCTTTAGGACGTCATGAGGATATTTATTGGACGTCCATTGGATTTACCTATGTCCGCACTAGGGTGTCTCTACCGCAGTCAATGACGGAATTCTAATGGTGCCGCCCCCTAAAATATTCCCAAATAATTCAAAAATAACGTGTGCAAAGTTTAAAGCCTCCACCTAAACGCGAAGTGGTGCCTGTAGCAACGTCATTTTTCCCATTTAAAATACATAGGAAATTTTCTTATTTTACTTTTAATTTTTTTTCTCAGTAAATAGCTAGTCGAAAAATCGGCCGTTGGTCCAAATTATTACTTATATATGTGCCTTTGAATCTAGGTGCCAAAAACTCGTTCAACTTTTTTTACGTTCATAGGGGGGGACCTTCAAAATAGTGATATACCCCCCGATGGAGGAAAAAGAGTTAAACGGACTTTTTTTGTACCTAGATTCAAAGGCACATATATAGGTAATAATTTGGACTAGCGGCCGATTTTTCGACTAGCTATTTACTGAGAAAAATAAATAAAAAATAAAATAAGAAAATTTTCCATGTATTTTAAATGGGAAAAATGACGTTGCTACAGCCACCACTTCGCGTTTAGGTGGAGGCCTTAAACTTTGCACACGTTATTTTTGAATTATTTGAGGATATTTTAGACGGCGGCACCATTAGAATTCAGTCATTGGCTGCGGAAGAGCCACCCTAGTCCGCACAGATCCTTTGGGCGTCCTATGAGTATCCCGAGGATTTCGAATTCCTGTGGTTATCTAATAGAGAATCCACAGGATGTGCAATGACCTGAAAATGCAATCTGGGTTCTTTTAATTTCGTCTCCGATCAGCAGAAGATAGGCCTTCCTTTACGGAGGGTGTCAGTTTTAAAGTCATTTTTTTCTTCACTATTAAAAAGAATACGTATTCTGCATTAGTTTTAATTTACTTCTTTCTCTATCGGAGCAACTTCGCTTGAAAAAAAGAAAAATGTTTTGAGCAAGCTCTGTCTTGTAACAAAATAGAAATGTTCCATGACAAAATGTTCGCGGTGACGGACAGGTTCTTTCTTGACAAGATACTTATCGCTTTCGCATAATTTTTACAAAAATGTTTTGTCTCAATCCATTTTTGCTTTCGCATTAACCATTTTTTTTTCTATGAGTTCTCCGACCAAATCAACTGGCCATTTCAAACTAATCATAAGATTCTCTTCTTACGGTGCCATACCTGTGTCCAGGCGTAGGCGACCATCAATGAGACTTTTATATTCGTCTCTATCGGGGGCAATCCTGAAGAGCTCCTCGACACTTAAGCCGGTCCAAGCTCTTAAATTACGCAACCACGATAAGTTCTTCCGGCCTATTCTCCTTTTTCCTTCGATATGCCCCTGAATGATCGTCTTCAGAAGCTCATATTTAGGTCCTCTCAGAAAATGACCGAAGTATTCCAACTTCCGTCGTTTTACGATTTGCAAAACTTCTCTCTCCCTACGCAATCTTCGCAAAACCTCGTCGTTGGTTACCCGATCGACCCATGAAATTCGAAGGATTCTACGGTAACACCACAATCTAAAGCTTCAAGTCGATTCATCATGGAAACTTTGAGAGTCCAGGTCTCGCATCCATAAAAAAGAGTTGACCAAACATAGCACCGGAGAACCTTAAGACGTACGGATAATTTTAAAGACCGACAACATAACACATTCCTCATACGCATAAATGCCGACCTGGCAATTTCAATTCGAGCTCGGATTTCCTCGTCGGGGTCCGCTGTCTCATTCAGCCAAGAGCCTAAATACTTGTGATGGGTTACGCGGTCTATGTCCTTCCTCGGATTCTCAAATTTACCGCACCTACATCATTTTTGCTTACGACCATGAACTTCGTTTTCTCGATGTTTATGGTTAACCCATACCTGGCACACGCCTCATCAACAGCATCAACCAACGCCTGTAGATCTTCGATACTTTCCGCTAGAAGATCCGAATCGTCAGCATAACGAACATCGCTGATCGTTTCGCCTCCGATACGGACTCCTTCTTTGCAATTCTCAAGAGCCTCAAGAAAAACCACTTCTGAATAAACATTGAAAAGTGCTGGTGAAAGCACACAACCTTGTCGAACGCCGCGTTTGATGGGTACGCGGTTGGTTTCCCCGCAACCGTCGACCCTAACTACTGCCGACTGATCCCAGTAAAGATTTTTCAGAAGCCTTATATCTCGATCATCTAACCCTATCCGATGCATTGCTTCGATCAGCTGAGTATGTTGTACCCGATCAAAAGCTTTCTCAAAATCGATGAAGCATATAAAAACCGGTTTTTGGAATTCCTTGCATCTCTGCAGTAAGACGTTCATGCAGAACAACGCTTCTCTAGTTCCTAAACCACCACGGAAACCGAATTGCGATTTACTCATTATACTTTCGCAGCGAGCATGAATTCGAGCCTGAATAACCCGCAGTAGGATTTTCAAGGAATGGCTCATCAAGCTAATAAGGCGAAAATGAGAGCACCTCGTCGGCTTACTTTTCTTAGGTAGTGGGATAAACGTTGATTGGGTCCATTCAGAGGGGATTTCACCAGTCTCATAGATACGATTAAATAATGCCGTTAGCAGCCGAATTCCTTCCTCGTCGAGAAGTTTTAATAATTCGACCGGTATTTCGTCTGGTCCAGGAGCTTTTCGATTCCTGGCCTTTCGAATTACGGCTTCTACTTCAGAAACGAGAATTTTCGGTCCCGTCATCGGTTCGTTATATTGAATTTGCGGTTCTTCGCGATCCGAATCGAAAAGGGATTTGATATAATTTGCCCATTCGGTGCGCAGATCATCAGGTTCAAGAAGATACCTGCCGTTCTCATCACGTAACGCGGCAGGAGTGCGAGATTCGACGAAGCCACAAGTTCGTTTGATTTCCTTGTGGAGATGGAAATCATCGTGCAACGCCTGTAGACGTTCGATTCCTTGCACGACTTTTCCAGATGAGCTTCTCTAGCTTTCGCGATTTCCCTCTTGATAAGCCGGTGAGTTGCATTGTATTGCACCTTATCCTTATTTTTGAAGGATCGTCTTAGCTCCATAAGATCTAAAATTTCGTCCGTCATCCACTCTTTCTTCTTGACTCGTTTCGGGCTGGTAAGATGTTTCTCGCTCGCTCGAGTTATAACCGATTTGATCTTATTCCACCCTGCATCCACACTGTCATTAACCAATTCTTCTGGTTGGATTGCTGCTAAACCAGAGTTAATACCTTTTTGCAGAGCTTCTCTGGTCTCAGATGATTGTAGGCCTTCCAGATTGAACCTCGGACGCTTGCAACCAACAACCCCTTTTTTCAAACGCAACTTCATACCTGCACATAACAGGTTATGGTCGGAATTTACGTCTGCCCCGGGGTACGTTTTCGCATACCGTACAATATTCCTAAAACGCTGATTGGTTAAGATAAAGTCGATTTGGTTCCGAACAATTCGCCCATTGTGACCGTCCAGCGGAGATTTCCAAGTATACAAGCGTCGCTTGGGAAGCTGAAACCAAGTATTTTGGATCACCATTTCATTTTCTATGCAAAACTGCACTAGGCGATCCCCTCTTTCATTCCTCTCACCCAGACCGAACGAACCTGTAACTTTATTTGTGGGAGTATCTCCGACTTTCGCATTAAAATCCCCCATTATAATAACAATTTCGGAGCTTTTAACATACGAAAGGGCCTCAGTAACCTGCTCATAGAACTCCTCTATTTCATTATCGTCTTTATCAGCAGTGGGAGCATACACCTGAACAATATTTATATTGACAGGGCCATAAAGCTGTAGCAACATAACTCGCTCTGAAAAGAATATGTGGTTTTTCACCGATTGTGCCAGACTATCTTCTAAGATAACTGCCACACCGTTTCGATGAACATCTTTCGGAGAACCAGAGTAATAAATCGTATATCCATCCGACTTGATGATACCGGATTCGGACCATCGGATTTCACATGCCCCAAGAATTTGGATATTCATCCGTTTCATCTCTTTAGTGAGATTACGTAATTTACCCCCTTCATAAAGGGTTCTAACATTCCACGTCGCTATCCTGTGAACATTCATCATTTTGAACCGGGCGATTCTTAGCACCCCTGTCCCATTTAAGGGACGCCCGTACTCGGGGCCGTTTTTTGAGTTTGTCTTCATGATGGCTGTTCTAAGGAAAATAGATAAGATGCAGTGGTATCCCTCTGGCCTTCTGCAAATCGCAGTACTGCAACCGCCCTCAACAAATCAAAAGATTGCCCTCAACGCTTGCAGAAATCCGGTAATAGGCCGCTGCAGGAATACGATCCTGACGCCCTATCCCGGTACTAGCGGCTACTGCTCCCCTCCGCTAGCTCATAACCCTGAGAAGGGAGCTCACCTTTAAACGGGGTAGAGGCGCCACTCCCTAATGGATCCGTTGGTACAGATCCACGGATACCCCAAATCATAAGATATAAGGACTTTAATGTACTCTTTCCTAACTTCTTAGTCTCTCTAGGATTAATTTTGAAATTGGAAGTTGATCCTTCATGGTTAATTCGTGAACAGGGTGACGGAGAAGTTGTTCATTGACGGACACGCTGATGATATATAAATAAATAAATAAATAAATAAATAAATAAAATAAATGATGGATAAGTTCAGACCAAACAATTTTGATTGCTTGCCCATACCCAGCGAACAAGATGCAGGGATCCGAAGCCGGTAAAAATTGGTTGGAGCCGACGCCGGCATCGGGGGCGAAATATCAAAAGTGCTGCAGCTGGCGCCAGCGCCGGTATCGGAATAGCAAAATTTTTGCCGCTGGTGCTGGTACCGGAGTCGATTCCAGCATCGGTGCCAGCACCACCATCAATTTTGTCAAATTTTTTTTTTTTTTTACTAGGAAAAAAAAAATTGTTACGTCAACATTGTAGTGCCGGTTAATACAATCGGATACTTAATATGATCAAAACTCGTGGTTTTTCTCAATTATATTCAGCATTGCCATCGGGTTTTAATTACAAGACCGGTTTAAAATAAATTAAGTTCAAAATAAATTATCTAGCACTGGCACCAGCTAAATTATCTAGCATCGGCTTCGGACCCCTGAAAAGATGGCGTTCTCCGTACGCAATTTTCGTAAAATCCACCGTAAAACGACGTCGTATTCACGTCGATTTAACGAAATCTGCGTATGGTGACGAAACGAGGACGTCATATTTCTGGCAGGTTACGCAATCAAATGATTGAAGAGATTTTAAGCAGAAAATATGCGATGGACGGAAGCTGAAATTTTGACGTCAGGTATGGCAAACTTCCAGCTCCCCCTTCCTTAGCAAAAGTCAACATTTTAAAGAACCCCTCCATAATGAACCTAATTACTTCCAATCAAAAGAAAAAATAAATAATTTTATTACTGATATTGAGGCGCGTTACAATTCGAAACTCTAAAACGAAACTTAAAAAGACAAACCATCAAAATATTACAGTTGAAGTTAAAAAAAAAAAAAAAAAAAAAAAAACTTAATGTGCAAGACTGCAACTATGGAATTCGACTATTAAATTGAACGAGTATATAATTATTGTACTTTTCAAAATAAGTCACTTCCTGAGGGTCCATAACTTTGCTTTGAAATAGTTTGCACTGTTTTAAGTGTTGCGATCCGTGAAGAATAGGAAGCAGACATGAATTTAAATGCTCTTAATCAGACCACTATTTAAAAAAATCATATATATTTTCTTCTTCATTAACTTTTACATTAAAAACCAGAGGGAAAAAAAAGAAAGAAACTCAACAAAATTTTCCAAAAATAAAACCGGAAGCAAGGGTAATCTTTATATTAACATAATTCACGGTGGGGAAGATTTTAGATATGCGAAGTTTATCTAGGCAGCCTTGAATTATAGGATCCATGTGCAGGACAAATGAAAAAAAAAAAAATCTAAATGAATGCATCAATGAGATCGATAGAGAAGAGATATGACGTCACAAAACGGATATGACATGGTTACACATGAGGTATTCAAATACACCCATGGTTTAGATTACCCGGTCAATTGTAATCCGCATTTCGGTATGGGTTTCGCGGATGTGAACATCAAAAATTTTCGGGGAAGTAATAAATTACGAGAAAAAAAAGGTTAAGATCCGAGCCAATGGAAAGGTAAGTTAATTTTTTTTCCTTCTTCGTTTTCGAAAAAAAAAAAAAAGGTTTATTCAGAAAGTAATAAAACCGAATTTGAAAAGTACTTGTGTTCGGAACGTCAATTCAAGTGATGTCGTGCTCGTGCAGCTAATTGACTTTTTCTCTTTTTTCTTGAAATCCGTTTTTTTTTTATCATCACCATCATTTTTAGTTCTTTTTTCGCGGGATAGAAAGAACAATAAGGGAATTTTAAGATGAGAAGTGTTACCGATTAGCACAAAGGTTTGTCCATTTTTGGACTAGTGGTTGTCAGGGAAAAGTGAATAATGCCGAAATTTCACGCTAAACCATGTTCCAGTAACATGTTACGGTAACATGGTTCTCAACATGTTGCAGAGTTAGAAACATGTGGCCAACGTGTTTCTGAATGTATTGTAGCATAGAAACATTTAGCGCAACAATTACAAATTTTTTGTAATTGTGGAGGCGAAAAACTGAATGCATCCCTTCATTTTAATATCAAAGAGTATGCTCTGTGTTTCTCCATTGAAGAATTAATTGGAGGATACAATTAATTGCACTACCGGAAATTCTGTATATTTTTGGACTTTTTTTCTGCTACCACTTTTTTTCCGTTTTCATTATTTTATGCTTAGATAATAGAATCCTTAGATAGGACAATAGCGTCAGAAAATGTTCATATGGGCATCCATAAGCTAAACACGAGGTAGGCTCAATTTTTTCGGACCAAAACAAACAATGTAAATAGAATAGGAATGTCCGATCAATGAATTCTATTATCTAAGATTTTTTGTGTTCGAAACAATAAAAAGTGGTAACAGAAGAAAAAAGTCCAAAAATATACGGCATTTTCGGTGGTGCAATTAATTGTACCCTCCAATTAATTGTTCAATGGAGACAGGACTATAATGTAAATTTGCCTATCCACGAAGATTTAAGTACATTATTTTTTTATTTATATTTATTTTTGATTAACTGTTGTATATTGTCAGATAACAATATTGCGAACTTTAGAATTCTTTCGGTCGCACTTCCTAATTTTTTTTCCTTTTGGTTTAAAAAGAAATCCTGTAAAATTTTAGCGCTCTACGATAAGTCTAAACCGCGCTGCACGAACCCCCCGTATTAACCATATAACTAAAATAGGGCCAAGTTCCACTGGTCGGGTCCTTGCATTGCCTGTTTTCTAAATGAAAATATTGTTCCTTACGTATTTTGATCTGAGGAACTCAAATCTGCGATCGAAATTTTAATAGCTTTTACCGTTTTTGATTTATTCAAGTGCTAACTTTTTGGCCATAATTTTGCTGAGCTTAACTTTAATTTAATTCTTAAAAAATTTTAAATTTGATATCCTGGTCCTATAATACATCTTTTCTGATTAATTTTCGATGTTAAATTACCTGAAGAGTACTTAAAATCGTCCATCTACTTTTGTTTTTATAATATAAACCAAAAATCAAAAAATTTGAATATTTTTCTTAAATTTTCATAAAAATTATAATTTTTTCAAAAATAGTAAGCATTAGAAGATTTTCGCTCTCAGTTCTGGATTCAGTCTCGAAAATTGATCAGAAAAGATGTATTATAGGACCAGGATATCAAATTTAAAATTTTTTAAGAATTAAATGAAAGTTTAGCTGAGCAAAATTATGGCCAAAAAATTAGCATATTAATTTTAGAAAACGGGCAATGCCAGGACCCGACCAGTGGAACTTGGTCCTATTTAATCTATACGGTTAAAACGAGGGGTTCGTACAGCACGGTTTAGACTTATCGTAGAGCGTTAAAATTTTACAGGTTTTCTTTTCAAACCATAAGGAAAAAAAATTAGGGGGTGCGACCGAAAGAATTCCAAAGTTTGCAAAAGAAGGGACGGTCTAGTCTCCATTGGCCAATTAATCGAAGGGCACAATTAATTGAACCCCGGAAATACTGTACATTTTTGGTCTTTTTCCTTCTGCTACAACGTTTTTTATTGTTTCGATTATTTTTTCGAACGTTGAAAATAATGAAAAAAAAAAAAAAAAAAAAAAAAAAAAAGTGCTAGCAGAAGAAAAAGCCAAAAAATATACACCATGTCTGGTGGCACAAATTAGTTGTACCCTCCAATTAATTGTCCAATGGAGACAGAGCATAATTTACTTGCAAAAACTTAATTTTTTTATTGCTCATTTAATTTAAATACTGTCTAAAAATTTTAAAAATACTGCCGCATTAAATGCAAGCCATAATAAATGCTTTCATTTAAAGCCAATCATTTTTTCTTGATTAAAGGTTCATACGAGAAAAAAAAAACAGGTAAATTTTTCAAGGAATAAATCTGGTCCCTATGCTGAATTACATAAAATCGCGAAGAACGTTATTTGCTTCGTAAATGATTGACTCCCCTTTAGAAAAAGATACTAAAAAAAAAGGGGGGTGATGTGGAAATTCATGGGGCCTATATTCGTTTTTCCTTCATTACGTTGCAAAATCAAAAACGTTCATCTCCCGTTATTTAAAGCAAAAGGAAAAAAAAATTCCAACCGTAAACGTTAAAAAAAAAAAAAAAAGCAGTGAAAGTTGTGGCTGTTTTCGATTAAGCCTTAAAAATTTTTTTTATGATGTCCTAACACCCAATCTGATGGATCGTATAAAAACGGTTCGGGTTAATCGATTTGATTTTCTTTCGAAAAACCGAAAGAAAAGAAGAAAAAAAAAGATAAAAAAGATTGGAAGTATTTTCTTATTCGTTTCTGCAACGTCGGGCATATTTTATTTTCTGGAATAAAGAAATTCCGTCAATCAAGGGGACCGGGTACCGGAAACGGAAACTTACCCTATAACCCAATCGAAAAACGGCACATATGAACTTTCAGAATTGTCCTGAACATGATAAAAAAAAAAAAAAAAAAAAATCTTAGCTTACATTTTTATAATGCATGACGGGGGAACTTGTGTTGAGCTTAGGAAACAAGTCGAAATTTCCGGTAACGAAAACGAAGTAATCTGGAAGAAAATCTTATGAAAAGGTCGGACAACTTCGATAAAAATGTTTTAGCTATCACTTTTTTTTTTCTTTCCTTTCTTTTTTTTTCCTTTTTTTCTTCCTCGAGATGTGAAAATTCACCGGGATAGACTCGCTCGACTTGGAGACTGTATTATCAACCCCCTATCACCTTTTTTCCCCCCTGTTAAAAGGGAATAACTTCCATTTTTCCCATTATTAGCCATTGTAAGTAAGGATATAACTTTATCCTTTTTTTTTTTTTTTTTTTTTATTCTTTTCAAAAATCGGCGACGTCTTTAGCTTACGAAAAGGATTAGAAGAACATATATCTTTTTTTTTTTTTTCTTCGTGGGAAGAGAAAAAAAAAGGGGTAAGTTTTTTATTTTTTACTCATTATTATTTTTTTTCCTCCCACAAAAGAAGAAAAAAAAAGGAGATACTTAATTAACAGAATTTTAATAATCGAATTCAACAGCGCGCGAGCAACGAAATAAATCCGATTGTAGGGAATGGAAATTAATAACTGAATAATCCATTTAAATATGATAATGAAGAGTTAGTTGTGTGGCCATCGATTGTAACAATTGACTTTCTACGTGGATTCATTTAGACTCCTGCATTACAAATGGGTCGCGGTGAAAAGGATGGAGGGGGGGATTTGGAGAGGGTGGTTTTTGAAATGAGGAAAGCAGGAGTTAGGATTTTCGAAACAGACCGGTGGTTAATATTGTTACTGATTTCATTGCCGTTTGTTTCTCCCTCATTTCAATTACGTGATTTCTTTTTAGAGAGGAAAAAAAAAAAAAAAAAAGCGAAATGGAAGATGGAAAGCGATGAATTTCCGAACTTGGACAGTGTTTGCGATTGTCTTTTTAATGTTCGTATTTTCAAACGAAATATTTGCAGGGAAAATTGGTTTTTCTACTTTTTGAATTTTTACCTGTAAGATGATAATGACATTTTTTTCTCATGGTTTTCTTGTAAATTTTGGCCTGGTACAAATATTTTTACTTTTATTTATATATATATGGTATTTATATTTGGTACAAATATCATTATTTGTGGACCCCCAGGATAGCAGCCTCCAATATTGGATTATAAACGATCGATCAAGAAATAAATCATTCGGAATTATAAATCTGTGCGGAAAAAATATGTTTTCTTTATTAAACAAGATAAGGACTACGTCCAAAACTAATAATATGTCAATTTGTTTATCTTTCTTTTTCGCTTTCTTATTTAATCTTCAAAAATTAAAAAAAAAAAAAATCGAGGGAAGATATCAGGGGTCCGAAGCTTGGACATTTTAACCGATGCCGATGCTAGCATCGGCATCGAATTTTTTTCAAAGTCGAAATCGGCGTCGGCGTCGGCATCGGCATCGGCAGCGGCATCGGCATCGGTGCCGGTACCAGCACTGACGTCGGAATTAAAAATTCGAGATATGTGATTTCACAATTAATTTATATTTTGAAAAAAAAAAAAAACGAACAAACAAAACTGCTCTAAGGTAAATCATAAAAAATAAAATAAAAGAAAATAAAATCAAATCAAAAAGAATGGCTCTAAAATTTTTATCTGATTAAAAAATCGGTACATTGGGTATAACAGATGCCGGCATCGGATGAGATCGATGCTTGGTGGCATCGGCATCAGCATCGGGTGGTCGATGCTGGAATCGGCATCGGCATCGGAAATAAAACAGATAAAATGGCATCGGCGTCGACCCGAAATTTTAGCTGGCCGCGGCCGGCTTCGGCATCGGCATCGGCTTCGGACCCCTGGAAGATATTGCTCCCGCACAAAAACTGACATCTTTTCAAACATCCTAGATGTTTGAAAAAATTTATCTAAAATTTTATGAAATGTTGGTTTCAAAAAATATTTTTTTTAAAAATGTTTTTTCAATAAAATTTAAATAGATTTTTTTAATAATCAAAAATAATCGAAAATTTCGTTACAAAAAATGTTAGTGATTCCCCTAAATCCTCCAAGCTCTAATATTAGTTCACGTGGCCCCCTTTTTCAATAATTTTATCAAAAATCTAAAAAAATTACTAAAAATTTTCCCTTCCCGTACAAAAAAGAGATGCATAAAATATGTAAATTTTTTGCAAAATATATAGAAAAAATTTATATTAATTTTGTGTAAAATATTTTCAATTTTGTGTAATTTATACAAAAATTTGGACATAAATGATTTATATATAATTTATGTATAATTTACATGTAATTATATATATAATTTTTCGTTGAAAAAGTTAATGTTTCTTGTACATAATTTATGCATAATCATCCCCGAGGATAAAAAAATTCGTTAAAAACGTTAAAGTTTTTTATGCGTAATTTATGTATAATCATATTGTAGAATAAAAAAATGTAAGTTCTTTATACATAATTCATGCATTTTTTATGTATGTCCAATTTTTTGTATATTTTATGTACAATTTTTGTATAAATAATATAAGTTTTATGCATCCCTTTTTCGTACGGGTTTTTTCTAAAAATTTACAATATTTTGTGAAAAATTTTATTATAAATCATTGATAATTTTTTTTTTGCCCCCTTCAAACTGTGGCATGCCTCTACGCCATAAGACATATTTTTACTCCCAAAAAAAAAAAAAAAAAACTTAAGTGATGCCCCTGCGTACTTCTAAAATAAAATCCCTAAATACTTTATCTGCTTACAACGTTTTCCCATGTAATACACTCCTTCTTCTTGATCCCTAGAAGATAGTCTAACACTTTTGGACTTAAGACAAGAGGCAAGACTTTAGAGGCTACACTCAGAAAAAGAAAATAACTTGAACAAGTCTTGCCTCGCAACAAAACCGGATTGTTTCATAGCAAACCAAAAATGCTGACATTTTTTTTTTCTGTGTCGTGACAAGGCCTTAAAGAGCATCCATCATCGAGTATCGGGAGAGAGCCAAACTATAAATTATACCCCAAATACTTCTAAATCTGAATTATTTATCCACGACTTTTTAAAAAGGAATTTTACTGCATCACTTATTTCTATTTTGTTTGTTTTTATTTTTTTTTTAGAAATGAAAATGCAAGACACCCCGTAAAAACGTTTCCCGAAACAGGATTTTCAAATTTAAATTTCAATTAAAGTTAATCTTTTTTAGGGAAAACCTGAATTGAATTTTAAAATTTTTGTCGTGATTACCAGGGACTGCCCGCTCCGACATCTAGACCTAATTACTTTTTTAAAGTGATTTTCATCATTTCTCCCTTTAAAAGGTTCTTTCCGTCCGTCCAAGTCTCACTTTTTTTTTCTAATTCCTTTCGCCATTTTTCTCTTTCACAAAAAAAAAAAAAAAAAAAAAAAAAAAAAAAAAGACAAAAGGCGATTCATCGTTTGTGTCAAAGTCGAAAAAGGTTTATTTAGGTAGATGAATATCAGAAAGGAGTTTTCGGTTGCAAATCAAAAGGCTCTCAGTTGGATACCATAAATGGAAAATGATAATAAAAGGGGAGGAGGGGAGCGGAAAGGAGGGGAAGTCGATTTTCCTAAAATGCAATCGGGAATTTTTCCTCGGTTACCGCTTGGCAAAGTAAAAAAAAAACGTGCAACCGGGGCATTTCTAAAATTAATTACAGGACCGTCCACCAAAATGTCGAAAGTTTTCCTTAAGCTCCCTCTAACCCAATCCTTTCCGGATTTGAAATCCTTTATTAATTTTCAGCGAGAGAGAAGAGCGAGGGATGAATGTTAAAAAACGAGATTCAAAAAAAAAAAAAAATTTTTTTTTTTTTTTTTTTCGGACTTATTTTTTCTAATTGCTGAAATGACGTAAATATCGTTAACAAAACCGCATAGTGTTTAATATGACAAGCGATAAGTGAAAAAGTTGAAAATCGGGTTGAGAGGAGGGGATATCAAGAGGGAAGGAGGGGGAGGGAGTGGAGGGAAAGCGATGAATCGGGGCCGGGAGGGTGAGAAAACCGGTTTGAAGAAAATCGGAAAATGCAGCGACAGGAAGAGGAAATAGATGACAAGAAGAGGTGAGTTGAATGGGAGAGGGGGAAGGAAGCAAAAAGACGGGGAAAAGCGAGAGGAATAAGGTAGAAAGGGCGAAGGAAAGGGGGGGAGGAGGAGGAGGGAACAAATACGGTGAAGAGGAATCAACTGAAAGATAATTACAGACTGTTTGAGAATAAATTGACTCTTAAATGGAATTCATCATCGAAGCTTATTACAACACTTACAAAAAAAAGAGAAGAAGAAAAAGAAAAGATTTGTAAAAAAAAAAAAAAAAAAAATTGGCGCGAATTTATAAAAAAAAAAAAAAAAAAAAAAAAAAATCCCCACTTTTTTTCTATCCAATTCTCACTCTTCCGATTTTCTCTCGAATGACCAATATCCCGAAAAAAAAAAAAATGAAAAAGAAAAAAAAATAGTCGGAAAAGTGTATATAATATATATATAAAAAGAGATGAACTTGTATTGGACGGAATGGGATACGTAAAAGGTGGGGAGGTTTGTCGAAAGTAGAAGGGTGCAAAACAGAAAGGGTTCCAAAGAGAATTGACAGTATATCCGTGAGCGCTGTAGTGAAAGCATTTCACTCAAGATACCTATAAACGTTCTCTTATTTAGTGTGCTCATCATCGCATCTTAACTTTGTAAGTTTTTTTTTTTTTGCTTTTTAAAAAATTTCCTTTAACTTGATTTTTTTTCTAGCAGTGTTTTTTGTTACACGTGGATTTTTCTTTTTCCAATAATTTTTTTTTTCTCCCTTTTCAAAAAAGGTATTTTCTAGGTCATCTTTATGAATCGTTCTTTTCGTCAACCGGGTTTCCTTCTCGATGACGTCACAATACGAACTTTTTTTCGAAAAAAAAAAAAAATAAATAAGTAAAAAAGAGAAAAAAAATGAGAATGAAAAATCAAAAAAGAAAACTTTCCTTCTTCTTTTTGTTTTTAACAATAGAATTATGTTAATAATCTTTTCTGGGAAGAAACTTTTCAAAACGATTGTTTTCCACGTGGAAATAAAAATAAAGTAAAAAAATTTTAACATCGTTAAAATTTTTTCTTTTTTTTGTTCTCGAATTTTTTTTTTTTTTTAATGCGTTTTTGTTTACTGTAATTTTTGTGCTGACGGGATTGCATTTTTTACTAAAAAACATGTAAGCGAGGTGTTAAAATTACAAATAGGCCTAGATTTTAAATTGATGACCGGATTTCCCGCAAATTTAATCTTAATAGCACCCCGGAGGCAACAAGTCTACCCTTTGGATTGGAATCTTAAACGCAAAGTTGTTATTCTCGGGATTAGGATTTTCAAGTGGGAAAGATTTATATAAAGTTTATAGGGTATTTAATTTATTGTCGCTCGGATTTATCGGTTAAAAAAAAAAAAAAAAAAAAAAAAATTGTGAATTGGAGTGAACTTCTGCTATCTCCATCTTCATTTAATTAATTCACTATTCAAAAAATTATAGGAAAAAAGGTACACTGAATTCAAAAACTTTTTTTATATGAGAATATATCTTAAGGGACTCCTTAAAGTACCGCTCTTATAATTATTTAATTTAACACTTTCGGGCAAAGATCCGGGAGCTGCGCCCACATAACCCCGGTTTTTTGTAAATTCGAAAATTGCATCAAATTGTAATCGTCAAGTTATGTTAGGCCAGTTTGGAAAATTTTTCAAAATAATTGGTTGAAACCGTAACAAACGATTGTTGCTTTTAGTTTTAAATACTGCAGTTAGAAGGTGCATATATTTAAATGCACGGAATTTTCTTTTATAAAATCACTAATTCAGGGATTTCAAAATTGCATGGGATTCAGTTGCATGTGCTTTATGTTATACATTTAAAAATTGTTCTGGGTTAACTCCTTCTTCCCCGAATTTTATTTGGAAAAGAACATGTTTTTTGAATTATATTGCAAAATAATTTTGCTGGCAAAAACTTGAAATTAAGTAAAAGGCACTTGTCTCCAAATCTTCCTGGCCAATTAATCGAAAGGTACAATTAAATGTACCACCGGAAATGCTGTATATTTTTGGACTTTTTTCTTCTGCTATCACTTTTTTTAATGTTTTGATTATTTTTTCGAACACTAAAAATAATGAAAAAGAAAAAAAAAAAAAAAAAAGTGGTAGCAGAAGAAATAAGTCCAAAAATATCCAGCATTTCCGGTTGTACAATTAATTCTACCCTCCCAATTAATTGCCCAATGAAGACAGGCAACTCATCTCAGAAAATATGTGGCTTTAGGCACGCCCGAAAAAAATTTTTATATTTAGACCTATTAAGCAAAAAAAAAAAAAAAAAAAAAAAAAAAAAAAAGATTTTTTTAAATTTTTATAAAAAATACCCCAGATTCTTTACCCTAACCAGAAGCCTTAAATTTTTACATTTCCGTTTCTTCACAAGTTTTACATTTTTCACAAATTTTACCTCGAAATTAAATAATTATGAAAACAATTTGATAGCAAAAAGAAGCCTGCGTATATTTTGCAAGTGAATTTACATAAAAGTTTTTACCGCGCTGAATCAGAAAAATTCGGCATGGTCATGTTAGTTACCCCTAGAGAGAAAAATTGTAATGTTTAAGTGAGGAATCGTCATCTAAAACTTTAAAAATATTTTTGACGTTTTTTTTAGCAGATTTTCCGCCTCCCTAAAGCCCCATGGTGCTAGATCAGTTTTTGACGGACACTTCAACTGCAGTATTTAACTTTAAAAAAACCTGCGTTAAGTCGGACAGCTCCTCATCTGTCCGATTTAACGCAGGTTTTTTTTTTCTTTCTTAATGAATTTGTAGGATTATTAAGAGGAAGCTTCAGTACATACCGGAGGAAATGGCTATTCGGTCCAATACCGGTACTCGATTTACAAGTTAAATTAGGTATCTTGTATCCTTGAATTTTTAGAGCAAGTTTCAACTTGTCTGAAGTATGTGTGCAACAGGAAAATAATTTAAAAAAATGTGAGATCGAAAAACTTTGATTTCCGAACTTTGTATTCCGGGTTCGTATTGGGACAAGTTGAAACAAGTACCAAAAATACTAGAATAAGTCCAAGAATAAGTCAAAGAAGTTCGTTAGATCCTTAATTCGTTTTTCTTCTGAGTCCGTGTCTATTAATTCATAAACTAACAGAAGTTCACTGATCAGATTCGGCCGGTTTACTTTTTAAAACCAATTACTGTTGGCGGGATAAACTAATTAAAAAATTGCGTTTTGTTGGTTTCGTTTCCAAATAATTTCAACCTTTATAAAACATTGAAAAAAAAAAAAAAAATTTTTTTTTAAAGTTACGAATAACCCGAAACCTGAAAAATCGACTATTGGTTTATTAAATCGTTAACTTATTTTTGGCCGTATAAACTTAGTTGACCTCAGGTTTCTCATCAAGAGAAATGTTTGAATAGTTCGATACTAATTAACCCCTTCCCTCCCACGGGTACAGTAGAGTCACTATATAAAAAGGATTTTCGGATTAGGGTAATGAAAGGAAATATTTAGTGGTGTGTGAAATTTAATAACAGATTTCATTTGTTCCTGTTAAAAAAACGTAGTTTTACCAAATCCTTACATTATTTGTACCGAAAAATCTTTCAAAATGGAATGAAATCTAGGGTTAGGTGAAGATTTGATGAGTATTTTTTTGGCCACGTTAAGTTATGTTTGGTTTGTAAGTTCGGGCAGCAGTGCCATGCATCGAACTAGTCACTTCTTTTGTGAAAGGTCACTAAAAGTCACTTTTTTTAAGAAAAGTCACTGAAAGTCACTTTTTTGATAAATTGGTGGATTTTCAAAAATCTCCTCCATTAAAAAATTTTTATTCAACATTTGAAGTTGCTCAACGAAAGGTTTTTTTCACTAAAGGCCATCTTTAAAAATAATTTTATGTAAAGTTGCGAAACTTTTGATCTCAAATGTAGAATGATTAATCATTTATCATTTAATTTATAATTAAATTTTTGACTTCGTATAAAAAAGTATGATGTAAGGTCTTTTTATTAATTAAATTACAAATAAAATACTTAAAAATAAAAAGGACTGTAATTACTCACGTCTAATACGTTAAAAAAAATTGGATATACGTGTTTTAAGTCACTAAATTCTCTTCGTCAGGTCACTAAAAGCTGCTATTTAAATCATTTTAGGTCCCTAAAGTCACTAATTTTGATGGGCGAAATGAGTTCGATGCCTGCTCTGGCTAAAAGTGATCTTATCCCTTTAAGGACGATGACATCAAATTTGATGGCAGCATAGGAAGCTCTGATGAAAACAATTTCTGATATGACTCACATTCACTACCAAGGGGTTTTCGCGGTCGCTGATTTCAGATTGAAAATTCTTTCAAAAAAAAAATTTTTTATCTCCCAATCCAAGATTCCGAGGAAGCCTAAACCTGAAACTCCTGTAAATTACTTGCGCATAATTTGTTATGAAGCTGCCAAAGCTTTCCCTGTCCGAGTATCTTCACCATTCATTAGTAAAAAAATAGACCAGTTCTATGTCGCCTACGTTTAGCTTATGGAACTGAAAATCAGAACACATATTTACATTTGTTTGCTTCTGAAACTTGTGTAAGTAAAACACAGGCGTTATAAAAACCTCCCTTAATGTTTAACTCCTCTAAAATATCTGTTCTACGTCAGTAAAAACTATTTTTGATGCATTTTTTTGGAAATTCTTTTAATAAATTAAATTTTCAATTTAGGTGTAACACAGGTTGCATACTTAACTTAGCTAATGGCGCTTTCAAATTCTAATGTTATTTTCTTTTGTTTTAGAGCTTAAGGTTTATTTATACGAATACAACTTTAAAAAAATAATTTTCCGTCCATGGGGATGATTTTTCAAAATAGGCTCCCATCGTTAAAAGGTTAATCCGAAACCTTTTTTAAAGCTAATCAACCGTTATGTCCATTTTTGCAACTTATTTATTATCTTCAAATTATTGACAACGACTTATGGGAGAATAAAAAAAAAAAATTGAAATCAGTATTTAGAGGGAAGAAAAGTCACAGCATTTCATTTTGTGTCAAGAGTCCTAGAATTCATAAATTTTCGTAAAGCGAAACTTTAGTTGGCTGGGACGTCCCATCACTTTAAAACATCATCAACACGTCTTCTTCCTGTACGGTAAAGTTAAACGTGTCTCCGTCTATTGTTTTTTGACAGTATCTTGTACGACAACCGTGAGGAAATGCTTTTGTTACTCGTCCCCGCCAATAGATAAATAAAACAAAATCTGACATAGGGAAGGGGGGTGTAGAGGGGAAGGGAAAAAAACGTTTTTGAAGCTTTCTATAAAAGCGAAAATTTTCAGCTTTGTACATATAGTCTTTTTTGATTTCTAGTCGGAAAAATGTTCGACAAACTAAATAATATATACGTTACACGGTGTATCGATTTGATTTTAACTTTCGGAAAAAAAAATAATAATCTTGCCGGAAAATCAAAATCAAAAATCCCTTAAGAGAGTTTTTTCCTTTTTTTCTTTTTTTTCTTTTAACACGAATATGAAACTTGTTAACTACATGGAGGATAAGTTTTCTCTTTAAGCAAGGCAAGCATCGACTTTTTTTCATTTTTTTTTTCAAAAAAAATCCCAACGCGAAACCAAATAAACTTTAAGAAAACTAATTTCAAGAATAGATTGACTTGCGATTTTTTTTTCTTGTATCGAATGAGATTTCTTTTTTCACCCCCGATTTTTCACCCTTCCCTATGTAAGGGGGGGCACATTTTTACTTCTTTTTTGTTTATTGAACAAGTTTATAAAGTAAAGAAAGAACTGTACGCACTTTTCGAGAAAATGGTTAGGTACACGGTTTAAACCAACTCATTCAGTTGCGAGGGACAGAATCTTTGAGTGAATTATTCTTTGTTATTTTCTGGGCCTCAAAGCTCAACCATAACAATCAAATTTGACACTGTACTGGATATATTGTATATACGGTTTGGCTTTGAAGAAAAGAAACCAGCAATATTAGCGGCCTCATTTTTACCAAAATTTCAAAACTCAAAATTTGATTTTTGGACATAGCTTGATCAGATAGCAAAGTCTATCCAGTCTCGAGGACGTCCTCAGAACGTCATGAGGATATTTATTGGACGTCCATAGGATTTTCCTATGTCCGCACTGATCCAAAAAGCGTCCTATGGATGTCCCATGGATTTGGATATCCTGATGTGGATATCTAGTGGACAATGTGCAGGATGTCCAATAGATTGGAAATGCTATCTAGGTATAAATACATTCAAATATATATCGATAGAAAGGTCATTGAGAATCTCAGGGACTGGTTTGGTGTTGATTCCTTGAGTCTTTTTAGAGCGGCGGTTTCAAAAGTAAAAATCTGCCAGATGATAGCCAATCTCCGTCTCGGAGCCGGCACTTGAAAGAAGAAGAAGAAGAAGAAGAAGAAGAAAGATCATGCAAAGCACTATCTAATTTTCGATAAAAACTTCATTAATGTATGCAGGTTTTGAAAAATTAGTGAAATGATTCGATTGGAGTGTAGCTCTGTAAGGAGCTGAGACGTAAACACTCAGAAAGAAACAGAGAAATTATTTAGAGGCCTTCGAAATTTGGTGCTGGCGTAGGATACAAAAGATTAAATGGACAGACAGGGTGACAAACGAATAAGTATTGAGAGGGTTAGGAGGAAAGGACTATAATAAAGACGATAACGAGAAAGGAAAATTGGTTAGGGCACGTCTTGAGGAGGAATTGTCTACTACATGACGTGATAGAGGATAGGCTACAGACAGACGATACTCACGTAAGGCTGGCAGAAAAAAATACAAATATTAGACGACCTTAGGGAAAAAGGTAGTGTTGGGAATTAAAAGAGGAGGCAGAAGATAGAAGTAATTGGAGGGAACACTTCTCGATCCCGGCAAAAGCCTAAGACCTGCTTTCGGGCAGAATATAATTATTATTATTTTCGGAATTAGTTCTTTTGCTTTTTTTTTTTGCGATGAAAACGATTTTCAAATTGTCCTAGATGGTGGAAAACATAAAAAGGACGATTGTCAACGTTTATGTTTGTTTCGTGCGCGTTAAGCTACTCCATTGCTAGAAAATGTCTCACCATATGGCAGGTGTCTAGCACTACGGACTTCTGGATGCTTTCCGTCAAATTCTGAAGCTGCAGATCTTTTAGCTGTCTTATCATGGATTTTGGAATTATTCCAGTGGCCGAGATGATGATTGGATGAATCCTGACTTTTTTTCACCTTCACGAAGGTTATTACTATTATTATTATGCAGGTTCTGAAGATATTCTGGAAAAACTGTTTTTTTTAAAATGGGTGTTTTTCACCGTTTTTAGACCTGCTTTCAGGATTTTTTTTTCATCAGGAAAAAAAAACATAACCAGGTCCATTGGACATCCTATGGATTGTCCATTACATATGGACACATAGGATAACCAAATCCATGGGATATCCATAGGATGTCCAAAGACGCTCTTTGGATCAATGCGGACATACTACAATCCAATGGACATCTAATAAATATCCTCATGACGTCCTGAAGACGTTCTCGGGACTGAATAGACTTTGCTATCTGGGATGTTACTCTTAAAGCACGTCGATTTTTCGAAATGCGTCGAAAACCGAATTTTTATACTTAGAAAAATAATTTAATTAAAACGGAAATCTGCTGTTTACGAAATCGGTATCACCTGTAGAATAATTTTTAATTTTCTTTTGTCTTTATTCTCTTGATAAATTTAGAGGAAAGTAGAACCGATTTCACAGTTTCCAAAAATCTCTTTTTCTCTGTCCTAATTTTCCACCGTTTCGCTCAAGCGTGCAACAGATCGTGAAGGTGAAAAATCTTTGGGTATTGAAAGGCTGATGTTTCACGAGTGCCTGAACGTCTTTGATTTTAATTTTTGTTAAAAACGAAAAAATACATCCTGTCGGGCTGTAAATTATGAAAAAATTTTTCACTTTTATTTGTTTGGGAAGTCATAAAAATATTAATAGGAAATAAATTAAAAAAAAAAAAAAAAAAATTAAAAAAATTATTTTCGATCTTTTCGTTTACGATGCCGATCTCCGAAACTCTTCAATATTTTTTGGGGCAATTCTGATTCTGATACCAATTCCGATTCCGACTCGAAAACAAAAATTTAAGATTCCGATTCAGTTTTAAATTAAAAAATATTTCAGTGGTGGTGCCGATTCTGACTCTGATTCCGATATTCCAATTAACGATCGATTCCGTTAACGATTAAATTAACGATCTTAACGGCACCGCAGCCCTCGTTAAAAAGTTCATTTTTTTTTACACGAAAATAATAATAAAAACTTCAAAACAAAAAAAAAAAAGGAAGCAAAAAATTTATTAAGTTGTAGCCTAACGAATTCACATTCAAACCCTGCATCTTTTTCCCTAATAAAAATCGAGTTTAAATACTCTTATCGTAAATCAATGATCAGAAATCACGAACCAGGGACAAGAATAAGAAAAAAAAAAATCGCATCAAGCCCTTCAAAATCTTTCCGCGAAAAAGAAAATCCAGACCTCATTTCGTATTAAATATCATAATTGTATTGAAGTCAAAGAATATTGTTCGACATAGAACATTAATCAAGAAAGGTAAAACCATTTTGGATGGGATAGGATTATCTAGATTGGCGGGGGATGAAAAGCCGCTACGGGCGAGGGGTGGAAAATGGTAAAGGGGTGTAAAAAGGGAAGGAAACGGGCGGAAAAGGGGTAAGTTGTAGGGCTTTTCCAAGATTTTCTACTTTCGAGAATATTTCCAGTCCAGAATTAACATAATACCGGGGGTGATCATGTGTGCTTTTCTACATATATCCATACGCACATGGTTTTACGGGGATGATTCGGTCCGAAGAGGAAAAGTCACACGAGGGAATTAGGTGAAAAAAAAAAAAAGCTTTTTAATTTCTTGATGGGTAAGATGACCGAGTTTTGATGCGATTTCGGAAAACTAGATTATTTTCTTACGAGTCAGACGGGTTTACGGCTCGTTAAGGCGAAAACGATATATCTACCCCTTTTTTATTTCTCTCTTTTTCTCTCTCTTTCTCTCACGTTGCGTGTCTACGCTTTTGGGATTTATCGGATTAATAAGTGAAAGCGTGACAAGATAAGGTTAGGATGTCGAAGTTCAAAGTTAACCATTTTACATGTAGAATGTTCTGCATCCGAGATTAATCGTTTATGTTAAATGATTTGAGTGCGTGCAGAATAATTAGATTTTGGAGCGGATTTTAATTACGGTAGGAAAGACCGATTTATACGAAAACATCTTTATTTAAAAGAAAAAAAAAAGGTGATATATCCTAATAGTTGTCATCCCAAACGAATAAATTTTTAGATTTAAATAGAATCAGAAGGTCGCGTAGGTTCCCATCATATAAGCTGATGAACTGTCTCGGAAATTTATTTCTGGAAAAACGTCTTGGAAAAATTATATAAAGTGTGGAATATTCTTGGAATATTTCCGAAACAATAATAAAAATAGAAATCCAAGATTTTCTTTTACTACTACGACATAACGGTTGAGATAGTAAAAGATTTCTTGGATTTTTAATCATAAAATTTGCTTCGTTTAACTAGTTAATTACCGAAATGAAATCATCAAAAAAAGATTCAAAATACCAATTTTTTTTTTTTTTTTTTCAAAATTAATTGTTAAGTTGATATTCGAAGAAATCTAAATTGGCACAATTTTCGATTTTACATTTGAAGTGAAACTTCTTATGGCGAGCTTTGAGCTGAAGCTTGAAGGATGAGTCAATAACCATATAAGGAAAACTAAACGTGTTTGACCATTTTTAAAAATTTTCGTTTTCAAAACTAATCGCCAATTCTTTTGTGACTTGTGCTGGCCATATACACTGATAAAACGCTATTAGTAATTATTACTCATATTAAGGGTAGATGTATAATTACTAATAGGTTAGGGTTAATTTTTATACATATTATTAGTAATTTTTACCATAATAATATTGATTATGGTAAAAATTACTAATAATATGTATAAAAATTAACCCTAACCTATTAGTAATTATACATCTACCCTTAATATGAGTAATAATTACTAATAGCGTTTTATCAGTGCAATTTCAATTTCCAGAAAAAGGAGATCTCTTGAACAAGTTTTGTCTTGAAACAAAACAGTAATGTTTGATAGCAAAACGAAAAATCTTTATGAAAACGGACTAGTTGTTGCTTGACAAGATATTTTTATTGTTTTTGCACGATTTTTAAGAAAATGTTTTGTCGCAAGGCATGTTAGCTTTTGCATTAGCCAATTTTTTTTCTGAGTGCACCAACTCTGGTTAAGGAGATAAGCACCGAAAAAAAATGGCTGTTTTTTTTTCTCGATAAGCTAACCGACCAAAGTCGGCCGGTTATCCTTTTTTAAAATCATGGTTCTCTAGAAAATTAGTGTCGGCTTAGAGCAAGCTCTAAAAATGATTACTCTTGGAGGGTGCATCTTCTCCTTACTCGCTTTAATTAATTGTAAAACTTTTAAATAATAAATAATTAAACCATATGTCCTTAAAAGGACATAAGTCATAGCGGTTTAAAAAATCTTGATATGATTTCACACATGCACTATGCAGTAGGGTGTTTAATTTAAACAGCTACAAAAAAATTTTTCAAATTTTTGGGGGCATGTTGAAAATTTTCCTTCAGGTGTAAAACCCTGACTTGTAACTGCTTAGTGGCCCCAAGGTCACTTTAGCTTTTTAAAAATTGGGCAATCAAGGTCGTTTCATTTAGATTTTTTTACCCAATTTCAAAGGCTTGCAAAATTTTTTGAAAAAGTGTTTCCTTGTGTTTTCAAGGTCGTAGAACACGAATTTCACTATCCCGAATTTTTCCGATTAACCCCTGTAACGTCATTAGCGCTTTTATCGAGCTTATACCTTATTTTTCCGACTGAAATTCGGCTTAATCTCGATTTTGGAACCCTTAAATTTTTTTTATTTGATTAGTATCACTCATACTTACGCAAAAATACCCTCAGAACACGAATTTCACCATCCCGATTTTTTCCGATCAGCCCCTGAATACGGGTATAAGTGTTATTTGGGTTATTTGGAAAAAAAATGGATTTTTTTGCCACAAAATGGCAACAACTCCTCACCAGTTCAATTTAGAGGTGATGTGGAATGACATTTTTTAGTCAGGACACTCTAATTAATAAGGATCTTTTGTGTATTGAATCAATTTCCAAAATTTTTCTACGATCGAAAAATTCTACCAGTAATATAATTTTTTTGAAGTTCCAAATTTTTTCCCAATTTTTCCAAATTTTTATACATGGATTTGGATATCCTGTGGATATCAAATGTGGATATCAAATGTGGATATCACTCACAGGATGTCTAATGGATTAACGCTATCTGGGTGCATACCGTTACGTAAGTCTGGTCAGCAAAGAAAAATACAGGTTATTCGGTACCTGGCGGCTATTCCGTTGTTAACTTAAGCTTCTTAACTTTTTAAACAAACCCCGGTGACCGTCAATCACTGGTCTACAAATTTAACAAGTAGGTAACTCTTTTGGTTTTCACACCCATCCCATTTTCTAACTCCATTCCTATATCTACTTTCTTCCTATTTCCCTCCCATTCTCTAACAATTCTCTTTCTCGTCTTTCCTTTCCTTTTAAGTTTTTCTTTCTCTTTCTTTTATTTATTTTTCCGTTCTCGTTTTTCCACTCCTGACATCCTTTTTGAATTTTTTCCCACCCCTCGATTCCTAACGTAAACCTTTACCTCTCCTTTTGTTCTTTATTCTCAAACGTCCCCGCTGCCTCTCAATCTTTTTCACTTCTTTCTTATTCTATTTTTTTTTCTTTTATTTCTCTCCATGAATTTTCTCAAGAACTTTTGACAATGACAAAGCGAATTACAACGTTTTATAATTACAAACCATCTTTCCATTAGTGAGAAAGGAAAAAAAAAAAAAAAAAAAAGACACCCACAGAGGACATTTTTTTTTCGATCCTAAAATTAAAGCGGACGAGCAAGCGTTGTCGCTCCTCGGGAGAAAAAAACGGAAAGCATTCGAAATCGTGAAAAAAAAAACCCTTGATGTAAGAGGGGGTTCGAGAACCGGAAAAGCAGACCCCGGGAGGGGAGGTGAAGAGTAATCAACGTTAGTAACTTAGTTATTTCATTAGTTTTACCAGAAGGGATTGACAATTTTTTTTCCTTTTTAAAGAATCGAGTGCATAAAATTTCTATATTAAAAAAAATATCTTTCCATCTTTTTTTTTTTTCTGAGTGATAATCTCGGTTAAAATTATTATTTTGCGATAAACCAAACCCTTTTTCCCGCGCAGTCAATGGCATATTTCCATTTGAAATTCCACCCTCCGGCTTGCATACGAATTTCTAAGTAAATTACTGTTAAACTAAATTTTAAAATCTCACTTCCGTTAATCGAATCCGCTTTTTCATGTTTCGCTTACCGAGTCTATCTTTCTTCTTAATTTAAAAACAATTAACGGCAACTTTTTCGTCGTCGCCGGTTTTGAGTAAAAAATGTTTTAAATTTTATTTTTTGCTGGGGGTAAGGGGGAGAAAAAAAGAGAAGGTGAGAAAAAAGGTGACGAAAATATTTTCATTTTTTCCCCTTTTTTTAAAATTGAGTCATTCCGTATAAAAAATCTCGGCAAATAAGAAACTGATCCTAGTTTATTACATTTTCATGCCTCGGATTTTCCTATTTCGACGTCTCAGAAAAGGAAACCTAAGATTTTTACTTTTTTCAAGATATAATTTTTTTTTTTTTTTTTTTTTTTTTTTTTTACTCGGAGGATCTATATTATTATTATTATAAAATTATAAGGATATAGTGCATATTAATTATAGGACCCATGTTAAGATGTTCGTCTTAAAATAAAAAAACCGACACTAGGGTGTATCGAAAATTGGAAATTTTCGAATTCGAACATGGCACCATGCGGAAAAGATGTGAATTAGGGTCAATAGTGACTTATAATTTTTTCAAATTTTTAGGTCAGCACTTTCGGCCGTCTCAATTGTTTTTAAGTTTTACATGTTTTTACACTATTTTCTTCTAGTCCCACCCGTCCCTTTCCCTTTCGTCATTAAAAACTACGGAACAATGTGGTTTCGCGTTATCCCGCTGAACAAAAATTGTTCAAGAAAATTTTGTTACGAAAACAGTTAATTTTGACTTAATATTAAAATCAGCGACCCAGATATACCCCCGAACAAGAATTTATGTGGGAAAAAGTCAATGTTTTAAAGCAAGTCCGCCATATTGGATCCGCCATCTTGAATTTTTTCAAAATGGACCCCAGATTTGAATTTAGAGACCCCGATATACCCCTGAACACGAACTTTTGTAAGATGCCAATTTTTTAAATTTAAGTCCGCCGTATTGGATCCGCCATCTTCAATTTTTGAAAACGACCCGATTGAAAATTAGCAACCCCGATATCCCCCCGAACCCGAATTTTCGTGGGAAAAAATCAAGATATTTAACTTAAGTCCGCCATATTGAATTTTTGAAAACCAACCTCAGATTTGAAATCAGCGACCCCGAAAAGCCCTTGGGCAAAATTTTTGTGGCTGTTTATTAGGTTTTAAAAAATTTACCCCCTTGGCCGGGTAGTCGAGACACCTAAATTTTTTGGGGGTTGCGACGAATGCAAAAAATTTTCTCATGGCGGAATCTTGATTAAGGTCATGTACATAATTAAGAGGGGACAATGGCATGAATTAAATTAACAATAGCAATTTAGAGACCAATACGAAAGTTAATTTTTTGGAAGGAAAAAACTTGAGAAAGAAAACCCGAAAATCCCGAAGAAAGTCAAATCGGGAACAAATCATGCATTACAAATATTTGACAACGGTTTTAAAATATCGAGAAAAAATCATACCTCACGATACCTGTTCGCGATTTGACTTTCTTCGGGATTTTCGGGTTTTCTTTCTCAAGTTTTTTCTTTCCAAAAAATTAACTTTCGTATTGGTCTCTAAATTGCTATTGTTAATAAGGTCATGTACTCTCTCATCAACGCCTAAACCTTACACCAGAAACCGAACTTGGTAAAGGTAGGCGCCGGGTCATAGGGCTTCATGTCCTGATTATGCCGAAAAAGAAGAAGAAGACTCTCTCATTCCCGGTCACATTCAAATTTTTAGCCTTCGCTTCAGAAGCGGGCGAAATTAATTCAAATTGTCGATTTTTTTCATTTTTTCATGAATTTATTTTCCTAAGGGGGGGGGCAAGGGGGGGGATGGGGGGGGTGGTGTGAAAAAGTGTTCGGGTGGGTGAGTTATGTGATACCATCACTTACGGCAAAAATCAAAAACCTACGAAATGGGAATTAAAAGTTAGAAACACACACATTATTTCCGGACAGAGAAAGTATTATCGAACACAGGGTGTGTTCTCCTTAGTTCTCGACTGCGCCTTTGAGTCGTCATGCGCTGCAAGTTGAGTCACGCAAACACAGACTAAGAACACACTTTGAACACCGAAATGACGCCTATGTTTATTTTGTATATTGGCAACATGTGGTCTTGCTTTCTACTATTTAGAATGGTGACGTCAGACCAATGAAAAACGTTGAAAGGGTAGGGTCACGTGACTTCATATTTTTGGTATTTTTTTTTTGTCTCTCATTTAAGGGTTAATTTTTGCATTTAGATCTCAGTATATGTTTAGGTAAGTATCTAATTTTAATGGCACATTATAACCTCACCACGTGCCGGTTGTCTACTGCGAAACATCAAAAAATCGCTTCCCTCTTAGATACAAAAACGATCATTTTTCTTTCAGGTTTTTTACTCGACAGGAAAAGCGACTAGGATTTGAGTTTGGCAAAATTTTTAACGTATCTGCATCTGCTGATAACGTTGCAATGCATCATCACATTTTCGGATTTCGGACTGAAATGGCTCGTCTTTTTAGATTCTCAATGCTACTCAACATGCAATTTCGCTGATTTTCTATAACATTTTTGTAACGTTATTCCGCCATTTTTATTTTATTTTACAGAGCGCATGGAGGAAATCGGGAGAGAAAAAAGAAAAAGGACATAAAACTTACACGTTCCAGGTTTCTTGACAATCTGAACCTTTTATTTGAATGGTTCGTTGTCGACGAAACCTGCATTGTGTAAAGGTTGATACATCAGCAGATGAAAGCAGGGGGAAAAAATTAAACGCTCGCCGCTGCAGTTTATTAAAAAGTGGGGATTCCTCGTTTATACGGAAAAAAAGAGATGGTAGTTTTTTAAAATTGGGAAGTGGAAGCGGCATGATAAAATAAAAAAAAAAATTGAAAACGATGGAATATTCATTCGGAAGGGAATAATGCAATTATGAAGTGTTTTATCTTTGTTTGCTTATTTCACCCGTTATTGGTTTACAGGCCATATTTTATACATTTTTTTTAAATAAATAAATAATTTATCCACTAGAGATTATCGATTTTAGTTTTAAAATATAAAAGAATTTTTTTTTTCTATCAGATTTTGTCACTTTTGGAGTGGGAGCATTCATTTCGGAGAAATCGGTAGAAGAATCATCAGGACTGGATTTCGGCAAGCTTACATCTATTTCGCCCATCACTTATAATAAATTACTGCTGAAGAAAAATATTATCGAAAACGAAGGTAATTAAAATATCAGAGGATCTTTCTCTGAGGACTATAATGGCCAGCAGGGACACCTGTGGCACCCCCATATATTAAGCAATTATGAATATAACCGGAGTCGAACTGAGGGGAACTTAACACACATCGATCATTAATCCCTTCATCATTATTCTCAGCACAAGGGTCATTTAGAAAACTCTGTAGGTTAAACAGTGGCATTATTTTACGCTCGTGCAATAAGTGCACCCTTTGATTAGAACGCGGCTAAAGTAAAAACCGGAAAAACCGGCATAAACTGCTCATTTTTAATAAATTTTTGTCTGTCCGCGCGTTTTAACCTACTTCAAGGCGAGATAAAATGATAAGCGACTTATCATTCTGACGTCTAAATTCGGGTAGAAGATCAGAAAAATAAATAAAAGTTTCGGAAAATCGGAAAAACCGAAGAATGAACGAAATTTTTTTTATAATTGAATTTTGTCTGTCCGTGCCAGAAAATCACTTCTAGGTGGTATAAATTATTAAGTGATCTATGTTTCTGATGTCTAAAAGCAGGCTAAAGGCAAAAAAAAAAAAAATCTAGGTTTTGAAAAGCCCCGTTTACCCGGAAAATCAGAAGATACGTACACGGTAAATAATTTTATGTAAAAAGTAACATAATTATTTAAGTAACATAATTTAATAAATAATTTTCTCAACTAATTAAAAAAAAAAAAAAAAAAAAAAAAACTATCTATTGAAAATCATTTTTGAAATTCAAGGTTTTTTCAAGGTTTCCAAAACTCATTTTTAGGAAAAATAAAGGTGTTTTTAGGCCATGCTCTACTTTAGAAAGGTAGGACTAGGGTAAAAAAGTAACAGTCTTTTAAGCAAAGGTAAAAAATAACGTTTTTTAAATTTAAAAAAGAAATTTCAGGATGGGTCTGGTTTTAATAAAAAGAAAAAAGGCGGGAAAAAAAAGATATTAATAGTCAACTATTAATAGTCAACTATTAATATCTAATTAATAATTCATTTAAAAAAAAAAAATTATCTCAATGAGAAAATTGGCTCCCAGGAAAACTGTACAAGTTCTAAATTCAGGGGTATTTACTGAAAATTATGTTAGGAATTCAAGGTTTTTCAAGGTTTTCGAGGTAGACACCCAGAAAAAGAAAGGGGTACTTAGAATTTATGTCGATTTTTATGTTAAATTAACACCAAAATAAGCCAATTTAACACGATTTCATGTTAAAAATTAACATAAATTCTATGCAGACTTTTCTTTACATAAAATTTTAACCTTGTATTTTTATATTAATTTTTCGCCATACCGGAAAAATAGCTTTTGGATGGGATAAAGAGTCAGGTAAACATTTTTTATAATATTTTAAACACCAATATAGACCCCAAGGAAAAAAAAATAGAAAAGTTTAGGTTTATTGCCTCGCAATAATTAAATAAAACTCAAGAAAAGTAACGTTTGAGGGTTTCGGGATGGAGCCCCCATAGTTGACGTCACTAGTGTAAAAATTTAGGTCTCTGTACTTTGGTACAGTTCCCTAATTTTTTTCCTTCTCTTTTCTTATTCTGGAATTCCGTGCACCGGAGGTCTACTGACGTATCTCCATCATAAATATGATCAAAGACAAGTCTGTTTGGTCCCTTTTTCAAAATCATGTGACAACAGGTTTGCCCCAACGTGAGCAGGTAAACGAACAGTCACATGATTTTTAATACAATCAAATTACGTCATTTGACCTTCGGCGCACGAAATTTTTCATCCCGTTCCAAGACATGCTACGTACCAGTTTGCCCAGTTATTGTGCCGAATACCTACGCATTCATACTTCAAGTTCTCATAAACGAACAACCAATACAACTCAAAACACTTAAAGGAAAGCCGAATGAAGCCCTTCGCAAAAATCTTAAATAAAAAATACATTTAATCCAAGAGGGGGGAAAGGGAAAGAAATAAATAAGTAAAAAAAAAAAAGATTTCGAACTTGGGAAATAATATTTTACAAATAAAAATTCGATATTTTCATAAGTAATTCAATAATAAAAAAAGAGAAGCGTATAAAATCAGGAGCTGAAATAAAAAATCAGCCAAATTTAATATTCCCTAATCTATTTTCCATGGGATTGATGAAATTTAAAATACATTTTTCAAATGTTTTATATCTAAATAATCAGGGGGGGCGAACGATACTTCTTTCTTCAAGGGTTGTCTTCCAGCCTTATTAATAATATTATTCCTTTTCAAATCAAAATAAACTCAAGCATTTTTGACTTTTAAAAATCTAGTTAAATCTGTTTTTCGAACTTGGCAAGACCGACACTGGTTTTTCGCCTTTTTCTCTATTTTCCCACCGTTTTGCATTTCCCCTATTTCCTGCGTTACGTATTCATGATAATCAGCATCTGACGGTTTTCATTTAAAACTGACCTTTTTTTTTCGCTGTTGATGTTGCCGTTGTTTTTAGAGAAATACTTATTAAAAAAGCAGGAGCGGAGAAAGGACTCGACAGTTTTTTAAACTTACTTCTCACTCCCTCCGAAAAGCACATTTGTTTTTGACGTTTTTCGATAAAAATAAAATAAAAAAAAAGCATAATAAAAAAAATCTGGGGGAAAAAACATGATTTTGAAATGTTTGACAACTAATTTGGACGATATTCAGTGCAAGTTCATTTTCCAATCAATCAATTCTCGGTGCTCTTGCTTTTGCTCGATTCTTCCTGTTTCAATTTTTTTTTTTTTGCTTTGTTCGGAAGGTTACGAGTTGGGTATTATCGGATTTTCTCTTTCCGGGTAAATATTGTTTCTTGGTTTTTCAGGAGCGTTTTTAAAAGAGCAAACAAAAAAACATTTTCTAGAAACGCCTTAAAATTAATGTTTAGGTTTTACTGCATGTCTCAAGATTTTTTTCTTTCTTGCAATGAAAGAAGCTTCGGGTAGGTTCTTAATGCATAAAAGTACTATATGCGAATGAAAGTTATTTGCGGTACTGGTACTAGAACTCTTAAAGCAGCTGGTGATTCAGCATTACAAAGAAAACAATTTCAAATGATTTAAGACTTCTGTTACTTGCTAAAAAAATAAGTTAGAAAAATAAGTGTGGAATAGAACGGAAACGGAAACGGAAACGTGGGACAAGAACACTTCGGGAAGATCCTGATGTAATGTTAACATATATATGCATTGTACGATCCAAGCGCCCAAAACCAAAAAAAAAAATCATATGCTAATCCAGGAAGTATACTAAAAATGATGCTCAAAATAAAAAAAATATTTTGAAAAAAAAAAAAAAAAAAAAAAACTGGTTAAGCTCAAAAGACTTTTGACACTCAAAATAAAGGCGATGTTAGAGGCATGCTATTAAGGGACACGTTTTAAAAACTTTATCTTAAATAAAAAAGGTTCTAAGTTTACTGCGCATGTAAGCAAAAATAACTTAACTCCATTTTGTAAACAGCTGGAATGGAACCATTGTTAACAAAAGCTAAATATCGGAAAGCACCTTTTGTTTTTACTCTAATTATGGTAGAAATGACCTTAAGTAAGGTAAACATTACTAATAATATATATAAAATTTACCCTTAGCTTATAGTTAGATGTATAATTACTAATAAGAGAATCACCATTAGTAATAATTACTAAGAGCGTTTTATCCGTGAAAGCAGTAAAATCGCTTAACAAATGCCAATAAGTTACAAAACGTCAAAAAAAAAAAAAAAAAAAAAAAAAAGAAAACACGAATCGCAAGAATAACTTTTTTAGGCGTTGAAATTCGGAACCGCCGATCTGAAAGACCAAAGCTTTTTAAATCACAAGTATGCAGAACAACCAACTTTGATTGGCATAAATCAGTGATCTACACCATAAATCTCTGAATATTGGCCTTACAAGTATACCCAGAACGCAAGCTATAAAGTAAAGCATTTAGCCGTCCTCGATTAGCATCATATTTAAAACTAAAGGATGGAAGAGCTGAAGAACAAATTACATTATTAGAAATTAAGAGAGGACGAATAGCCGTTAAAACTGGTGACTTTTCCTGACCAGTTCGTGAACTGGTCGGTTCTTTTAGCAGTTCGAGTTTTGGATAACAGACGAACCAGACTATGGTGAAATTCGGGTTGTATTTGATTATTGGTCTCATAACTTAAGAATTCGCTTCCAGAGCTGCAATGGTAAGAAACTAAAAAAAAGTTTTAGAACGTCTGAGTAGTGATTCGTTTCATCTAGCAGCGTCGTGATCAATGAAGTTAAGCAGCATTGAGAACGGCCAGTTAGTCGATGACGATGAGTGACCACCGCCACTCTTTCCCTCTAGCAGGGATTGTTGGAACTATTAATACAGTCATCTTAACCTCACTGTACAAGTAGTTCCTATAGATACAAACCGTGTGTCAGACCGCAACATCAAATAAACTACGAAAGAAACGAGACTGACCGAAAACTCAATGAAACTACTTTAGTGCATATACATGGTAACATAGCCCGTCCAATAACGTCACAAAAAAAAAAAAATGTTTTTCTCAGAAAATGATGTGGCTGCTAATGATACGATTATATGGGAATGCTTCTTGTCATCATATGGTATATACTGTATAAGAGAAGTGAAGCATTTTCCCGCTTACAGTTATGTGACTTATTGATGATTAGATGACTTACCTGAAAAGAAAATAAAAAGCTTATTAAATTTTTCAAAAATGATGGCTAAAAAAAACAAAAAACAAAAAAAAGAAATTATTACATTTTCTTCTTTTTTTTATTTTTTAACGGGATATATGGATCTTTTTATTAAGAAAATCACGATTATAAGTTCGTGAACTATATAAGTTAAACATAGTAAATCAGTTGAAAAGTTGAATCGAAGTGGCGAAAGATGGAATTCCACCTTAGAGATTTATAAAGATTATCAATGAGGATCGAAAATAAAATATTAAAAATATTACATTTTATTACTGAATTGCAGAGAAAAAATCTCGATTTTTTAACTAAGAAGATAGAAAATGTTAATAATATTTAATTAATGAAAAGAATATTTTAAAGTTAATCATTTAAAATATTTTTTTTTAATTTGAAATTATACTGATTGCCAGATACAATTTTCAAAGAGCAAAGTCAGGGTCCTCCACGGACTGGACCGGATCGGATTGGATAAGATAAAATTAATGTGCATCATGTATTGCTCTGTTCTGCTAATTCGTGTGGTTGCTTGTCATACTTTAATAATCGTTCTATTGTCTGTGTGTAATTTAAGACACTCATAATTAGTCAGCAAGCCGAAACATTAAAATAAAAATTAATCTGCAACCATTTATTTTTATATGCAAGAGAATAATGAATGAGATAAAATACGCATATTCCTTTTTTTAAACCTTCTCTAATAATAAAAAAAAAAAAAAAACTTTTTCCCGGTAGCCTTAACACAATTATTAAAAATTAGTAAAATGATATACCCACAGAAAAGCTTTGACAAAATGACGATAGTGCTTTCTAAATAATTTAGTTGCCGTTGATTGAGTTGGTGTTTTTAGGAAAACAACTATCTTGGTTATGCTTTTAAGAGCTTTTATAGCCTAATTTAGTTTCCCCAGCTTTTACAATGGGTTTCCTTATTTCATATTTATAATTTTTTCCCAACCCTTAATTCAATATCTTTTATTTTTGGAATTTTTACTGCTACATGGCTTTTTAATATTTATAAATAACATTTTTTTAAAAATTTTTTCTGCAAAAAAATCGTAACCCCGACGTGATGAAAACCATTATCGATATTGAAATGAAATTATCGAACTGTTTCCAAACCGGAAATCCATTTCCTGTTTACTGAATAGAGTGTCAGGTCACTAAGTGCTGACTTTTGACTGGAACGACCCTCTGTCGTCATCATTTTACCCTCAAGACTTTGTTTTTTTTTTCCTTCGAAAGAAAAAAAAATTATTTTTAACAAAAAGAAAATCTCTTTTTTTTTCCCCGAAAAAAGCTCAAACGATTTTGCTCGCATAAAAACACCTAAAAAGGAATTTTAAAAGCGGGTGTGTGTGCGACAAGTTTGGGAGGGCAAGATAATCCATATAAATAAGGGGAAAATCAGCGATGGAAGCTTTCTACGTGATTAACCAAACACAAAACCACTTTGACGCATTATTTTACAGTTAACTAAATATATAAAGAAAGGATGAGGTTATTGCTCAGTATGTCCTTTGATTCTGCTCATTCGCGGCTTAATAATCGAGCATTCATCTGTGGCAACCCTTTTTGATGCCAGTGTAAATTTTACATATTCGTCCACATAATCTAGGTATTTTCTCAGAAAAAAAAGGGGGAAAACAGGGAAAGAGATAATTTTTTAAAAACTCGATTATCCTGCATAAGTTGTAAAAAAAAAAAAAAAAAAAAAAAAAGGTGTCCTGCAAATGGATGAAGGCGAATAAGAATCTTTTTATAAACCCATCAGTTTACATCAACAAGAGTTTCATGGAATAAGGTAACCGAACCTTAAAGATTTCGAAAAGCTACTTTTAATATTCTAGCTTTTATAATTTTTAATTTACCTTTCCTATAAAAAGGTTCTCTTCAAATCGGGTTCGAAAGTAAAAAAAAAAAAAATTCATAATTTTGCACAGACTTTTAATATCACAGCCGAAGTTGTTTCTTTATTTTTATTAAATGTAGCCAGCCGGCTTTCTAAATGATAAAAATAACCGAACCAATTAACGGGTTTTCTCATTAAATAATTAAAGATTTTTAAAACGAGAAGCAAATGAAATTCAACTGAACCAACACTAGATCATTTAATTTTATTATTTATCAAAGAAAAAATAATAACTTTTCCTGGATCGATAAGGTAATGTACTTCACATCTAATCAACATACATCTATGAATTATCAATATTTTTTTTAAATGATTCATTATTTAGCTTTCGAACCCGCTTCTTTGGGTATCGCTAACTTCGATTTATTTATGCCTATTACAACTGACAGAGCCATGCAAAAAATTAAAAAAAAAAAACTTCAAACAACTAATTGGGAGTATTACAGTATTTCAAAATAAATAAATAAATGAATATAAAAAAACTGTACGATCCTGCGGGCAGCATCCTTAATTATTTTACGGATTATAGGAACTAGTGGCCGACCTTTCTTCCATTTGCTTTTCGAACACTCGTTTGCTTTTTGCGCCATCTATCTCCTATTTTTAAATGGTGCAATTACATTTGGTTTTCGGATCCTTGTTGCACGATATTTTCTTTATATTATTTATTTTTATCTGTTGTGAGAATATTATAAATACAAGATCAGGACATTCACCTTTGAAAAGAGTGATTCACCCATTATTCTACTAAATTATTTTTTTAAACGTTTCATTTCATGTGGATAATATTATTTTATCTATATCACTTAATGGATGTCCGTAGAAACTCTTGTAGAAATGTTTCCTACATAAAAAAAGAATCTTAGCATCTTAGCATCACCCTTTCTTTACTAAAATTACCATCTTAAAAAAAAAACACTCAAAAAACTAAATATTTTTTTGGACTGCTCTTCAAAAAATTTCTGCTCCCTCAAAACTAAAGCTAACCGGTAAACTTTTAACATGAAAACCATAAAACGAGCTTTAATTATAGCAACTGGTCCAATTTGCTCCGTCTATTGAATTTATAAATGTAATTATACCGGATGTACCGGTACCGGTACCGGTAGCCAATTTCCAATTTTCTTTAGCAGATTTCTCAAAAAAAAAAAAAAAAAAAAAAAAAAAAAAAAAAAAAAATGTAAACGTGTACTTGCAACTTGTATTGTACTGCAAAATATTTTTTTTATTGAGAAAATCTTAAAGCATTTCAAAAGCATCCTTTTTCTTTAGTTCATATGAATTGCAAGGGCTACCATTAATTCACTGCAATATTTAAATATAGAACACATTATAAATAATATTTCGCATAGAATGTTTCTTTTTTTTTCGTTAAAATTTAAATGAAAAAAGAAAAAGGGCCTATTTAACAATATTGTAATTCCCTCCTTACAAACCGGATATAGGTCTTTCACCACCAACTGTCGACTTCTCGAACACACGCTTAATGTTCACGTAGTCTTATCGGTGTTATTTGCTCTGTGCTTAATGTTGTTCACAATTCTTAAGACCTAACGACATGGCAAAAGATCGTGCTAAAAAAAAAAAGTGTCGCCTGCTTTAGTGCCCTTTCGATTTTCGTATCGAAGGTTATCGCTTGGTTTTTAAGTTTTTGTTAGCTTGCGGTCAACATTTGAATGAACGTTCCATTGCAGTGAAACATGCCTCATTTTTAGACAAGTTCATCTTGAAGTTTAATATTTTATTTGAATCTTAAATAGCTTATCAGTGAATTATTCCCATGCATTTATACCGTTTTATATCAGTGACAATCAGTGATTAGCGTTAAGCCATACTGCATTCAATGCAAATAACTTTAATATTTATCAGCGCAAGATATTCAGAACGTTAAATTCCCATGTATGATTTCTCTCAGAGAAGAAAAACAACAACAGTACTGAAAATGCCCAGTGGTTTGAGGAAAAAATAGTTTGCTTACTAAAAAACACTGTAAAATGGCAAAGGTAAGATTATTAAAACTAAAATTAATTGAAATAGTTACTAAGTTGTTGCATGTGTTGCCATATAGCATTTTCAATCCATTGGACATCCTGTGGATTGTCCATTAGATATCCACAGAATATCCAAATCCATGTGATATCCATAGGACGTCCAAAGGACGTTTTTTGGGATCAGTTTTTTTATTTTTTTTTATAAGAGACTCCCATACAGATTTTGCCCTTTTCCTCGATTTTCCCTCGTGTCTTCAGTTATTTCACCCAGCATGAATTGTGCCACCTCGTCAAATGAAGCTCCATTCGCTTCGCATAGTAAGTGATTGTAACCGCGGGTAAAATTGAATTAAAAAGTTTCTGCATTCTATTACACATTAAAAAAAAAAAAAAAAAAAAACAGAGAACCCATTTCTGATTGTCCACGCAAGTTTGGAAATTTTTTTTTCCTTTACTGGGATATTTCAGTTGGATGTTGCCCATTTCATCATGGCCTGTTTCGTAAATTCAATATTCTTCGGTTAATTTTATACACTTGCATGACTTTAATTATCCACGAAAAAGTGGTACAAGGTAAATCCAATAGACGTTCACATAAATATTCTAATGACGTCCTGAGGACGTCCTCTGGACTTGAGACTTTGCTATCTGGGTTTATTTGGAATTTCGGTAATTTGGTACGAGGTGAAGCAGAGATGAACTAAGAACTCGATACTTAGGTTTTCATATCTTTATTTCTATACAAACGAAACGAATCACAATTCCCGAATGCCTATGAATGATGGTAAAAGCCTGTCAGTGTTGAGAGTATATCAGCTCCGACTGTTTGGTCAGCACTTTCCAGGCTCGGGATTTCGTGGAAATCTCTGAATATGCGATATACGAATCCGTCTACCTAGCCACGGGTAGCTTAAGGGTCTTAAATAGATTCGTTGGATCAAAACCCCTTTCCGTTTCCCGGTGTACCAAATTCAAATGTTAAGCAGTTATATTAAAACGGCTGTTTTTTACCCCTTGTAACGGTTAAAAATACCCGTTCCTGTGTGTTTATTTTTTTTTTCTAAACGCAACGGAAACCGATTTAAATAAAATCGATTTCGCGGCTTTTAGTTCTCTCGTTTTACGCCAGCGCTGACGCCAGCGTGCGCGGTCTGGCGACACGACGATTTGATTCATCGACTGAGATCCGTTGGAAAAGGTGCGATTCGCCTTTTTCTTTTTTTTAATTTATTCTAGACTGTTATTTTTTAATATGATTTTACAAGTTATCTCAAAACCGATGGGGGGCTAGGAGATATTCCACCCCCGAGGACGATTGGGTCGGCGGTTTCTTTTTTTTATGGATTAATGGATTAATTTACTTTTCTACCCGTTTTTACGGTAAGGGATAATTTTACATTGGATGTGTTACTTGATATCTTTTATTTTATTGAATGTGCCTGAATTCTGAAAGCGATTTGTTATATTTCTATTTTTAGGGTTTTAGTCCTAGTTTTAGTTTCATTTTAAGTTTTGGTTTATGGAAATATAATCAGGGCTGATTATTTATTACACGTGGTTATTCTTTTTGGACTTCACCTCCGCTATCCGGCTTGAAACGGCCCTAGGCACGTTTCACCCTTCTTCTCCTTATAAGCAGAAATAAGCATGGTACATCGGCCCGATATTATTTCATTTTACCAGAAGAGGTCATTTTATAATGATGAGCATTCCATTAAAGTATAAACATTCTCGTTTTCTGTTACAGGACTGCACAGGGAAGCTTACGCGCTCAGCACTCGGGAAAGTGGCATTCATAGGAGAACTTTATGATGCCAGAACGGAAACGTTTTGTTCAAGGTCTTTGTTCACCAGCTCTTTCCCGAAAGACTTCATCAAAAACCAACAAAACTCCAAATGCACAATCGAATATTCATTCTCCGATCAACTCTCGGAGAGATTTAACCTTTTAAAAGTAGAACCAGAGCTAAAACTTTCCATACTACTCGGAAATTTCACGCTGGAAGGTCACGGTAAATACTTGCAAGAGGGGAAAAAATCCGAAAGAACCGTGTCTTGCTCCTTACTTTACAATTTTTCAACGGTTTGCGAAAAACTAATGACAGCATTCACCGAAATCGTGGCATTCATCGATAACGATGTTTTCGAAGAAGAAGAATACACCCATGTTGTAATTGAGATAAATTGGGGAGCGAACTGTACAATCATTTTAGAACACCATAATTCTGACGCATCCAAGGAAATGGAAGCTGAAGGTGCATTAAAAGCCGAATTAGTAAAGTTTAATAAACTTTTAAAACCAGAAGTCAACTTGGAGGTAAAAGGCGGATACACCGACAAAACCAAAATCAACCATTTCGACCTTAAAGTCTATGCAGACGTACTTCCAGACGAAGGTATACCCAATACAGTTGAAAAAGCTTCTGAATTTATTTCGAAGCTTCCGGAACTTGTAAAGCCGTTGAACGATGGAAAAGGGAAACCGTTAAAATACGCAATGATGCCAATGGCGATCTTCATGAAAATTTGTAATTATAACCGAACGATCCCTACGACGATAACAAACATCCCCGAAGCATTTATTGACGATCTGGTGTTCTTTTTTGAAGAATTAGCGGTATTAAAGCAAAAACTGAACGATCTTCAGACGGACTTTTCAAAGTATCAAAAATATGTTCGGTCTGATTGTAGAAACAAAATCAGAAAAATGCTACATAAGATTAAAGGTAACGAAACTCGATTAAAAGAGTATCTGGCAGTACATCTACCAAAAGCCAGAGCGGGTAAAATACCAGTAGATGATTTGATAGAGAAAACCGAACATTATCAAACATCCGATATAAATTTAAATGACATCGAGACTTTTATCAACGACTTTAAGCCGATCAGGTCTAAACTGAACGAAATAAATCTTTACTTACAAAAAGGCATTATTTACCTTGGTAAGGATGAAGATTTGGATTCGCTCATGATCGAAAATACCGATCACGATTTCTTTGTGTTATATACATCAGAACAACTGAAAAAAGCAAATCCGGTTTTCACGAGAAAAATCCTGAATTTTTTTTTGTCGAAAGCAAAAAATTCCAAGGTGAAATACGTAGTTGTGGATTTAGATGTGAACCCGATAGTGGCCGAAGAAGTAGATACGCTAAAAATTTCTCATTACCAAAATGGATTTTTAATTTCTTCTAACATATACCAAGACAAGCAAATGCTGCCTCGGGCTTTGCCCGACCAGCCAAATTTCTCTGTTGATCCCTTTATAACCGCGTTATTCAATTGTAACAAGAGCTGGCCGCCGCCAGAAAATTTTCTATGAAAAAAAGAAATAGCTGACAGTTTGGCCAGATCGGTTGAATTTTGTTTAAGCGTTCCATAACTTTAAAGCGAGGTCCTTTTTGAAAGAGCAACACCATAAACCTTATTTTGCTGCAGCATTGTTTCGGCTTTTCTGGTATATTAAACGGAGCATTAACATCATTATTATTAATCTTATCATACTTAATACAATCTGGTAAATTTCAGAGAAAGATTCTTACATATTATGTTTTCCGAATGTCTGATTAAAAGGTTTTTTTTTTTTTTTAAATTACCAGTGCTGTTTAAATGCCTTCTAAATTTTTTTTTACCTTTCAAGACACCCAAAAAAAAGGAAATGAATATAAAAGAGCGGTGTTCTCTATTGAACATCCATGCAATAGAGTGCTGAAAAACAGGATGGAGTTGGAGTTTAAAAAAATTATACTGGGATATGGCAGCATATCCCTACGTAGGACTACGTCTAGGGGTACTGTTTTAATATTATGGTATTATATATTTTTGATAATTTCCTTTAATTAGAAAAATTAACGGATAATTTAAAAAAATTAATGATGAATTAAAGAAAAAATTCACGAAAATTAACAAAGCTTTCTAAAAATTTGTCTCGGTGTTATTTCGCCCATAACTTTTGATCTTTTTATATCATTTTAAATAATATAATTTAATACCGTAAGATAAATAATAACATAATTTTCGAATTAATTTGACGAAAATTAACGAAAACGCTCTAAAAATGTACGAAAATTATAAAAAACTAACGAAAAATAATGTAAAATGAAAATTCTTTCTTGTAAATTACTATTTTAATATTAAAATTTTAATCAAATTACTGCACTTTTCGCACCAAAAATTAATATTTTTTAATAAATTAATTTAATATTACAATTTTTAAGGTTTTTCAAATTTTGCTGCTTGTAAAAGTATTAATTAATTTAAATTAATATTAAAATTAATAAAACTTACAAGAAATATTAATTTTTTTTCAACTTTTGACCTTTTTCATCAAAAATTTTAAGTTTTTTCCGTGCCAGAAAAAAAAATGACATTTTTACCAAAAATGATCTTTTTTCTCAAAAATTATATAAGTTAAAATGTTGACTAGGTCTGTATTTTGACCATAAAGAACACCGCACACCAGAATAGGGAAATAGGTTTCGGTTAAGTATTGTTTTTATATACGTTGTTTATGTTTGTAAACAAACTTTTGGCTCAAAATAAATATCGTAATTTACCGAAACCAATTTCCCTATTCTGGTGTGCGGTGTTCTTTGTTAAAATTCTCCAAGTTAAAATTTTAATATTAAAATATTAATTATTTAATATTAAAATATTAAATAATTTTTTAGGTGCGAACCAACAAACAAATAAACAAATAAACAAACAGAAATCTCCAGGTTACGGGGTATTTAATATTAAATAATTTTTTAGGTGCGAACCAACAAACAAATAAACAAATAAACAAATAAACAGAAATCTCCAGGTTACGGGGTATGACGTAGTCCTACGTCAATAAACTCTATCTCCAGAAATGGAATTAATAACTGAGCCAATTCGTTTATGATTCAGGATAGAATCCTCAACGATTACTCATATGAAATTGGTCACATTGCATTATTATAATACTAGTGGTCACCCGTCGATAAATCGACGGTAAACAACTGAATGTAAAAAATTCTAATTTTTTCTAATGTAAAAAATTCTAATTTTTTACATTCAGTTGCATGAATTATTTGTTTTGACCAATATTGCGATTTTGTCGCCAAATTCTTTGAATTTTGAATTTTTCTGGGATTTAAGTGAATTTTATGGTGCCTTCAGTCTAAACCCCAAACCATGTGATCTTGATATCTTTCTAGAATTTTATCAAATTATGTAAGCTCCGCCTCTAAACTTTCGAATTCGAACCCGCGGAAGTATTTTTTTGATTTTCCTGGGCAATAAGCCTAAACTTTTCAATTTTCTTTTGTTTTTCCTGAAGCTTGCATTGATGTTAGAAGTAGGAGAAAAACGCTCAATGACTCTTTATCCCATCAAAAAGTTAATTTTCCGGCATGGCCAAAAATTAATATAAAAATATAAATTTTCCCATTTTCCGGGAAAACGGGACTTTCCCGAAACTTGAATTTATTTTTCTGATCTTCTAGTCGAATTGAGACGACAGAATCATAGGTCGCTTAATATTTTACCTCACCTAGAAGTAGGTTAACACGCCAGGACAGAGAAAAATAAATAAAAAATGCGCGGTTTTTCCGATTTCCCGAAACCTGGGACATTTCCGAAAGCTGTATTTATTCCCTTGATTTATTTTTTGCGATTTTAGACTTCAGAAACACTATTCGCTTTTCATTTTGTGTCATTTAGATTTGTTTTTAGACGTTTCTATGTATATAAAAATGTAATAGAAAAACTACGATTTTTCCGATTTTCCGTACGGAAAATTTTTTTCTAATACATGAAAGTATTTTTAGTAAATCCAGCCTAAAATTAGCTTCAAAAATGTATTTTTAATCGACCTTCTATCTCATTCAGAAATTGCTTTTCGGACGCGGAAAGAAAAATTTCTATGAAAAAAATACAGTTTTTCCGATTTTCCGAACGAAAACAAATTTTCCGAAAATTGAAAGTATTTTTGGTAAACCCGGCATATAATTAGCTTCAAAATTTGTTTTTACTTGACCTTCTAGCTCATCGGGAAGATGGTTTCAGAACGCGGACAGAGAAAATTACTCAAAAAAAAAAAAAAAAAAAAAAAATGACATGATTTTTCAAAGAAGGAAAATTTTTCCGAGAAACGAAAATATTTTTAAAACATCTAGCTCGAAATTAGCTTCAAAATTTGTTTTTACTCGATCTTTTAACGCATGAAGAAGTTAATTTTCGGGCGCGGACGGAGAAAATTTCATGGGAAAATAAGGTTTTTCCGATTTTCCGGACAAAAAAAAAAATTCCGAAACATGAAAGTATTTTTAGTGAGCGCAGCATATAATTAGCTTCAAAATTTGTTTTTACTCGACTTTCTAGCTCAATGGGAAGATGGTTTCCGGACGCGGACAGAGAAAATTACTCCAAAAAAGTGACGTATTCTGATTTTCCAAAGAAGGAAAAATTATCCGGAAAACGAAAATATTTTTAAAAAATCTAGCTCGAAATTAGCTTTAGAATGGGTTTTTACACGACTCTCTAGCTCAAGTGGAAGTCGGTTTTTCGAAAATGGACAGAGGACAACTGACGTTTATATATATAGATTATTGGAATATAAGTTCATGAAATTTTATAAAACGATTATAAAATTGTTTAGGTTACAAAATCAAAGTTGGGATTAAATTGAAATCAAAATATCAATCGAGCTCACTCTTTGAGTGCCTCTGGTGTATTCTTTTATTGAACATCTTTCCGGTTCCCTCTTTGATCCACATACTGATAGCCCCAACTGAGAGGATTACGCTCCTCCTGCCTGAAAGTAGTTTTAGGTTCGTGGAAAATTATACAAAACATTACTCTTCATACAAAAAAAAATTTCAATAGCCGCTCGGTATTCTTTCGAAAAGTTAGTTCGTATAAACAAATTCGCAAGAATGTCTGGAAATTTTTTTTTTTTTTTTAAATTGGGTAATTGTTTTCATTTCAGTAAGGTTTTTTCAGTAAACAAAAAAATCGAAATCACTGAAATCTTAAAGGCCATTCGCTGACAAAGAAAGCTTTTTTCAAAAATTGCGCACAAAAACGTTTAAGGTCGGGTTGGCTAAATGTAAACCCTCCCAAAATGTCCACACCCCTTTATTTTTCCTAGGAATGATGTAGCATTCTAGGGAGATAAATTTTGAACTGATTTCTGTTCATGGAAAGATGCCTGGTGAGCTTTTACGTACAGGTTCATTTTCACGAAAAAAAAAGATTAAATCAAACCGAAATGACAACACTATAACATTAGTCCTCTAAGCAACATTTCAAAGTCGTACCTGTATTTACTTCATATCTTTTAAAGAACAATTGTAATGTTCATCACATTTAAAACGTAATTTTTTGTAGGAAAAAATATATTTGAAATTCGGTTCCAAAATCAAGGAGAGCGTTTACATTTAGGCAATCCGACTATTTTTTAAAAAATAAATAAATAAAAAAAAGGTTGAAGTCTCGTTTAGCCCTAAAACACTATAGGCTTCAACGTAAGAGTTTCTTCCAAAAACATCAAAACCTGTGTTTTCCATCTGCTTTATCAAATTTTATAATTCTTCAAAATAATACCTTGAAACTAAAAATCTGGCAGGAAAAAAAAAAAATCAGATTATCCCTATGTAAGACTATGTCTTTGGGGTACAGTCCTAATATCGTTAAATTTAAACAATGAAACGATTCTTAAGGCAATTTTTTGCTCGTTTTGGACAAAAAATACGAATTTTATGATAAAAATATAATTTTTTTCCTGGCACGAAAAAAACTTAAGTAAAATTCTTGCTAAAGGTTAAAAAAAATTGTGAAAATATTATTTAAAATATTAAAATAATTAAATATTAATTTTTGTTGCGAACAGATTGACACACCCACAGACAGACAGACAATTTCCCCAGGACTGAGCCCTATGACGTAGCCCTACGTAAAAAAAAAAAAAAAAAAAGCTTCCCGTTGGTGATAAAGAACTAATTTTCCCCGTTTGCATAAACTTGAAGCCTTTTTTTTTTCCGGGGTTTCTGGGGAACAGTTTGGGATAAAGTTCTTTTTTTGTTCCATATTGGCATTATATTTTTGCTAATTCGGTGAATAAAAATCCCATGGGCCCTTGTTAGAAAAAGGGTCAAATAAAATTTAAAAAAAAAGAAATCTTTAAGATTTTAAACCGCATCGGAGTCAGCAAACCAAACGAAACCAAACCAAACCAAACCAGTTTGATAGATTAACAACCCCCCCCCCTCAGCTATTTAAAAAAAAAAAAAAATTGACACCGAGATTTGAACAGACATAGCCTGCATGAAAAAACAAAAAAAAAAACAAAAAACGCCCCGCACTCTGGCTCTTGCCCGAAACCGCTGCTCGTTTCAATTCATCGTTCACGTTCATAAGTAACTCTAATTCCCGCTATATGAGCCCGACCGATGCACCCAACTTTGAGCCCCCATTACTTCGTCATTTACAACCCGATTTAAATTTTGAAAACACCGAAAATTTCTTTGAGATTTCCTCTGTCGTATAAGTCCAAAAAAACATAGATCGTCACTGAAAAAGAAAAGTTATTCGCTAGTGAACGAACCCCTTACGTTTCTTTTTTTTCCTGTATATTAATTATGTCTAACATCCACGGACTTTAAAAAAAAAAATTTTTGAAAAATCGGTTTCTCGGTTATTTTCCGGCCGATTTTAATTTTGAAAAAACAGAAAATTTCTTTGAGATTTCCTCTACCGAATGAGTGAAAAAAAAGCATGGGTCATCACTGAAAAAAAAAAGTTCCTCGCTTGTGAACGAAACCCTTACGTTTCTTTTTTTTTTTTCTTCGGCCGTAAGTTAAAGCTAAGATTTTACCGGATTTGGTTTTCCGGGTTTCTCGGGAACGGTTCGGAATTCCGAAATGAAAGTCTTATTTATTAAATGATAAATCGAAACGAACCTTTTGCGAAAATTTCAGATTTTTCGGGCCGCGTGATATATGAGATCTCGTAATAGATGATTATGAGTCGTTGAGGACAGTCGGTCTTATATATATAGATAGATAAAAACACTTCCCTAGATCAAAAAAAAGAGGAAGCAGACGGCAAAGACCTTCTGAACTTGGCCAAATTGGAGTACTCTTTTGATATGTGTTTTGTTTCTAACAAACCTGTTGACAGTGATGTGTTGAAATTGTCATGCCCAGGATATTTATATGAAACCTGCTCAAAAGAACGTTTGGTTTGGCATTGTACCGTCTGCAAAACTGTGTTAGAACACTGCTCTGATGATCATTTTTATTGTAAGTGTGGCAAAGCAAAAAGCGAAGCTTACGAACTGAAATGCTCCTCACCAAATCATTGGGATAAATACTTGCCAGTTCTCCCTTTAAGGATTGAGTTAACTAACGAAGAATGCTTTGACGTGTCTCAAGGAAACCATTTTGACGGTGAAGAATTATTTCGAAAAAAATCATGGCAACATGGATTAAAGAATACTGCCAGAAACTGGGCATTCACTTGATTGTTATTACCTCCTTGTTTGCGGAAAGAAGACATGTGAATAACACGAGAAATACGTTTCATGGTAAAAATACGACCAAGCTCAGCCTTAATAACTTTCCATTTAACCATTTCCAGAACCCTTTCTTTAATGCGAAAGTCGGAGATACTCCCACAAATAAAGTTACAGATTCGTTCGGTCTGGGTGAGAGGAATGAAAGAGGGGATCGCCTAGAGCAGTTTTGCATAGAAAATGAAATGGTGATCCAAAATACTTGGTTTCAGCTTCCCAAGCGACGCTTGTATACTTGGAAATCTCCGCTGAACGGTCACAATGGGCGAATTGTTCGGAACCAAATCGATTTTATCTTAACCAATCAGCGTTTTAGGAATATTGTACGGTATGCGAAAACGTACCCCGGGGCAGACGTAAGGGGTCATGTACATATTACGTAAGCATTTTTTTTGCCGTTTTAAACCCCCTCCCCACCCGTTGTAAGCATGAGTAAGATTTTGGCAACCCCCCCCCCCCCCTCCATATTACGTAAGTATTTTTTTTTTTAATGGAACCAACGGCACTCGACTTCGGTAATTTTCCCCATAATTCATGGAACTGAAATAAACCAATATAAACACCTATATTGAGAAAAATTAAAGAGAAGGTTACCTTTATTTAGACGGTAACAAAATAATGTAATATTAGCTCGCCGCAACATTTACAATATTTTTAAAAAACATGGAATTAATTCATTAATTATTTTTTTTATTTTCAAAAATTACTGGTCAGAGTAGAAAAAAGCTTACGTAAGAAAGTGTGAAACCCCCCCTCCCCTTGGTAAGGTGTCGTAAGCATTTGCGAGACCCCCTCCCCCCCTTATCATGCTTACGTAATATGTACATGACCCCTAAATTCCGACCATAACCTGTTATGTGCAGGTATGAAGATGCGTTTGAAAAAACGGGTTGTTTGTTGCAAGCGTCCGAGGTTCAATCTGGAAGGGCTACAATCATCTGAGACCAGAGAAGCTCTGCAAAGGGATATTAACTCTGGTTTAGCAGCAATCCAACCAGAAGAATTGGTTAATGACAGTGTGGATGCAGGGTGGAATAAGATCAAATCGGTTATAACTCGAGCGAGCGAGAAACATCTTACCAGCCCGAAACGAGTCAAGAAGAAAGAGTGGATGGCGGACGAAATTTTAGATCTTATGGAGCTAAGACGGTCCTTCAAAAATAAGGATAAAGTGCAGTACAATGCTACTCACCGGCTTATCAAGAGGGAAATCGCGAAAGCTAGAGAAGCTCATCTGGAAAAGTCGTGCAAGGAAATCGAACGTCTACAGGCGTTGCACGATGATTTCCATCTCCACAAGGAAATCAAACGAACTTGTGGCTTCGTCGAATCTCGCACTCCTGCCGCGTTACGTGATGAGAACGGCAGGTACCTTCTTGAACCTGATGATCTGCGCACCGAATGGGCAAATTATATCAAATCCCTTTTCGATTCGGATCGCGAAGAACCGCAAATTCAATATAACGAACCGATGACGGGACCGAAAATTCTCGTTTCTGAAGTAGAAGCCGTAATTGGAAAGGCCAGGAATCGAAAAGCTCCTGGACCAGACGAAATACCGGTCGAATTATTAAAACTTCTCGACGAGGAAGGAATTCGGCTGCTAACGGCATTCTTCTTCTTCTTCTTTCAAGTGCCAGCTCCGCGACGAAGATTGGCTATCATCTGGACTATTTTTACCTTATCGACCGCTGCTCGAAAAAGACCCAAGGAATCGACACCAAACCAGTCTCTAAGATTTTTGAGCCACGAGGTTTTCCTACGACCCTGACCGCGCTTACCCTCGATCTTACCCTCCATCACAAGCTGAAGGAGGCGATATTTTTCATTTCGCATTACGAGGCCGAAATAATCGAGCTTCCGACGCTTGATGTCGTACAGAACTTCTACTTCCTTCTTCATACGAGCCAAGACGTCAGTATTTCTCACCCTGTCAGTCCACGAAATTTTAAGCATTCGACGGTATACCCACATCTCAAAAGCCTCCAACTTCTTTTCCAACGTCTTAGTTAACGTCCATCCCTCGTGCTCATATAAAAGCACGGGAAATACGTAACATCGGACGATACGGATCCTCGTTTGGAGGCTCAAGTTGCGATTGCACAACAGGTCTCTCATTTTGAAGAAAACTCCTCTGGCTTGCTCTATACGAGCTCGGACTTCCTGGCTACAATCCCAAGAATCATTCAAGAGGGTTCCGAGATATTTATACGAGTGCACCCGTTCAACTTCCTCTCCGGCGATAAAAAGTCTAGCATCAACATTTTTCCTGCTGACAACCATAAACTTTGTTTTTCGTGTATTTATGGTTAAGCCGTACCTATTACTCACTGCATTTACATGATCGAGCAAGGTTTGCTGATCTTCTGCACTACCTGTAGGTAAGACGGTATCGTCTGCATAACGCAAATTGTTAATGTCCTCGCCGTTGATTACGATCCCTAGATTAAGGCCATCTAAAGCTTCCGAAAGAATCATCTCCGAATATAAATTAAATAGTAAGGGAGATAATACACAGCCTTGCCGAACACCCCGCTGCATTTGGACTTCATCCGATAACTCATTTTCGACCCGCACACTGGCGCTTTGGTTCCAGTAAAGGTTCGCAATAAGCCTCACATCTCGACTGTCGAGCCCTATGCGCTGAAGGATTTCTAACATTTTCTGATGTTGAACCCTGTCAAACGCCTTCTCATAGTCGATGAAGCACAAAAAGACATCTTTGTTTACATCCCGGCATCGCTGCACAAGTACTTGTAAGGTAAACAAAGCGTCACGTGTGCCGAAACCTCCACGAAACCCGAATTGAGTATCCGACATAAGTGCCTCGCACTTTCGAAAGACCCTTCCATGGACTATCTTCAGAAAGAGCTTTAGCAGGTGGCTCATGAGACTGATGGTTCGGTATTCTTCACAACTCCTGGCGTTCGTCTTCTTTGGGAGAGGAAGGAATGTGGATTTTAGCTAATCATCAGGGAATCTTCCGCTCCGATATATCTTATTGAAGAGGGATGTGAGGACATCTAGATCTTCATCGTCACTCAGTACCTTAAGCAATTCGGCACGAACTCCGTCGGGTTCTCGAAAATAATGCCTAACGGCATTATTTAATCGCATCTATGAGACTGGTGATATCCCCTCCGAATGGACCCAATCAACGTTTATCCCACTACCTAAGAAAAGTAAGCTGACAAGGTGCTCTGATTTTCGCCTTATTAGCTTGATGAGCCATTCGTTGAAAATCCTATTGCGGGTTATTCAGGCTCGAATTCATGCTCGTTGCGAAAGTATAATGAGTAAATCGCAATTCGGTTCCCGTGGTGGTTTAGGAACTAGAGAAGCGTTGTTCTGCATGAACGTCTTACTGCAGAGGTGCAAGGAATTCCAAAAGCCGGTTTTCATATGCTTCATCGATTTTGAGAAAGCTTTTGATCGGGTACAACATACCCAGCTGATCAAAGCAATGCATCGGATAGGGTTGGATGATCGAGACATAAGGCTTCTGAAAAATCTTTACTGTGATCAGTCGGCAGTAGTAAGGGTCGACGGTTGCGGGGAAACCAACCGCGCACCCATCAAACGCGGCCGTTCGACAAGGTTGTGTGCTTTCACCAGCACTTCAATTCAATTCAATTCAATTCAATTCAATATATTAATCCATTGTTAACATATGAAGAAAACACAAGATCTTGTCAAATCGGTTATAAGAAAGAAAAGAAAAGAAAAAAAAAAAAAAAAAAAAAAAAAAAATTGTTAAATTAAAAATCTAAAATTACAAAGTAAGGCCCTTGAACTCAAATACCAAATATTCTTGAAGGGTGTAAAAAGGGTTTTCCAGAAGTAAGGTCTTAAGATGTTTGTTAAAATCTTTAATTGTATGTAAAAGCTTGATATGGTTAGGTAAATGGTTAAATATAACCGTGTCGCGATATGTAATTTTACTAGTTTTTGCGAACATATGAACATCTGATTTTTTTCTGGTGTTGTATTGATGAATTAGCGAGTTTTTTTTATAAATATCTGGATTGTTAAAGACGTAATTACACCGTTCAAGAATAAACAGGTTGACAACCGTTAGAATTTTATATTCTTTAAAAATAGGCCTGCAGGATTCGAAACGTCTTTTATTAAAAATAAGGCGGAGGCAACGCTTCTGTATCCGTAAAATAGCATGTATATGACTCGAGTAACCCCAGAACATAATACCGTACTTCATATGTGAATAAAAGTAAGCGTAATATAACGTTAATAGATTCTTTTCTGAAACCTCGTGTCGTACCATACGCAAAAGAAAGCAACATTTATGCAGTTTTCCACTTAAACTGTTAATATGAGATTCCCATGACAACTTATTATCTATCGTTAAACCCAAATAACATTTTTCTGTTACCTCATTAATAGTTGAACCATTGATGGAGACCGAGAAATCACCACGCGGAAGATTCTTGTCATTGATGATCATATAATCAGTTTTAATAGTGTTTGGAGATAAGGTATTATCAAATAACCACCGACAGAGATTGGAAATGACTGAGTGAGTAAGTGATTTCAAATCGTCAAAATTAGCTGCAGCTGCTGCGTTCGCCAAATCATCCGCATAACCGGTATGATTGGTGTCTTCAGTATCAACGACATTGGAAAAAAGGTCATTTATGAAAATATTAAAAAAACTAGGCCCTAGAATTGTCCCTTGGAAGGTACCAGACGTTACCGGCCTCTCCTTAGAAGAAATTGTAGTAGAATTATTGTTATCATCTTTATAGTTTAGAAGAACAAACTGCTGTCGGTTATGAAAGTATGAGTGTAGCCATTTAGAAGAATTATAACGAAAACCAAGAGAGGCCATTTTTTCCAATAACAGGGAATGTGGCACTGAATCAAATGCATGAGAGATATCGAGAAAAATTATAACAACAATCTTGCCTTGTTCGATTTTAGACTGAATAAAATTTAACAAGGAACTGCAAGCCGTGGCAGTTGATTTGTTAGCTCGAAATCCATGTTGATGATCCGCTAGTAACCGATGTTCCGTAAGAAAGCTATCCAAACGGGATTTAAAAAGGTGTTCAAAAATTTTAGAAAATACTGAGGTAAGGTTTAACCCTCTATAATTATTTGGGTCAGTTTTAATGCCTTTCTTAAATAATGGGCGCACAGAAATTTTTTTTAAGGATTCAGGAAAAGTTGCTTGTGTGATGGAAAGATTAAAGCAATGACATAGGGGTATGGAGATGAAAGGAGCAGTTCTCTTAATGAAACTCACGTCAATCCCTTCGATGCCCGTACTTTTAGTATTATTAAGTTTGTTAATAGACGTGATGACTTCCTCAGGGGTAGTAGTGTCTAGGACAAAAAAATCTTCATTGTAAGGTAGTTTCCATGAGTAATGCTGAGGAGATGAGGAAGGGACTGTCATGTGAGAAGTGAAAGTCTCATTAAAAGTATTTGCTATTTTGATGGGGTAATAGTATATAAATATAGAATAGAATATAGGGGTAATAGTATATAGAATAGAATATTCAGAAGTGGTTTTTCTTGAGGCTCTTGAGAATTGCAAAGAAGGAGTCCGTATCGGAGGCGAAACGATCAGCGATGTTCGTTATGCCGACGATTCGGATCTTCTAGCGGAAAGTATCGAAGATCTACAGGCGTTGGTTGATGCTGTTGATGAGGCGTGTGCCAGGTATGGGTTAACCATAAACATCGAGAAAACGAAGTTTATGGTCGTTAGCAAAAATGATGTAGGTGCGGTAAACTTGAGAATCCGAGGGAAGGACATAGACCGCGTAACCCATCACAAGTATTTAGGCTCTTGGCTGAATGAGACAGCGGACCCCGACGAGGAAATCCGAACTCGAATTGACATTGCCAGATCGGCATTTATGCGTATGAGGAATGTGTTATGTTGTGGGTCTTTAAAATTATCCGTACGTCTTAAGGTTCTCCGGTGCTACGTAGCACCGAAAAAAGAGTTCTGCATGAACGTCTTACTGCAGAGGTGCAAGGAATTCCAAAAGCCGGTTTTCATATGCTTCATCGATTTTGAGAAAGCTTTTGATCGGGTACAACATAACCAGCTGATCGAAGCAATGCATCGGATAGGGTTGGATGATCGAGACATAAGGCTTCTGAAAAATCTTACGTACGTTTGGTCAACTCTTTTCTATGGATGCGAGACCTGGACTCTCAAAGTTTCCATGATGAATCGACTTGAAGCTTTTGAGATGTGGTGCTACCGTAGAATCCTTCGAATTTCATGGGTTGATCGGGTAACCAACGACGAGGTTTTGCGAAGATTGCATAAGGAGAAAGAAGTTTTGCAAATCGTAAAACGACGGAAGTTGAAATACTTCGGTCATTTTCTCAGAGGACCTAAATATGAGCTTTTGAAGACGATCATTCAAGGGCATATCGAAGGAAAAAGGAGAATAGGCCGGAAGAACCTATCGTGGCTGCGTAATTTAAGAGCTTGGACCGGCTTAAGTGTCGAGGAGCTCTTCAGGATTGCCCCCGATAGAGATGAATATAATAGTTTTATTGATGGTCGCCTACGCCTGGACACAGGTACGGCACCGTAAGAAGAAGAAGAACCCTTTCTTTAATTGAATATTTCTGCGAATAATAAAGATAATTTAAATTTTCCAACAAACCTAAAATACTGCTTTTGAGTGTTATGATAGTACCTTGTGGAACCCGCGCATTCTAGAAAGAGTTTGAATGAAAACAAAAACGTTCCGAACTTTGTTTTGTTGACGATGTATTTTTTATTATTGTTCTGCTATTTTTTCACGATTAGATCTTAGTTTTATTTTATAAAACGGATTTTACTTTATCATTGAGGCAGGGGGGTGTAATTCTCTCGGTTGGGGTTATCGGTATATGGATCACAAAGAGGGAACCGGGGAGATGTTCAGTAAAAGAATACACCAGAGGCACTCGAAGAGTGGACTTTAACCACCGACCTTCCGTTACGACCATAAAGATAATTAATTGAAATTTGGCCTACTACTTGAATGTAAGTTCCTGATTCCGAAAATGAAGTCAAAATTTTACTAAAACCAAAATTCAAGACGGCGGACCGTTTCTTTTCCAATTTATCTCAATTACAATATAAACCGTATTATCAGTTACGCGAAGAATTATGCAACAGCAACACACGTAAGTCTTTTGTCGTTTTACGTCATGAGCAGACGAGCTTTCCGTACAAGCAAAAATAATGGCGGATGTTTTGAAAAAAAAAAAAAAAAAAAAAAAAAAAAAGTTTTATTTAATTTAATTTAATTATAAATAATAAATAAACACTCTTTTCTAATATAGTGTTGTGATATGTAACTACTTTTGTTGAAATGGCAGTGTTTAATACAAATTACATATCAAATTTTTACGACGATTATCAAGTTTTTATGACAAATTAATTTTACTTTTTTGGTGTAAATAAACATTTAATTGTCGGAGGAAAGAAGACCCCTGTGATGGCCGGAAAGAATCAATAAAATTGATTTCTGTTTACCAAAATCAATTTAATTTCAGTCTCGTATCGGTCCCTATCGTGACCCACTAAATTTTATGTAACTTGTATTAAACACTGCCATTTCAACGTAAGTAATTATATATCACAACACAATATTAGAAAAGAGTGTTTATTTATTACAGCGACCCCAAAAACCGCTTGGGGTTTTTGGGGTCGCTGTAATAAATAAACGCTGATTTGAATCCGGAAGATGGAAGATCCCAACCTTGGAAGATCCCAAGGTTGGGATCTTCCATTTTAGCAACGTTAGTCATATAAATTCTTTCTTACTAAAATGAAACTGGTTTCATAGCTAACTTCATTTCGGCGCCATTACACTATTTGCTTAGCTTAATCAATTTATTTTATAGACTAAAAGCTCCAAAATAAAAGAAAAAAAAAATTGATTGGGAATTGAAAATTTTTCTTACAAATCTCGATTAAAGTCAATCATTGTAATTTAATAATATGAGAAAATAAACTTACTTTCTGTATCGATCAAAGCGTAAGAACTCTAAATGTTTCAATATTAGAGGATTAAAAAAAGTCGAGGTTATTCGGGGAAAAATGAGATAGCAATACCTTTGTAATCACCCGGAAGCTAAGTGCTTAAAAGCAAAAAGTTAAGATCCTCTCGGTTTACTTCGGTTATCAGATAGGATACCGGATATCAAAGAGATATCGCTGTCTCATTTTTTACCTGTTGTCTCTTTTTACCCAAACTGACCTTTCTAGAAACGATTTTTTTTTCTCGATATTTTCTTAATTGCAATCAAAGTACTGTACAATAATTGTATTTTCGATATACTTTGATACTTAAGCAAAAACTAAGAAAAATTAAAAAAAAAAAAAAAAAAAAAAAGTCTGTACCTGCTTGAAAAGGTAAAGTTTTTGGGAAGCTTCAAACTCGTAACCTCAACTAACTTAACTGAACCAATACTGTGTAATCTTCAAAAAATTTTTATAGTCTTAATGCAAAAGACCGTAATTCTGTACCGAAGCCAAAACGCCGAATTTGAAAAAATCAACATGGCCGCTATGTATTGATTTCCCGTAAGCAACGATGTCGTTTTAGCTTTTAAACCTTAATTTTCTTTTTCTTTAGAATAATTACAAATAAAAAAAAAGAAAAAAAAATCTGCTAAAATACCGGAATTATAAGCGAAGCATTTTACAAGCCTTTCAATTTTTCTTAAACTCGAAAAATCATATTCCAAATTTTTCTTACCTTGAATCCGATGCAGAAAAGCTGACATCTTAATTAAAGAATAATCAACTGAACACACATGATGCAACAAGAACAACGTAAGCACAAAAATAGTTCGAATCGGGAGTTTAGTCACTGCTTTGCATTCTAGACGACAGCAAAAATTAAGTCTGATACCTGAAACATGTAAGTATCGAAAAAAAAAATTACTAAGTTTATAAATAAAGGAATTCGTAAATCCATAAATTAAAAAACCGTAAGCTGGAAATAATTCTTTTCTTCTTTTTCGTTCGTGACGAAACATAAAAAAATAATTAATCGAAACGAATTCGACATTGAAAGACACGGTTATTCATATTTGGGAAGGACTAAGGAACATCCACTCCCGACCAATCGCAAATCATGTACAATCGTCCATGACAGTGAAAAATAATTATTTTAAAATCAAAACTAAATAATTCCAAATGATTTTTTTACTGATTATTTTCTTTTAAAAGAAAACAACTTTTCTTTTTGATAAAAATAATTTTTCTTTCCATAAAGATCGAGGCGAGCAAGTATTAATTGGCGGAATACTTCTAAAAACTTAAAGAAGTGTTGACTCTTTATCGTTTTTTTTTTTTTTTTGGAAGAAAAAAATCTTTGGATTGATCAGGTTTTGTATTTTATATCTAACAACGTGTACCAGTAATTATCAGGTGCTCGGCCGCTCTATTTGCAATATTCATTCGTTTAATATTCATCGGGGTAATTGTTAATTAGTATACGTGCGTTAACGTTAATTTATTGTAAAGACGAAAGGAAAAAATTGCCTAAATTCGAATGGGACACGTAAGTTTTTTTTTTTTTATACGCATTTTTCGAAAATAAAAGAAAAAAGGAGGAAAAGAAAGACAAAACGCGTTAATAAGATAGATCGGACGAGGGAAAAAGAGGATAAAAAATTCCGATTGGAAAAACTTTCCCTTACTTTTTTTTCATATTTTTTTTTTTTTTTTTTGGTGATTTGATGATTTTCCTTGAGTAATCATTGCATCGAAGCTCTTTTAATACCTTTTTTGAGGCGTCAGATTGAAGTTTAAAAAAAAAAAAAACCGTTTTTGTTTTGACTTTTGAGGTGAAAACGTGATTCGCGGTAGACGCGGTTTTTATTATCAAATAAATTTATATTTCAAATAATATTTTTTAGGAATGAAATTAAAGACGAACCAGGACAAACGAACATGATGAAAACGTTGGACGAAGAAGAAGAGAGGTAAATTTTAATTGATGAGCGATACCTCATATTTTTCTCCCATCATCCTTTATAATCCATTACCAATTCATTAAACTTTGTACTTCTCCAAACTCCACGCCTTCGTGTATATATTTTTTCCACATTTAGACAACGACCGTGACCTTTTCCAATTTTTCTTAATTTTAATCGCTCTGTGATTCTTAGCTTATCAATCATTATTACGTTTTGTTCTTAGAAATGCTTTCGGCCTGGGAAAACCGACATATATTTTTTTTTCTCTCTCTTCTCTTTCCAGGAGTATCGGCGAAGAAACGAATTTGTTAAATCGAAATTCCCCTCCGAAACCTGTTATAATTCGATCGAAAACCGATACCAAATTAGAGGAATCCCCAAAACCTTCTATACTTTCCAAAGCGATCAGCGACGACGAAACGAAATTGCAACCGCACATTGCTCGGCACCATCAGGAATACAACAAAAACGATGACAAGCGTTCGCAGTTTTTAAAAACAACGAGTTTGGATTCCGAACTGCAAGATGGAAAAAAAGAACCGGCGACGAATTTCAAACCCACGACTCACGCTCAACGACTCCTACAAGAAACCAAATTCGACGAAAGTAAAAAATCGACGGATTCCATTCATAACATTCACAAACACGACAAAAAAATGGATATACCTCGGATTGTCGAGCCCCATACTCAAAGACGACCGTCTGCTTTCGAAACGGTGTTACAGGTCCTTCGGAGGCCCTCCGCAGCAACTTTAGACGTTTTTAACAATTTGAGGAGAGGATCCGGAGTCGGGTCCAGAAGCGGAAGTCACGCTACAATTGACAGCAGGCGACCTTCGCATGATGCAATATCCCACACGACAACGAAATCCGACAACATGTCAATTATTCAAAAGATGCCTCCTAGAAACGCGAGTCACGTGACTTTCCGAAGACCGTCAGGGGTCATAACGTTCAATCCCGATCAAATGAATATCCACCAAAAACGATATATTATGGGGTTGCTACAAGGAAGTAATAGCTCTCTACCCGAGCTTTGCAAGGATTTAACGCCGCCAAAGAAAAAAGAGAAGCCAAAGCAGTGTCCGGAGGGAAAGTAAGCAACAGATGAAATGCAATGCTGCTAACAGGATAATAAATGAATATAACATTTTTCAGTGATGCTTACATGTCAGCCATGTCAGCCTTATATGCCAAAGTCTTATTTGTCCTCGGAATCGCGTTTCCGGTGACGGAAGTTTTATCAGCGAGGGTGCCGACTCATTATTACCAAGGGTATTATTTATTTTTATATTTGGGGAGCACTGGATTTATGACATTCATGTACATGACGCTGCTGAAAGACAGGGCTGTTACTAAAATAATCAAAAATTCGTTTGGTAAGTAAGGGATCAATTAAAACTATGAAAAAACAAAAAGGGCAGCCTGTTCAAAATAATGAATAAGGTTGGTGGGGGTCTCAAAAATTTGGTTTTAATTAGAGGATTTTAAAAATGCCTTCGCTCACACGATATTCGGAACGGTCATGGAGATATTGGATTGGGACATATTTTATGCAAATTATATCCTGCCCTAAAAATTCATTCTTTTAAAAATAAAATGCAATCATAGCGCCATACCCCTTTTCCGATTTAGAGTTCGTCAAATCCCTAAGCAACGAACGTTTAGCGATCTGTACAAAATGGGACCAAAAGTTCACCGCTATTAATTGCACCGGTCAACCTCGTGTAATAATTAGACCAGGCGGCCTAGTGACCATGTTACCAACCTTATGATCGAGTTGTCAAAATATTGTATTTCCAGTATTTACAATTATCGGTACGAAATTATATTTCCCGATGTCGCTTAGGGCCAAAATCACGCACGTGTCAAACGGTCATAAATCGAGGAAAAAATAGCTCCTTGAGCTTGCTAATTGATGCGTTCATGGCCTATGTCGTCAAACTGTCCACTTGAAATAGATATATGCAAATAATGACTCGAAATCTTTCTTGTGTTAAGGCAGTGAATATGTTTCGATCTGTTGAAATCAATGTACCGCACCCTGAAAAAATATGAAATAAAATAGCATTGCTAATAATTAAGATAATAATTAGAAGATTGAAAACGTCTTCATTTCATACACCATATTGAAGAAATGGTAAGTCCGGGATAGGCCCTATGGAAAGCCTTACTCCTAGACATTGTTCCACCATACGGGCAGAATTTTCCCTTCATTTTTTCTTAACTTGAAATATAACATCGGATAGTTTTGAAAATCCCCATGCATTTTATATGGGAAAAAGCAAGGCCTCACAGGCACCGGTTAGAAGCAAGTTACGAATCCCAGCTTCGGGACATGTTTTTATTTATTTATTTAGAAACTTTTCAGGGGGCGAACTTTTTTAAATTCCATATTTGCATTTTTAAGCGACGCCGTAATGCTGATACGGGCTGCCATATTTTGACATGCGTCAATGCATGTTATATGCTCTCTGTATTTTTTATTTGTCACATTGTCTCCTAAATGTCTTCAGTTCCATAATTCTCATCCCTCCTGCCACTTTTCCTCCATCTCATGTTTTCTTACTTCTCGTTCACCGCACCCCTTTCTTTCTAATCTTTTCGTTCAATTTCTTCAAGCCAACTTTCTCTGTTTAATATTCTCTGCCAATCCCCGTACATTAACAAGTTGGTATTTTATATTGAAGCAATACATCCTCAAATTGTTTAACATGGAGGCAACCTCGTATCCATAGAAAATTTACAGGAAATAAAATACTGTGCTGTACGAGTATTGCCTCAATATAAAATACCAACTTTCGTGCTGTAAAAGATCGGATGAGAAGTTGCTTCCGAAATCTATGCTCACCTCAGTCATGAAAGCTTATGAAACCAATAACGGGAACAAAAATCAGCCATTTGATGCTTTCTTTTTAACAAAATTTTTTTTATAAGTTTCTTTTCAAAATTTTAGACGTAGAAGAGGACGAACTCCAAAGATTTCGGTCATTGCGAAGGAGCAAATCAGCCAATTTCACCGCGCCAGTGCGATACGGAAGCTTTTATCTTAGATTAGGAGCAGTAGCTTTCGGTATCGGGAGCATGGTTTATTCAGGTTTAGAATTTGGTCAATACTTCGAAATTAAAAGGGACAGTTCCTGCCACAACGTTCTTCAGGCCATAACCCCTGTAACAAGGATGGTTCTCACATTGATTCAAATGCAATTTATATTTTTAAGCAGCAAGGTAATTTCACGAAAAAAAAAGATTAAAAAGACTATGCTTTACATCGTTCTTGTTTTTATTCCAAGCAAATGGAATTCCACTGGGCTAGATACAGAGGAATCGCCAAATTTGGATTGATGCACATGATTGCAACGAACCTCTGCGAATGGCTATACGTCATCGTAGAAGAAACAAAACACGAAATAATACATTTAAAACATTTAGACGACGACCACCATCCCAACAACAAAGAACACAAATTAGATAAGGACCACGATGTGGACAAAAGAGGGACGGATATCCACGATATTTACGAATGCAGAAGGGCAAATGTTATGGGTTCTCTGGTTCAAGACGCCAGTCCGTTTCTTTTTCCGTGCACCATTGAATACAGCTTGATTTGCGCGGTCATCATGTACGAAATGTGGAAAAACATAAAAAAACCTCCTGATTTCGAAGATGAAGACGGAGAAGAAAACGAAAAGAGAAGAACTCTTCAAAGCCAAAGCTCTATAAGTATGTAAAAAAAAAAAAAAAAAAAAAAAATTCTTTTGTTAATTTCTAAAAAGTTTCGAGGAAAAAGAACAATACCGTAAATAAATATAAAAAAAATAACGAACCGTAATTCCAAGAAGCATGCAAGAAAAAAAAATAATTCTTCGGAAAATATTCTTAGTAATTAAGAGCAAGGGTGGATGGCCTGGATTTTGAGCTTTTTTATTGTGGTTTTTTATTTTTTTTTTTTTCTTCTCCAGATAGCGACCTTCAAAAATCGCACCATCATTTTTCGGTCGATTGTTCCAACGCTCATAAGGGTTTATTCTCTGGTATTTTGCTCCTTGTCATGACAATCATTAGTCTGATCATGTTCTTCGTGATGGCTAAGGATCCAGCGTATTATGAAATGGCAGTTTACGAAGTGCATTTATGCGAACTAATAATCTACATTATAATGACCGTTATGGTCATTTTGGGGAATTACCAGATGAGATATTTAAAATTTAAATTGGCTAATAGAGGTAAGATATTACTTTTTTTGCTTTTTCCACCCGCATACCAAAATTAATTTCAGCAATAAATATCAGGCTAATAGCCACGGAATGGTTGAAAGGGACTCAGCATCAAATTTTCTCGACCCCTTCCGGAGCCGAAAACGGGTCATAGTACGACCCTGAAATTTTGGCTCAAGTGCCCTCTAATATGGTCCTATTTATAGGCCAAGTTTGAAAAAAATCCCTCTCGGGGGCAGAAATCATATGGTAACCCGGTAGTAGCCTTTTTAGAAAATTTTTTAGATTTTGATGATTTTTGATAAAATTTATTGAAAAAGGGGGTCACGTGGACTAATATCAGGGCTCGGAGGATTTAAAGGGATCATTAACATTTTTTGAAACAAACGTTTTGATGATTTTTGATTATTGAAAAAATTTATTTAAAATTTGATTGAAAAAACATTTTTTGAAACGAAGATTTGATAAAATTTTAGAAAATTTTCAAACACCTTATCTTTGATGTTTCGATCCAAAATGTAAATACCAGAAAAATTTATACTGGAAATTTTAATATACATTTGATTGAAAATTTTAAATGAGATCATCAATGATTTTTGATAAAATTTTATTAAAAAATTTATCTAATAATTTATCTAAAATTTTTTCATGAAATTTTTTTTTTTTTTTTATGTTCTCTAATTTTTTTTTTTTTAAATTTTTAGTGTTTATAGCTCAAACGGGCTAAACTGACGATCAAACGGACTAAATTAAATTTATATTAATTAATTAATAAAAATCATTTCCATTCCCAGCTCGGAAATTCGGCCCCAAACCAAATATTCTAGACGTAGTCCTACGTAGGGATATGCCTCATATACCCTGACTGTTTTTTGTTTCAGTCTGATAAAATGTTTTTAACATTAAGCCAATAAAACGAGATAACTTTTTGATTTTGAAAAATTTCTCCGAAAATGTTAAAAACGCTAACGCTGCTTAATTTTTACTATTTAAGCACATTATTTATGTTTTTCACTATTTATGCAAAAAAAAAAAAAAAAAAAAAAAAAATGTCAAAAAAATGTCAAAAAAATTGAGAATTAAGACATTTTCTAAAATAATTTTTTAAATCTTCTCTGCTTTTATATTCTTTCCTTTGTATATGATTTAATTTACTGAGCAAAAATGTAGTATCATTTTTTTTTCTATTTTTTTTAGTCAATGACGGAATTGGTTTGGACAACACACTCCTAATGTGGGCTCAATCCGGGGTTTTTATTTACTGTATGTTCTCCATCATAGCCTGCTACTTCATAATACCTCACAGTGCCCCTGGTGGATTCATTACGGAATTGTTTTCTCTCATCCAAACTACTTGTCAAACTGCTTTTATATTAGACGCAACGTTTAGACGAACCGATTCCTTTGAACTCCAGAAACGGAAACCGGGTCGACAGATTATCACGTTTCTTCTCGTAGGCAATATGGCATTATGGTTGGTTAACACTTTACAAAAGAATAGAGCGGAATTCCGGCCGACGCATTTGGATTTTTTCGGAGTATGGGCCTGGACGATCATCACTCACGTTTCTATGCCCCTCGCGATTTTCTACAGGTTTCATTCGACAATTTGTTTATTCGAAATATGGAAAGACGCTTATAAATTCAAACAAGGGCAACAAGTGTAAAATACGAAAAAAAAAATTAACTTAGACCTAATGCATGGTACGGTGAAATTTTGCAATTTTCATTTTCGGTGAGAAAATCAAGAAAACCAAACCATGTATGGAACAATATTGAAACATCCTCCTCCCCCTCCTCCTCCTCCCCTCCCTATCTAGTTGAACATTAATTATAAGGGCGGTTTGGAGCAGAAAGGGTTGCTTGCTTGTATTGAAATAAACCTTTTAAAACTTGTATATTGATGTCAAAGTTAATGTTGTTATTAGTTTATAGACTCGGAACCATTTCACTCGGCTCCTCGACGCGCTCCTTCTTAGCTTTTAAATCAGAGGACAAATGGGTTTGACTTTGTCCTACCCTTGCGTCCCGATCGAACAATGAATTAATTTTAAAAAAAGAAATTAAAAAAGAAACGCGCTCATCGAAGACGCCATTTAACCCTTCCGTTAATTGAAGTCTTCTTTGATACGAAATTAATCGGACAAATAAAAGCTTTTTGTTTTAATAACCAATTTAGTTGACGGTCAATAAAGTTCTTTCATAATTGTTATTCACCTTAATCGATTACGTCTCTCGTCATTTAAGTTTGAAATAACGATGGAGAAACAAGACAACCAGGAAAACAACGAAAATGGTAATGCTGAAACTTTGGAACAAGTTAAAACTATTTTGATACGACATCAGTCTGAGTAAGTATTTAGATTTAAGTTTTATAAGAGAAAGCTTTTGGGAGAAAATTTTATTGTCGCTAATTTTTATACTCAAAATATTTATGTATAAAATGAATAAGGCGATAAAATGACTTAAGTGAAACCTCTCTGGATTTTACTCTAGATTAAAAAAAGAATTTTTAATTTAGGCATTTAAAGTGTCCCTAATTTTTTACTTTTTTTGAACCGAAAAGAGTTTTTAGGGGTGGACTGGGAAATCTTTCCGGCCCGGGCAAAACTTTTAACCGACCCCAGTTATAGCGAGAGAGAGAGAGAGGGGGGGGGGGGGGAGTTTTTCTTAAAAAAAAAAAAATCAAGTGAAAGATGTAGTAATACTGGTCAAATAACTATATACTTTTCCCCAATTTTTTCCTCTTGCGGCCGGTCGAATATCAGACAGGCCTCTTGGTCTCATTATTGAGCGGCCTTTCGGGTAACCCTCCGTAATGGCCCTTATGGCCCTCAGTCTGCCCCTGAGAGTTTTAGGCGAGTTCGTACAGCACATGGACAGGCCTGGTATAAGAATAACAGGCATCAAACTTTTTCGATATGAAAAATCAGGGACTTCAAGGAGTAAAAAGCACGCATTTTAAGAGGAGGCTTCAGATATTTATTTAAATATACCAAAATAAATTTCCATGGCTTAGAACTTTTTTTTGGAGATACAAATTAGAAATCTGGCTTCGTAGCGAACTTCATAGTGATACTGGCATCTTTCCTTCAAAATTTCAGATTCTCAGGTTGTAAAGAAACTCCGAAAAACGCTTTGGAAAATATATTCCCGACATTTATTTTTGAAAACGTTTTCCGGAGTTTCTTTACAACCTGAGAATCTGAAATTTTGAAAGAAAGATGCCAGTATAAAGTTCGCTACGAAGCCAGATCTTTAATTTGTATCTCCAAAAAAAAGTTTTAGGCCAGGGAAATTTATTTTGGTATATTTAAATAAATATCTGAAGCCTTCTCTTAAGGACCGTTTTAAGGACCTAAACGAGAAAATTAACATAAAATTTCGATTTCGATCAAAAGACCTTTTTTTTTTTTTTTTTTTTTTTTGCTTTTTATCCCTTGGAACTAAAAAACCCAACATTAGAAACTAAACTCTCCTGGCAGGGAGAGAAAATACAAAAGATACAAAACTAGACCTAGATCACACGGAAACCAGGGCTGCTGTGTTGTTTAGATTTTAAACGGAACCGAATCTCTATCGGAGTCGATTGGTTCAAAAGTTAAATGGAATCGGAATCAGAATCCTAAATTTTCAAGCAGTCGGAATCGGAATCGGAATCGAAATCGGAATCTGGCTCAAAAAATAGGTCGGAATCGGAATCTTAATCGGCATCGGAATCGGAATCAACATCGAAAAATAATTTCGATCCAAATTGAGCTGAAAAGTATGAATAAAAGATTTTTACGATTAGTACATTTCTGGAAATATCGGAATCAGAATCGGAATCGCCACCACTGAAATATTTTCTAATTGGAACCAGAATCGCAAACTTAAATTTTTGTTGAATCAGAATCAGCCAGAAAAATATTGGAAGAATCTTGGGAATCGGAATCGGCATTGGAATTGGAACCGCAAACCCTGACGGAAACGGACGATTTTCGACTTCTCTATGACAATTTTTTTAAAATCTGATATTTTCCTGATATTAAGTCACCAAAAAATTAAAAAAAAAAGAAAATAGAGACTTTTAAAGGGACCTCGGTTTGATGCCTGGAATAACCTCTTCCTTTAAGTTTTTGTCCGAAAACAGAGCGTAATGATCTCTCAAATAAAATTAAATTATAAATATCTCACCGACATCCACTAGGGCTGCTCAAAAAAAAAAAAAAAAATCATCAAATTTATTTTCTTGCACTCCGGTGAAAATTTGTTTATTCAGACCTTGAGAAAGCTCCATTTAAAAGCGCAGTCAAAAAAAAAAAAAAAAAATTAGGGGTCGCTACCGCCACTTATTGATTTTTTGGGCAAAAATCTTATGTTTTAAAGTAAAAATAAAATAACACATAATTTCCATAATTCATGCAATAAAAAATTTATACCTCGGGCTTATGTAAGACATATTCTGAGCTACAAAAAAAAATTTCTACATCTTTGTGCTCAAGGGTGTCCGAATTTTTTAGTTTTTTCGGATAAATGCTTTCTCTGATTACATATAGGCAACAGCTTATACTTCTCTTATTTTTCTTTATTTATTTATTTATTTATTCATTTTTTTTTGTACTCCTTTTTGCAAGTAACTTCGAGCCATTGTTTCAAATTTTTCTCACTCAAATTGCTTAAGTTACAAATATTTAAATATTTGGCTTCGTCGAATTTTTCACTCTTTTCTACTTAAAAATTTCTTAAACGTCACTAGCGCCTCCAACATTTTTTTTTTTTTTAAATCTGAAAAATTTTTTTTGAGAAAATTAATCGAAAAAATCGTATTAATTTGAATTAATATAAATCGAATTAATCTGAAAATTTTTTTAAATCTGCCTGATTTTTGTAAGATATTTTTTATCACGAAACGTTCATTTTCGATTCGGAGTGATGTAAAAATATTACTTAGGTCCATCTCCGGAAACAATTTTTAATGCACTTACCCTAAAAAAAAGTCCAGGAACAAGTCTGATCCAAATTCTTCAGCTTCGTGGTTGATATTGTCGTTGAAATTAATTTTCAGCGAAGCTCTTACCACAATCCTTTCGGCCTTTTACGGGAAACTTTTAGTGGTTCTAGGAATCGCTTTTCCGATCATTGATGCCCTACCTCCTGAAACAATCACAAGATTCAATGTAAGTTAACGACTAAATTCAACAATCTTCAATTTTTTATTTAATTTATTTAATTTATTTATTTATTTATTTATTTTTTAATTTACATTTAGGGATTTTATTTATACTTAAATTCAGGAAGTATTTTATTTATACTTTACACGTACGGATTATTAATGAGAGATGAAGCTCACAATCATTTATCTCTCCGCTCGGAAATAAACGGATACGTACAAGAGCATGGGCAAAATTACGTAAAACGCCAAGTTCGATACGGTAGTAATTACCTTCGAATGGGAGTAGCTGGATTCGGGATTGGAAGCATGATTTTTTCAGGGCTTGAATTCGGGAGATATTTCGAAATGATGGATTGCAAAAATATTTTAATGGCTGTGTCACCTGCATTCAGAATCATTTTCGTCCTTATGCAGATGCTATTCATTTTCTCTAATAATAAGGTTAATTAAAAATGTATTTACTCTTCGTTTCCACAGATTTATTTAAATGCCTATGTATGTTCATTTAGCTCCTGAGCAATCATCACTATAAACGAATTGCTCGATTTGGTTTAATGCATATGTTAGCGACGAACCTTTGCGAATGGTTGTACGTTTTAGTAGAAGAAACGAAGCAGGACATTTTAAATACTCAAAATTATCAAGATGATGAGTTTGAAATTCCAGGTATAAAACTTTCTCATTTTTATAATCACTTTACTTTTAAAGTTCAATCTAGTTTTCGAACAAATACGACCTAACTGAATGAAAATTTTTATCCTCATTAACGACTTATGAACTTTTTTACATGACTTTTGATGAGCACCTTAGTGAAATTGAAATAACTTTTAGAACCATGGCTAGGAAAATAAAATTCTAAATTAATACGTTGCGCCTAACTGCCAACTTTTAATTAATTTGAAAAAAATATTCAAAATCCCTGCAAATCGTCCTCAAGATGTAACTGATACTACTTTTTGCAAAAATATCTCCTTTATACGAAAGTCCCACTTTATCCACAAAAGGCTAATTCAACTAAATTTTTTTTTTTTTTCAGACAATAAGTTCAATAATTGGTCACTTTTAAAAAACGAAACTAAAAGGAACGGGACATGCGGCAAATCGTATTTGATCATGGCTGCTTTATTAACAAATTCTAGTCCTTACTTATTCCCATGCACCGTCGAATACAGCTTACTTTGCGCTGTCATTCTAGCAGTGATGTGGAATCATGCCAGAAAAACAGATTATTATGGAGTTATTCGGTAATTTATAACCATCTTTTTGTAATTGGAATTTTGTGGCAGAAAAGAAAATAAATTTCAGGTCCGATAAACGAAATGGACAACTGGCTATTCTAAACGAAAGTGGAATCATGATGCTGAAAGACAGACAAAGCGGGGTTAACATCATTTACACTAGATCCGTTCATAAGTTCTCGGTTGATTGTGCTAGTTCATACAAAGGTACTGTATCTCCAAAACATAGCCCTATTAAAAAAAACATGGACGATAATGAATGGTAAGCTTAGTTTACAAGTCGGAAGTTCGAAAGTACTTCGTACCGTAATTTGCTTGACTATAGAAACTTACCTTGGCTTCTTGGTATGCAAATTTTTTTTACCAAGAAGGTAATAACGCTTCTAAATTCCGAGCGTTGAAATCCTACAAATCCAATACAGAGTGACAACAATAAACAGCCCAATCTTGTTTTCATTTTCCAGGTGTTTTTGCAGGAATCCTAATTTTGGTCTTAACAATTATATCACTTATAATGTTCTTCGAGCTTGCTCAAGTTGATATTGATATGGCAGTATTGCAAGTAAGCTACATAATACCTGAAAAAGTAAATAAAATAATCTCTAAATTTTGTACTGCAAAAAAAATTTATTTTGACAGGTGAACATTTGGGAAGCCATTTTATTTGGTATTGCAATTACTGCAACCATAGCTTGTGCTTTAATTCTTAGAAAAGTTGGTTTCCGTAAAAAGCAAAGAAATCTAGAACTGGAACATATTTTACTACTGGTCACACAATGTGGAGTTTTCCTTTATTTTCTGTTTCAAATATTAGGAGGATATTATTCTCTACAAAGTGGAATGAATGGTGACCCTTGGAGAGTTTTACGATTAGTTACACCAATAGCAGCTTTGGTTCAGAGTTCTTCTCAAACAATTTTAGTGTTGGATGCATGGAGAAGAAGATGCGGCACTCCATCACAAATTAGGAGGAAACCAGGAAGAGAATTAGTGACATTTTTGTTAATTGCAAACTTAGCATTATGGGGGATTAATAGATTAAAGAATAACAATGCAGAATTTCATCCAATGCAAATGGAATTTTACGGGGTGTGGGCATGGACAGTTATCACACATGTATCCATGCCACTTGTTGTATGTTACAGGTTTCAATCGACTGTTTGTTTGTATGAAATTTGGCTTCATGTGTATAAACCAAGGCCAGTTGACAAATTTCAAACAACACAGAGTAATTCCATCTAAAAGCGACCAGACCCTGGACCGGACCTCCTCCGATTTTTTTCATTTTTGGTTTCTTATTTGTACCTACCTAGAGGTGTTCAGACCGATTTTCAAAAAAATTTTACCCCCACGGGTTCCAGAGTTAGGGGCTTCGAAAAATTTGAATAATGTAGGGGCCCAACCTTCTTTGATTCGATGTAACTCCGGATAGGCTTGAGATACAGAGTCGTACTATGGCTCATTTGAAAGCTCTTGAAATAGGCTTTCATTTGATATGTATCACGTTTGAGTGATAACGAATGACCTTTTGACCTCATTGACCTAACCCTTTTGACCTTGAAAAGTTCGATTCGGACACTTTTGAAAATTCTGAAAAAATTCATGTGCATTCGAACCTTTTTGAGGTACCTCCACAAAACATTTTAGAACGGCTCTTCAAAAGATAAGGGAGTAATTAATTTTTTACTAAATTTAAAATTTGCTTTTATGGGCGATCCCTTATTAAACAGCTTATATTACGGTTTTCTATCTTTTTGAACGACATCTAATATTGAATGACGGTCGTGTAGGTGTAGTGGCATTTAGTCAAAGAAGTTTCCTTTGGTATGTCATTTTAATTGGGGGACCGGACGGGGGTGGGGGGAGAGGGGAACAACTTAAAAAAATTAAAAAATTAATGAAATATATTAGACAAGTGATGTTATTTAAAAGGCTTTGCTAAAACTATAAAAGTATCTGTAACTTAATTCAACACAAAATTATTCATGATTCTAGAGAAAAATAAATTACGTCTGTAACTTTTAGCATTTGAGATGAACTATCCTATGTACTGCTGATCACCGCCTGCTTAAGGTGACGTATTAGTGATTGATTTTTTTAACACCCTATACTTCGAAATATGCTAATATTATCCTTTTGGTGCTAGATATCAAAATTTCGATTCCGAGGAACAATTTTTATCAATCTTTGGCACCTTCATAAAAATTTCCATACCTGACTATACAGTGCTTTTTTGGGAAACCTTGATTGAGGATAAACTCCCGAGAGTTTATAGTAGATAAAGGTTTTCCAATAAAAGTACTGTATAGTCAGGTATGAAATTTTTTATGAAGGTGCAAAAGATTGATAAGAATTGTTGCTCGGAAGCATAGCTTTGATACCTGGCTCCAAAAAGTTAATATCAGCGTTTTTCAAAGTATTGGGTGTGCAAAAAAATTAAATCACTCTTGCGTCATCTTAAGAAACTTAACTGAAGAAACTGAAAATTACAGAAACTTTTATAGTTTTAGCAAAGCCTTTTAAATAACATCACTTGTCTAATATATTTCATTAATTTTTTAATTTTTTTAAGTTGTTCCCCTCTCCCCCCACCCCCGTCCGGTCCCCCAATTAAAATGACATACCAAAGGAAACTTCTTTGACCAAATGCCACTACACCTACACGACCGTCATTCAATATTAGATGTCGTTCAAAAAGATAGAAAACCGTAATATAAGCTGTTTAATAAGGGATCGCCCATAAAAGCAAATTTTAAATTTAGTAAAAAATTAATTACTCCCTTATCTTTTGAAGAGCCGTTCTAAAATTTTTTGTGGAGGTACCTCAAAAAGGTTCGAATGCACATGAATTTTTTCAGAATTTTCAAAAGTGTCCGAATCGAACTTTTCAAGGTCAAAAGGGTTAGGTCAATGAGGTCGAAAGGTCATTCGTTATCACTCAAACGTGATACATATCAAATGAAAGCCTATTTCAAGAGCTTTCAAATGAGCCATAGTACGACTCTGTATCTCAAGCCTATCCGGAGTTACATCGAATCAAAGAAGGTTGGGCCCCTACGTTATTCAAATTTTTCGAAGCCCCTAACTCTGGAACCCGTGGGGGTAAAATTTTTTTGAAAATCGGTCTGAACACCTCTAGGTAGGTACAAATGACAAACCAAAAATGAAAAAAATCGGAAGGGGTCCGGTTCAAATTTCCTTTTTTTTGGTCGTTTTTAAATGGAATTACTCACAGGAAAATTTAGCACAGTTATCGAATATTATCCACTAAAATAACGTTTTGAAATAAAATTATGATTATGTTTAACACGATTTACAATAGTCGCCTCTAAGTTTTAAATAATAGCAGCATGCACGCACGATTGCTGAAACTACTTACCAGATCGGCTTATAACCTCCCTCTTTTAATAGGTTCAGGTTGGAAATTGCAATTACCGGTTTATTTTTACTCAATACAGGATTTAATGGGTTTACGGGATTAACAAATTAAAATTTTCAAAATTTTATAAAAAACCAAGCGTGGCGTAGGGTAGAGCGATTGCAGTGCTCTCTGTCTATATTCTTGGTATTAAATGGTTTTTGGGGCCCTTTTCGTAAAAACACAGGTGCATCAAAGTAAGCGGTGTAAGTAAATAACCGCAATTGGTTAAAAATAAAACAAATATAACCGAATTTAAAATAAATTGTTATTAATTTTAAGGTAAATATTTGTTAAATTCACTAATTCATACCATTTTTTTTAGTAATATATGCGCTTTTCTGAATTTTTTTAGCCTTCGCAGGTAATAATTGCATTACCAAAGAAAAAAAATGAATGGAAGTTCAAAGAATCTTTTTTATTCATTGAGATTTATGTCAACAAAGCTTCAGATTCCAAAAGATGCAACCCTTTCTGCTGCAAACAAAGACACAGTTATACCCCAAACTAACAAAGATATCAACCCCATCATTACAAATAGAAATCCTAGAAATTTGGAAAAAATGAGATTAGCGAGAAAACCAGATGGGTATTGGTTTGAAAAGGGAACCATTAAATATTGGCATAAGTAAGATGACTTTCTTTTTCACAATTTCTGTTTGTTTTATTGATTTAAATTCATGGTTCATTAAAAATCATGATCTATTTTTAGATTGAAGATAAAGGAGTCAAAAAATGGAGTTACGGCAGAGTTAATTCATAATTCAAACAAAACAGCTGTAAAAGCATCAACAAATGAATGGGCAATTAATAAATTTTTATACAGTAATAAAGATAGAAGTGCTTATATCATATTAGCCAGAGTATTTGCAGAGCGATGTCTTGAAAGTGGCATTTCTCATTGTTTAAGTGATTTAGCACCAAAAGAAGATACCAATGTAAATTTAAGACCTGGTTGATTTGTCAGTTATCTCAGGATTATTTTTTTTTTATTTATAAATTTCTTCATTTTCAGTTGGCTTATTTTGTTCAAACACTACAAAAGGAAGGTTTATCCTTGGAGGAACCAACAACATACAACTTTTACTATGATTATTGGGATCCACCAGAGAAAAGGCCTTGGACAGTTTTGGAGGATTAAAAATTTATTTATAATAGGATAGGATATTTAGAACATGAATAAAATTTATATCAAAAAAATTTAGTATTTATTTATTTATGGACAGATCATAATTCAGGTTTCTTATTTAAAAAAAAAAGTTAAAAATACAAATCTTGTTGTCTTAAGAAGCTGTCATACAAGGCACCTCCTTAAAAAAATGTTGAGTACTTATCTCAATCACAACTTTTTAATTTTCCAAAACACCAAAAAAAAAAAAAACTTATTTAAAAAAAATGAAAATAAACATTTTAATTTTATTATCAGTCAATAACACTGACAAAATATTAAAACGAAGTCCTTTGGTTTTCCTCATAGAGGAATTTTTTTCAATTTGCTTTCACTGCATGAATAAAACTTCCTTCAGTTTTGTTAGTGTCCATATTTCTGGAATTCCCATTCACGATTATCCAAAGGACATACTTGCCTAGTTTTTAACCATCTTGATATACAATGGAAATGAAATGCATGCTGAAAATGAATGTATCAAGTTGATGAAATATTCTGATGTGTAACAGGCACATGTTTTAAGGTACAGAACTTACATTGCAAACACCCCAAGCAACTGTGCATTCTTCAGAGGTTGCAGAAGCCTGATTAGCTTGGCATTCAATACATAAATCCATAATGTGGTTCCTACAAATAGCACAGTTGTCAACAACGATATCTGAAAACAAAAACATGAATAGCCATGTAGTTCTACTTCCTGGTGGGAACAACAATTTGTTAAATGATTTAAAATTGCACTATCATCAAATGTTTCCATGTGTATTTGATTGAAATCATATTTATGATTGCAATGATAACTTACCCCAGGCCCAAAGAGCTACAGCATTCCACTAAAAACAGAAAAAGAAATAAAAATTTAAGTCAACATGAAACCTTAAGGATTATGTACGGTCATGTACTCGCATTATTACCTTCTTTACTTCAAATCTCTTCTTTTCTGATTTATTGCTGCTGCTACTAGGTAATTCAACTTCTTCCTCGTCGATATCCATGGATGATGTAGCCATTTTTCAAAAATATAAATTTTTATTTTCGCCTATTACAAAATTAAAATACGATACCAATACGAGCAAAATGAAAATATAACTCTTTTGGGGCCCTAAATTAAAGTTTCGTCTGCATGAAGGATCACGAACAAAAGGAGCAGCGTCAATGGCCCGATCTCGTTTCTACTCTTCCGTAAGACATGCTTGTTGCAAAAATGAAAATGGCTGCCATTGTCGGAATACTTTTAACTTAAAATTCCAAAACTGAAATCTTTCATTCCGGCTATCGCTACACGTCAACATTCAAAAATTGATATGTAAAAATGAAGTTATTATATCTATTTTTCATTTCAATATGCCTCTACGGTGCTTTTCATATGAGTCTAGCCCAGACTCGGAAAAAAGAGGTATTTTTGTAACCCATTTTATTTTCAGTTTCAATGTTTTAAACCTAACCCGAGCTGGTTAATATATATTTGCTTTTTGATTTCAGGGGCTAAGTTTGGCTGAAAGGGTTCAGTACTTATCAAGTATAGCCCACAGAAAAAGCGTGATAAGGATAAATGGAGCAATTTTTAGGGACTATATTAGAGCAACACCTAGGAATTATTCATTTATAATTATGTTCACTGCTATGGCCCAACAGAGGCAGTGCTCAATTTGCAGAATTGCTAGTGACGAATTTCACATAGTAGCAAATTCATTTAGATATTCACAAGCATATTCCAATAAAGTTTTCTTTGGAGTTGTTGACTTTGATGAAGGCTCTGATATATTTAATACTGTAAGTTTATTTGATTTTAAATTCTGATATGTGATCAATATCCAAAAGACTCATTTATATCAAGCAAAGTTTTCAGTAATATTATGTGAAAAGGTATAGTGCTTGCTGCTGAGACTTGCTGTTTTCTAGGAAATCTGAACAGAAGGGCAACAAACTACAATTTTACATGATTTCTTATAAGTGTCATAGGCAAATTGCTTGGAAGTAAAACCCAGACTTGACCGCGGATATTTTGTGTACATGTCGAGAACTTTACCGATAGACTACCGGTTGTTTAGTTAATAGTTAAAGAAAATAATAAATTTAACCATGTAGTTGCAGATAAATGGAACACTTAGATTTTTTTTAATTTTCTGTCGGAATGGAATTTTATTTTTAATTGTGTTTTCAGATGAGATTGAACACAGCCCCTGCTTTCATACATTTTCCTCCAAAAGGTAAACCAAAAGCTGGAGATAGTATGGACATACAAAGAGTTGGGTTTAGTGCTGACGCAATAGCAAAATGGATCAATGATCGCACTGACATACAGATTAGGGTTTTTAGACCTCCCAACTATTCAGGAGCTGTTGCATTTTTCATGGTTTTTGCTGTTATATGTGGCTTCATTTATGTAAGAAGAAATAATTTAGACTTTTCAAAATTCTATAATAAAAACCTTTGGGGGACAACTGCATTAGTAAGTAACTTTTCTCATTAATTTGATTTTGGGTATTTTTAATGTAATATTTTTTTTTTTTTCTCAAGATTTTTACATTGGCCATGGTTTCTGGTCAAATGTGGAATCACATTCGTTCTCCTCCTTTTGTTCACAAAACACAAAGTGGAGGAATAGCATACATTCATGGATCATCACAGGGGCAATTTATTTTTGAGACTTACATCATCATAGTTATTGGTATGGTGTCTTTTTTTTAAAAATCTAACTTTGAAGCAGTATCTGAATCATAGTAATAAAGCTAAATATTTTCTCAAATTTTTTTCTTTTTCAGATGGATTAATCGTATTAGGAATGATCTTAATGACTGAAGCAGCTCAGAAGAAAGGTGAAGTTAGGAAAAGAAGGACTTTGGCAATTATCGGATTGTTTTTATTTGCCATATTTTTCAGTGTGGTTCTAGTCATTTTCAGATCAAAAGCACATGGCTACCCATATAGCTTTTTATTTAAATAAAAATATATATTTTTTGTGAAGTCACATCTGCAATGTTTTTAGTAGAGTTTTTTTATGAGAAACAGTTATGTAGACCAAAGTTAGTGTTATAACAGCTAGATTCTTTTTTTTCTTCACGAAAGTTAATTTATATTATGGTGTTTAAATGCATTTGATAGAAACGTGGAAATGTTACAAAAAAATAAAAAGATTTTACTTAATTTTTGGCCTAATTATATCTGAAGTTTTCCGCTAAAATTGAAAATCATTCAGAACAAACCTAAAACTAATGAAGAAAAAAAAAGGAGTTTTTTTTATCAGTAAAAAAAATTGCTCACGGCATTTTACATTTCATAGGTGCACTGCTAAACATGGAGATCAAAAATTGAGCTTAATTATGTAAAAAAAAAAAATGACCCTGTATTTATAAAATAAATTACAAAAAAAAAATTAACAACAATAAAATTATTCATAAAAACTTAACAATTATTATTTAGATTAATTACAGGATTTGAAAATAAATTAAAAAATAAGGGGCAAAATAGCTTTTCTTTCTTTTGGATAGTTTTTGAATCTTTTCAAATACCACCAATGATTGAGCAGTCCTGTTTCTACCTGATTACTGGCAACCCATAACAGAACATATTGGAATGTGTAGTTGTTCAATAATATCAACCATAAAGAAAAATATATTAATATTTCACATGTCAAATGCGGCGAGGACAAATATTTAAAGAGACCTCCTTGTGGCAATTTATGTTCCGTTGTTACAATGTTTCCATTAGGATTTTTCCGTAAATTTGCAAGAATGACTGCTGTTTTATATTGATTGATCCATGCATAAGCAAATAATAAAATGCCTATTACTTGCAAAAATGAAGCTGAGAAAATGAACTCCTTTCCAATTGGTTCTAAGAAAAGAAAATAAACCATTTATTTATTGACAGTTCTTACTTTTAAATCACTAATGTATATACTTACTTGGTTTATCAAACCCAACAGCTTCAGCTAAAACAATTGTGATTGCACCCCAGTAATGGAGAAACCCAATCATATATTGAGATACATTTATCTTTCCATCAGAGAATACACTGACAAACCATGTCTCATAGAATCGTCTAAATGATTGGAGAGTGAATAATGTCAAGGTAACGATAACTGCTGCACTACTTGCTAAAAAAAGGATACCAATTAAGTTAAATGACATTTGCAACAATTGATAATTTACCCACTTACTTTCAGTATGTCGATCAGATCCACAGAAAAAATCCAAATATTTCACAAGCCAAGGGGATGGTTGAGCTCCATACAAATAAACATCTATCACCCAGTACAAAGCATACAAACTATATAGACTTGAAAATACATAAAAATGTTTAAACCAGCTTTTGGGAACCTCAATCACTTTTAACTTCGATGGTTTGCCATCATATGCGAATTTACCGTATCGAAACGTTTGTGCAAATATAACCGGTATGCGTTTTTCAAACCAATTAATTAAGCTTCCCATTAACACAATGAGAAAAAACATGCCTGAAAACATTAATTTTAACAGATTTAGCTGCATTTTGTCGTGTTGTAACTCAGAATGACTGCATCAAACTACGGAGTCACGGTTTTGATCTTTTATCACTTTCACTTTCTCAATTTCACCTCTAATCAGTCTTGTTTGCCAATCTTTTTTTTTAATGCTGCAACGCCATCGCAAATAAGTTTTACGACTCTGATAAATGAACGTTACGTTTACTGAAAATATTAACCATTTAAATCACATGACAGCTTTGACATACTCAAAAACAGAAAGAAAAAAAAAACTGCAATGAAATAAGTAACATTATACATGACTTTATTAGATCCGGCAGTTACGTTTGTAAATAATAAATAAAACAAGTTTTTCAGGGCCCAAAATGATTCTCATCCATCCATAGGTGGCCGCGGACAAGATACCGCCAGTGTTTCGCGTCGCGTTTTCTTGGTGTATAGTAATTTTTGCTAGCATGATTTTTGGGGTTAATTAAGCGATGGCATTTATTACAATTGCTGTTACAAGCTACAGAAGGTAAGATTTACATAACGCGAGTATTTTCTGAAGCAGATAAACGTAGTTTCTATAACGAATTTAAGTGAATTTAACTCAGCGGATGCATGTCCTTTTTACCACCTATTTACCAAGCTCTGTGTATGGCGTACCTGCAGCAATCACATACTAGCTTGATAGTAGCTAATAAATGTCTTGCTGCATCAGTGAAGGTAAGAGTTAAGAATGTTATTACAGTTTTTTTGCCTTATTAGCTGAGTAATTGGAAATGGCGGTTGCATATTGTGGACGGACGGGTTACAGGGTTTTATTACACCTGCCAAATGCCTTGTTTGTTTTTTTTCTAGCGTTTTTAGCCAAATCATTTTTTCTAATATCAGTTTGTTGCTCTCAAAATCAGCCTTAATGTATTATCTTACAATTTGCTTGTAAAATAGCCTAATTGGTTGTTTTTGCTGGTGTTTTAATGATCATTTTTTGAATCTTCAAACAGTAGTTTTATCACATTGTCAGTAAAAGACATAAGGGACATAACATCACAATTAAAGTAGCCATATAATCTAGATGAGGATGGTCCAGCCATAAAATAGGAATCGAAATGCTGAGAAATAAAGTCTTTTTCTTGAAGTTATTTCGATTGTCGTATGAAACTTAAGAGTTTACACACTTGACCATGCAAGGGTCTTGCAATTGCTTTCAAAGTTCGATTTTCATTAAGTACTTATGTTTTGTATTATTCAAAAATTTAATTGTGTGGTAGTAATTGTTGTGTAAAATGTAATAATGTAAAAATTTAATGATGCAATTAGCAGTTTCCCAACCATTTTTTTTATACGATCAACCATAATCAATGACATAAATGACTGATCATTAACGTTAAAAATTTTTGCTGCAGGAACGAATTCATTTTGAATGTTAAAAGCAAGCATTAAGCCCATTTTTCTTTTTTATTATCATTTGGAGCAGGAGTTGCACTTTGTCTAAACATCTTTTTCTCTGTTAACTTGAAATAACAATTACAAAATTATTAAATTTATATTAAATTATATTATCATTAACAAAACTCTTAATTTTACATATCCAGTTATTTAAAAATTGGAAGATCATAAAAAAATATGTGCATTATCTTTTTACTCAAGAATCTTCTCCACCTTTAGGAGGGCTTGATATGATTTCTCGTCTTTTCCATACAGACTGCGTTTTTGGCGTGCTGGTCCCCGGTTTTTCAGTTACGTCAACGATCGTTTTAGTTTGATGCCTCGTATCGGTGTATCTTCTTTTCGCATATTTTTTCTTTTCCTCTTCTACCGCCGCCACCGACGTTGCTTTGACCGATTTTTCCGCGGGTTTACTTTGTTCACTTTTAGTTTTCGTCTTCTTCACTTCCGGTTTAATTTTCAACATCCTTTCGATATCGGCCGTTTTCGACCTCATCACTGCCCCACCGATATTTGAAATGCTCGTAGTTTTTTTCCGACTCCACTCAGTCATTTCCGGTTCTGGCTCGGTTTTTTTTAATAATTGACTAGAACTTGCACTTTTTGGTATCGTTTCAGTTAAAGCTTGAACACTTACTCCGCCTACTAACGAATGAACTCTTTGGTATAAATCTTTGGTAACCGATCTAGTTGCCTCCGGTTTTTTTTCACTTTCAACACTTGATTTTTTCGATTCCGTAAAAGTCACCTTCGACAGTTCTTTAGGCTTGGGTTTTTCGATTTTCTTTTGAGATTTTAAAGTCGCCTTAACTACGGGAATGCCTTCCTCTGTTGTTTGTTTCAACGAGAACTCTTCTGATAATCCGAATGACTGCTTTTCGTGAGAAATCGACTCGGGAAGGCCTCTGGTAGCTATTGATATCCTTCCAATCGTTGAAATTGATAAATCATCTGGAAGGTAATCTGCAACTGACGTTTGGCTATCCGGTGACAAGGGCGGTGACGAAGCCCAGGAAGGAGGGGAGCTGAAATATTCTCGATCGCTGCTTGAACATACGGAAGGAGTCGCGGTGTTGCGGGGCGGAGAGCTGAAAGTTGCTGACGATCCTACAGCTGAGTCGTAACCGGTGCCTCCTTGTATAAGGGATAACGATCCGGTTATAGGTTGAAGGCCTACCGGGGTTGAAGTTTGGGAAGAATCACTACCACTTGTCGACCTGTGCCTGCTGGAGCTGTAGCTGGTTGTTGGTTTGCTTCGCACCAGTCCTGTTCAGTTTTAAAATTGTTAGTTAGGTCCAAATTTTATTTATAATCTTTGGCAGCTTACCTATTGTCATTTGGTGCTTCGAACCTTCGATGACGGTGTTGGCTGTGTCTTCTATAAAAGGTATATCGTTATCGTCCAAATTCAATGCAAACGTACTGGTTGGAATTGTTAGGCTAGCTTTAATGATTCCACTGTAAGTAAGAAAAAAAATTACGGCTTCCATTTATTGGGCAGTATATTTAAATTAAAATGAAAGCACACAACAAATTTCAACAAAATTTCAAGAAATTTGCTCTGATTTTGGTTCTGGACCTGTGAGTCTTTAAGGATTCAAAATCTAACCCAAGAAAAAGTATTATAAAATTTTATAACAACGTTTTGGCCGATTATAAAAATTTATAACTATTTATAATTTTTTATAATTAAAATTTTTAACTGAGTAATATATTAATTTTATACTTGAATTGCACCATATTTAGCATATGGAGACTTTATAGGATCTTTTTTAAACATTTTTCATGAGAAAAAGAAAAAAAAAAAAAAAATTACAATTTTTTGGAATAGAACCCGAGCCTTACCAACCGCTTTTATCCACTACACCACTTTTCAACTGATTTTTAAAATGCTAAATTGACAAAGGCTCAAAAATAAAGAAAAACAGAAATAAAAAAAAAATTCGGGAAGCATTAGAAGAAAATAAAAAAAATAAATTTTAAAATTTCTTGGTCAAGAATCTTGCTCCAGATCGTGCGAGATCTTCCGAAATCTTGCGAGATCTTGAGCGAGATTCTTGAAAAAGAAATTTTAGATTTTGAATCCTTAAAGTCTTAAAGGTCCAGAAGCAAAATCAGAGCAAATTTTTCGAAATTTTGTTGAAATTAGTTGTCTGCATCCCTAAATTAAACGGGCAGTATTGTGTTTACCTTTTTCCGGCGCTATCAACCGATAAACTGGGTGACTTGTGATCTTCATCCTCAGAGTGCCTACCGTCAGGATGTTGCATGGAGTCTAAAGGTGATCGGTTTTCAGTGTCCCTCCATCGTTTCTTTGATGAACTTATTCTGCTTCGTTCTTTTTCTCTATGTCTGAGGATTAAAAATGTTTTAATTTAACAATATTTTTTTCGAGTTTCTGGGAATAGGGTATTTTCAGGTATTTTTATTTTTGAAAAATTTTGGAGTAAAAATAAAGGGTGCAGAATCCCTAACTTCAGAACCACTAAATTGGCAAAACCCCTAAAAGGGATTCTGCAGTTAGGGTTTCTGCAAATGGTGAAAATTCAACGAAATTAAATTAGTCTATGGCAGAACCCCTAACTCCAGAACCCCTAAATTAGCCAAACCTCTAATAGGGGCTTTGCAGTTTGGGGTTTTGCAAATGTCGAAAATAATAACACTCCCTCAGTCCCAAAATGCTTTGTGTGTTTCTGATTTTTATTTCCCATTTCGTAAGCTTTTGATTTTTGCCAGAACTGTTTCTACAGCTTAACGCACCCACCCGAGCACTATTTTTTACCTTAAACAAGAATCCCTCATGAGAAAATGTATTGCAGCTGTCACAACCCCCCAAAAAAATTAAATATGTTATTGTTGAGTGTCCGACTAAGGAAGTGAATTTTTAAAATTTCATCAGATGGTCGTGAAACGTTTGTTACGGTGTCGCTGATTTCGATTCCGAGGTCGGTTTTTAAACATTTCAATATGGCGGACCCAATATGACGGACCTTTTTTCAAAAAATAAATTTTTTTTTCCGCTTAAACACGGCAATCGGGGGGGGGTTATTGAGGCCGCTGATTTCGATCCTGAGGTTGGTTTTTGAAAATTCAAGATGGCGGATCCAATATGGTGGACTTTTTTTTTTTTTTTTTTTTCAAAAAATCGATTTAAAGTTGCATAAGTGCGAAAGCGCGCAACTGTGGGAAAAAGTTCTTAAAAGTTTTGGCGGTGATTATTTTGATATGTTTTTTAAAAGTTGGTAAATTAAATTAAAATAAAATAAAATAAAATAAAATAAATTAAATTAAATTAATTAAATTCAAATAATTAATATTTTTGTTGAATTTTTATCATTTGCAGAACCCCTATTAAAGGTTATACATTTATAGGTTCTGAAGTTAGGGGTTGTGGCAAAGTACCCAAATAAAGTATATGAATTTAAAAAATTATTTGTCATAAAAAGTATTTAAAAAAATTTTTTTCTGTATGCAATAATTTGTTAAAGTTGCGAGTTAAAAATTATAAATCAAAACGGTCGGAATAAGCGCGGAAGCGTTCTGCCGGAAAATTTGTCATAGAATGTGATGCTTTCAGTGTTTATAAACTTAAATAATAGAATCTATAGATAGGACATTGCTATTCTATTCACATTGTTTGTTTTGATCCTAAAAAATTGAGCCTACCTCATGTTTAGCTTAGGGATGCCCATATGAACAGTTTTTGAAACGATTGCCCTATCTATGGATTCTAATTATCTGTTTATAAAGTAAGCCACCGCATTCTTGGAAATTTTTTTTGGGCAGAACGATATTAACATATGACTCCACAACGCTTCCGGGCTTATTCCGACCGTTTTGGTTTGCAAATTTTAAGCCCCAACTTTCAAATTAAAAGAAAAAGATTTTTTTTAAAATACTTTTTATTACACGAATAATTTTTTTAGCGCTTATATGTACTTTATTTTTGCACCAACATTTTTCAAAAATAATAATACCTGAAAATACCCTATTATATTTGGAAGAGAACCATGCTTCATGCGCATTCTCAAGAATTTACAATATTCTGCAATAAAAGGGGGAAAAACATGCGCAACTCTTGCGGTAACTTCTTGGGGTGGGTAGTAAAAAAATTCGAAAGGTATTGGATCTCATCGTATATCCCGGAGACTTTAATTTTTAAAATGTACTCTTTATCTTCGAAATCTTTTAAAAAAACTTCAGGTCGCAAATGCCCTCAAATTTTTTCATAGGTTAAACAATATTTTCAGATTAAAAAAAAAAAAAAAAAGATCGCTTAAATTGTTTTAAATATACTTAATCAATTCGAAAATTTAAATAATTTTAAGGTATACACATCAAAAGCGCAAATACAGCCCAACGGAGAAAAATTATTAGCGGAAATACAGTATATACTCTTCAGTCAAAAGGTCTATCATTTTTATACATAATTTCTCATCAAAAGAAAGTAAACAAATCCTTTTATCTCCTTTTCTGTTTTTTTTAAAAAAAAGAACCGGGTCTCAATCAAATAGACCATTGCAGCATGAGCATAGAAACGTCCATTCTCCAAAAATTCCGTTTAAATAGCTCCATAGAGAGGTTAATGATCAGAATTTTTAAGCTTTTTCCGCAAACTCATGCTTGAAAATCACAAGTCGTAAGAAAACTTAGATGCAAAGTTTCCTCTTTAGGTCAATATTTTCTTACAGTACTTTCTGTATCCGTCCACAACTGCATTAATCCTGTATTCAGCACGACATCGGCTTTACACCTAAGCCCCCTGGTTTTTTTACCCGACCTAGAATTTTTGAAAAACATTGAATATGTTTTGAGATTCGTTTTCCAAAAGGCACGCGACTGCTAAAAACGGTCTGTTTGACTGGAGCCCAGTGTTTAAGTGATCACAGAACTTGACATTGACTGTTTAAAAAAATTTTCAGTGGTCGGTTTTGCTAAATCAGTCTATCGTGTGATTTTTTTTTTTTGTCCAAATATGAAATTGACTTTGGTACTGGAAAAATATTAAACCCTTAGTATTATAGCGCTGAATTTTTTTTGAAAATTTGACCTAAAAATATTGTGAAAGCATGTTGCCTATGAAAACTGAAAAGACCATTGTGACCTCCAATAATTTTTTTTTTTAACTAAAAAAATTAGACATGCGCTCTAAAGGCTGAACTACAGCATTTCGATTAGGAAGGAGACCCGTGGAATTCATGTTTTTGAACTGCCTATGCTTCAGAAATGTTTCATAAATTTATCATGACGAGAGGAAATGCCAAGCAAATATCATACCTAGATCTACCGTCAATATCGTAATCATCAAACCCGGCACTCTCATGCAAAAACTGTTCTCTGGAGTAAACTCGCCTTTCTTCTTTATCTGTTATTACTTCCAAGGGTTCCCCGAATGCTTTTGGAGATTGCGGAAGGGAGGAGCTTTCGCTTCCTGTACCGATTTCTTCTAAAGCTCCTGAGTCCGGATCATCTATAACCCTAAAAAAATATCGAAACATTAAAATAATTTTTTGAATTGTTGAGGTTTAAATTCACCGATGGAATATGTTAAACAAACTTGTTGGGACAAGCATTTTTGCCGGCAAAATAAATTTCTAATTTTGCCGAGTATGATCGTCCAAGCTCAGCTCAGCATATACATTTGCAATATAGCTATTGTCCAAGTTTGCGTTGTAGACATGTCGTGGCAGGCACGGACTTGCTCGTGATAAAGAGCGCTGAAAAGTACAAAGTTTGGGCGGCGTAGGCTTGAGTTCAAATTAGTATTTTTTTTACTTATATTTACAATAATAATTGTCATTATGTCATTCGTATTCAAAAATTGCTTATAATTTTCGTTTAAAAATTTAGAGACCTTATATAAAAGAGACTAGGAAACGTAACCGGTAATTTTTATTGGTAGGGACTTTAGACTCCATATTGCGGAATTCATATTGGAAATTGAACGTAAAATTGAAGTTGAAGCAGTTTTGCCAACTATTCAATATTGAACTTTAGTCTGAAAAATTGAAAAGTTGGCATTAGCTAAGGCTTTAATCATTCATTTCCGACCATATTTCCTAATCCATTTTTTCTAAAAATATTGGTTCCTAAAATTATTTTCCTAATCATTTTTTTTTTCAAGTTTCATTTTTCCTAAAATTTTTCGATTCCTTAAATAAAATTTCCTAAAATTAATATTTTTCCTAATTTTTGATATACCTCAAAAGATTTTAGGAAATTTAAATTTAGGAATTTTAGGAAATTTTATTTTAGCAATTTTAAGAAATTTTATATTAGGAATTAAAATATTTAAGTAAAATTATAAAATTAGGGGGAAAAAAATGTAGTTACGAAAACAATTTTAGGAGCAAAAATTTTTAGAAGAAATGGGTTTGGAAATTTTTTTTAGACAAAATGAATTAGGAATTTTTTTTTAGAAAAAATGGATTAGGAACTTTTTTTTAGAAAAAATGGATTAGGAATTTTTTTTAGAAAAAATGAATTAGGAATTTTTTTTTAGAAAAAATGGATTAGTAATTTTTTTTTAGAAAAAAGGAATTAGCAATTTTTTTTTAGAAAAAATGGATTAGGAACTTTTTTTTTTTCAAAAAAATGGATTAGAAATTTTTTTTTAGAAAAAATGGTTTAGGAGTTTTATTTTAGAAAAAATCGATTAGAATTTAAAAAAAGAATGGATTAGGAACTTTTTTTTGAAAAAAATGGATTAGGAATTTTTTTTTTAGAAAAAATGGATTAGAAATTAATTTTTTTTTTTTTTTTAGGAGAAATGGATTAGGAATTTTTGTTTTTAGGGAAAATAGATTAGGAAAAATGGTAGGGAATCTTAACCATTAAACAATGATTTAATCATCACAGTCATCACTCAGTGATTTTCATTATAAACAATGAATTTGAAAATTCGAATTTAAATTGTTTTTCTAAAACCACGAAAACCGTTCTTTCGTCTGCTTTAGCAGAAATCATTTCTTTTATATGCGGTAGCCCAACTTATTTTCAGTTGGCTTTCGCTTTTTAGGTCTCTAGAAAAATTGAGCTAGGTCGAATGCCAAGCGAGAGAAGATTTTCTTACAAACCATGTTTAAATATGAAAAAACAATCCGGTTTGAGTTTTTTGTCAGTGCTTGCCGTGCCCATGTCTGTACAGGCAGTAAACTAGTCCGTGCCTGCTGTTCATCATCAGCAAAACTAAGACTGCTTAGTTTCGGTTGAATTTTTTTCCATTTAAAGTGCTTGTAACTTAAACTTACTCTTCCGACATGACATCCCTTTTTCTAAGTAATGCGTCTAATGCTTCCGGGTGCGTATCCATCATATGAACGTACACCTCGTCTAATAATTCGGCAGATACCTAAAGAAAAAATTTTAAGGTTTTTTAAAATTTTGTAACCACTTTAAAAAAAATCTGTTCAAATCTTACCTGAAACAAATCCTTATTGTGATCTATCATGCTTCGAATAACGTTAATGACATCTATCCTCTCCTCGCAACTTTGGCTAGATAGCGATTCTTTTGATACAGTCGTGGAACTCATTGAATGAAGAATGTTTGGAGCGAACAACGTTGCTAAATTATTGCTGTCCATTTTATTGCCAGGAACGAATTCACCTAATTTGTTGTTATGATCTTCACAGTTAGCAGCTACCAACGATAGAAAATTAAGTAACGACCATAATGTATCTCTATTAGGAACTGGAAGAAGTTGAATTAAATGCTGTAGGGCTTCAAATTGCAGTCTTCTATTTCGAATTTCTAAACAAAAAAGAAAGTGGAATTTAAACTCAATGTAATACGTGAGTTAGTTGGTTTCGTGAAGGCTTACTTTGCGTATATACGAAGGCCTGATATAAGTCTCTGCACAATAGAGGTTCTGGGAGATCTCTGAAATATTCTTTTAATAATGTAGCTACGTCGTGGGGACAACAGTCTTCTCCTAAATTGATTTCTTTCCCGGAGTCAAAGTCCTCCCTTAACTGGAAAATTAGTGAAAGGCAAAATGAGTGACAAGGACAAAGTGAGTTTCGGAAGGAACTGTGCACAATGCCTCATCCCAATGGGAATTTGAAGCAAAATATTTTAAAATATTTTGAAACATCTATAAAATATTTATTGAAACGGAAAAAACATTCTACAGACATTAATATTTTAGAAATATTTTGAAAATATTTTTGGAATACTAATAATGTATTTTCAAAATATTTCTAAAATATTAATGTTTGTAGAATGTTTTTTAAAGTGAAGCTTCTTATGGGGCGGGTCCGTGTAATGAAGTTTTTCCTTAGTTTTTAAAGTTAAAATTTTAAATATTTTTCATTAATATTTCTTAATTTTTCGATACTTTTTCTTAATTTTTCGTTATTTTTCCTTTAATTTTTTGTCAATTTTTTTAATTTACCGTAATATTTTTTAACTTTTTGGTTAGTTTTTCTTAATTTTTCATTATTTTTTTTAATTTATCGTTAATTCTTTTAAATATTTCGATAATTTTTCTTAATATGTAGTTAATTTTTTAATAATTTTAAGTTAATTTTTCTTTATTTTTTTCTTCATTTTAGATTTTTGTTAATTATCTTAATTTTCGTTAATTTTTCTTAATTTTTCGTTAATTTTTCGTTCTTTTTTGTTAATTTTTCCTTAATTGAAGTGAAACTTCTTATGGAGCGGGTCCTCGAAATGAAGTGAAGTTTTCCGAAGTTTTCAAAGTTAAAATTTTAAATATTATTTAAATTTTAATAAATGACTTTAAAATTTAACGATAAAATTTGCCGGAAAAATTTCGGTTGTGCCAAATTAAAATTTGAAAAAGGTTTAAAATTTGCTGGAAAATTTATCGACTATGGCAAATTGTTTGAACAAAAATTTGAAAAAGGTTGAAATTTCCGGTAAAATTTTCGGCTAAGCCAAATATTTTGAAAATAAATTTGAAATTTTCGTCAGTTTCCGTGAAAGTAAATTCGAAGAGGAAAATTTCAAGAGAATTTTTTAATTTAGTCGGGTTTTTAGAATTTGAAGTGGTTAAACACCTTAAAATAACGACCAATATAATATTTAACCTCATAAGAAGTTTCACGTCTTCTTTACGCTATATGTACATAGAGCGTATTTAAGTTTTTTTCCGTGTCCATAAATATTTTATAAATGTTTTAAAAAATTTTAAAATATTTTGATTCAAATTTCCCATTAGGAAGCTAAACATGGTTTTTCATAACTTCAAACGATTTACTGAAGTGGCTTTCTCCCCGAGAGAAAGTGAGTTATACAATTTTATAACTCTGTAAAGTTTTGGCCGATTATAAAATTTAATTACTATTTATAAATTTTTATAATTTAAAATTTTTAACTGAGCAATATATTAATTTTATGCTTGAATGTGCACTGTATTTAGCATATGGGGACTTTATAGGTTCTTTTTTAAACATTTTTCATGAGAAAAAAAGGGGGGAAAAAATTACAATTTTTTGAAATAGAACCCGAGCCTTGTGGTCGACTTATTAGGCGCCTTTATCCACTACATTACTTTTCAACTGATTTTTAAATGCGGCAATATAGTTTTTAAGTTGCCAATTATTTTGACTTATAATATTTTCCAGATTTTTCCTAATTTTTGGTTTAGGTATTTCTTGTATTTTTAATTTGACAAAAGCTCAAGAATAAAGAAAAACAGAAATAGAAAAATTTGGGAAACTTCAGAAGAAAATAAAAAAACTTAGAAAAAAACTGAAAATAATTTTTGTTATAAAATTTTATAACAAATTATAAATAGATGTCTTTTTTGGCGGGTTATAAAATTTTATAACCAAGTTTAAGTTTTTAATAACTGAATTTTATACACATTTTTTCTTGGGGCGCTTTCTCTGTTTATACTCAGAAAAAAGAAATATCTTGAACAAGTTTTGTCTTGCAACAAAACCGGAACGTTTTACCGCAAAACAAAAATGCTTCATGACAACGGACAGGTTGTTTCTTGACCAGATATTTTTATTTTTTTCGCATAATTCTTAAGCAAATGTCTTGCCACAGAACATTTTTTTTTTCGCATTAGCCATTTTCTTTTTTGAGCGTAGATTTTTAAGGTTATGAAAAGTCATGTTTGGGCGACGAGAAACAGCGGGCGTTCCCTCGAAATCATCTTTCCTCTCGTGAAAGGTCTTACCTGTCTAACTCGCTTTTTAGAACTAGAAACCCTAAATATTCCTAACGTGTGCAAACCAAAATTTTCTATATGCCTAAGACAAGCGGATACGATATTCGGTACGCTTGGTTCGTTTTCAGCAGTTGTGCTTAATGTGATGTCAGCTGCCGAACCGACCGATAACGAATCCAGCAACCCTGGCACGCTACCGCCAAGGCTTTCGGTTGATCCTGCACTCTGAAAAAAAAAATAATAAAAATAAATTAAATTAAATGGATTATATAATGATGCCGTTTGCGGTGGGATTCCTTTTCCGAAACAGCTGCAGATTCAAGTCGTCCAAATTGCGAAAAATGAAAAGAGAAAAAAATTAGTGGCTACCATCGTCGCTGACTTGCGAAACGTATTTGCATGGCCACTTTATGATTTTTATCAATCTATTTATAACCTCAAACTGTCTTAACACTGATTTCAATACTCTCGTAAAAAGCTAAAAATATACAATAAAGCTTCTAAGAGGTCGTCCAATGCTGTTTTTTTTTTTTTTTTTTTTTTTTTTGTTTTTAATTCTGCAACGGGTTATGTACAATATTTTTTTATTTGAAATATATTGATTTATGTTGGTGAGGGAAATTTACGGCATGCGAGAGCGGAATTCCTTGAGGGAAAAGAATTTTTTTTTTTTAAATTATTAAGTCTTTGAAGAATTTCAGAATTCAGTCGGGAATCCAAGAGATTTGAAACCATTATGATAACAGTAATAGTAATTTTTTTTTTCTGGGCGGGGGGGGGGGGGGGGGGCTCAGGTTACTGGAATTTTTGCCCTACGATTCAGATTTATTTTGTTCTATTCCAAGATTTTCGGAACTTCCTGAGAATGACTTTTGCCTTGAAAAGGTAAATTTAAGACGTAATCGGTTACGACCCTAAGCCCTTTTGACTATTGCATAATATGCAAATCACATGGACTTTCTGGGATTTCATGTTTATATTTTCATTGTAAATGCTCCAATAACTGATTACGAATGTACGAATCATAATTATTATAAACCACCTCGGTTTAGAAATTCCTGGCCCAGAACAGCTCTCGCCCTCTCAGCCAATTTTCTATTTTTAATTTTTTAATTCTACTAAACAATGCAGCATTTTTTTTTTCTCGAAAAAAAAGTCTAAAATCATTCCTTGTCAATTTTCATTTTTATTAATTTTTTTTTTTTCCAACTTACTTCCTCCTGCGTTCTCGGTTCTATCAAAGAGCTAAAACTTGTTCTGCTTCCATGATGCGACTTCCTCCTCAGCTCCAAGTCAGAATCATCCGGGAATGTTGAGTCTTTATTTTTATTAAAAGAAATGTTGGAACTCGTGTTTCTGCATACCCTTTCGTTTTCGACGCATTGACCCAAAGGTATGCCAAACACCAAACCTCCACTGCTACCCCCTTCTGTAAATTCCATATCCCCGGGAAAAAAAAAGAAAAAAATTAAAAATTTTTTGCGGATTATTTTAAAAAAAGAAAAAAAAAATTAAAAATTTTTTGCGGATTATTTTAAAAAAAGAAAAAAAAAATCGTGACGCAGCTGTGACGTCATTAGTTTGCCGCGAATTGTTCTTATTCAATGAGGCGGTACTAAAAAATTTTTTTTCTAAAAAAAAAAAAAAAAAAAAAAAAAGCGCCATGGTGTACATGCTCCGAGACCATGTGCGCGTTTTTACCACGCGGTTGAAGCCACGCCTGCGTCATTCGACAAAAATGGAACCTTTTTTTTTTTTTTTTTTTTTTTTTTTTTTTCAAATTTTTCAAAATCGAAGAAAGAAGTATTTCGAAATTCTCGTAATAATAAAGATTGCGTAGGTGGATGACTGACGGATCAAGCAGGTGTTTTCGCAATGAAGCAAAATTTTAATCTAAATTTTTTTTAATGGACATTAAAAAAAAAAAAAAGCGACGGGCGACGATCATTTTTCATAACCAGACTACCGATCTATACGCTTCCTACACTTTTCGAAACAATTTGGCAGTTCAAATTATATTGGCAGATTCGTTCGGAATCGTTTGCTTTCTGATCGATATTCCAATAATTTTAAATTGTTTTTTAACAGGGAAAAAAAATTAACTTGGCTATTTAAACGTAAATAATTTTTTTTTTTTTTTTTTGGGTACAGACCTTTTTCTTTTCCTCGATTCGTATCGAAAAAACTTGTTGTTATCGCTTTTCTTTTCAAAAGATGAGGCCTTCTTTTTGGTTTCGATTCGCTTGAGGAACCCACCGTCTCTGGGAAACAAGAACAACCATTTCAACGAGATTTATAAGGAAAAAAAAAAATAAGAAAAAACTATAGTTGAAAATGCTTACCAGACGGCACCTGGACGTTGCATCCAATATTTAAAGCTTGAAGTTTAGCCAAAGCTACTTTTTGGAGCAACCTCCTTTCTACTTCGCTTAATTGCAGAATGGTTGTGTCAGTCAGAGTTACCTGTCGTCCTGCTAAGTTACTCCAGGTACAGTTGCCCTAAATAAAACAAATTTTTTTTAAAAAAAAGTAAGGCGAGAACTGATGTATTCAGCTTTGGTATAGCCGTTGGCTGTTTTTATACGACTTTATTTTGGTAACATTTTAAAGATCGTTTTGCGTTAAAGCAAAAATTTGTGTGTTCATTGTTTCGTGGGGATTGAGCAGGTTTTATACGTTTAAAAATTTTTTTGACTTGAATATATCGAAGATTTTTGTTTTTGAGATTTCGTAATTTTATAATTCTGTATAAAGCATCGGAAAGAATGAAGATAAATCACAGAGAAGAATTTTTCAGAACATGACGCTGTCTCCAGTCCAGTCTGAATCTGTCCGAACCTGTTCAAACCTGTCCAGTCTCAATTTTTATTTTGAAACTTATTATGGTGGTCCCCTTTTTTTTTTTTTTTTTTTTTTTTTTTTACGAATTTTTGAATTTTAGTGAATGCACCACCTAACCCTTTTATAGTTAACCAAAAGAAGATTTATAGAATTTTTTCGGATTTTTTGGACGTCGGTTAGAGGTGTCCCGTGGACCTGAAAATTTCGAAATTCCCATAAAGACCAAAAATCTAAAAATTTTATTTTTATGTGAAAATGGTTCCAGTTTCCAATCCCTTTTCCGATTTTTATGCAGATTATGAAAATGAAGTTAGATATAAAAATATTTAGGAAATCCGTTTTTATGCGAATAAATAGATCATTAGGTATCTAGTGTATATTCCGACAAAAACGAATTTTCTAAATGCTTATTTGTTTGGTTTGAAATATAAAAGTCACACTTTTCTGACGGTAACACTTCCTATTTTTACCTTAGAAGACATAAATATGAAGAATTGCCCCAAAAATGTGATAAAGGAGATTTTTCTAATTTTTTTACGTATTTTGGTCTCTATCATCAAAACCGTATGAGATATACAACTTTTACTTATCGACTGCTCCGAAGAAAAAGTCCCTATTTTTTTTTTAGCAGTACAAAAACTCCCTATCTTTTTTTGGACAGTTGAAAAACTCCCTATCTTTTTTTTGACGACTTATAAACGACCTATTTAAATGGTCATTGTTATATACGATAGATCGTTTTTGCACTAACAAAAAAAAGATAGGGAGTTTTTCAACTGTCCGAAAAAAGATAGGGAGTTCTTGTACTGCTAAAAAAAAAATAAGGACTTTTTCTTCGGAGCAGTCGTTATATTTTCGTGATTCGCCTAAAAATCTGAATGGGAAACAATCGTTTTTACATAAAAATAAAATTTTTTGATTTTTCGGTCTTTATACGGGGATTTTGAAATTTTTAGATCCCTCGGAGACACGGCTAAACGACGTCCGAAAAGTCTAAAAAAAAATCAGGGGATCTTCTTTCGGTTATAAAAGAATTAGGAAGGTCAGCGGTGCGTTAACCGAAATTCTAAAATTCATAATATAAGGGCCATACCCCTAGTACTGATCGTATCTTAAAATTGTACCACATGCTTAAATATTCTCTTCGATTGGAATTTATGCGTGTGATGATAAAAATCATAATTAAAACTTCGACTTTAGAGATCCTAAAAGAGATTAGCCATACTTGTAATTCCGGTTCTTCGATATTCTTTTCCTGAAAATTGTTGGTCCATTAAAATTTTTTTTAGAAAATTAAGAACGTAAATACAAACAATCAGGAACCATTTTGCAAACTTAAAAATTTTGGAGTATTTTAAACGGTAATTTGGTTTTTCGGATTTATCGGAAAACCGGAAATGGCTGAATGGCTAATCTCTTTTAGGGTCTCTATTCGACTTCATCTATCACTTTATACTCTTAAAATTGTACCACATGCAAAATATTGTACTTTTAAATTGTACCTTCATGTCTTAAATTATAAAGGGTATACTCGACTAAGCATATGAAATCTGCTCTTAATGGGGATCCGGGGGACAACAACACCACTTTGTAGGTACCCCTTAGGCATACCATAACATATGGGTCTTGGACCTTTCCTATGCAGAAATAGGGGAGGGGAAGCTAAAAATCAAATTTTTGGTTTTTAATTTTTTTTTTTTTTTTTCCGTGTTACATTTTGGAGGGGGGAGGGGGTGAAAGTTATGAAGGTGCATTAGAGGAAGGGCAACCCAATGATGCGTGAGGGGGGTCCAAAAGGTCAATGACCCCGGAGGCGGCGTTTTGAAATTAAAAAAAAATATATTTCACATATATCCTCAAGAGGGCCACTTTTAAAATTGGCTCATTTGACGCCTACTAATGTAATATCAACGGTTCGATTTTGTTTTCCAGATGGGTAAACATAAAAAATCAAAAATATTTATATTTAAGCCATTTTTTTTTTTTTTTTCCTTTCTCAATTTATAATTAAGGACGAAGCCGATAACTGTTTTTGTTTTTGTGGTTTAATATATTTACATTTACATTTACATTTACATTTCTCAGGAAAATTAAATGGGACAGGGATACTTTTTTGGAGCATCTAATTTTGTTGAAAAGAGAACTTGTCTTGTGCGGATAGAAATTATTTAAGACGTGCCTACTTGTAAGATTTTGCTGACCCCCCCACCCTTCTTTTTTTCTTTACCGCCAATTTTAAAGATGTCTTACAGAATCCCCGAAAAAAAGTTTTTTTTTTTTAAATTAGAGTACAATGTCTTTTAGAGAAGATGGAAAATGGAGGGGTGTCCATTTTTTATATTAAATTAAAGTTTTTTTGAACAATAAATAAATAATAATAATAAAAATTCTTATGTAAGATTTTAAAGTGATCGGGATAAAGTTTTCACGACCGCTAGTAAAAGTGCTACGAATTTTAAAATTGAGTTGGTTCTATTCTTAATTCGACAGTAGAATTCGAAAATGACCTTGAAAATTAGGCACAGTTGCGAAAAATTGCCGATATCTCCAAAAATGAGAAGTGCGATCAATCGTCGTTAAAAAACGGAATCTTTCGCCATTTTTTGGAGATATCGGTTTTTTTCCTTCCAACCTGATTCATCGAATTCCTGATTTTTGAACCCTCAGTTGTGTCCCATCGATCGTGAAAACCCTATCTTTCTTTGAAATATTTTTCTAATATTGCATTTGATGCTTGATACCTTGGGGATCCATGCAATTGATACTGGAAAAAAAAAGAAAAAAAAAAAAACTAAATCATAATTGGGCTTACCTGCGGCGTCCAGGAACAAGGCTGAGTCGTTGGAATCCTACTTTGACTTTTACTCCTGCCCCTCCATATCTTCTTCGACACCAAACTCCTCCCGACGCTGGTCGAGCTCTTTGATTTCTGCATAGCTGTCGGCAAAACCGAACTTTTGTCACTGGCATGTTGCAAACCATGCAACAAATTCGATAAAAAAGATTGACCCGACGATAATATCCCCCCCTTTGATTGCGATCCAGTCGGGGATAACAACGATTCGCAACTACTTCTCGAACTCGACGCTTTCGATTCTACAATTGTAACCACTTCTTTAACATCCTCTTTCACCACCCAACTCTCCTCTATTTTTAAGTCTTTCAACACATTTACCCAACTATCCTCCGTTTGACATCCTTTATTTAAACCGTCATCGTCCCCCGGCATCGTTATCTCTCCTTTGGGTTTAATGTTCCGCAAGTTTTGATCGTAATTTATCCTTTTGAACCTGTCGGCTTTATCCGAATCTATGGATTTTTTCCTCGCCATTTTTAAATACCTCTTGATGGTATCACCTACGGACGGACTTATGTCATCGTGGTCGATGCTGCTCCTTCTTCTGAGGGTTTTCGGGGCGCCTAACTGGGGCTTCGAAGGGTCCTCCTCCGGCTTCTTTAATTTTTCTTCGATGGTTTTCAACATGTCCTGATGGATTTTCAGAGTTTGAATGCTTTTCGTTATTCGATTGATTTCTTCGATTTCGATTAACGGGGGTTTTTCGGAGACTTTGACCTCTTCCGGGCTCAGGCTCTCTTCGGGGGATACGGATTCTTCGTCGGTGCGGTGGCGCAACCCGCTTCTCCATTCGGGTAGGTAAGCGGTCCCGACCCCCCGGAACCCTCGCGTTTTCCGTAAATCAAAATATAATTTTTCTAACAATTTTCTATCAGTCAGTAAATTGCTGATTACGGATTCTCGGTTCGGGGACCGACTGTAGTGCCTTCTGAGGGTGTCCAACAACTCCCTTTGCGGGGGATCGGGCGAAACGTCGCACCTGTGCTTGAGCATGGACTGCTTTTGAATGTCGTGAAGGTATTTTTCTAATTTATCAAACAGCTCTTGATGGTTTAATTTTTTGGAACTTTCCCCGGCTTTCGGCTCCAACAAGTTTTCCAATTGCTGTAACAACTCTTCCTCCGTCTCTTTGTTTTGTTCCGTTAATTTGTGCAAATCGAACCTTCCGGTTGACGTCGGCGTTAAAAACAAACCCCCGCCGCAAGGATTCACTATTTTCTTCATTTCGTCCGCTTCGTCCGCGCTGCTCGCTTTTTCCTTGCAGCTCCCTCCTTTTTTCCGCGTTCGAGCTCTCCTGTTATGCGACCTCAGTCCCAACGCCCCCGGATAACTGCTCTTCCTCCACAACAAAAATTTCGGTTCCCTTTGGCAAACCTCTTGGAAATACGCTTCGATTTTCGGGACGTCCTCCGGTCTGTTGTGCACCCCTTCCGGGATTAATCTCCTTCCCGCATCCGCCATGTACCTCCAAGTTTTCCTCGTGAGCAACCATCTTTCCTTTTTGCTTTTCCGTTCCCTCGTGCCCAACGGAGACTGATCGCTCCTCGGTTTGCCCATTTCTTCGGAAATATCCAAATTTGTTTTTAATTTTAATCCTTTCGAACGACTTTGACGCTTTTTTGTTGATATAAAACGGTCTCCCATTGTAAAATCGAAAGACCGGTTTTAGGTGGGAAGGATTCGGTTCAGTTGTTAGGAAATCATTTTTTTTTTTCGTAATTTATGTTTTTTTCTTTCTTTTTTGCTATTTTCTTTTTACATTTATTGCTAGGAACTTTATCGCCGTCATTTTTATTATTACTGCATTAAAAATAGACATGTTCATTTCATAATTCTATTTTCAAAAAATTGTAAACATGAATATTTAATTTTTTTTTTCTTTTTTTTAACGATGCTTCATAGATGTCATTTGCATTATTTAGTTATTTTGATTGCATAGGATTATGCTATTTTATTTTTATGCTTATGGATTTTGTATATTTCCCCCCATTTTCATTTTTCTTTTTTTTTTGTCCAAAGTTTTATTTTTAAATAAGTTCAATATTTTCATGTCATTTTCTATTAATATTTATTAATTTTTTATTTACTAATTTTTTTATTTATTATTTTTTCAGGAAATCGAAATTTTGCAGACGCTAAAGAATTTCAATCGAAGCCGGCAAAGCATGGTTCCGGGAAAATTGTATGAAGCCAAGAGGCTGTGAGAGCCGGGATTGCAGAGTTCGTAGGTATGTACTATGTAGCCATTGTGTGAGATACAGAGGGATTCAGAAAGAAGATTTTTTGTGGTAGTAAACAGGGGCGTCGCCTACCTTAGGGGGGGCCGTCTCCCCTCAATTGTGGGAATTTGGTCCCCCAAATAGTTTCTCATGAGTCATGAAGTTCCATTGTCAGCGCAAAAAGTCACTAAAAGTCATACCAGGCAAAGTTTTTCTAAAAATAATTATCTTTTTTTTTTTTTTTATTTTTTATTTTTATTGCTTTATTTGGCTATTGGTCGGGTAACCCTTGGCCATAGACTCTGTGTTTTTTTTAATCCTTAATAGTATCCCGTTTTATGAGCATCCAATGTCGTTATAAATAAAATCCAATTTATGTGTATATCCAACTAGTGTGTTTGATGTGGGAACTACATATTACAACGAGGTTAAGGTGGCTGTAACCGTAGATCCTACAATCCCTGCTAGAGGGAGGGAATGTTGGCGGCCACCCATCCAGCAGCTGGACGTCATCAATGCTGCTTAACTTCACTGATCACGAGCCGCTATTCTGAATGAGTCACCACTCCGATCTCCTTGTTTATCTTTCACACATCCCCTCCCCCCTCCCTAGATTTTTTGGCTAGCGATGCCAATGGTAAGGAAAGTAAGAAAATTGGATCCCTATAAATCCTTATATGGACCCAATTTTATGAATTAAAATGGCCCTTAATACCCTTATACCCACTCATTTTTTTATAGTAACTAAAAAAAGATTCCCTGAATTTTTCCTGATTTTTTTGGACGTTGTTTAGTTTGTTTCGTAATCTGCGTAAAAATTTACGAAAAAATTTAAAATTCGTAAAAATTTACGAAAATTTAAAATTTTACTTTTACAAAAGTAAAATTTTAAATTTTAAAATTTTCGGTCTTTACGGGAAATTCAAAACTTTTAGGTCCCGTCCAAAAAATCAAAGAAAATTCTGGCAACCCCCTTCGGTTACTATAAAAAAATTAGAGGGTGCGTTTTCGGAAACTGTAAAATCAGTTTTAGTAGGGGTAAATTGAGAGTTGTTCCCCACGGAGGTGGGAGGTGGAGGTGGTGGTGGTGGTGGTGTAAGTTCATTCCACGGAGGTGGTGGGTGTTGAGGTGGTGGTGTGAGTGAAAATACTAGAGTGTGTTGCCTTGGAGTCAGGTTGTCTAACCTAACCTAACCTAACCTAACTTGGTCTGACTAAATATAAGGAAACCTAACCTAACCTAACCTAACCTAACCAACGGACTTTGATTTTTTTCAAACCTAACTTAACCTAACTGATTGACTTTGATTCTTTTTTGGTGGATTAATTTTGTGTTGTGGGTTGCCTAGCCTGACCTAACCTAACCTAACCTAACCTAACTTCTGAAATTATTTTTTTTTTTTTTATGAATTTTTTTTTTTTGACCCGTCGTGACAAGTTTCAACTTGTTCGTTTCTGACTGTTGTTAATACCCCCTGTGTTTTTCCCCGAGACAATGGAATGAACCGAATCCAACCTGTCCGAACAAGTCTGGACTTTTTTACCTGACCTAGGCGTGAGCTCTTTTTCTTTTTTCCCTATTTGTGCAAGTCTGGACATGTTTAAACAGGTGTTGTTGTACCACGTAGGTGGTAGGGTGAAGGTGGAGGTGGTGGAGAGGTGGTGTGAGTGAAAATACTAGAGTGTTGCCTTGGAGTCAGGATGCCTAACGTTACCTCACCTGACCTAACCTAACCTAACCTAACCAACGGACTTTGATTTTTTTCAAACCTAACCTAACCTAACTTCTGAAATTGATTTTTTTTTTTTTTAACCAGTCGTGACAAGTTTCAACTTGTTCGTTTCTGACTGTAATACCCCTCTGTGTTTTTCCCCGAGGCAATGGAATGAACCGCGTGAGCTCTTTTTCTTTTTTTCCCATTTGTGCAAGTCTGGACATGTTTAAACAGGTGTGTTTTTCAAAAGCAACCTTTATGAATCTGACGATGGAGTTTTGGGTTGATCCGATCCGATCCGAGCATGTCCAAACTTGTTTGAAGAAGTTTCGTCTCACGTTTTCTCAAGGTGAACCAGACCTCGAGCATACCTGTCAATGTGTTTTCATTTAAGGGTTGAAAGGAATTTTTGTTAAATGACAATACCATTTTTGATGTTAGCTTTACTTTTATTTTTAATTTTCAAAACCATGGATTTTTACACCTTTTTTTTTTTCAACGTCTTTTTTTCAATGTCTTTTTTCTTCGTGTCAATTTCTCCCACTGGAATAACATCTAATATTGTTTGCCTCTTTAGTTTTTTGGATTTAGAAGGATTCACTGTGCCACAAGTCAACTTCCCTTTTCTTTTGCATTTGTTTGTTTTCGGAGTTTCAGTTATTGGATGCAGCTCTGTTTGAGGTTCGGTAATCGTTGCTTTGTTTTGTTTTCGTTTTGCGGCTTTTGCTCGTTTTTCTAAAAACGGGTGTTTCAGAATGCGATGGATTTCAACGTTTCTCGGTTCTCTGAAGGTGTGCTCGTTTGATTCTGATTGCAGTCCTTGATTTTTGAAGCAGAAATAAATTTTTATTTCTTTTCCATCGATGGTTGTCGGAGGCGAGGCGGCAGCCTTTTTTGATAATCGTTTCGTTGGCATGATTTTTATTTTCAGCTTTGTTATTTGGTTGGTTGTGATTCGATGAAAAATCCATGGTATCTTTCCGGCAAATACCAAGTCGTGGAAGGGTTTGTCATCTTCCGTCTTTCTTCCAACGATTCTGCTGGGAGAATTGTTTGCTGCAAAATTTCCTTCGGAGAGGGTGCATTCCACATCGACATAGTTTAAATAGCAGTCGCTCTGTGTGGTGTGAAGACCTCCAAATCCCAACCATGAATCTAGCGATTTCGATCTTAGACGTAACGGAGGACTGAATATTGCCTCAATCTCTGGACAAACACCCGTGAGGGTGAATTCGTATGTGTATGGATGCTCCACCGTTCCTTTCGCCGCCATCTTTTTAGGCTCGTTCGATTGTGTACAGAAGTCGTGAGCTATTTAATTTTCCTTTCCCGTGGTAGACAAAGTAGAGTTGTAATTCTCGGTTAGCGATACTTTCTGTCACACCGGGTTTGCTGAAGAACTTAAGAAATCTTGAGAGGAAAAAAAAATCGAATTACTTACGAAAACTAGAAAAAAATGGAGAGACCATTTGAAAGAAAAAATTATTTTTTTACCTTTCGTTAATGAACAATCTTGATTTTATCCCATCAGGTTCTTGCACTGTGATTCTAGTGATCAGCTTTTGATTGTTGGCCTTCAAAGGCACGTTCTCCGCTTCATGTATCGGATACTTATGGTTTTCTAGAAAAGCGGAAATTTTTTTATGTTCACTTATATTTTCTGCGTTTAGTTCATCTAGCAAATCGAAATCGAAATCCATTTTCTGTAATTTGAAAGAAATTAAAAATGGATTTTAATCAAGCTGCGAAAGAGGTAAAAAAAATATTGATATGGAACTTACCAAATTTTTTTTTCTGAACTGAACTGAACTGAACTGAACTGAAATCACTTTTTGATGATCACTCACTGAAGAAACGACTTGCAATGAAACCAAAGCCGATGGTGTAACACCTTCGGAACCGAATCAGACTGGATCCCTTCGCTCAAAACGAATGGAAACATGTAACTCTCATTGTGAAAGACACCATTGCTCCACCTATGTTTGACAAACATGAGACCGCCATTGTTGTTCCATCCCTTGTGTGTGGTTCCAGTTTCGGTGGGTGGCTGGTTTTGGGACTCTCGCTTTGACGTCACGAGCTTCGAAGGAATTTTTAAAAGTTCGTTATTGTGTCAAAAAATTGTGAAAAATATATTAATTTTTTTTTCTTCTACAAAATATCGCTTTTGTTTATCCATGAATCATCCTTTGGAGAGAATCCAAACCAGCAGACTTTTGCTTTTCCGTTTTTTCGTTGTAAAATTTCAGACACCAGATAAGTGTCTGGTCACTGAGTTTTTTGCAATTCCTGTTCGTGAAAAGCACCCAAAGTCGGTTCTCCTCTTGAATCTTTTATTAAATAAACTGGTGGGATGGAATTAACAATTTTGCGAACTTGAAAAATCTCTGTGGTAAAGTTGGGTAAATATCCCTTCTCGAAGAGTTGTTTCGTTAGCTTATGATCGAGCGACATACTTTGATTTTTTTCCAATCCTAACAAGTTTGAACTTGATCGTTTTTAACTGATTATTAAAACCCCTCAACGTGACGCTTATGTACGAGTTTAGTTGTTGTGGCGGGTTGTCTAATCATCAGTTTTTATCAAGACAAAAGAATGAACCGAATCGGACTATCCTTGCAAGTCTGAACTTGTCCGTTTTCGATTGTTTCTTTATATATTTATACAGTATATATATATATATTTTTCAATGTGGTTGATTTAATTTTAAAGTGGAAAGGCGTTTTCTTTCGAAATGAGAATTCCATATTTAAATAAACTCTTTGCTTTATTTAATAAAATTATTATTTTAAATTTATAAATCTAACAATTGTCACACAATCATTTTTTTCGTTGGTTTGGTTTACATGTTTTTTTTGGATGAATGGATGATATCAGCGGGGTGTCATAAGTCAAATTTCCTTTTCTTCCACGTTTGTTCGTTTTCGGTGTTTCGGTTATCGGATGCAGGTCTGTTGAGGTTCGGTCATGGTGGCTTTATTCTGTTTTCGTTTTGTGGTTTTTGCTTGTTTTTCTGAAAAATTTTTGAAAACGGGTGTACGAGAATGTGATATAGTAATTCGCGGTTTCTGGGTTCTTTGAAGGTGTACCCATCGATTCCGTTTGTCGTCCTTGATTTTTAAAACAAAATAAATTTTTATTTCTTTTCCGTCGATGGTTGTTGGGGGTGAGGCGGCAGCTTTTTTTGATAATCTTTTCGTTGGCAAGATTTTTATTTTCAACTCTGATATTTGGTTGGTTGTGATTCGATGAAAAATCCACGGCATCTTTCCACTTAATACCAGTGTGTGGTATGGTTTTTTATCTTCCGTCTTTCCACCAACGATTTGGGTTGGAGAATTGTTCGCCATAAAATGTCCCGCGGAGAGAGTGCATTCCACGTCGACGTAGTTTAAATTGCAGTCGCTCTGAAAGCCTCCATATCCCAACCAAGAATCAAGCGTGTTCGATCTTAAAATTAATGGCGGATTAAATATTGCCACTATTTCTGGAGTAATGCCCGTTAGGGTGAATTCGTATGTGTATGGTCGTTCCACCATTCCTCTAGCCGTCATTTTTTTTTTTTTTTTTTTTATATAAAAGACAGGTTATGTTGGTTTCGCGATACACGAAATACAATTTTAATTTCTGCAAGGAGATGCTTTCAATTACATCCGGTTTGTTGAAGACTTGAAGAAATCTTAAAAAGGAAAAATTTGCCAAATTTAGTCTCAAAAAGCAGAAAAAAATCAAGAAATCATTTGGGAAAAAATTCCTTTTACCTTTCGTTTATGAAGAGACTGGATTTTCCCCAGTCGGTTCTAATACGGTGATTCCGGTTATGAGTTTTTTTTTGTCACCCTTAAATTACTTTGCCAGCCAGAAATTACTTTTTGGATGTTCACTCACTGAAAAATCAACTTTAAATAAGGTGAAAGCCGATGGTGCAATACTTTCGGAAGTGGATCAAAACCGGGACCCTTCACTCAAAACGAATAGTGAAATGCAATCACCTTTGTGGAAGGTGTCGTCGCACCGCCAATGTTTAACAAACGTGAGACCGCCATTGTTGCTCCATCCCTTCCGTATGGTTTTGGTGGGTTTTGTTAGATATACCCATAAGCTGAACATGGAAAATGGCGTATATAAACATGTATATGTGTGCGTATACCATTTGACCAGCGGAATCTATTTTCTTTTCGGTTTTAGTTGAAATTTTAACAAGCAAGATGCGTTCTATTTTGTGTAAAAGTTTTTGGTTATCACAAAATTGTGTTTTTTCTGTTGGACTAGTAAAAGAAGGGAGCTATTTAAACGTTCGATTTGGAATATCAAAATGTTCTGCTCAAGTTTCACTTTCTCGTGACGAGCTGAGGGCTTTCGCAGCAAAACGGAGAGACTTCGGCAAGTTTTTTAGAGGAAGAACTTTCAACGTTAGCTGCAGATTAAAAGACCATTCGATTCTATTGCTGAAAGGAAAAGAAGGAGAATTAGTTTTGAAATCTAAAATAATGTGGAACTCGGTTAAAATAAATAGTGGCGAATTCGAAAATCTGATGGATTTTGTTCCGGTTGCCGAAAAACATTTGGAATTGTGCCTCGCACGAAAGCAATATCTGGAACTCCAAATGAGTCTGCTCTCATTAAGAGTAAAGCAAAACATATGTGCGAATGCATCCGAAGCAATCGAATTATACAAAAAAGCCACCAGCGAGAATTTGATGGTTCCCCAACCGCCGCCGCTGTCTCTTAAGGAAATTCAAATGGAGTTAAGGAGCCTCATTGCTGTGGAATCCGAAACAGAAATCTGTGAGCTACTTCTTGTTTTCGGGAATGACTTAGCGCAAGAAATCTTGAAAAGTTTGAACTTCATACAAAACGATGTTATTGTGTCGCACAATGTCAACGAATCTGAAGACATAAAATTTAATCAGGAACTCGATGAAGATATTCCATGCTAATTGTAGTCGTGTATTGTGTTATTACTATTATTATTGCAATAAAAATATGTTTATAAAGCTACACAATGAAAATTCTTTTTTTACCTCGCAAGGGAGTAAGGTTTTTCAGTGAGAAAATTACATGCGTTAAATTATTTCAAGTTGTTTGGCAAAAGTAGGGTTCATCTGTGTTACACTGCAACTTAACTTTGGAAATTTTTTTATATAAATTTGTTGTTTATTTTAATTGGTTGCAAATGGTATCAGTGAAAGGATGAAATACAACTCTGACATCAATTCTGACCTGTGAATATAATTTATAATTAAATATTTTTACTCATGCAAACCTATATTATGCTAACAAAAACATTAACATGTGAAAAAAAAAAAAAAAATTGTCCGTCAGTCAGAATCGGTTATAAGAAATTGGTTGATGCGCAATCTCAATCATAAAGTGACTTTTTCTTTGACCTCGTCAAATGTCATATCTGTCACACAAAATTGAGTCTTTGTTTTAATCTTAAGAAAAGATGTTATTGTTATTATATGAAAAATTTGGGAGCTTACGGAATGAAACGATAATGGATTTTGAGTCGATTTGATATTTGCAGTCTTTTATATTCCATCCGAAGTTCGTGCTGACTTTTGTAAGACAATACTGAAACATATCGGTTTAAAAGCATTCGATTTTTCACCCTCGTTGTAAATAAAAAATAAAAAAGATGAGTATAGTTTTTTGATAAGTGGACACTCCTATACCCAAATTTTAATCTCTTAAAAGTAGCATCGCTTTTGCCCTAGCTGAAAATATTAAGATACATTTTGGGCATTCCCTTTGATTATCTTATAACTGTGTTTGACTGCATTAACAAGTCTTTTTGCATGATTTGTAATGTAACTAATAACCAATCTTAAACCTCAAAATCGAGTCGGTGTTTCGGGGTGAAAAATTAGTTGCAAGCTGTTTTTTTTTCGTTTAATATGATCGAATAAACTTTTTGCAGTAAAAATACGATCAAATTAGAAGCAAATCTCCATCGGTTTGTTCGAGTGGTATTGCTTTTTGCTAAAATGTTTAAATTTAGAGCAACGATTGATTTTGGAAGCGACTGTTCACACTCATGATGGTTTGATGTTTTTTTAAACCTAATGTTAAAACATGCATATTTTTAATCGTTGAAAATTAGCATTGCTTTGACATAACCACGAATATTGAGTCACAATTTATCCATTCCCTTAATTATCATACCCGTGTTTAATTTCCTTGATAGACTTTTGCAAGATTTTAGATCCAATATTAAATCTTAATCCTCAAAATGGAGCCATTGTTTCACAGCGAAAAAATTGCATGCTCTCTTTTTGGTTTTGGAGGTGGGAAAGGGTTGAACTGATAAAGGAAAAAACTTTTTTCTTAAGACATGATGGGAAACTTTTTTCTTAAGGGTTGATGTTATATACAGTATATATATATATGTATTTTTTTTAAAATTTAATTTAATAAACTTTTATTTTTTCACAATGAAAATGCATTACAAAACTTTTGAAAAAGGTAACGGCCTGGACGAATGAGATACGCCATCAAAGTAAAAGCAGTCGTTAGTCTAATGATAAGTCATTCGACTCGCATCTGAGAGAACATATGAGAAATACAGAAACAATGATTTGAGTGAAGCTTGGAAAACGGGATATAATATTCCAATTTGCAAGCATTAATGGATTGCCAATACAATGCCAAGGGTTGCATGACTTATGAGAATGACAGCTCAAAAACATGAATAAAAAATGATAAGGATGATCTTTAAAGAAATCAGTAACCGATATAACCCATATCAGTTTACAAAGCGATCGGATCGGTTCTCGATGTTATCCATATCGGTTTGGGAACCGATAGCACCTGTTCTCAATGTAATCCATGTCGGTTTACAAAGCGATCGGATCGGTTCTCATATCGGTTTGGGAACCGATAGCACCTGTTCTCAATGTAATCCATGTCGGTTTACAAAGCGATCGGATCGGTTCTCATATCGGTTTGGGAACCGATAGCACCTGTTTTCAATGTAATCCATGTCAATAGACGAATCGCTATGAATGAATCTCAATCTATCCTCACAAGGTTTTAAAATTTGCTTTCTCATCATAAGCTAAAAATTGATGTAGTAACCTTAAACAATCACCTAGCTTAATAAATCGGTTTTTAAAAAGCGCCATCTCTCAATGATCCAGCGACATTTGTTAAGCAAATTCTAACACCGGTTTAGGAAATACCCTCACGTGACCAAATATTTAGTAAAAAATGAATCATTTTTTAAAAGCAACCGTTGGCTGATTAACAAGACACTCGACTCTCATGTGAGAGATCCGAGTTCGAGTCACCCTCAACAACTCTATAGATGGCAGTTTTGCAGTATTAGAACTAAGCAAATTGGCAATGTTTGATTTTCCGGACGCGCGATGTTAACCATTTGCCACGCATGTCTTCGACATGCGTATGCAAATGGTGTCGCAGCGGGAAAATCAAACATTGCCAATTTGCTTAGTTCTAATACTGCAAAACTGCCATCTATAGAGTTGTTGAGGGTGACTCGAACTCGGATCTCTCACATGAGAGTCGAGTGTCTTGTTAATCAGCCAACGGTTGCTTTTAAAAAATGATTCATTTTTTACTAAATATTTGGTCACGTGAGGGTATTTCCTAAACCGGTGTTAGAATTTGCTTAACAAATGTCGCTGGATCATTGAGAGATGGCGCTTTTTAAAAACCGATTTATTAAGCTAGGTGATTGTTTAAGGTTACTACATCAATTTTTAGCTTATGATGAGAAAGCAAATTTTAAAACCTTGTGAGGATAGATTGAGATTCATTCATAGCGATCGTCTATTGACATGGATTACATTGAAAACAGGTGCTATCGGTTCCCAAACCGATATGAGAACCGATCCGATCGCTTTGTAAACCGACATGGATTACATTGAGAACAGGTGCTATCGGTTCCCAAACCGATATGAGAACCGATCCGATCGCTTTGTAAACCGACATGGATTACATTGAGAACAGGTGCTATCGGTTCCCAAACCGATATGGATAACATCGAGAACCGATCCGATCGCTTTGTAAACTGATATGGGTTATATCGGTTACTGATTTCTTTAAAGATCATCCTTATCATTTTTTATTCATGTTTTTGAGCTGTCATTCTCATAAGTCATGCAACCCTTGGCATTGTATTGGCAATCCATTAATGCTTGCAAATTGGAATATTATATCCCGTTTTCCAAGCTTCACTCAAATCATTGTTTCTGTATTTCTCATATGTTCTCTCAGATGCGAGTCGAATGACTTATCATTAGACTAACGACTGCTTTTACTTTGATGGCGTATCTCATTCGTCCAGGCCGTTACCTTTTTCAAAAGTTTTGTAATGCATTTTCATTGTGAAAAAATAAAAGTTTATTCAACCAAATTAAATTAAAAAAAATATATGTATATACAAATAAGACCAACCCTTAAGGAAAAAGTTTCCCATCATGTCTTAAGAAAAAAGTTTTTTCCTTTATCAGTTCAACCCTTTTTCACCTCCAAAACCAAAAAGAGAGCATGCAATTGTTTTTTTTCACCGTGAAACAATGGCTCTATTTTGAGGATTAAGATTTAATATTGGATCTAAAATCCTGCAAAAGTCTTATCAAGGAAATTAAACACGGGTATAAGATAATTAAAGGGAATGGATAAATTGTGACTCAATATTCGTGGTTATGTCAAAGCAATGCTAATTTTCAACGATTAAAAAATGATGCATGTTTTAATATTAGATTTAAAAGAACAACAAACCATCACAACTGTGAATACCCGTTCCAAAATCAAATATTGCTCTAAATTTAAACATTTTAACAAAAAGCGATATCACACTAACAATCCAATGGAAATTTGCTTCTAATTTGCTCGTATTTTTATTGCAAAAAGTTTATTCGATCATATTAAACGAAAAAAAAACAGCTTGCAACTAATTTTTCACCCCGAAACACCGACTCGATTTTGAGGTTTAAGATTGGTTATTAGTTACATTACAAATCATGCAAAAAGACTTGTTAATGCAGTCAAACACAGTTATAAGATAATCAAAGGGAATGCCCAAAATGTATCTTAATATTTTCAGCTAGGGCAAAAGCGATGCTACTTTTAAGAGATTAAAAATTTATGGGTATAGGAGTGTCCACTTATCAAAAAACTATACTCATCTTTTTTATTTTTTATTTACAACGAGGGTGAAAAATCGAATGCTTTTAATCCCATATGTTTCAGTATTGCTTTACAAAAGTCAGCACAAACTTTGGATGGAATATAAAAGACTGTGCAAATATCAAATCGACTCAAAATCCATTCTCGTTTCATTCCTCAAGCTCTCACATTTTCCATATAATTACAATACCATCTTTTCTTAAGATTAAAACAAAGACTCAATTCTGTGTGACAGATACGACATTTGACAAAGTCAAAGAAAAAGTCACTTTATGATTGAGATTGCGCATCAACCAATTTCTATAACCGATTCTGACTGACGGACAATTTTTTTTTTTTTTTCACATGTTAATGTTTTTGTTAGCATAATATAGGTTTGCATGAGTAAAAATATTTAATTATAAATTATATTCACAGGTCAGAATTGATGTCAGAGTGTATTTCATCCTTTCACTGATACCATTGCAACCAATAAAATAAACAACAAATTATATAAAAAATTTCCAAAGTTAAGTTGCAGTGTAACACAGATGAACCCTACTTTTGCAAACAACTTGAAATAATTTAACGCATGTAATTTTCTCACTGAAAAACCTTACTCCCTGCGAGGTAAAAAAAAGAATTTTCATTGTGTAGCTTTATAAACATATTTTTATTGCAATAATAATAGTAATAACACAATACACGACTACAATTAGCATGGAATATCTTCATCGAGTTCCTGATTAAATTTTATGTCTTCAGATTCGTTGACATTGTGCGGCACAATAACATCGTTTTGTATGAAGTCCAAACTTTTAAAAATTTCTTGCGCTAAGTCATCCCCGAAAACAAGAAGTAGCTCACAGATTTCTGTTTCGGATTCCACAGCAATGAGGCTCCTTAACTCCATTTGAATTTCCTTAAGAGACAACGGTGGTGGTTGGGGGACCATCAAATTCTCGCTGGTGGCTTTTTTGTATAATTCGATTGCTTCGGATGCATTCGCACATATGTTTTGCTTTACTCTTAATGAGAGCAGACTCATTTGGAATTCCAGATATTGCTTTCGTACGAGGCACAATTCCAAATGTTTTTCGGCAACCGGAACAAAATCCATCAGATTTTCAAATTCGCCACTATTTATTTTAACCGAGTTCCACATTATTTTAGATTTCAAAACTAATTCTCCTTCTTTTCCTTTCAGCGATAGAATCGAATGGTGTTTTAATCTGCAGCTAACGTTGAAAGTTCTTCCTCTAAAAAACTTGCCGAAGTCTCTCCGTTTTGCTGCGAAAGCCCTCAGCTCGTCACGAGAAAGTGAAACTTGAGCAGAACATTTTGATATTCCAAATCGAACGTTTAAATAGCTCCCTTCTTTTACTAGTCCAACAGAAAAAACACAATTTTGTGATAACCAAAAACTTTTACACAAAATAGAACGCATCTTGCTTGTTAAAATTTCAACTAAAACCGAAAAGAAAATAGATTCCGCTGGTCAAATGGTATACGCACACATATATATGTTTATATACACGAATTTCCATGTTCAGCTTATGGGTATATCTAACATCACCCACCAAAACCATACGCAAGGGATGAAGCAACGGATGGAGTCTCACGTTTGTTAAACATTGGCGGTGCGACGACACCTTCCACAAAGGTGGTTGCATTTCACTATTCGTTTTGAGTGAAGGACTCCGGTTTTGATCCCCTTCCGAAAGTATTGCACCATCGGCTTTCACCTTATTTAAAGTTGATTTTTCAGTGAGTGAACATCAAAAAGTAATTTCTGGCTGGCAAAGAAATCTAAGGGTGACAAAACAAAACTCATAACCGGAATCACCGTGTTAGAACCGACTGGGGAAAATCCAGTCTCTTCATAAACGAAAGGTAAAAGGAATTTTTTCCCAAATGATTTCTTGATTTTTTTCTGCTTTTTGAGACTAAATTTGGCAAATTTTTCCTTTTTAAGATTTCTTCAGGTCTTCAACAAACCGGATGTAATTGAAAGCATCTCCTTGCAGAAATTAAAATTGTATTTCGTGTATCGCGAAACCAACATAACCTGTCTTTTATATAAAAAAAAAAAAAAAAAAAAATGACGGCTAGAGGAATGGTGGAACGACCATACACATACGAATTCACCCTAACGGGCATTACTCCAGAAATAGTGGCAATATTTAATCCGCCATTAATTTTAAGATCGAACACGCTTGATTCTTGGTTGGGATATGGAGGCTTTCAGAGCGACTGCAATTTAAACTACGTCGACGTGGAATGCACTCTCTCCGCGGGACATTTTATGGCGAACAATTCTCCAACCCAAATCGTTGGTGGAAAGACGGAAGATAAAAAACCATACCACACACTGGTATTAAGTGGAAAGATGCCGTGGATTTTTCATCGAATCACAACCAACCAAATATCAGAGTTGAAAATAAAAATCTTGCCAACGAAAAGATTATCAAAAAAAGCTGCCGCCTCACCCCCAACAACCATCGACGGAAAAGAAATAAAAATTTATTTTTGTTTTAAAAATCAAGGACGACAAACGGAATCGATGGGGTACACCTTCAAAGAACCCAGAAACCGCGAATTACTATATCACATTCTCGTACACCCGTTTTCAAAACATTTTTCAGAAAAACAAGCAAAAACCACAAAACGAAAACAGAATAAAGCCACCATGACCGAACCTCAAACAGACCTGCATCCGATAACCGAAACACCGAAAACGAACAAACGTGGAAGAAAAGGAAATTTGACTTATGACACACCCGCTGATATCATCCATTCATCCAAAGAAAAAACATGTAAACCAAACCAACGAAAAAAATTGATTGTGTGACAATTGTTAGATTTATAAATTTAAAATAATAATTTTATTAAATAAAGCAAAGAGTTTATTTAAATATGGAATTCTCATTTCGAAAGAAAACGCCTTTCCACTTTAAAATTAAATCAACCACATTGAAAAATATATATATATATACTGTATAAATATATAAAGAAACAATCGAAAACGGACAAGTTCAGACTTGCAAGGATAGTCCGATTCGGTTCATTCTTTTGTCTTGATAAAAACTGATGATTAGACAACCCGCCACAACAACTAAACTCGTACATAAGCGTCACGTTGAGGGGTTTTAATAATCAGTTAAAAACGATCAAGTTCAAACTTGTTAGGATTGGAAAAAAATCAAAGTATGTCGCTCGATCATAAGCTAACGAAACAACTCTTCGAGAGGGATATTTCCAACTTTACCACAGAGATTTTTCAAGTTCGCAAAATTGTTAATTCCATCCCACCAGTTTATTTAATAAAAGATTCAAGAGGAGAACCGACTTTGGGTGCTTTTCACGAACAGGAATTGCAAAAAACTCAGTGACCAGACACTTATCTGGTGTCTGAAATTTTACAACGAAAAAACGGAAAAGCAAAAGTCTGCTGGTTTGGATTCTCTCCAAAGGATGATTCATGGATAAACAAAAGCGATATTTTGTAGAAGAAAAAAAAATTAATATATTTTTCACAATTTTTTGACACAATAACGAACTTTTAAAAATTCCTTCGAAGCTCGTGACGTCAAAGCGAGAGTCCCAAAACCAGCCACCCACCGAAACTGGAACCACACACAAGGGATGGAACAACAATGGCGGTCTCATGTTTGTCAAACATAGGTGGAGCAATGGTGTCTTTCACAATGAGAGTTACATGTTTCCATTCGTTTTGAGCGAAGGGATCCAGTCTGATTCGGTTCCGAAGGTGTTACACCATCGGCTTTGGTTTCATTGCAAGTCGTTTCTTCAGTGAGTGATCATCAAAAAGTGATTTCAGTTCAGTTCAGTTCAGTTCAGTTCAGAAAAAAAAATTTGGTAAGTTCCATATCAAATATTTTTTTACCTCTTTCGCAGCTTGATTAAAATCCATTTTTAATTTCTTTCAAATTACAGAAAATGGATTTCGATTTCGATTTGCTAGATGAACTAAACGCAGAAAATATAAGTGAACATAAAAAAATTTCCGCTTTTCTAGAAAACCATAAGTATCCGATACATGAAGCGGAGAACGTGCCTTTGAAGGCCAACAATCAAAAGTTGATCACTAGAATCACAGTGCAAGAACCTGATGGGATAAAATCAAGATTGTTCATTAACGAAAGGTAAAAAAAAGAATTTTTTCTTTCAAATGGTCTCTCCAATTTTTTTCTAGTTTTTGTAAGTAATTCGATTTTTTTTTTCCTCTCAAGATTTCTTAAGTTCTTCAGCAAACCCGGTGTGACAGAAAGTATCGCTAACCGAGAATTACAACTATACTTTGTCTACCACGGGAAAGGAAAATCAAATAGCTCACGACTTCTGTACACAATCGAACGAGCCTAAAAAGATGGTAGCGAAAGGAACGGTGGAGCTTCCACACACATACGAATTCACCCTCACGGGTGTTTGTCCAGAGATTGAGGCAATATTCAGTCCTCCGTTATGTCTAAGATCGAAATCGCTAGATTCATGGTTGGGATTTGGAGGTCTTCACACCACACAGAGCGACTGCTATTTAAACTATGTCGATGTGGAATGCACCCTCTCCGAAGGAAATTTTGCAGCAAACAATTCTCCCAGCAGAATCGTTGGAAGAAAGACGGAAGATGACAAACCCTTCCACGACTTGGTATTTGCCGGAAAGATACCATGGATTTTTCATCGAATCACAACCAACCAAATAACAAAGCTGAAAATAAAAATCATGCCAACCAAACGATTATCAAAAAAGGCTGCCGCCTCGCCTCCGACAACCATCGATGGAAAAAAAATAAAAATTTATTTCTGCTTCAAAAATCAAGGACAGCAATCAGAATCAAACGAGCACACCTTCAGAGAACCGAGAAACGTTGAAATCCATCGCATTCTGAAACACCCGTTTTTAGAAAAACGAGCAAAAGCCGCAAAACGAAAACAAAACAAAGCAACGATTACCGAACCTCAAACAGAGCTGCATCCAATAACTGAAACTCCGAAATCAAGCAAATGCAAAAGAAAAGGAAAGTTGACTTGTGGCACAGTGAATCCTTCTAAATCCAAAAAACTAAAGAGGCAAACAATATCAGATGTTATTCCAGTGGGAGAAATTGACACGAAGTAAAAAAGACATTAGAAAAAAGACGTTGAAAAAAAGGTGTAAAAATTCATGGTTTTGAAAATTAAAAATAAAAGTAAAGCTAACATCAAAAATGGTATTGTCATTTAACAAAAATTTCTTTCTACCCTTAAATGAAAACACATTGACAGGTATGCTCGAGGTCTGGTTCACCTTGAGAAAACGTGAGACGAAACTTCTTCAAACAAGTTTGGACATGCTCGGATCGGATCGGATCAACCCAAAACTCCATCGTCAGATTCATAAAGGTTGCTTTTGAAAAAACAACACCTGTTTAAACATGTCCAGACTTGCACAAATAGGGAAAAAAAGAAAAAAGAGCTCACGCGGTTCATTCCATTGCCTCGGGGAAAAAACACAGAGGGGTATTAACAGTCAGAAACGAACAAGTTGAAACTTGTCACGACTGGTTAAAAAAAAAAAAAAATCAATTTCAGAAGTTAGGTTAGGTTAGGTTTGAAAAAAAATCAAAGTCCGTTGGTTAGGTTAGGTTAGGTTAGGTCAGGTGAGGTAACGTTAGGCATCCTGACTCCAAGGCAACACACTCTAGTATTTTCACTCACACCACCTCTCCACCACCTCCACCTTCACACCTACCACCTACGTGGTACAACAACACCTGTTTAAACATGTCCAGACTTGCACAAATAGGGAAAAAAGAAAAAAGAGCTCACGCCTAGGTCAGGTAAAAAAGTCCAGACTTGTTCGGACAGGTTGGATTCGGTTCATTCCATTGTCTCGGGGAAAAAACACAGGGGGGTATTAACAAACAGTCAGAAACGAACAAGTTGAAACTTGTCACGACGGGTCAAAAAAAAAAAATTCATAAAAAAAAAAAAAATAATTTCAGAAGTTAGGTTAGGTTAGGTTAGGTTAGGTCAGGCTAGGCAACCCACAACACAAAATTAATCCACCAAAAAAGAATCAAAGTCAATCAGTTAGGTTAAGTTAGGTTTGAAAAAAATCAAAGTCCGTTGGTTAGGTTAGGTTAGGTTAGGTTAGGTTTCCTTATATTTAGTCAGACCAAGTTAGGTTAGGTTAGGTTAGGTTAGACAACCTGACTCCAAGGCAACACACTCTAGTATTTTCACTCACACCACCACCTCAACACCCACCACCTCCGTGGAATGAACTTACACCACCACCACCACCACCTCCACCTCCCACCTCCGTGGGGAACAACTCTCAATTTACCCCTACTAGTTTTACTTCGCTCTAAATTTTTTGAGAGAAAAACGACAAAAAAAATTATAAAAATTAATTTACAGGTAATAGGGATTCCCAATTTGGGATGGGCGATTACTCATCGATTATTAAGTAATCGATTAATTTTTTTCCGATTAATCGATTATTTGGTCGATTATTAAAGAAGCGGTTAATCGAATAATTGATTACTATTTTAGAGGATAGAAAATCCGATTATTACACAGAAATTTTGTAAAAAAAAAATAGCTGTTAAAGATCGAAAAAAATATCTTAAAATAAGAAAACGTTTTGGCCCATAACCGAAACCTAGTTTCTGGTACGGAAAATTGCAAGTTAAACGTTAAAGTTGCTTTTTTTTTTTTTTTTTTTTTAAAGAAAAAAGGTTTTATATAGAACAAGTAATCAACTGATCGATTAATTTTTATCCGATTAATCGATTAGTCGATTTTGTTTTAGAAAAATCTATTGGCAGTAATCGATTCACAATAATCGCCCATCCCTATTTCCAAAAGCAAATCTCTGCTTTAATTGAATTATTATTTTTCCATGTATAAAAAATGCGGCTTTAGACCGCATTTATAAAATCAACCGCATATTTTTATAAAATAAACGTGACCTAAGAGTAACGAATTTAGTTCCGACTTTTTCTGGGTCCAAACGGTGAACTGCATATGGCCAATGGGTTTAAACATAATAAAAACAGACCATTGGAGACTTGAGTATCAAGATAAATCATTCGATTACCGTGTTTTATTCCCAATGAAAAAAAAAATCCGGAAAACAGATCTAAAAAAGCTTTTAAAAAAACACCCATTTCTCACCGAGAAAGCAGTTTCTCCAGAATATCTTGAAACCTGGATACATGAAATTTTTATCCAAAATTAGATAGCACAAGAAAAATACGTTATAAAATTTTTAACTGAGCAATATACTAACTTTATGCTTGAATTGCACTATATTTAGCATATGGGGACTTTATAGGCTCTTTTTTAGACATTTTTCATGAGAAAAAAAAAGGGGGGAAAAAAATTACAATTTTTTGAAATAGAACCCGAGCCTTGGGTCGACTTATTATAGGTGCCTTTATCCACTACACCACTTTTCAACTGATTTTTAAATGCGGCAATATAGTTTTTAAGTTGCCAATTATTTTGACTTATAATATTTTCCAGATTTTTCCTAATTTTTGGTTTAGGTATTTCTTGTATTTTTAATTTGACAAAAGCTCAAGAATAAAGAAAAACAGAAATAGAAAAATTTGGGAAACTTCAGAAGAAAATAAAAAAACTTTAAAAAAAACTGAAAATAATTTTTGTTATAAAACTTTATAACGAATTATAAATAGATGTCTTTTTCGGCGTAATTCGTAACTCAATTTTATAACACACTTTTTTCTTGGGAGTACTTTGCATGACCTTTCTGTCGATGTATACTTAATGCATTTATAACAACGGTAATGTAGCTATGTCCGAAAATCAAATTTTGAGTTTTGTAATGTTTTTATGGACAAGCCCAGAAATGTCTTCAATTTATGCAGGAGATAGTGACGTTGCCCTAACCATTTCACTTATACAATTTAAAGGAGCTATTAATGCTCAATATATTCTGAACGCATATCCTAAGGATTTGACACAAAAAAATTTGATACAAAATAAATGTGGGAAACCCTAAAAACGGTTTAATTGAAAGAAGTTGAAAATTAAATAAACTTTTTGATTTTTCCCCGTTAATAATTTCAAATTTTATAGAAGCTTATAAAACCTGTTCGAAAAAAAAGAAGGAAAGAAAATAAAAATAAAACGTGAAGGTAATCTGTTAAAAAACAATTTTGCAAATATTTTGACGTTTCAAAAAGAGGGATCAACGAGATAATTAATAATAACATAATTACAAATTCAATTTCGTAGTAATAAAAAGAAAGAGCTAATATACGTCTGACGTAAATCGATTTTTTTTTCTCTCCGAAGTTAAATAAATAATCAGGGGAAAAAAAAAAATTTAGTCATTTTAATTTCTTTTTTTTTTTTTTCTTCCAATTTTTGTACTTTTAATTTTGTATATATAATTTTCTTTTTAATTTTTATTACGAGTTAAGTGTCTTGTTAGACGTGTATGCGATGATCAACTGACAGACACTTGGATGTAATAATAAAACAAGAACTGATATAAAAAGTTTAAAATTCCTCGGCTTTAAGTTGGGATTTATTTTTAAAAATTCATCTGAGTTATTTATATCGTGGTCCGTTGTATTTTGGGAGACTGTTCAATGTTCGACTTTGAATGCTGGTCAGAATCGCGATTTTTTTTTTTTTTTTATTATCATTACTGTATTATGTGAATTATTAGAATCCGGCTGTTTCGATTTTAATAAAAAATAAAAATTTGAAAGATGCTTGGAAATGATATTTGGGCTTTTCCCCCCTTTTTGAATGAGTTTTTGAAAGGGTTTTGTAATTAAAAAAATAAAGGACGTGCCCGATTTACGAGCGAGAAAAACCTAAAAATCGAAAACCCTAAGAAAATAATGAAAGAAGGAACACGAAATTGAAAAAATAAAAAATATGAAAATTGAGGTCGCTAAACCAAAAATAAAATGAACAATGTGAAAATAAATGTGGAAAAGTAAACAATTAGTTCAAAGCAAGTGATTGCGTTGTCGCTACTGCGAGGGCGTGTGTATGTATACTTGAACGTAAATTAAAAATTAATTTTCGAATTTGGTTGGAGGCCATTTCAGAAAAATAGGAAAAAAAAGTCAAAAGAATCGATAGGGTGGTCTGCGAAAAATGAAAAAAAAAAATTGGGATATTTATTTATTTTTTTTACTATTTTTCTTTCTCTTTTTTTTTTTTTTTTTTACAAATATCAAAATGTGTGGTTTATGTCAGTCAGCAATTTTAAATTAGCTTTGTTCCAAACTTTCATCGAGTTGAGTTACGCCGTGCTAAAAATATTCCAAAAAGAAGAAAGAAAAATTTTTTTTTGTAAAATTAATTTGAATAAATTTTTTTTCTGACGTTGTGAATCGTCATTAATTTCAATTTATGAATATCTCTGTGTCATTAACGTTCGTTTAAATATATCCAAACAATAAAGAAAAAAAAAAGAGGGGAGACGGAAAAAAAAAATTTAGTAACTTGAGAATTAATTGCTTAATCCCAAAAAGCAAACAAAATCTATCCGGATAAGATTTATTACAACAATAGCGAAGCATTTATTCGAGAAACATTACACAGAAAGAGGCATGGATCATGTCTTATATCCGACAAACATCGGTGTTCAATTTCTATTTTGATTCGGCTTTTCTGAAAAAGATCAAAACGAAAAAAAAAAAAAAAAAAAAAATTTTTTTTTCATTCTTGGCAAGAAAAATATTTACTTCGATTCCTTTTTTTTCTTTTTTTTTTTTTTATTCCGCGAAATATTACTGGTAAATAATAAAAGAAATAATTTTTTTCTTCAAATCAACTTTTTTTTTCGAAAAAAAAAAGCACATGCTTAAAAACTATTATTCGAAAATATACTTAGTTGCGGTTAAAGCCTCGCTCGTAAAGCCCTAAATTAATCTGAAAAGTTGGCAGCAACATCGCTTCAGCAATAAAACAACCGAGAGAACTTTAAAAGGGTTTTTGTTTCTGAAGATGTCAAGTTTTTGACCTTTAAAAAAAAAGAATGAACCGTTTTTTTTTTTCGCAAGCGAAAAAAAATAAAGAAAAATTAACTGCACCACCCTGTAGTACGTTAAATCATAAAATCAAAATAATTACCGGAATCAAATTAATTACAACTTTTCGGTTTTGGGATCTGGTCGTTAATGCAATTAGAAAAGAAAAAAAAAACAAACATGTTCTATGAAGCATCGTAAAAAAAAACGAAGTTTTTTTATATTTTTTTTTTCTCCTCGCACTTTTCTTTCGGTTTTTTTCTTTTCTTCAGATATTTTATTCACCCCCGTTTCTCTTTTTTTTTTCCAACATATATTTATAATGAGAAATATAAAATTAATCCCACTTTTTGTGAAAACTCGCGAACTGCGGCTGTAACGGTTTTCAACTAACTTTAACACCGTTCAATACAAAACTATTTGACACTATAAAAAAATCTTGGCAACAATATTTAGCTTTTTTTATCTTTTTAAGAATCGGATAAGGGCGTAACGATATATCTCCAATTTTTTTTTTGTTTGCCCAATGCCCACTTCCATTATTTTTCAATTAATTTCCCATTTTTTTTTTAAATATAAAAATTTTCGAAACGTTAAATTTTTTGTTTGTTTTCGTTTTTAAAAGAAAAAGGTCGTTTGTGCATGGAAAATTGTACGATCGGTTTCGGGTTGAGGTAAAGTCGTTTTTTCTTTTTCTTTTTTTTTTTCGTTACATACAGTAGTAAAATTCTTTTTTGAAATTTACTAATGTTGCGTCACTCGTGAAGCCCACTTTCTATAAGTATCAACAATGTTCTTATATCTTTTTTTAATAGTTGATTTAGGCGCCTCTTTAATTTTCCTCTCCCCGAATGTGAAATTGAAAGTTTGTTTAAAGATTTTGTGGGATGCCTGGAGAGATGATTTCTTTTTTTTTTTTTTTTTTAATTAAGTTATGACATGAGTGAAATTCTTATGAGAGGTTACGGATGATATCTCCTATTCCTGTAGAAAAATTTTGATATCTTTCTTTTATTTAAATAAATTTTGGAATTGTGAACTGGAACCAGCTTTTATTAGCTAGTGCTATGTATTGGTTCATTTCAATAGGGTTGTTTCACACAATTTAATTTAATGTTTTAAACCGCTTCAAAAATTCGAGAAAAAAATACGGAAGCATTTTGCGTTCCAATTTTTTAGTTCCAGATTGTCATTAGCTGAAAAAAAATAAAAAAAATTGGGCCAAAAATTGATGCATTTGAAATGATTTCGAAAAGCTGGATGGCCTTTTTTGAACTAATTGTTTTTATCGTTCTGCACCTTGAGAATTAGCGACTATGTATTTCTTATTATGCGCTGAAGGCAAATAACATAACGATAAAAACAATTGGTTAAAAGAAGGCCGTTTGTTTTTGTCCGCTTTTCGAAATCGTTTCAAATGCATCAATTTTTCGCCCGATTTTTTTAATTTTTTTTGAGCTAATGACAAGTTAAAACAAAAAAATTACAACTCAGAATGAATTTTTATTTTTTCCTCTAACTTTTTAGGCGGTTTAAAAAATTTAATTTAATTATGTCAAACAACCGTATTTTACTTCACGGGCAGTATTAAGTAGGACCCCGACATTGAGATTTGGAAATTTGGTTTTCATTATTATTTTGTACTCGTTTAGTACCGTTTAGTATTAGGAAAATAAAATTTTGTACCTTTCATTACCCCCCAAAAAAAAGGAAATGAAAAGTCCTGGTCCTACTTAATGTTGGACCCCACATTTTCTCCAAAAAAAATTATTTTTTGCACTAAAGTTTTGTACTCGTTCTAGAAATATAAACGGTACAAAACTGGTACTAATCTGGCACTAAACACTGTAGGGTGGTTCGAAAATCAACTTTTTTGGAATTTCAAAACTCCTATATCGGGAAAAGTTTCTTTATAGGTAGAGTATCAACCTTGAATTTTTTCAGATTTTTTGAACGGCATCCTGAGGTGCCGAACCGGTCTTGAGCTTTCCAAAAATTTAATTTATAATTATATTATATTATGTATAATTTTTGAGGTACAGGCCGGATTTAAAAGCTCTGAAAACCTGGTTATGCCATTTTGCCTGAGGCCCAAAAACCGTGCACCAAAACTAATTTTCGGCTTCAAATTCGTAATCTACGCGAAATTCCCAATAGGAATCGATGGTCTTTTATGCAAAAAAAAAAAAAAGTTCATTTTTGGCCCTTTCATGGCTTTTTGAAAATTTCAAGGCCGATTCGCCACCTCAGGATGCCGTTCAAAAAATCTTGAAGAAATTCAGGGTTGATACTCTACCTATAAAGAAACTTTTCCCGATATAGGAGTTTTGAAATTCCAAAAAAGTTGATTTTCGAACCCCCCTACATTGTTTAGTGCAAGATTAGTACCAGGGAAATAAAGTTTTGTACCATTTATATTTCTCGAACAAGTATAAAACTTTAGTGCAAAAATGATTTTTTTTGGAGAAAATGCGAGGTCCAACATGAAGTAGGACCCCGACTTTTCATTTCCGTTTTTTTCGGGGTTAGTGAAAGGTACAAAATTTTATTTTCCTTGTACTTAACTGTACTAAACTGGTACTAAACGGTATGAAACTGTAGTCGAAAATAAATTTTTTTGGAGAAAATGCGGGGTCCAGCATTAAGCAGGACCCCGACTTTTCCTTTCCGTTTTTCTCAGGGGTAATGAAAGGTACAAAATTTTATTCTCCTGGTACTGAAAACCAAATTTCAAAATCCCAATGTCGGGGTCCTACTTAATACTGCCCACTTCATGCATGAAACGAGGTTTATGCACGAGTCGGTATTTTGAGACCGCTTGTGAAAATCTCCCAGGTGTTCTTTTCAAATCGAATATCAGCCTAAGATTTAAGTGTTATCATGACAATATTAATATGATATAAATTGTATAATACAATGTTATTGATCAGACATCACAATGATTTAAAATAAAGAATTCGCACTGTAAAAAGGTTTATATCATAATGATATTAGAGTGACATTAGTTTTTTGAAAATTAAAAAAAAAAAGTCGCCAATGAGACTAGAACCCACTCCGTTTAGATTTTTATTGTCACAACTCCTTCACCTTACCATCTTCACCACTCCTTAAGTTACAAAAATGGTTGATAATTTGATTATTTAAGCCCACAAACGATGGACTTAGAATTTTTTCCACTGTTTTATTCTTATCAGTTTTTCAAGTGGAAGAACAAAAAATTTCAAAAAACGAAGGGCAGAACAGCCAAAGCTCTTGAATCGTAGATTACGATTTTGCCTATATTCTTGTCCCCATTTCAGGTATAAGGTGCGAAAATTCCAAAAAACGTAAAGTATAACTTCTTAGAAAAATTTTCAAAGAAACTTCACAAAACTTAGTGATGTAACTGCAATAACAGGCTCACTTCAAACCGTTATTATTCTATTGTGTGAAATCTAAATTTTTTTTTTTGCAAGTTAAAACATCTATTACTTTCATTATTATATTAAGTGAATATTTGATCAATATATGTTTAACATAAGTCAACGATCTGACATTGGTTTGATATTAGTGCTACATAAAGTTAATATCAGACTGATCACATTTTTTTAGAACACCTGGGCTAAGATATTTCAAAGTTAAGCGAGTGCTATGTACTTAATCCGACTCATAGAATTGGAAAATGACTTTGAAAATTAGGTACGGTTGTTAGAAAATGCCGATGTCTCCAGAAATTAGAGGTATATAAAATCGTCTTTTAGCAACATTTTCCGCAATTTTTTTTTTTTTTTTTTTTTTTTTGGTAATAAATATTTATTTATAAAAATACGGTTAACCGTATTTTTATCTTATAACCGAGGTATCGTTATCTTAAAACCTAGATTCTTTTATTATTTTCTTCGATCCGTGGTTAATTTTAAAGGTCATTTTCGAATTCTATGGATCGAATTACATATTGTTTCCATTTAGTTTGGAAATTCCTGAATTTGAACCTCGGGTGTGTCCCACCGGTCTCAAAAACCCTATCTCGTGCGTAACCCCTTTCATCTTTAAAAATTGCAAATAAAAAAAGGAGGTCTTTAAGACAGTGTTGAATCCAGTAAAGTGCCTCTTGTCAAGGGGAGTGAAATCGTTTTCTGCTGCCGACCCCTGAAAAATCTTTAGAAAAAATCAAAAATATTGTGTGCAAAACCTAAAGTCTCCATCTCCACTCCCACACGTGCCCGTAAACACTCAGATTTTCTCATTTAAAATACATGCAGATTTTTCGATTTTCACATTTTATTTTCATTTGTTTTTCCCACGGATTAAACGCTGTAAAATTCCATCATTTGGCTCAGTTACTGCTTACATGTGTAGGTATTTTGTGAAAATTTCAAAAACTTCAAATCAACGTTTTTTTCTCCAATGGCCTGAGCATGTTTAAAAATGGGGTTTTTAAGCGTACTTTCGAATTTTCAAGTCATTGAAAAATGATTGAACTGAAGTTTTTGAAATATTTATAGATACATACATATACATTATATGAAGTATCTGGGCCCAACAATGGAATTTTCATTTGTCTAATTCGCAGGAAAAAAAAAATAGAATGTGAACATAGAAAAATCTCCATGTATTTAGAATGTGAAAATCTAAGGGCTTACGGGCACGTGTTGGAGTGGAGATAAAAAGAGTTCAAGTTTTGCACACAATATTTTTGATTTTTCTGGAGATTTTCCAGGGGGCGCCACCACAAAAATATTTTACTCCCCGTAGAGTCCAGTCCATAGCCGGAGTGAAGCATGGACCCCTTTATGGATTGATCTTGTGCCACAATAATTGGCTTCTAAGTGCAAAAGGAATTAAAAGAAAGACTTACTACTAACTAGCCGCAGCCGAAATCCTCGAAGTTTCACCTAGGCCTTATAGATCTGCCTATGATCGGGTCATGCGGTCGACTCCAGTTTTCATATTGGGACTTGTTCAGTCAAAAATGTCAAAACTCAAAATTCAAAATTCAATTTTTGAATATAATTTTGTCGTTATTTTAAAAAAAAAATACTTTGAAATAGATACTTTCGGAAAGGACGTGCAAAATATTATTTAAGGAGAACAGTTTTATGGGTAAAATATTTCAAGGCTATAAATAGCAGTATGAAAAATTAAACGGGCAGGATAATATTTTAAGGACAGTATTTCGGGAGTCAGTTTTCAGTCAAATGCTTGCAAGCCAGTTCTTCTGCGGTCCCATCCGCTTGGGACATCTTTAATCGACTGGAGAATATTACAGTCAAGCAGAACAAATTAAAAAAAAAAAAAAATTGATAGCGAAAATAAAAAATCGAATTCACTTTGTTAAAAAAAAGTTGATAATGCTACTATTCTTGTTCATTGATTACAGAGTGAGAAAAAGCTCATGTGTGAAGCCTCGTAACTCTTTCTATAGTGAGCATTATCTTTAAGTCTGCTATAAATCTTTTTTTCTTAAATAGAATACAATATAATCGATGGACCCGAACTTTATCGGAAGATTTAGCTTTTTTTACAGTTTAACCGAGTGTCAAAAACGTGTAACTCTTTCTTAATCATTCCAGATGGAATCTCTGACCTTGAGATTACCCAGGTGGAAAATTTTGAGTCAAATCTCAACCGAAACGTTTCTAGCTTTTACCGTTTTCGACCTGTTCAATAGCCAATTTGGGCTAAAAGTGCGGTTTAGCTACATTTTAGCCACTAAATAAGTCGAAAATAGTATAGGCTATAAAAATTTTGATTGCAGATCTGAATGGAGCGGGTCAAAATATTTTAAATATAATGGGCTGATTTATCTTGGGAAATGGGAAAAGCGGAGTCTGTTTTAATGATGCTTGGCCCAATGTAAATTATATGACGAAAATGGGGGGCTACTTAAGCGACCCCTTAAACATGACCGATCGAGCCGATCGTTAAATTTGTTATAAACTGGAACAAAATTAGAGGGTGGCACGACCAGAAATCAAAAATTGACTTTTTGAGCGACACCCTAATGCGCTGTAACTAGTTTTATTTGTGCTGTACAATTTAACAAAATAACCGCAGTTCACGTTGGTGTTGCAAAAATATTTCTAATTGTCTTTTATCTTCATTGAACATCTGCTATCTAGTCCGGCAACTTGGTGCTATAGTGCTAATTGTAGGCAGGACAATGAAGCAGCGACGCCATATTGGTTTTGACGGTGTCAAATATATTTTCTTAAAAACATGATGAAACTTGTTCATTTTCGGTGATTTCCTTGAATAGTTCATCCTAAAATGTCACTGGTAGGGGAACGGCAGGCCATTACGAATGCAATTTTTCGGAAAATTAATTTTACACTAGATATGATTCGTATTTTCTGGCTCATTTTAGGCTTTTCTTTAGAAAAAAAATCCCTCAACCCGCCAGTGTAAAATGTGTATGTCACTCTCCATGATCGGTTTATTACTTTCAGCAGAAATCATTTTTCTAGCAGATATTAAAAATTAATTGTATATGACCTCTATAAGTATTTTTCGGTTTCCCTGAAGTCAAAATATCCGTCAGTTGTTCATCTTCCCAATCAGAAAAATAAATTATTTTCCTCCTGCTGACTCATAGAAGTATTTTTTTTTTTTTTTTTTTTTCTTCGTGACTAATCATGACACTTCAGCATATTTCAAATCTAATTATAATCCCTTTTATAATAAGATGATTAAAAATTATCCTTTTTATTTTAATGCAGAAAAAAAATCCTTGTTCCGTTTTTAAATTTTTTTTCCTCCTCCGATGTTTATTAATGGTTGTTAATTTTTTTTTATTTGGATGAAAAACATGAAAAATAAACGGGGTTTAATCCATCCAGCTCAATCCGGTTGAACACCTGTTAATTTCGAAAAAAAATCCGAAGGAAATAGATACGGCGCCCTCTTTCGAAGAAAATTCAGAAGTCGAAACAATTCCGGTGGGTGAGTGTCGTAGTTCGGAAATTGAGCAATGCGGAGCGCTGCAAGCTACTTTTGAATCATGAAAACCACATGACTTTCGAGCTGAGCTTCTGGCAAATTAAAAAAAAATTTTTTTTCTGATTCTTGTGTCATTTATAAGGCTCTTGGTTCGAAATGAATTGAGGATGTCTTGAGGGGACGGACGGGAAGTTCGCGGGAATTCCCGTAAACAAGAAGGTAGTAAGGCAGAAGTCTAATATAGCAAAGAGTAAACAAAGTTTGAATTAATAATGAAGTTGAGAACTATTTCTGAGTTGGTAATCGGTTGGGAATCTAATTTTAAGCAAAGGCATAAGGGTTTGGGTTTGAATGGGTTTTAATTTCTTTTGAAGGTGAGCATTTTCTTCTACTAAGGTACCATTCTTTTCGAATAATTTAGGGAGGAAAAAACTGAATTTTAAAACTGATTTTTAATAGGAGGTTTCACGAATACCGGAAGGAATGGCTGTTTTGTCTAATACTCGATTTACGGTGAAAAAATCCGAATTTTAGGTATCTAACGAACTCCTTTGGTATATCCTGGAATTTTTAGTGCAAGTTTCAACTTGTCCGAAATATAGGAGCGGCGGTAAAATAATTTCAAAAAAAAAAAATTGCATTTCAAAAACTTTGATTTGATTCTGTTTTCCTGGTTCGTATTTAATCGGAACAAGTTGAAACTTGTACCAAAAGTACAAAAACAAGTCAAAGAAGTTCGTTAAATACCTAAATTTGAATTTTTTTCCCGTAAATCGAGTGTCAGACAACAGCCATTCTTTGCGTGAAGCCTCCTCTTAACTTGCTCAGGACATCGATTATTACCGTAGTTTGGGGTGAAGTTAAAAAGGCAGGGTGAAGTTGAAAGGAAATTCAAAAAAAAATTCTAGGTTTATTTTAGGCACTAAAAATAAAATTTTTAAGTTAAGTATCCCAAAAACAATATCCACTTAATGAAATAAAAAAAAAAAATTATTTTTAGTGTCTAAAATAAACCTAGAATTTTTTTTTTTAATTTCCTTTCAACTTCACCCCACCTTTTCAACGTCACCCCAATCTACGGTACGGTTTTACTTAGAATCAGTTTTTCAAAAAATTTTAAAACAAAATTGTTTTTAATTATTAAAAGTAAGTGGAGAACTGTGATTATTAAAAATAGCTGGATAACTACATGATAATTTAAGGATTTACCAGGATAATTTAAGGGGAATATTTAAAAACGTCCTGGAGGATTGATTTCTTAATGAAGGTCCTGGCTCATTTAGGCGTAGCTTTAATTTTTTTTTTTTTTTTTTTTTTTTTTCAAATTCACCAAAAAACATCAAAAAACTGTACCCGTATAATGTGTCACGATGACGTCGCATTCCTTTGTTGATGTCTGTGACGTCATTTACAATTTCATCCATCTGTGCTATACGGTTATTGGTTTCATTTTTCCGGTACATTTCATTTTTTACGATTTTTAAACAAAAAATAAAAAAAAAAAATCCTCATCTTGTACGTACAGGTGGCTGCATTCTGTACGTACTTTTCAGGGTCATTGCCAAAAAATAAAAAAGTCAAATTTTTTTTTTTGAGGAAAATATATAAAAATATCAAAATTATTTTCATCGAAACGTAAAGAAAAAAAAAAAAAGATCCCGATAACGTGTTGACTTTGTTAATATTTTTTTTGGCAAAATAATGGATCGTTTCGGGGCTTCGACGTTTTGGCATACGATAAATCGTTGAATCAGTGAACCGAGGTAGACGATTTTTTTTTATACTTCCTGAGATTTTATTTTAAAATCAAACAAAAGAAAATTAAGGGTAGATTTAACCCCGTTTCTCGCCCGACTGGATCGCAGTTTTAATTTTTTTTTTAACTGAATTTTTTTTTTTTTTTTTTATTCAAAGACGTCAGAAAATAATCTTACCTGATATCGATGCAGAATCAATAAGTATTCCAGTCCGTTGGATTCCCATTGGTAATCCTCAAAGAATCCTCAACATTTCACTAATGTCACTTATTGTTCTAATCGTCACGATTCCGTTCGATTGCTTAATATGCCGAACTTTTCAAGATGAAGATGAAAGATATGAAATATATATTTTACGAGGGAGTATTCTTGGAATAAATCCATTGCAGTGAGATTTGTCTTTTTTTTTTTTAATTCTGAAAAAAAAAATTAATTTTTCAACAAAATTTTATTTTATTTTATTTTCCGCATCGCCAGGAAAAAGAAAGAAAAAAAAATTCACCACTTTAATTTTTAAACAATAATAACTGACAATCGGGACGTTATCCGCTTTTAATTTGATTATTTATTATTATTTTTTAATTGACACATTTAATCCAAAAAATTAAAGAAATTAAGAGGAGAAAAAAAATTTAATCTTTCGTACACACACGACTCACACGCGAAAGAATTTTCTTTCTTTCAAAGAAACCGACAGTGGTTTTTTTTTGTTAAAAATGAAAAAGTCCTCTCACAGTTCTATGTATTTTTAACGCCTGACACACAACTCGCACACATTGAAATGCTGTGAGATGTAGTGAGGCATCGGACTGATTTCTTAAATTATCTTTATTTACACTCCGGGAGAAAGAAATGAATGAGCTTTTTTTTTTTTAACAAAATTATTTTTATTTTTAACGGTTTGTTTAGAAAGAAAAAGTTAAAAAAAAAGTTTTACGATTTCCCGATTTAATTAGCTATTATATTGATTGACCTAATTGATTTTAACTGTTCCTTAAAAGTTTTTTTTTGTATTGTTTAGTGCGAAACCATTTTAAATTGAATTAATGTGGAAATGCTTAATGGAAAATTTCGCAGAAACTTTGTTTTTAATTTTGGGCCCATAACCATCTATGAAGAGTTCCTGAAATTTGGCTGATCCCAACTCTTTCTTTCTGTGATTACACATAGTAACTATAAAAAGTAAGCGGTGTTTATCTTACAAATCAATTTCCAAATATTTCCAGGTGCTTAAAAGTTGAAACCTTTTCTTCTTTAAAAAAATATCCAGTTTTCTCGGGTTTTTTGACCTCCGTACCGTTCTTCCTTCAAAATGTAATGTATAGTATTAGTCATTAGCCATATTGCTGTGTTTTCCTTTTGTTCCTCCACTATCTCCAGGTAGCACAGTCTTTAGATGTTCATACGAGCTTTCTTAATTAATGCCTCAATTACACCCCCTGTTTCTGGTGTCAAGAGAATTTTTCTTACTCGAATTCAGATTTATTAAAAAATGGAAAGCGAAAGTGGAAATCTGCTCTAGAGCTATTATTTATGCCCTGGAATTACTTTATCTGTACTATATAATTTAACAAAATAACCGCAGTTCACGTTGGTGTAGCACAAATATTTCTTATTGTCTTTTATCCTCTAACATCTGCTACCTAGTAGTCCGCGGGCTACCACCACTACTACCGCCACTTGGTGCTATAGTGCTAATCGTAGGAAGGACAATGAAGCAACGACGCCATATTGTTTTTGACGTCGTCAAATACCTATACATTTTCTCATGAACATGATGAAACTTGTTCATTTTTGGTGATTTCCTTGAATAGTTCATCATACAATGTCACTGGCGTACCGTTAGGATAAGGTCAGGCTATTACGAATACAATTTTCTTCCAGATATTTTTCTACTGTTCTATAACATGCAGTATCGACAGCTCCGCATTCTTGACAGTTGGTGCTATAGTGCTGGTATCGCCAGATCTGATACTGCTATAGATCTGGTACTGCTCCAAATCTGTGTGAATTGTGTCATGAGCTATCTTACAGATGAGCGACTTCCACTATATATGACTTTTATGATATAGAATCATCACCACCTGCCTACAATTAGCACTATAGCACCAAGTGGTGGTAGTAGTGGTGGTAGCCCGCGGGCTACTAGGTAGCAGGACGTCATGAGGATATTTATTGGAAGTCTATCACCGTCACCATCACAGTCATCATCATCATCATGGGGCGTAGTACGTGACTACCCCAACTGAAGCCGGATACTTGATTTCTTCACGATGTAGGTATCGAAGTACATACAAGTAGAGGATGTACAATGTGAATGTCTCAGGTCTTAAACCCATAAATGTGTCCAATGGCCAGTTTGACGACAGTTTCACTCATATGCTATTTTTAATTTGCGCTGAGCGGGGCCTCTTTTATTTAGACACAGAATCCGAACCAAAAGGTGACTCTCGTCTATTATTCACATGTATACTTGTCATACAGAGTGGTGAACGGCAGTGAAGAAATACGAACCATATCCTGGACTTGAACCCAGACTGACTCCTCAATCATTCGGTTCGATATACTCTGCCACGGCGCTACCGGCCTCCCTACGGCCAAGAATGATTTATGTATATTCTTCCATATAGTTACCATGTGCGACCTGGAAGGTTTCCACAGCAATTATTCCTTGTTCCGACTTCAGCTCATTAGAGTAAAACGTTTTGCGATTCGTTTCTGTCTGGTCCCAGATAGCAGTCTGTCCAGTTTCGAGGACGTCTTCAGGACGTCATGATGTTATTTATTAAACGTCCATTGGATTTACCTATGTCCGTGCTGATCCAAAAAACGTCCTTTGAACGCCCTATGGATTTGGATATCCTGTGGGTATCTAATGGACAATCAACAGGATGTCCAATGGATTTAAAATTCTATCTAGGGCCGTTACGAGTGCACCTGCTCGTCCGCAAAGGTTAACACGGATTTGTTCGTACGACAACTCTTCTTGCTTCGATGGACATGCCGCTGCATGCCGCCGATAGCTCACCTAGGAGCATACCTAAATCGTGAACTGTGACGTCACGGTCGTTTCCGCGCCAATTCAAACAGCCAAAATTTTTATTCTTTTTTATTCGGTAATTAAACATCGCATGACAGCAAAAATCGAATTTACTATTTTTATATGCTAGGTTTATTAAAAAAATATGTTCAGTGCAAAATGTGTCTGTTGTCTATTGTTGAAGGCAATGGTTTCCAACATATTGCGCAACATTGGAAAATGAAAATTGAAATTTTGTTGTAACAGTATCAGATGTTATTAGAGCAACATGTTTCTAACGCTAAATAGTGTTGAGCAATGTCACCGCAACATGTTGTAGCCTAAAATTTCGGTCTAAGAGTCACAGACTTTTGTTACATTTCATGAAATGTCATGACTTGCCAAGATTTAACTCTTGACACTGTCTAGAGTTCACAAGTTAGTGTAACAACTTAAGAGTAGTCGGTCAATATTTTCAGTGAATTTTTGACAGTTAAAAATTTAGCCTGTAATAATTAGTAGTAAAATCAAGTAGCAACTCTGCACTGCCGTAGGGAAGGTGTGTTTTCATGTTGTGTTTTAAAAATAACGTGCCATAACTTTGCTCTAAATTCTTAAAAGTGTTGCGTTAAAAAAAAATTAGAGAACTTTAGAAAAAAAGAAAAAAAAAATTTTTTTTTAAATGGACAAAATTTCAGCAACAGGTTGATGACAGTTTTAAACAACTTCAGCAACAAGTTGATGACGTCCCGTTGGCTTTCAAAATATGAAACGATGCTCCAGTTTACTTTTCATTAGCTTTTGATGCCAGTGTTTCCAAACGGGAAAAACCGGATTCAAAAACGAACCGAAGACTGTCGAATAATTGAAGGGTCTAATCTTTCGGCTATTTAGAAGCAGACTGGACAAAATTTTATTTTTGTTGCTTTAGTGAGCTCAGCGCAGGCAGACCGTCTCTGACAGATCTGGGAGAAATTAAAAAAAAAAAAAAAAAAAAAAAAAAAAAAAAGAGAAGGAAAATTTTAACTATTTTTCTTTAATTTCTTAGTCGACAACGGGCAATTTTTGAGTCGATGAGTGTACACGGTATGAGAAATATTTCTCTGCATCGTTACGCAAAAACAAACTATCCCCAAAAAATTAGATTTTTTTTTTTTTGTGCAGTACAATCCTGACTAATCAGGCCATCGAGCTACCCTTCTTTCTTAGTCTTATGATGTGTAAGCGATTTCTGCAAAAATAAATAAATGCATAAATAAAGAAAGAAAGAAAGAAATAAAAATAAAAAGGAGGAAAAAATTTCGATTTGCGAAAAAAAATTCACAATAAAATATCGATAGGATTCGATGACCCAAAGTTCTTCAATAAATTTTTGGCTCGCCTATGATTGTTTACACGATTATTCTATATAATATTCAACATTGTTTACTATAATTTTTTATATATTAATGATTGGAAAATGGATTGAGGATGTTGACCGTTATGAAAAAGATGGTTGGAGGAAAATAATCAAAGAAATTAGATATTAAGGACTTGTAACTGAATAAAATGTTTTTAAGGCTACGCACCAGTAAATTTTTTTTTCAACACCCTATACTTTGAAAATCGTTTTATGCTTTTTAACTTCTTTTAGGCCGAAATTTCACAGTAAAAAATGTTGCAGTAACATGTTGAGGCAGCAGGTTGTTCAACTTATTGCAGCGTTTGAAACATGTTGGGCAACACTGAACAGTGAAAAACAAAAAATTGTAAATGTTGGTCAACAAGGTGCCAACATGTTTCTGTGCTGGAACATGTTCAGCAACATGTTGGCAACATGTTCCTAATGCTGCAACTTGTTGAGCAACATATTTTACGTGAAATTTCGACCGTAGGAGCAAAATATGAAAGAAAATCTTAGTAAGGCCCCTTCAATCTAATAAAAATTTTGATCGAAAATTTCAGATTTTTGTATCAGCTACTTATTCCTAAAATTTGGATATAAATTCCCGGTAATTTTGGAAATTTATCGTAGACCCAACTTCGGAGAAAAAGTAATTGATGCAGAAATCTGAAATTTTCACCGAAGGTTCTTCTTCCCTAGTAAAAAGGTGCTTCGTAAATAGAATTTTGATATTTTGCTAAGGAATAAAAAAAAAGATACCCAGAAGTAAAATAATTTTCAAAGTGTACAGTGTTGCCAAAAAAAAAAAAAAAAAAAAAAATAGGCGGGAGCCTAGTCTTAATCTGCCCACTCCCGAAAAGAGATATTAATTTAGTATACAATAGCGGATGTAAAATAAAACGCTTTTCATCAGCATTGAAAACATTCCAGTTGACATCGAGCACATAACCTAAAAAAAAAAAAAAAGAATTTATTACCGGTTGTTAATATTGATTTACGTTTTAGACTCTTTTTTTAATGTATTTTCATTCTTTCAAAGGATAAATTTGTAACTTTCTTTTTTCATATTTTAGAATAAGTCGTTTGCTTTTGTTTTTATGAAAGAGGGTTTATGTGATTTTTAACGCCGTCAAAAAAAATCATAAGATATAAATAAAATAACGCCTCATTCAAAGTTAAATCATAATAATAATAATGATGATGATAGTAACAATGAAAAGAACGCAAAATGACAAATACGTCAGTTACACCAAAAAAAATTTTGACTAAAAGGACTGACATAAAAGATCTGACAAGTTGAGTTTTAAAAAACAAAAAGGGAATTGGCGCTTTTGAAACTAAACCGTTTAAGTTCATTCCTTTTAATGAAATTAGTCATTTTTATAATTGAATTTCTACGATTTTCATGGACAATTTATTTATTTCACCTGAAAGCATTTGTCTTAATCAACAGTACATTCATAATATTTTTTTTCCGAGGAAAAAAAAAAAAAATAAGTTCCGACACCTTTCTTCTGCCGAAAAAAAAAATTATATTAAAAAAATCGTGCCAAATGTTTTTCACATAAAAGACTCCGCTTCGAGAAAAAAAACGCAATAAATAAACATAATTTTTACTTTCCCCGATTCAATAAAATAAAATAAAATACATTTCGAAGAAAAATTATTTTCGGAAAAAATCAGTTTTAGTCAAAATAACCAAAAATGCGATTTTTTGGAGGGATTCCAAAAAACATTTATTAAATATAATTAAATAATATTTTTAAATATAGATGTATTTTAAGGAATAGTCTGGGAATTTTTCGATTTTTGAAAAAAAAAAGTGATTTTAAGAGATTGGGGAAAAAAATGAGATAATAAACAGAACAAAAATCCAAACAATATGTGCTCGTTAATGAGACTTATCTGCATCATTTCCTAGCTCAGGCCATATTTAAAATTACGTAACTTTGAAAATTATGGGAGTGATGGTATTTTTTGAGTTGCACTCCATTGTAAAATGGAGAAGGAATGTAATAAATTTTGTTTTCTTTTTTTTCAGGTGAAATTACAAGATGGCAGAACCGATTGTTTTTCGAGATTAAGCTGAAATGAAAGCGAAGCCTCGGCGATCCGAAGGTTTATTATGGAGTGGATTCGTCAGATTTGCTGTAAAAACAGTTAGAGACTTCTTAAACAGCGACAGGTTAGTGAAATGGGTGAAGCAGATGGTCAAAAAAAAGAATTAGGACAGCAAGTGTTTGTCGAGTCTATCCAGTTCCGAGGATGTCTTCAGAATGTCCTGAGGATATTTATTGGATGTCCATTGGATTATCCGCACTGATTCAAAAAGCGTTTTTTGGAAATTTGGGTGGGTCGAAAATCAAAAATTTTGGATTTTCAAAATGCCTGATAGCGCAATCGCTGAGGTTTATCTATTGCAAGAAACTTTCCCTTTTTGAATTTTTTTTAAACAGCGTCTTGAGGGTGCGCAAGAGGGTCAAAGTTTTGGAAAACTTCATAAGGGATGAAAATTCGACTTTTAGATTTTCGTGGAAAAAAATACCGTTTCCTATTGGATTTTTAAAGTAGATTTCCAAAATTAAGTTGGTTTGCGCTTACCTATTTCTGTTCCTGAATTATTGTAAAAAATGTGATAAAAATTTTGAAATTTTAGAGTTTTGACATTTTTAAGGCGAACTTGGCCTTTATCTCAAGAACAGAAAAAGCTAGACGCAAACAGAATTCATTTTCGAAATCTGCATTGAAAATCCGATAGGAAACGGTACTTTTTTCACAAAAATCCAAAAGTCGAATTTTCATCCTTTAAGGGTTTTTCCAAAACTTTGGCCTTCTTGCGCCCAACCAAGACGCCGTTTAAAAAAAATTTCGAAAAGGAAAAACTTTTTACAAATGATAAGCAACAGCGATTGCGCTATCAGGCATTTTGAAATTCCAAAATTTTTGATTTTCGATCCACCCTATTGGACATCTTACACTGTAAAAAAATTATCTGTAAAATTGTCATTTTTTTCCTGTTTAAAACGGTTCACATAGTTGATATGTCAAATTTAACATAATTCTGTGCTTTTTAACATTTATTTTCTGTCAAATTAACAGATCAATGTGTCATTAACAGAATGTCGTTAACATACAAAATTGGTGGACCGTTTTTAAAACATATTAACAGATAATTTTTTATCGTGTATGGATATCCCATGAATTTGGATATCCACTGGAATGTATTGGGCAATAGGGCGGGTCAAAAAAGGCGAATTTTTGAATTTGAAAACGCCTGATATGGGAATCGATGCCTTTTTATAATGCTATTAACCCTAATTTTTTCAGAATTTTTTAAACGACATTTTGAGGTGCCGCAATGGCCTTGAAATTTTGAAAAAGCCCATATTGATTTGAGGATCAAAAATAATTTTTTTTTTTGCTGCATAAAAGACCGTTGTTTATATCGGAAATTTCGCGTAGATTACGAATTTGAAGTCAAAAATTAGTTTTGGTGCAGGGTTTTTGAGCCACTGACAGAAAGCCATAATAAGATTTTCAGAATTTTGGAATCTGGCGTGTGGTTCAAAAACTGTGCACCAAAAATAATTTTTGACTTCAAATTCGTAATCTAAGCAAAATTTCCGATAGGAAACGAGGGTCTTTAATGCGAAAAAAAAATTTCAGTTTTGGCCCTCAAATGGGCTTTTCCAATATTTCAAGGCCATTCCGGCACCTCAAAATGTCATTTGAAAATCTGAAAAAAAATTAGGGTTCTTACTAGCGTTTGTCAAGGCTTATTATAAAAAGGCATCGATTCCCATATCAGGCGCTTTCAAATTTAAAAATTCGCGTTTTTCGACCCACCCTCCCTAATAGACAATCCACAGGATGTCCAACGGACTGAAAATGCTATCTGGGATCTTGACGCTTCTCCAGCAAAAATTGTGACGTCATGACGACGCGTCAAGTTTTCGTCTTCGGGTATGTGGTCATTTTCCTAGAAATTTTAAAAGATTTTCGACGTCAAAATGACCATCAGATATGGCCGATAACACCTGTCACTGAAAGACATTTAGGCTTTAAATGTCTCGAAAAAACGAGAATCAATTAATTTTAAGCTGCAAATGATATAATGACATAGAAGTTATATGTTAGAAATTCTCTTGCTCTGGAGGAAGTCTTGAAGAAAGCTGCATGTGTTGGGCTCTATATTTTTAACTAATGGACCTACAAAGTCCTATATAAGTCCCATATTTTCGTTTTCATTAATCAGTAGATACCCTGGAGTACATTCCTTACGAATGGACCTAGTTCCTTCTTGCGAATTTGGAATCTTCATGTTAAATGGCTCTCATCGCCCTTCACCACCCACCCACCCCCCATCTCCTCTCCTCCACTTTGGACGTTTTGGGCCGTTTAATTACCTGTATTTATCGTCGTCATATTAATGCTTTACATAAAAGCTTCTTAAAGTCGAATATATTTTTAAAACCAGCGCGCAGCCTTATATACCTTTGGCACGGTCGAAAAAAAGAACGCCTACGTGCGCCATTTTGAAATTCAGGTTATATTTTGACGTTTTTGATGTAGTCATTTTTATTTTTTTATTTATTTACTTTTTTTTTTTTTTTGTAACGAAAATTTGAACCTAAAATTTTAAAATTTTGGTGAAGTGTGCGTACTTTCGTCCCTTCAAAAACAATTAACTTATGAATCTTCAAGGTAAGTATTAAAATACGAATCCTTTACTTTTTTTAAAAAACTTTTTCTTAATGTAAACAAACCGATGCGAGTAAATCACTCTGGTAAAAGGAGACTCTTGTTAAAATTCGAAAAACTTTAAAAGAAATTTCCAGACAATGGGAAAATCTACAGATGTCACTTTAAAAAAAAAATACCTTTATGCATATCAAATATTTTTCCGCGGGATTGATATCGTCGAATACGAAATTCTGAAAATCCGATATTAAAAACCGTGGTTTTATTTTTAGGATTTACCTACTTATAAAAAAAAAAAAAAATCCAAAAAAATCGTAAAAAGATTTAATATAAAAAAATATGATGGATCAGTATTTGACAACGTATCAATTTGATTTCCTGTGGCCAATTACGGATTCTAATTTAAGGTAATTTTTATTTTTATTTTTATTTTTATTTTTTTCAGATGTCTTCAGATTGGAATAAATTCATTTTTACAACGACATACAGGCAGGATTACAGTAGCGGTTATCAGGCGAAACAGTCCGTACTTTTTTTTTTTTTTTTTTTTTTTTGAAAAAAAAAAGTTGAAAGTTTTTGCAGTAATTGACCTTTTAATATCAACCCTGAGTCTGGTTACCGATCAATTTTGGCACGGTGGTGTCTTTTGTTATTCTTTGCAAAATATTTACTTTTTAACAATGAATAATTAGGTTAACATTCCGAGTATCCTTTGCCAATAAAAAAAAAGAATGATTTTGTAGGTTAATTAAAATGATCTTTTTTTTTTTTTTTCCTTTTTACTTTTGTTTCAGGGTAAGTCCCAGAGTGGATCAAGGACAAGGTGAGTCTTGATAAGTGAAGATGTGAAAAAAAATTGTAATACATGTACTTTTTTTTTTTTTAGTTGAATGCAGAGATTTTCCGGAGACACCGAGACAAAGGAGGAAATCCGCAGCAAAATGCCCTTGTTCCCCCGGAGGCTCCATGCCGAAAAGAGCGAAAAAGCTCGACGTAAAATGCGGTTGCCCGTCTCCTAACGAAAAACTGACTCTCGAGGAAATGGCTAAAATAATGTACGAAGCAGCTGAAGCTGGAGCTTTCAAAACTGACGCGGAAAGAAATGCGACTTGCACCTCGTGTTTAAAGGAACCGGATTTAAATCCTCTAAGAGGCAAACCGACAAAGTCGCCGGAACCGGAAAGCTACGGACGAATTCGACCCATGGCACCTGGAGCGTTTGGAGGAGCTTACGAAGGGACCATGAATTTGCCGGATCCGTCTGATCAGGCTTCCCCGTACGTTTTCAGCACGCCTTGTCATTGTGAACCGTCAGCTCCTTCCGGAGGTCCTCAGAATTATGGGCCGGCTTGGATTAGGGAGAATGCGAGAGATAAACCTGCCCCGGAAATTCGAAAGGAAACTGATAAAATGCCTGAAACTTCGCAGTCACCTATAGTGAAATGTGCTGGTGAATCTGGCGCAATGAGGAACGATCAGCCTAATACGTTTATGAAAAAGGTAGGGCAAGGCTTTGAATTTTAGAAGGAAAAATCAGACCGGGATATGGGGGCATATCCCTACGTAAGACTATGTCTATGGGGTACTGTCCTAATATTGCTAAATTTAAACAATGAAACGATTTAAAAATTTGAAGGCATTTTTTTTTTGCTCTTTTTTGGTCAAAAAATTCGAATTTTTTCATAAAAATATAATTTTTTTTTCCTGGCACGGAAAAAACTTTAAATTTTGGATAAAAAAGGTCAAAAGTTGAAAAAAATTAGTCAAAATTTTAATTAAAGTCTTCAAAGTTAAAATTTTAATATTTAGAATTTACCAAGAAATTTCGTAAAAAATTTACAAGAAATTTAAAGTAAAAACTTTATTTTAAAAATGCTTGATGCAAAGAAACACTTGGAAAATTTTAACAATCTTCTAGTTTTCTTTCTGCATTTCATTTCTGATCTAATTTTAAATAAAATTTTAACTTTAGATTTCTTGTAAATTTTTTAGAAAATTTCTTGTCAATTTTACTTTAAAAAACAGCGAAAATTAAAAAAAAAGTTTAAAAAAATTGTCAAAATATTATTTAAAATTTTCAAAGTTAAAATTTTAATATTAAAATAATTAAATATTAATTTTTGCTGTGAACAGACCTGCACACCCACAGGCAGGCAGATTTCCCCAGGACCGAGCCCTAGGACGTAGTCTTACGTCAAAAAATTAAATTAAGATGCATTAAGCATGTCAATTTTTTTTTTTTTAGCTATATCAAAAATATCCATATTTGTATCAGATTTTAAGGGATACACCTCCGGAAGAATTAATAGCTAGAGTTTTTAAAGACAGATTTTTATCGACGTACCAAGTTGATTATTTACATATGGGTAAGTTGTGCGGGAATAAAAAAACCCCAAGGTATGCCTTAAAATATTTGGGCAATGATTTTTGGGTTTAGAGTAAACCAGACCGAAATTTGAATAATTAGAGTCTGATAAAAAATGGACATACGATTTGTTAAGAATGATTGATAATTGAAAAATGCAGTCGCAGACAATTTTTTTAGTCTCGGTATTGAATATTTCGTGTGCTTAATTTATGGGTATCTGGGTAAGAATCTTAGCAAAGAAAGCTTTTTTCAAAATTTTGTCAGCATTCATAATATGGTAGTGGGGCCGTAGTGGGGCCGTCCATAAATTACGTTAGCACGTTAAGGAGAGGGTATTCAAAATTCTAAATTTTGCTAACAGACAATGTAAATAATTTAAGGTTTTTAAATTATGTACTCTAGATTGGGGTAAAGTTGGAAGGAAATTCAAAAAAAAAAAAAATAATAATAATAATAATAATAATAATAATAAAATAAGCTCAAGATTAGGTGTAGTTTGGGTTAGCAACATAATAAAAATGATTGCTTCCCCCCCTCCCAAAAATCCATATCAACGTGTAAATTTCGTGCAAAAAATCCGAAAAAGTTCAATCCCGTTGAGTTAGTCGAGCTAAAAATCATAATCATGCAAGTCCGTAAATGTTGTGTTTGCCAAAAAGCCCACACATTTATATGGCGACCCCTGTACGAGGGAGTGAAAAAACCGAGATAATAATAATAATAATTCAAAGTTTATTTTGGGCACTAAAAATAAAATTTTTTTATTTCATTAAGTGGATATTGTTTTTGAAATACTTAAGTAAAAAATTTTATTTTTAGTGCCTAAAGTAAACCTAGAATATTTTTTTAAATTTACTTTCAACTTCACCCCAATCTACAGGAACCTAATTCACTTCAAAAAAGAAAAAAAAAACGATTTCAATTTTTTTAATCTTTCAACAAATTTCAATTTTACAAATTTCCATTTCAATTTTACCCGCGCATTTGCTCTAAGTAATAAAAAAAAAAACATTTTCTTTAATTTTAAATTGAATATTAGACCCATTCAACAAGTTCATTTTTTTTTTTTTTTTTTGAGGGAAAGGAACCTGTTAAAAAAAAACGGAAAATAAGTCAAATTGCGAAAAAACTCCATGTCCTTCGGTGTCCATGGCCTTGGTGGGTTCGAGTCCCACTTGAGGTGTGATTTTTTCTCGATATTTACAATCTTCGTCAAATATAACCATGGTGTAATGCATGAGTTTTTTCGCGGTTTGATTCATTTTCGGGTTTTTCTTTAATAGGTTCCTTTTCCTCAAAAAACTGAACTTGTTATATGGGTCTAATATTTAATTTAGAATTAAATAATCAGTTCATTGTTCCCAACGTTGAATTAACATTTTCTTTGCAAAATTTAAGTTCCGAAAAATTTCAGATTTTTTTAGTGTGTAATTAATTTTAAAAAAAATTTTTTAAGGGCCCTGGGGGGGGGGGGTGCAGACGGGTCCCGAAATACTAACCTTTGCTAACAGGGGAAAAGGGGTCAAAAATATCCAAAATAATGCTAACGACTAACGTAATTTATGGACGGTCCCAATGACGTCTTTTGTTGGGATTAGAAAAATCGTTATACGATAATTAGAGTTGCAGACTGAAAATGTGTCGTTAAAATTAAATGAAACGAAAAAATTTTTAATTCAGTAGAGTGGGTAAATAGTTTAGTTTCCGGTATACTGTGAATGCAGTATATTTATATTATTTTCTGTATACAGTATTGACGAAAAAATTTACACGTTTTAATAATGCAAAAATTTACACATTTTAATAATGCCCTCCTAGAGAAATTTAAAAAAAAGATAAATAAATAAATAAATAAACAAATAAATAAATAAAAACCCCGGAATATTACTTGGGATAAAATTACAAAATTTTTGAGCTACCCCTAAACTTTTTTTAACAAATAATTTGGAACAAATTTCTTATATGGGCCCCCGTAAGGGATGGGCCCCCTTCCTAGTTGGGAGGTACCTCAAAAGTTTTCTAATTTTATCCTAAGTAATATTCCGGGGTAAGATTTTTTTTTATTTTTTTTATTTCCCTTGGACGGCACTATACCCTGCAAAGTTTTTTCGCCAATATTATATATACCGTATATAGCACGATGTAGTGCGAGGTTTAGAAAACCTTTTTATTTCTTACTAAAAGGGACAATCGATGCAAAAAGGGGAAAGTACTTGAGCGGATTACCTGTAAGCAAAAATAGGGGTTCATTTACATTTCACCGAACGTCTTTTTTTCCCCTCAAATTAACGTAGCTATTTTTTATTCTAGGCAGTGGGAAGGAACATTACCCAGCTGGAGGTTCACTAATGAATGAAAAATACACGGGGCCAGACGGTTCACCAGAACCAGATATGATTCCCGGTTGTTTTTATCGTTCTAACCAAAAAGAATTTTTTGGTAAAAAGAAAAACGATTTAAAAACAGTCAGGGAAAAACTCGATGGTAACCTAAATTTTTTTTTTAAATAATTTTTTTAATTTTTTTTAAAAAATTTTTTTTTTTTTTTTTTTTCAGAAGAGGAAGTGAAAGTGGAGAAACCTGAACCAGTAGCTAGTGAATATATGAGAAGTATTAGCAAATTAGGAGGCGATATAATTAGCGATCAGCTTTACAAAATAGAAGCAGCCACAAAGCGAATGATGAAAACCTACATTAATTTCTAAAAAAAAAAAAAAAATGTGAAGAAAACAAAAGATTTATCAGAATTAGATATCTCTTTCTGACTCTCGATATCCAAAAAGAGTAATTTCGTTTTCTTCTTTTGTTAAAAAGCCCGTAAAGCGTTGACCTTACATTCTCCAAAAAGGATTATTTGAAGGGGAATGAATGAAAAATCCTTTTCGCTTAAAATAAAACCTTTTTTCTCTTTTCCTGGAAAGGGATGTAAGGATAAGAACTAATTAAAACGATTTCGTGAAAAAGGAACCAAATTAACTATTCAAAGCTTATCATTTTTATTAGGGGGATGGGAAAATTTACGTTGTTAAAATATGAAAATGTAAATTAAAAGAATAAAAAAAAAATACCGACGAAGGTAATTCCAGATCGGCTATTTACAGCTATTTTACATCGTTTTGACATCTAACCTCAGCACATGGGTACAAAAATCGTGAGGGCAACGGGCCAAATCAGAAATATACGAATGACGTCATTTAACTGCCGTTCGTTTAGCGACGAAAGGTTGTAACTGCATTAAAAAACCGGTCATTTTTATATCTTTTTTTTTTGTTTACGCTTTTGTATTTAGATACGGTTTCAGTTAAATAAGAAAATCCTCGAGTTTCAAGGAAATTTAGTAAATATTAGTTTTTATTAATCATCGACTCATGGGATTTTTTTTTTTTTTTGCAATTTTAAAATTGGTTACGTAATGATTTGAAAATCATAACACTAACTACAAATTCGATGTTTAACAAAAAAAAAGAAATCATAAATCAGCAGTTTTAATGCAGCCGTTATTATGAATTTCCTTCAAATCGACCGTGAAACCAAAAAAATGATTAATTTAGCTGAATTTTCGTAAGCACAAAGAAAAAAAAAAGTAAGAACTAAATGAAGTAATTAATAATATATACGAATATTTCTGTTTATAAAAATCAAGGCTGTCAGCGTGGATGACAGTTAATATCGCCCACATATCTTGAGATTCAGACATTTTGGCTGCGTCTGATTTTTTTTTTTTTTTTTAAATAATCTGAACTTCGATGTGGTGACAAGGTTTCTTTCTACGTCGGCTTTTAGCAATTTTTTAATAACATTGCTACTTTTTCTATGAAATTAATAAATTTTCGATTCTCTTTTACGAAGATTTTTTTAATTTTTATTTTAACAAGCCGCATGTGATGATTTCCGTTTAAGAAATATAACTCATCATGTTTTCGTTTGAAAATAATGAATCATTTTAATTTATTAAATTGACCGGTGAGAGTTTTTTTTTTTTTTTTTATTCACATGAATTCAATTAGGCTTGTGCTTTTCAATGAAATAAACAAAAAAAAAAATACTCTAATTATGTTGATTTATTTATTTATTTTTGTTTTGTTTTGAAAATAAAAATTGTACTGTGCTGCATGTAGGTACTCAAAATTTTGCAAGTTCGAACTTGAACCACAAGCAGATTTAAATTAAGTACAAGCTCATAGGAATAAGGGATTTTGTAAATGAGCTTTGTTCCCCACGTCTGTTTCCTCCTCTAAAAATATTTTTAAATGACATATTTTTCATCATCCCCGTGAGAAAAAAAGAGACCGTTTGGGCCCCTTTCTTTAGAGCGTTCCTTGGAAATCGTTTGACCCTGTCAACTTCTATGGGTTTTGAATGCAAAACAAGAAATTGATGATATGGCAGATCTGTTGGAGCTGTGGCACCATATGATAATCCTCCTAGTCAGGATGATTAATCTCGAGTAGCCATGTTTTCCTTTGTTTTGTTTGGATCTTGAATAGCCACTCTTGTTTTCCTTGGAGAGTCTACAGAGAGCCTTACCTAATCAGAATCTAGTTGAGGATCATTATTATGCAAGAAATGGTTAGTTTCATTTTTATTTTTGACGTGAATACGTTTCCCAAAGCAATAACTTAATAGAGAATTCCTTGAAATCGAAACTTAGAAAAAAAAAAAAAAAAAAAAAAAAGAAAGAGGGGCTATGAGTTTGTTGGGCATTGCCAAGTCGGATTTTTACATTTTTAAGGTCTAAATGTAATATTGTATCACAAGTTAGGTTTTAGAGGTGGCAAGTTGCAGGTCGACGCTGGAGTTACTAGTCGAGACCTGCAAGTCACTCCGAACGCTCAAGATAAAGATTTGCATGCACTTCCGGTTCTGTAAACAATGCAGTCAATTACTCTAGTGGATGGGTCAAAAATCAAAAATTTTGGATTTTCAAAATGCGTATCAGCGCAATCGTTGTGGTTTATCTATTGGGTCAGTCCATGTGAAATGACCAAATTGCAAACCACTACCTTCACCGATTTTTTTGATTTTCGGGGAATCGAATCTACCCATCGGTCTTATGAAAACCCCAAATTTTCAAATTTTTAAAACCACCCGTTCCGAAGTTATTGACCTCGGAAAATTGGGATAGGGCGCTTACCCTGTTTTTAAAAATCGCTGTAACTATGGACCGCGGTGACATAGAAAATCGAACGAGGTCTCTTTTTAATCGCCTTTAGTGGGGCTTTCGTGTGATATACCATAACCGCCATTTTTTTTAAAAATTAGTTTCCCGGACTTTCCGAAAATAAAAATTTCAATTTCCGGAAAAACTATATCTTTAATTTTTTTAAAAAAATGTAGGTTAAAGTAGAGGTCTAGCTTACCTTTTAGCCAAAATTTCACGATGGGCCTGCCATGGGTTCCTACAGTATCACGCTGTTGAAAATGTGCTGTCGGAAAAAAAATTTTTTTTAATGGTAATTTTGGGTTATTTTGACTCCGTAATGAAGGTTTGTACTTGCAAAATTAATTTTTTTAAAATTGGCCTTGAAATTTCCAAAAAACCCATATAAGGGCCAAAAATGAAAAAATTTTTTTTCATAAAAGACCACTCATTCTTATCGGAAATTTTGCGTAGATTACGAATTTGAAGTCGGAAATTAGTTTTGGTGCAAAATTTTTGAGCAACAGGCAAAAAGCCGTAAGAAAGTTTTCAGAGCTTTAGCTCAAAAATCATGCACCAAAACTAATTTCCGACTTCAAATTCGTAATCTACGCAAAATTTCCGATAAGAATGAGTGGTCTTTTATGAAAAAAAATTTTTTCATTTTTGGCCCTTATATGGGTTTTTTGGAAATTTCAAGGCCAATTTTAAAAAAATTAATTTTGCAAGTACAAACCTTCATTACGGAGTCAAAATAACCCAAAATTACCATTAAAAAAATTTTTTTTTCCGACAGCACATTTTCAACAGCGTGATACTGTAGGAACCCATGGCAGGCCCATCGTGAAATTTTGGCTAAAAGGTAAGCTAGACCTCTACTTTAACCTACATTTTTTTTAAAAAAATTAAAGATATAGTTTTTCCGGAAATTGAAATTTTTATTTTCGGAAAGTCCGGGAAACTAATTTTTAAAAAAAATAACGGTTATGGTATATCACACGAAAGCCCCACTAAAGGCGATTAAAAAGAGACCTCGTTCGATTCTCTATGTCACCGCGGTCCATAGTTACAGCGATTTTTAAAAACAGGGTAAGCGCCCTATCCCAATTTTCCGAGGTCAATAACTTCGGAACGGGTGGTTTTAAAAATTTGAAAATTTGGGGTTTTCATAAGACCGATGGGTAGATTCGATTCCCCGAAAATCAAAAAAATCGGTGAAGGTAGTGGTTTGCAATTTGGTCATTTCACATGGACTGACCCTAATTGCTAAAAAAATTTTATTTTCGAAATTTTTTTTTAAATGGCGTCTTGGGGGTGCGCAAGAGGGTCAAAGTTTTGGATAACTTCATAAGAGATGAAAATTAGACTTTTAGATTTTTGTGGAAAAAAGTACCGTTTCCTATCGGATATTTAACATAGATTTCGAAAATTAAGTCGGCTTGTGTCTAACTTTTTTTCTTCTTGAGTTATTGTAAAAAATATGATAAAAATATTGAAATTTTAAAGTTTTGACATTTTTATGGCGAACTTATTGGCCTGTATCTCAAGAACAAAAAAAGCTAGACGCAAACAGATTTCATTTTCGAAATCTACGTTGAAAATCCGATAGGAAACGGTACTTTTTTCACAAAAATCCAAGAGAAAAATCTTTGTCCTTTATGGGATTTTCCAAAACTTTGGCCCTCTTGCGCTCCACCAACACGCCGTTTAAATAAAATTTCGAAAAGGAAAAGGTTTTTACAAATGATAAGCCACAGCGATGGCGCTATCAGGCATTTTGAAATTCCAAAATTTTTGATTTTCGACCGACTCTAATAGCCATAGTCCAAAAATGAAATTTCTCGCTCTCTTCAAAAATGAAAAAAGGTTTACGATGAAAAGTACATTCCAAATTAGGTTAGGAGGTGACTTGCAGGTCTCGACTGGTTAACTCCAGCGTAGACCTGCAATTCTCCGGTTCCGAATCCTAACGTGTAATATATTCTATTTCTTGTTCTCGGAGCGAGTGGGAAATTTCATTTCCTGACTTCGAGTGGTAAAAAATATTACGTTTCGTAGGGGAAGGGAAATATCCTGAATTGGCTTTGACTGTTTACTTTTACATTTAATTTTCTTGTTGTTTGAGCGGAAGACCGGAAGCACTTACTGACACCAGTAGGCCAGTACTTAAAAAAAAAAAAAAATAATAATAATAAAAACTCCCTCTGTTCCAAAATAATCTGTGTTTTTTATTTTTATTTCCCTACAAGCATCGAACTAGTCACTTTTTTCCCCTAAAAGTCACTTTTTTTGTGAAAGGTTACTAAAAGTCACTTTTTTTGATAAATAGACAACAGACACATTTTGTACTGAACGTATTTTTTAAATAAACCTAGCATACAAAAATAGTAAATGCGATTTTTGCTGTCATGCGATGTTTAATTACCGAATAAAAAAGAATAAAAATTTTGGCTGTTTGAATTGGCGCCGAAACGACCGTGACGTCACAGTTCACGATTTAGGTATGCTCCTAGGTGAGCTATCGGCGGCATGCCCATCGGAGCAAGAAGAGTTGTCGTACGAACAAATCCGTGTTAATCTTTGAGGACGAGCAGGTGCACTCGTGGTTTCGTTTTTTAAATAACCGCGCGCTTAAAAGTGAACAATGACGTCACACCAATGAGAAACGTTTTGGAGTGGGGTCACGTGACAAAAAGTTTTTACGACTTTATAAATTTTTTTTCTTAATTTCTAACAAAATTCCTACAGTAAAAATTGCCATTAGATGACCAGAAAACTTTGAACTTTTATTATTCACCATAATTAGCAATCATGTCTGTTGTCTATTGGTGGATTTTAAAAAATTTCCTGGATTCTATTCAACATTCGAAGTTGCTCAAGTAAAGGTTTTTTCACTAGAACGCCATCTTTAAAAATAATTTTATCTAAATTGTGAAGATTCCCTACCATTTTTCCTAAAAAAAGAAAAATAAATTCCTAATCCATTTTTTCTAAAAATTTTAGTTCCTAAAATTGTTTTCCTAAGTATTTTTTTTTTTTTTCTAATTTTTAATTTTCCTAAAATTTTTTGATTCCTGAAATAAAAAATTCTTAAAATCCCTGAAATAAAATTTCCTAAAATCCCTTCCCTTTACGGATTAAAAAATTAGGACAAATATTCATTTTAGGAAGTTTTATTGGAGGATTAAAACATTTTATGAAAATCGAAAGTTAGGAAAAAAATGGTTAGGCTAAATATTTTAAAAACCCAAATTTTTAATAAAAATTGATTAAAACAATAAGGAATGTAGGCTAATTACCCACGTCTAATACGTTAAAAAAATTTGGATATACTTATTTCAAGTCACTAAATTCCTTCCGTCAGGTCACTGAAAGTCACTATTTAAATCATTTTTGGCCCCTAAAGTCACTAATTTTTCTGGGCGAAATGGGTTCGATGCCTGTCTCATCTCGTAAGCTTTTAATTTTTGCCGGAACTTTTTGTACGACTTAAGCTAACCTACTTTTCACGCCACCCCGCAATCCCCCCCCCCCGGGCCCCCCCTTAAAAAGAAAATGATTGAAAATCCCTATATACAAACTTTGGTCAAAATAACTCGATTTTGTCAAATTTTGTCCGCCATATTGGATCCGCCATTTTGAATTTTTAAAATCTGACGCCAGCTTCGAAATCAGCGACTCCGAAAGTCCGCTAAGCAACAGCTTTGCGGCCTCAAATAGATTTTAAAACATTTACCCCCCTGACCGAGGGTAGCCGATACTTCTCATTTTTTTGGGGGCGGGAGGGGGGGGGGGGTGAGATGACTACAAAAAATTTCTCATAAGGGGGTTTTTGTTTAGGAACCTGTACTCTCTGATTTCCGACCATAGTCGAATTTTTTGCCCTCGCTCTAAAGAGGACCGAAATTTATTAAAATATGTTATTTTTTTCTAAGAAGGAGGGGGGGGGGGTTGGGGGTAGCGTGAAAAAGTGTTCGAGTGGGTAGGCTAAGTGGTACAAAAAGTTCCGGCAAAAATCAAAAGCTTACGAGATGGGAAATAAAAATTAGAAACTACACAGATTATTTTAAAACTGAAGGAGTAATAATTTCTGGTTGAAACCTGTGACACCAACGCCATCCCACGACACGCTTCATTTTATTTAGTTACAAGGGAAAACAGACGCTCTTCCGTGATCGTATCCTTCATTTTGTCTTTGATTCCATCTTTTTTCTCCACATTTCGTTGTATAAAATGAAATTTGGCGATTATTAAATTATTGTGATTTCCATTCAAAATTCGAAATTTAAATGTAAAAGGTAATGTTCAACTTAATAACATTTCATTCCTGCGAATAACATTTAACAATCAGGCATACGAAGGCAATCGAATAAAAAAAAAAAAAAAGAAGCTCACGCTTGATGAATTCTTTCAAAATTTCCGGGAGCTTATTTTCTTTTTCTGCTCTTTTCATATGTAAAGGAACTTTTTAAAAATTTTCAGCTTTTTGTTCTTTTTTTTTTTTTTTTTTTTTTTTTTTCTCGGAATTCCTAAAACTCGGATTTTTGCATATAACGAATTTTTTGAAAAACGAGAACTTAGCCGGGTCTGTAAAGATATTCTCCGTTTTTTTTTTTTTTTTTTTTTTTTTCTCAAAAGGCAGCCATATTTTTCTTCCGTTTGTCACTGTTCAAAGCGAATAAATCTCAATATAAGTCGAGAATTATTTCCTTGTGACTCACATTTTGTTTTATGATAATCGCGTCGATGTCATCCTTGATTAGCGGGGAAAGAAATTATTCGATTTTTTTTTCTTCTTCCTGACCTCTAAAAAAATTTTTTTTTTAAACTTTTCCCCAATTTTGCTTTAGCACAACGCTTTTTTATTTGATTGATTAAACAGCCCGTATGAATGAATAATGGTTTTAATTTTTTTTTCTTTTTTTTTTTATATGCCAGTTTATAAGTGCCATCTGCGACCGCTACAGGAGACATTTTCTTTTTGAAAATAAAAAGTCTTGGCTAATAAAAATAAATCTCAAATTGCGATAATTAATTTATTTAAGATCTTTTATTAATGGTTGAGAGTAAATTATTTAAATGGGCTTTTTTTATGTGACTCGCATTTGCCCTCCCTCCTTTTTCGTAATCGATTTTAAAGCTTTTTATGTTTTTGATTTACACAGGAATAACGGGATTTCATGGAATCCGCCTTCGAAATGAAAATGAAACCGGAAGAAAAACGTTTTGAAAAGGAAGAAGAAAAGGAACTGAATTTATAATTAAGGAAGGTATGAGTTTATTTATTCAATACAAAATAAGAAAACAAAATTTGTAAAAAAAATACTGTAATTTTTTTATTTATTAAATTTTTTTTTTTTTTTTTTTTTTTTTTTTTCAGTTTAGCCGGATTAATTTAGCCCGGAGCAAGTCATCCTGATTGAATTTGGGTCTCACGTTTATATCTCCATGTAATTTTCCTTCGATGATTTCCTGCCCTGTTTTTCCGATAATCGCCATGTAATCTGAATCTCCGGTTTTGATCTCGAGCATGGCTCTCTCCCGTGCTGGATGGAGAAAAAAAAAGCACAGAAGGTGAGAATCATTTTTTAATAATTGTTAATTTTTTTTTTTTTTTTTTTTTTTCCAAAACAGATGACGGCGCTAGAGGGATGTGCAGTGTGCACTGGGGCGTATCGAAATTTGGAAATTTTCGAATTTGAACATGGCACTATGTGGGAAAGTTGTGACTTAGAGTCCATGGTAACCTGGAATTTTTGTTCGAATTTTCAGGTCAGCACTTTCAGCCCTCTCGATTGGCTTCAAGTTTTACATCTTAAAGGATTGGTGATTTAAAAAAAAAAAAAATATATCCTTGCGACTCTTCCGATGAGTGACCCCATTCGTAATTTGGCTCTAATTAATTGGATTTAGATGTGAATCTATTTTATTTGTTAAATTGTTAGATTGTCAGTGGTAATAATCACTCCTATGGAATTTGAATGTAATTTAATTTAATTTGAGCAATTTTTAAAAATCTTGTTAAAAAATTGTCTAGAAGCCAAACAGATAATTGATTACCGTAAAAGTATATCTGTTTGGCGTTTTTGAGGTCGAAAAATCTGAATATGACCGAATTTTTTTTCTAGGGATTTGGCAAAGTCGGCCAAACGCCATTTTAAATTTGTGGCTTAAAAAAATATTTTCCATTATGGGAGCGTTCAAGTATTACGTAAGACCGAAAGGGGGGGGGAGGTGGTACTCAAAATTCTTACGATTTCTTACTTGAGGGACGGGGGGGAATTTGGCAAATCTTACGTATGAATTTCCATTATAACTTATTGTTCAGAATTTGTTTTTAATTTAAAAAAATTAAGCTGTTTTAATTTTTTTTCGAATGTCTAAAGTAGAAAATTTTTTTTTCAAAAAATTTGACGAAATAAAAATTTATTTTTTGACGAGATTTTGCGTCAATTGTAGCCATCTTCAGGGATATGAGTATGAACTACAAATCTAGATTTAAGAAAAATATTACTCTAATTTACAATCGGTGTTAAAAAAAAGGGGGAGGTCCGCAAAAATCTTTCGTAATATAATAGGGGGGGTCAAAGAAATCTGATGAATTTTTACGAAAAGGGGGAGGGGGTCCAAAAACTCGAAAAAAAGTCTTACGTAATACTTGAACTTTCCCTGTATTCTGAGGATAAGGCGACTACCGTTTCAAGTATTTTTTGTGTTCCTTTGTTGGGTAATGCTGTCTGTTATCCTTATTTCGGATGAGCTGTTCTTCTTTCTTCTTCTTTTTCCGCATAATCAGGACACGAAGCCCTATGACCCGGCGCCTACCTTACCAAGTTCGGTTACTGGTGTAAGGTTTAGGCGTTACTACGTCATACCCCTTAATGTATCGAGTGACGAGCTCGAAGACGGGGCACTCATATCGCAAAGGTATTTTACGAATGAGCGGGACCTACTTTATTTAGACAGGGAATCCGAACCCTGTGACACATAGGTCTTCTTCACATGATACACACATGAGTATCAGAGGTGAATGCTGGCGGAAAAAAATCCTGACTGAAATCAGGTTCGAACCAAGACTCCACACGATCATTCGTTTCTGAGTCGAGCACGCTCGCCACTCAGCCGACGTCGTGTCCCTGTATTCTACCACTATTTAAAAATTAGCACTATTCGTTCACTTTATTGAATCTAAAATGTGATTTCAAGTGCCCAAATGAAGAGGAAATGTCAATTTAGAGTTTGCAACATAAACAAAGAGAAGTTTATAATTCGAATTCGACGTTGGGAGCAAAAATAAATTGAAACCATGTTTTGTTATTTTGCTAAATCCCTAGGAAAAAAAATCGGTCATATTTGGATTTATCGACCCAGGCATCAAACTAGTCACTTTTTTCCCATTAAAGTCACTTTTTTTGATAAATTGGCCGACTTTTCACTTTTTTTTTTAAAACTTATTTTTTTTTTTTTTTTTTAAATTCTTAAATTATTTTCTATTTTGTTTCTGTTAGACGTCACCTATATGGTCTTAATAATTTAACAAAAGAGTTAGTGAATTATGTGAGCTTTTTTTTTGTTGATTCTTTAAAAATAATTTTATGTAAAGTTTTGAAAATTTTGATCTCAAACGTAGAATGATTAATAATTAAATTTTTGACTTCGCATAAAAAAATATGATGTAAGGTCTTTTTATTAATTAAATTACAAATGAAATGATTAAAAACGATAACGATTGTAATCATTCACGTCTAATACGTTAGAAAAATTTTTGATATACGTATTTTAAGTCACTAAATTTCTTCCATCTATGGTCAGTAAAAGTCACTATTTTAGCCATTTTATGTCCCAAAAGTCACTAATTTTGACGGGCTAAATGAGTTCTATGCCTGTCGACCTCAAAAACGCCAGACAGATATACTTTTACAGTAACTGAGGTTTCTAGACAATTTTTTACCAAGATTTTTAAAAATTGCCAAAATCGCCTATCCTTTAACATGTAAAACTTTGAGCCATTTGAAAGGGCCGAAAGTGCTGACCTAAAAATTTGAAAAAATTCCAGGTTACTATGGACCCTAAGACACAACTTTTCCACATAGTGCCATGTTCGAATTCGAAAATTTCAAAATTTCGATACATCCTAATGTGCACCACGCAGTCCTGTAAGAATATGGGAAAAATGAACCCCCAACATCTCGGACATGATTTTTTTTTTTTTCTCAACTTTTCTAAACTATCACCAGCCGTTAATTTTTAAACCCACTTTAATTTTCTTTTGGGTGTATAATCTGTCATGAGTCGTGTCTCCATTAGCGATTTATCCGATGATCGGATTATCCGACCACCGGAAGTACTGTACTTTCGAACACTAGGAAAAAACTCGAACTTGAAAATAACAATGCCGTATTCGGTATTTTGTTTTGGTTTTTTGCGTGCGGGATATTAAAAAAAAAGTGATTTATTGTTCGAATTCCGAAAATTCTTCAAACAATTTAAAAAAAGTGTTTTTCATTAACTATGCCGCGGAAAAGTCAACTCAAAAACAACAAAGAAGAAGCAAAAAAGAGATTTAGTACTTCCGGTGGTCGGATAAAGCCGGTGATAGGATATATCTGATCATCGGATAAATCGCAAATGGAGACACGACTATGCATTTCTAGAGTCGTCCCTGTATTTCATAATTTTTTTTTAATTTTTTTATTTCGTTAAACATTTTTTTAAACCCACCGGTAAAGTAGCAATATGATCCGGAAGAAAAAAATCAGTAATTAAAAAATTTTTAAAACGAAACCGTTAAAGAACGTTTAAGCAAATTATTTTTTTTTTTTTATTTGAACTATGGGAACAATTTGAATTCTTCAAACTTTTCCACCTCTTCATTTTTCCCTTTTTTTTATGCCGCAGGTTGACTATATAAACTTTTAAATAGAAACTTTTTTTTTTTTTTTTTTTTTTTTTTTTTTTTTTTTTTTTACATTCCGAACAATAAAGTTAACTTATGGGGCATCTAATCGTCACTTTTGCTTCTTAAGTGTTATTTAGTGGTTTCATCCTCATATTTTTTCGACTTCTTTTTTCTTTTTTTTTTTTTTTCTTGTTTTCTTTCTTTTGCTTCCCGAGATTACTTTTTGAAAAATATTTTTAACGACGACGTAAATTATACGCGGTATAGATTCAAGAGAAGAAAGAAGAAAAGCACACAAGAAAAAATAAAAACATAATAAAAAAAATAGAAGTTTCTTACGATTCGGGCGAAGATTTTCTGGAGGGGGCGTTATTTTTATTTGAGAAATCCCTTCCGGGGCTAATTGTTTTGGGGGTCGATAACTTCGTCTCTGCGTCGTTTCCGGTACCAGCCATCCGGCGGGTAAAGGTCTGGTGGTTCTGCCTTGCTTGACTTTAGAATCATAATCCCCTAAAAATTGAAGGAAAAAAATGAAAATTTGCAAAAAAATAATGAGAAAATTAAAATATTTGAGCAGGTTATTACAGGTTTTGAGAAATAAGGAAGGTTTTCAGAAAATTACAGAAAAAAAAAAATCCTTTGAGGAAAACATTGAAAAATGCATTACTCGCCTATTTTGCAGTATGCATGCATATAAGTCGTCCGATTTTCGTCCTCGTATATTTTATCTATCACGTCATAATTTAACGGTCCGTACGGTGGATCTGCCAGAACTCTTTTAGCTGCCGGGTATTTTTTACAAATTTCTTCGACGTAATCTCTCGGCTCTGGATATTTGCAAGGTTTTTCCAATTTTTTATACTTGCAATACGGGAGGATGTGCTCCTCGTCCGGCCCCGCTAACGGATTTGTGAAATCTTGCGTACCGAGACAAGGCGGTGGCCTATTAAAAAAAAGATCAACATAACCTTCACATTAATCTGTTTTTAATATCACGAAAAATTCTGAAAGAGACGACGTACCGAAATCCCGTCTTTTTATAATAATCATTTCTGTAAACGGTGACACTGCTAAAGGGAGAACTGCTGAGAAGTGACATCACATTTGTAAAAAAAATTATGGGGGGAAAAGGAAAAAAATTTTAAAAATTCCAAACAAACAAATAAAGAAAAGTTTCTTTTTTCCTCCTCCCACCCCCTTCCCCCCTCCTTTTTTTGTAAACAAATTAAATTTAAAAAGCTTATTCTATTCGCGAACAATTGAAAATCAACCCTTTTCCTTATAACTTGACTGCACAGAAAACGCGGAATCTTTTTCATTTCAAGTTCGACCATTCGAAACATTTTTCCCTTCGTTTTCAAGTGCGAATTTCCGAAACGAAAAAGGAAAGATCGGACGTATAGACTTGTGTGAGATTTCCAAAGTACCCGATGAGAGTTTTTTTTTTTTTTTTTATTTATTTATTTATTTATTTTTTTAATCAATCAAGTAGATTTGAAGAATTTTTTTAAAATTTAGAATTTAAGAAAAAAGAAAAAAAAAGGACGTATGGGTTGTTTATCTGACTATAAATTAGTTGTGATGCGGCGCTTGAACGTTCGACGTCCGTGAAGCTGGCAATGCAACCAAAATCTCATATTGCGTCATCATACCCATAATTTAAAACTTTTTTGAGGTTTTCAACGATACCGTTTTCGAAATTTTGCTTTTGGAAACGAAAAATAAATAAATAAATAAATGAAACTGCATTAGAGTGTTTCGATTTTGCAAGGTGCAACTCAAATTCCGAAACCTGCGCCAATTTTTAGAGCTTAATTAAGTTTTTGGAGATTTTTGGTGAGTCTAATGCCTTTTGATGAATTTTAGGAAGTTTGAGTGGCATTTTTAGCTACTTGACTTTTGTTGATTTTTTCGGTTTTGTTTGGGTGATTTTTGGTGATGTTTTGGTGTCATTCTTAAGCTGCTACCTCCATTGCAAAGTTAATTACAGAGTTTAATCGATTTGAGTCGCTGTAATTAATCACCCTATTAACAGTACCATGTTTTTTTTTCTTTTCCGTTAAAATTTATAATTAAATACAGAATACTAAACCTATATCTGAGCAATATGTAAATCCCTGCGTCGGAGGTGAACAAACGTATCTCCGTCGTAAATATGATTGGAGATAGTCTGTTTAGACATTTCGTGAAAGTGTCACGTGACCACAAGTTCATCCCAACATGAGCGGGTAAACTTGTAGTCACGTGATTTTCACAAACAGTCGAAACAAATTATCTCCAATTATATTTACGATGGAGATACGTTAATTCACCTCCGACGCACGGAAATAAAAAACTGAAAATGCATACGCCGTACTGATTAATTGCAAGTAAAGAATTTTTGGTGACTTTTAGGTGTTTTTTTAGTGACTTCTTGTGGACTTTTAGTGACTTTAGGTGAGCTTACGTGACTTCTGGAAAGCTTTGAACGAAAAACATTTTCGTATTTGGCCGAAATTTACAATTTCTAACAAGAAAGAAATGTTTTATAAAGTATACACAGTAAAAAATTTTCTGTATTTTTAGCATACAAGGTTCACATGCCTACCTACTCTGTCACTTTTTTATGTTAATTTTACAGATAAAAACAGGTGGACCTTTTTTGAAACAAAAAATTTGTCAAAAACATTTTTTACTGTTTTGAAAAAAAAAACACTGAATTTTTTTACTGTGTACAAATATTAAAATTTATTGTTTTTGTGTATCAACAAAAATTACCTGAGTAATATGTAAATCCGTGCGTGGGAGGTGAACTAACGTATCTTCTTCATAAATATGATTGGAGATAGTCTGTTTTGATGACATGTGACTACACCCCAGCGAAAAAAATGACGTCATGACGGCGCGTCCGATTTTTGTCACCAAAATTTGGTGACCGTATTATTTAATTATATGGTCATTTTCCGGGACGATTTTACGAGATTTTCGACGTCATAATGACGTCTGGGCAGTACGACCGGTAATATTTGTGACTGTTTGACGTATAACTTTCGTCGTACTGACGCCAACTCAGTTACCAAATACAAACTTCATGACATCAATAAGACGTCATATTGATGTCATTCAATGAGGTACCGTACCTCATTGAATGACATCAATATGACGTGCCCGATGACGTCTCCGACCATGCCCGATGACGTCTCCGGTACGTATATGGTTGACGTCTTCATGACGTTTAAAGTACGTCACCTTTTTCGCTGGGACATTCGCTTGCTCACGTTGTAAACTTTTGGTGACATGATTTTAAAAACCGGTCAAAAACAGACTATCTCCAATCATATTTAGGAAGGAGATACGTCAGTTGACCTCCAGTGCACGGAGGGAATATTTTACCGTCCCTAAATTCTTTGCTTTTTCAATTCCCCCCCCCCCCTTCCCTTTTAGTTTTCACGCTGCACTCAGAAAAATGAATAGATGATTCAAATGCTGGAGTGGGAGAAGAGGTTTAATTCCAAAACCAATTTTGTGGGCTGCCACATTGTTTTGCATCAAATCAACTTTCTTATGGGAAAAAGAATATGAAAATTTTTTTAAAAATCACAGACGCTATTTTTCGAAACACCGATTTTTATTTATGCAATAGTATATTACAACATAAGGGCTGCAAAAGAAAAAATCGTCCCTCGAGACCAATTTTTGTAAAAGGTTTCGACGGGCAATTCTTTTGCAGTTCTTGTGTTGTAAGCTACTTTTCATCACAAAGCACAGCGTAAAATATGTATTTTTAAAACGCACTGCGTGATGAAAATATAATGATTTTCGATCCATTTTTGCTAACTAAAAGAATTTTTAAATGTTCAGTTTTCGTAAAAAAATCTTTCAAAAAAGTTAAATCTCATTTAAAGGTAATGAAAAACGTCCGCGGGTGCAAAACAATATGGCCGTTAAAAGGCGGGGAAATAGCTCGTGGCGTCACCTTTGTACCCTGTATCCGCTTTTTTTTTTTTTTTTCCTTATTATTATTTTTTAACTGCTTATCGCAGGTCTTTTGTCTTTTCGTCAATTAACTGCGGTTTGTTTCTCTGTTTTTTCTCCTTTTCTGGCATGCGACAACTAACTCGTGTAGTGAAGTTAAGATGACTGCATTTGTAAGCTCCCGCCATCCCCGCCAGAGGGGAAGATTGTCGCTGCGGTCACCCATCCAGAAGCTGGCCCGCATCAATGCTGCTTTACTTCATTGATAGCCTGACCGCTACATGGACAAATCGCCACTCCGACCCCCTCCGCCTTGATCGCGATTCAAGCGATGCGTCGTCGTTGCGAATCATAATTTCTACGACTCGACAGGTTGCAGCTTGAACTCAAACACCCACGAGCCTTTTGCGCAAAACATTTCCACTGTAGCCCTAGGTTTTAAAAAAACGCTTTGTCGCATTGCATTTTTGCATTGCTCTCAAAGCAGGATTTTTCCGAGAGTGTAAAATCAATTTATGAGTATTATTGTCCTGTAAGAAATTTCGATTGGAAAAACAAGATTGGAAATCGTCTGTCTTGATCCAGAATTGATCCAGTCTTGGTAAAATTTTCGATAACGGATCCAGCAACGGATGCCAGCAGATTAATAATTTCGGCCGTAATAAGTTCGATTTTGATCGGCGTTATCATTCTTATCATTCCATCAATTTTCCCGTGACTGGCCCAAAGTGGATCCAATTTTTTACTTCCACCAGATTGCTACAGAAAACTGAAAATGCTCTCTTTCCGACAAGGGGGAATAAATTTCTGCACTGAATGGCTGTAAAATTGACTCGAATTCCAGGAACGAAAACAGCGTCAATTTGGCGTTCAAAACTAATGAGCCGGAAGTAATTTTAATTTTTCTTAAATTTTCCACTTATGCAGGCTACTTCATATTCCGAGTTGAACTTTCTTTAAATTCTTAAATTAAGCTCTATTCACGTATACTTCACAATTAATTTTTTCCTAGAAATGCTTCAAGCAGTAACCGAACTCTGGAAAGGTTGTTTCCAAGTCGATTCACCCCAAAAACGTCATAAGCGGAATCTAAAAATTCCTCGAGAAAACCCGCGACGTTGATTCTGAATATTTTATTTCCGGCTTGCGAAAAACGACACTTCGAAAAAAAAAAAAAAACGAATATTTAAGGGGAGGATACAAGATTGCTTTTCGTATTTCGAAATTCTCAACCACCCCAACAATCTCTCAATTCTTTTTTTTTTTTTTTTACTATTATTTTTGACACTTCATCCACTTTCTTTTTTTGAAGTATTACATGGTTTTGATTTGTCTTGACAGCAATCACGGAAATCTGGGGCATTGATATATTTTTCTTTTATTTTTGATTGCCCGCGGAAATAGATTTAGCAGAAAATAAATTTACCCCCCATTTTTCTGGATCCTTTTTTTAAGTTTCCCCATATTTAAGTGCGTGACTTGTTCCCATGAGAACGTTTTCGTATAAAAACGATTTTAATTAAAATCCTTCCTAATGAATTTTCTCCTTTACTTATTCCTTTCCTCATGCAAAAATGGAAAAAAAAAAAATGAAAAATTAGCCAAGTGTAAGTTTGTAAAATAAAATTATATTTTTTTTTTTCTCATTTTAAATCAATAAAACGACTAAAATCCGATTAACATAATATAGATAAAAAAATATAAATAAATAAAAAAACGTTTATACCCTAAAAAATCGTGCAAAGTACGAATCACATTATTTACTTATTAATATTATTATTATTTTTTGAACTTGTACATAAACATTTACAAAATCTTAGATATATTTATACAATTATATGAAAATGATAAGAAACCAATAATGGATTTTATACGTGATCTTGCATTCTTCTTTTTTTTTTAAGATGAGAGGGGGGGGGAGGGGAAAAATGATTTATCTTATAAGCAGAAAATTCCCTCCGGGAGCTTTGCGAAATGTTTTTTGATCCGAGTGTTTAAAAGGAAAAGTATAAAAAAAAGAAAAGTTTTTTTTTCTTTTTTATTGGTTTTCTAAAGAAAAAAAAATTGTTAACGCTTTTTTTTGCAGAAAAACTGTTAATAAATTATTTTTTATAAGTTAACAAGAAGCACCCTGTTTCTTTTTTTTTCTGAATTTAACAGGATTCGATTTTATTAACTAATTATGAAGTTTTTTTTTTTTTTTTTTTACTTCTTCTATTGAGCTTCTTTTCTCATTGTTTTCTTTTTCTTTTGTGAAATGTAAACCGTTGCGTAATGTTTCTTAGAAGAAGAAGAAAAAAAAAAAAGATATCGTCGGAAGGCAATAATAATAAAAATAAAAAAATTTCCAGTTTAAATTATGTTTGTGAATGAAAGTTGGAAAACTTTTAGATGTTGTTAATAATCGATTCCGGCGATGATTAGGAGGATGACTTTTTCAAATTAAAATCCTTTTAACTTTCAAAGTATACAAAAGTTAAGTTTTTGGCTTCTGTTTAATTTAAAATTTTTAAAATTTACATTTACCGATTTGATTTCTTTTACATGTTCAGTAAATGGTTTTTTTATTGGAAAAAAGAATTTTTTTTTTTAAATATTTTGTTTTGCTTTATATTGTTTTGTTTTATTTTATTCCATTTTATTTTGTTTTGTCATACCGTTTTTTTTTTTTTTTTTCTTATTATGCTTAACTATTGTAGGCTCCGAGCGACTTTTTTTTTATAAATATACACTTAAATATACCTGTTTACCTTATACAAGCGTATATATTTCCATCACGCAATTAGTTCGTGGAAAAGATTGCTTTTTTATAAGCTAAACAAGATTTTAATGGTGGCGCTGCAGTCAAAGTCGCTCGGAGCCTGTAGCTGTTGTAATAAGAAAGAACAGTATTAAATAAATAAATAAATTTCAACGATTTCGAGTTTTTAAAATAAATTTTTAAAATTTCAAATAATATTTAATTGACTGATTTATAACTTCTCCAGTAAAATTTTATAGCCTCCAAAGAGAGAGATAGGCAACCGGTATTAACCGAAATTAATAGAATCGCATGATTTATGAAAATTGTTTGATTAGATACGGCATCCAATGCTCCCAGCGGTAAATTTTTCGGCTTCAAATTTGATTAAAAATTTAAGAATTTAAATTTCCCCCTTATTTCGTATTTGACATGGTGTCAAAAAATTTAATTTTAATGTTTGAAATTATATCGATCGTATAGTTTTTAATTTTTAATTTGTTAGTTATCGTATCGATAATTCGTATCCATCCTTCGCTATTTCGATTTAACTTTTCAACTGATTTCCTTTGTTGAAATCTTGCACACGAAAATATAATCGTGGCATTTTTAAGTGATCCAGCTCATTCTCGATAACTAAAAAATTAGAAATTGAATTTTAAGTTTTAAAGCTTAAAATTCAGTTAATTTAGCTTTGTTATTTTACGCCTTGCCTGTGAGGCGATTGCCCGACCCATTAGGGATACCGGTACTGCCGTTAAAAAAACCGTCGGTACTACCGGTGTTTTTCCAAAAATAAAAATAAAAATTGATATAAGCTATTTAATTCAAAAAATTAAATTATGATTTTATTTTTATTTCAATTCAAGAAATTCCTTGAATTTATTGGGTTGAGGCGGCGCTTTGTCTTTGAACCAAAGCTATCTTAACTAAAAAATTTTTACATGATCTTATTTTTTATTTTTGTTAAAATTTTTGAATGCAAACATTCTCGGAATTGATCGAGTGCGAGTCAGTTTGATTCATGAGAAGCGGCTTTGCCGAAAGCCGCCTTCTTATTTTCGGTTGCATTTTCTCGGAAACTTTTATATCTTCCGGGATTAGGCTGTTCAAAGCACCGACTTTTGTTTTCTGCTTGTTTTTACTATTTTATTAAGACAATTCGAGCAACCAGCGCAGAATCGGAGAGCCTTCATTCTCCGTGGCGGGAAATTTTTGTATCAAATTCAGACCAAGATTAAGTCATTTAAGTTAAGATTCTATTTGCTTCTTAAAAACTTTTTTAAGAAATAAAATTTTTAAATCTTAAAAATTATGAAATTTTAAGATTTTAAATATTTGTTTTCTATAAATTTTCGATTTTTTCAATCTTTAAATGTACCAAATATTCTTTTAAAATTTCAGTTTACGTTGTGAATAGCTGTTTTAAGTTTAAGGGTTCAATTTACACCTAAATAGGCAATAAATTTAGATTCTACACCCTTAAAAACTATGGATTTGAGCACCATGACATGAAAGAGATTCAGAATTTTCGGTGGTACCGGTAGTACCTCTGTTGCAAAAATTAATACCGAAAATACCAGTATTGGAAAAAGTCCAATATTTTGCAATCCCTATGACTTATATGATCAGAAAAATCAAACATTGATTTTTAGCTGTTAAATAATTATTAGAGTTTGTCTGAATTCTATTTTTTTTTATTTTTATTCCCTATTATTCCAGTTTTGTCTCTTATTATTCCTTATTTATTCCTTGTTAAATTTTGTAACAAGGTCGTGCAGGAACAATTGATACAATGAAATTAAGATGATTGCATCTGTACTTCCTACGATCCCGGTCAGGGGGGAGCGTGTGGGTGGTCACCCCTCCGTAATCTGTCCGCTCTCAATGCTGCTTAACTTCATTGATCATGAGCCGCTTAGGCTAAACGAGTCACCACTCGCATTCCTTTAGTTCGATCCTTCAATTAATTGAGAACTCTACAATTAATTGACAAATGAAGACAAGGTAATTAGGCCTTTTTGATTAAATCCGCAAAATCGGATTCAAATCATTATAACACTCTTGAAATGATACACGAATTTCAATGGAAACTCATTTCCATTTAACCAAAACATTTCCAGAAATATTATATAAGCTTATAGTAAGCTTAATTAATACGATACAGTGTTAATTAATACTAGCTGACAAATCAATTATGACATTTAATTTTTTTTACTTTGCATTTTCATTGCATTATATTATTTTTAATTTTATGTCGTTCAGTTAAACGAATTTACAAAAGATTTAACAATTACAAACTTTTGAATATTTAAATCGTACAGTTTTTTTTAAAAACATTTTTGACATTGAAATATAATTAAATTCCAAAAGGACAAAAAAAAAATCATAGGATATGAGGGATATCCCTACGTAGGACTACGACCAGAATTTTCGGTAAAAATTTTTACATTTTGGGTTAAAACATCAAAGATATTTAAAAAAAATATAAAATTTTATCAAATATTTGTTACAAAAAAGGTTTTTTTGACGTAGGACTACGTCTTGCGGCTCGGTCCTGGCAAAATCTGTCTGTTCAGGTGTCCAGTGTCGCACTGTTCGCACCAAAAATTTTATTTAAAATAAAAAAATTTTTATATTTTTTTTTAACTTTTTTTTTAATTTTTGAAGACTTTAATTAAAATTTTGACTAATTTTTTTTCAACTTTTGACCTTTTTATCCAAAATTTTAAGTTTTTTTTTTTTTTGTGCCACGAAAAAAAAAAAAAAAATTAATCGAAAAATTTGAATTTTTTAACCAAAAAGGAGCAAAAAAAATACTTTGAAATTTTTTTAAAGTAAAATTTACAAGTAAAGTAAAAGTACAAAATTTTTCAATTAAAATTTTAAATAAATTTTTTCAAAGTTAACGATCCTCTTTGACATGAGCGCTGAAGACTGATTAATAAAATAAATACGTCACGTACTCCAATAAGTCTTCTATTAAATTTAAATTTAATAGAAATAGATATTTAAATTTAATAGAAGACTTATTGGAGTACGTGACGTATTTATTTTGATAACGATCCCCCTAAATCCTCCAATCCCTGATATTAGTCCACGTGGCCCTCTTTTTCAATCAAATTTTATCCCAAATCATCAAAATCTAAAAACTTTTCTAAAAATTTTTCCCTTTTTTCTTAAAATTATTCCAAAGTTCACAATATTTTGCAAAAAATTTTATTATAAATTTCATTGAAAATTTTTAAAAATTTTACAGAAAATTAAAAAATGTTTTTTAAAGATAATCAAAGATTTTTGATTAAGTTTTTTTGAAAAATTTATCAAGAATTCTATGTTCGGTGTCCAAAGCAGCAACCAGACACGACGAATTCATCATGGTCATACCCCGGGGGAAAGGGAGGGGGGGGGGTCAAATATGATCGTATATGATGAACCCTGCATGTATTTATTGATTTTTTTAATAAAAATTTTAAAGTTTTTCTTTTGGAATTTAATTAATTAAACCGATTTAATTCAATGAAAACTAAAGCTTAAAATAGACTAGGCAAATCTTTTTTAAAGATTCGTTTAAAATAATTTTGTCTCTTTAAACCATTACTATGTTTATCCTTGCATATCCATAATTTGCGTTTTTCATTTTAATTTCATTAGCGAAGTACTTGTCGTACTGGTACCAAACCGGTCTGAACTGGTGTGGACCGTTTTGGGGTTATTGGTTTCTTCTCGTTTCTTTTCCTTAGGGATTCCTTCATGGGGGGGGGGGGGGGTGGAACAATCTTTTTTAAAAATAATAAACGATGGTGATGTTTAAAATACAAATTTTTTTTGCATCGAATATGCATTGCACTTTATTGATTTAATTTTTTTTTTGTTTAAATAATAATCATAAAAGTAATATCTAACTCGATTTTTTTTTTTTCTTTTTTATATAATACAAAAAAATATTTAACACAAATTCCATTTAAAAAAAAAAAAATAATATATATATTTTTACAAAGCGGGGGGTATAAACTTTTTTTTTGTTCTGTTTGTTTGTAAAGAACGAAAAAAAGAAAAGAAAACTCTGACCTTTCTTAACACCCGGTAAACCGTCTTTTAAGCTTTTTTCGTATCACAGAAGAAAAAAAAAATTAAGCTTGAGCTTTTTTTTTGTAGCTTCGGTTCAGAGGGTTTTGAAAGAAGAGGGGAAAAAAATCGAATTTTTGCGCTTGAACTCGTTCTTAATTACTTAATCCTTTAAAAACAGTTGCTTAGTACCTTTTCAGCAAAAGAAGAAAATATCAGTCGTAAAAATAATAAAAGTAAATAAAATTTCCTTTTGTTTAAATGCGATAAGGTTTCAAGGTTTTCTTTTTTCTTTTCTTTTTTTTAAACAAAAAAAATAATAATGATCACGCGTATAGGACGGTTATCAATTAATTCTATTTTCAACAACCGAATTTGAAACGTGCCGTAGACTAATAAATTATTAGAAAAAAACCTTTTTTTTACACCAGGAAACAAAAATCACATTTTCCGAAAGGTTTTTCAATTAAATTTTTTTTTTTTTTTTAATGACTATTTTTAGGCCTGTTTATATTTTACACGGCCGTGCTGTGCGTTTGAATTCGAACTTTTTTGACGCTTCCATTTCTGGCAAACGTGGGACTTCCTTGACTGAATCCAGGATTGTGTATCCCTAAAGCTCCTCCGTCTGCTCCCGTCGGTCTGGGTTTTTTCAGACTGGAACGCAACGGAGATCTCGTTACCGAAGATCCGTTGCTTGTGGTGGTTGACATCGTAGTAACCGAAGCCAATGATCCGTTATAATTTGGAGATCTGGATCTGACGTAAGGTTTCCCGCTTGCATCAGTCATTGATATGCCACCTTTGAAATAAACATCGAAAAATTTACTTATTGTCTTCAACATTTTCCAAATACGTCTATTTTTATATTAAAAAAAAAAACGGAACCAAAATTAAACTAATTAATTCACATCTTCACTCTTGTAAACGTTTAAAATTTTATTTTTTATTTTTTTTTCAAACGAACTAACAGGTACGTGTACCTAACTTAAGGCACTGTAACTGACGATTGAAACGATAAGGAACCGTCAGTCAGGCATTGTTTTGATTTGTTTATGCTAAACTACGATGTGATAATAACTTCGCTAGTTGTATGAAAAAATGGCATAAATGCTTTTTTAATTGCGCATTTTTCTTTTTTTTTCGTATTTTTTTTTTTTTTACTTTGCGCTTTGCTACCACGCTTCACGGTAGATGAAGATGACCCCGTGTGAAAATAGACAAAAATTAGTCTTAATTTCGAAATTATTTTAAAAAACGTTTGAACAATTTGTTTGCCATACATCAAAATTTGTCACCTTTTTAAATTCGGTCCTTTAGAATTGAAGTATTAAATTTAATAAAAAATCGATTTCGTTAATTTTGTTTAAACTTTTCAGAATAAATATTTTGAAGTAGGTGACCAAAGGTACAAAAATATTTGCCTTTTTTAAAGAGAATTATTCAATAATGTTGATGTTTATGTTAAGGGCACGATTTTCGGCAGAAGGTCTGCATTTTAATATTAAAATTTTCAGGGCAGTAGAGTTATTCAGATTCATCAACATGTTGGGGGTTACTAGCTCTTTTGAAATGCTGTGATGAACGTTCGAAAAATTCAGAGTGGAACACACATGATGGCAAACTCGTAAAATCGAGACCGTGCAAGTATTACGTAAGAGTGATTTAGGTGATTTTTCACCCCCTCTCCCACTCTCCCTCAGAGTCGATTATTTTGCGCTTGCGTAAGAATTTTTTCGGGTTTTTGGACCCCCTCCCCCTTCGCAAGAATTACGTAGTAAGATTTCTTTGACCCCCCCCCCTTGTTATATTAGTAAGATTAAGATTTTCGCTGACCCCCCCCCCTTTTTTTTTTTTAGCTTCGATTTTAAATTGGAGTAATATTTTTCTCAAATCTAGATCGAGTTCATTTCTTTAATTCTGTAAGAAAATTGTAACGGAAAATTCAGTGTTCCTATTGTAGAAAAGAAGATTTAAAAAATAACGAAAAACACATTGTAAAGAAGGAAAAAAAAATCAAGCAAGATGCTATAAATTTTAAGGGTGAAAACTCTTTATGTGTTATTTAAATAAAATTATTTAAATCTCTTGCAATAAATTACAATAGAAATTCTTACGTGAGATTTGCCAAACCCCTTCTCCCCTTCTTCCGGTCTTACATAATACTTGAACGTTCCCTAATACGTGAATGATCCTACTGAAAAGTCAGTATATTACTATCAAGGTGTTAGAAGAGGTGGAATAGTATAAACCATCTGGCCGTTTCGCTAGGTATTTTATGTATGCCACAAATTTATCCGATGCATTTAGGTTAAATAGGATACCTAGCGTTTGAACTTTTGCTAATTTAGAACCATCGCGGAATTAAAACTCTTAGAAAACTGATAAGAAGCACAACAGCGAATATACCATAGTATTGTAGGAGGCTTCACACTCAAAAACGAAAGTGACTAATGCGAAAGAAAAAATGTCTTGTGAAGTTCTCTTGTCTCTATTCGACAAATAATTGAAGGGTACAAGTAATTGTACTGCTGGAAGTTCTGAGTATTTTTGGTATTTTTGGACTTTTTCTTCTGCTACCACTTTTTTTTTCCATTTTTATTATTTTTAGTGTTCGAAAAAATAATCAAAACAATAAAAAACAAGTGGTCGTAGAAGAAAAAAGTCCGAAAATATACATAATTTTCGGCAGACCCTATCAATACTATATTTATATTTATACTATATTAAATTTATAAAAATTTTATAAAATTTTTCCAAAAACATCCGACAATTAGAGCGTTTCAAAACGTCCGCCATATCGTTGGAGACGATACATTTTTAGGTTGGGTTTGCGCAAAGTCCCTAAAAACCGACAAACTAAGCAACCAAAAGTCCGTAAATTTAAGAATTTTTGACTGCTTAAGTTGTCGGTTTTTAAGGACTTTGCGAAAAGCCAACCTAGAAAATACCTGGTCTCCAACAATATGGCAGACTTTCTAATTGTCGGACATTGCCGTGTATAGCATTGGTAGGGCTTGATTTTCGGTGGTACAATTATTGTACCCTTCAATTAATTGGCCAACGGAGACAGGACACAGACATTTTCATATAAATTATGCGAAAACAATGAAAATTTCTTGTCAAGAAAAAATCTGTCTGTTGTCATAAAGAGTTCTTGTTTTGCTATGAAACATTCCGCTTTTGCTGCAAGACACAACTTGTTCAAGACATTTTATTTTTCTGAGCGCATGGAACACCGGGATAAATGGCTGTTCTGTCGAACACTCCATTTAAGGGCAAAATATTTAAATTTTTAGATACGTCTAACAAACTTCTTTGACTTCTGCTTGTGTTTTTGATACACCTTTCGACTTGTTATTCCAAGCAAATATCAACCAGGAAAACAAAATCAAAAGTTTTTCGACCGCAAATTTTTTTGAAATTGTTTTTCCAGTTGCTCATTACATTCCAGACAAGTTGAAACTTGCACTAAAAATTTTAGGATATACCAGAGTAATTCGTTAGATCCGTAAAATTTTGATTTTTTTTCACTGTAAATCGAGTAATGAACAGCCATTCCTTTCGATATCCTTAAAGCCACCCCTTAGGAATCCCGCTTGGAGCGCTGACTGTCTTAAACAGTATAGCCAATCTTAGCTCTTGAATCTGATGTCAAACCACTGATGATTGTTTTAAAACATATTGGTTTAAAACACGGTGTTTTAAAACCTTTTAAAACATTTGAATAAAAAGCACCGTTTTAAAACACTGTTTTAAACACCGTATTTTATTAAGTGAATAAAATACGTTTTAAAATGCATTTTTAAGAGGCCCGAGCCCGCAATTTGTCGCGCACGACTCATTTTATACAATCTGTGGTATGGATCATACCATAGATTGTATGAGCCGCTCATATTCATAATGGTTGCTTAATCGCAGGGATGATTGTTTTAAAACAAATTGGTTTACAACACGGTGTTTTAAAACGTTTTAAAACATTTGAATAAAAAACACCGTTTTAAAAATTTGAATAAAAATAAAAACCAATTTAAAACATTTTGAACGTGTTTTAAAACATGTTTTAAAACTTCTAAAACCAGGTCCAATAAAAGACTTTTTAAAACGTTTTAAAACATGGGAAAATAATATAAAACGTTTTAAACTGATTTTTATTAAAAAATGTTTTAAACAGCAACCCTGCCGCTGACTGACTTAAATGGTATAGCCAATTTTAGCTCTTGAATCTGATGTCAAACTATTTTTGATTGGCAGTCCGTTAAGGACATCTAGCGCTCCAAGCGGATTTTTTTTGCGACTGGGGTTCTCATATTTCTAAATTCGAAACATTCATTTTTTGGCCTAATTTACAAATTCCTATTTTAAGAAACTAAAACTAAAATATGCGACTTAAATCTAAGGAACTGTTGATATATCCTTTTAGAAAGGAAACTGCGCAACATGGAAATTCAAGCTATAGAACTGTTAGAACACAACAGGAATTCCATGACGTTTCAGTTTAAAAAAAAATTGCGCAATTTCAAAAATTTTGCAAAAATATGACCAAGAGAATCTTTTGGCACGAAATAAAAAAATTTTGTTTATTAAAAAATAATGCGACCAAATGGTTAAATATGTATCAATTTCCATTTTCCATAACCGAAAAAACGATTTTAAAGGCGCCCTATGAATGGCACCATGACCTTGTTATCGTGAGTTAGCTTAGTTTAATTAAAATCTCATTATCCGATGGTTATAATCGTTATTATTGTAGTTACTACTCGTAACGATAACCTTGATACTAAAGCACGACAGTTTTTTTTTTTGTTTTGTCATCCGTGCCATCAAAAAAATCCTAAAAATTGCGCTTTTCACCGAAATAATAAATAAAAATAATTTAAAAAAATTTAAATTGGATGAATCTGCAATTTTTTCTTTCCCCTTTAATTCGGCACTTAGGTCATTTCCGATCTTTAAAACGGTCTCAAATTTAATTAGCACGGGTTAAACAAACATAAGAAGTATCTCGATGAAGCGAAAGTGATATATTTCTCGCCTTTTTTGTTTTGTTTCAGGGACGAATTTTTGATAAAAGCGAAGGTTGATTTGTTTTGATCCTCTTTACCTGGATTTTTGGAAAATTTATCACGGAAGTGCGGATTGTTAAAAGTGGTTGCGTGCTCTCCGCCTGGATCTCGAGATGCCATCGTCGGATCTCCTCCCAGTCTTCTGGAGAACAACACGTCGTATAACGACATTACGAATAATATGAAATCTAATATAATCAACAAAATCTGAAAAAAAGAAGAAAAAAAAATGGGGTAAGTGAAAAATTTTGATATTTTTTTTTTAAGTTTTTAAGTATTTCGTAATTCACTGGGAAAGGGGAATTTAAAGTCTTCTTGGCGCTGCATTTTTTTAAGAAGTAACTGAGCACTTTTTTTTAAGTAAAATACGGCGCTGCGCTAGATTTGAAATATAGCACCGATGGGCTGTGTAATGGCAGACCATGTTTTGTTAAAGGCAACATGTTTCCTATTGACTATCCCACTTAGGTTTGGTTCGGTGGGAATATATCGGTCCCTATTTGGCTTGGAATGAGGCCCCATTTAGATTCGGAATGATGGTCCCAAGTCAGTTTGAAATATCTGGCCCAAATCGGTTTAAAATGTCGGGCACTATTTGGTTTGTAATGAAATCCACTCTTAGGTTGGTTTGGAATATCGGACTCTGTTTGGTTTTGAATGAAACCCCCTTTTAGGTTGGTTTAGAATGAAGCCCCCTCTTAGGTTGGTTTGGAATGAAGCAACCACTTAGTTTTGTTTGGAATGTCGGGCCCTATTTGGTTTTGTTTAGAATGAGGGACCCACATAGTTTGGTTTTGAATAAAGCCCCCATTTAGGTTGGTTTTGAATGCCGGGCCCTATTTGGTTTGGAATGAAGCCCCCATTTAGGTTGGTTTGGAATGTCGGGCCCTATTTGGTTTAGAATGAGGCCCCCACTTAGTTTGGTTTTGAATGAAGCCCCCACTTAGTTTGGTTTTGAATGAGGCTCCCACTTAGTTTGGTTCTGAATGAGGTCTCCACTTAGTTCGGTTTTGAATGAGGCCCCCACTTAGGTTGGTTTTGAATGAAGCCCCCACTTAGGTTGGTTTGAAATTTCGGACCCTATTTGGTTTAGAATGAGGCCCCCAATTGGGTTGGTTTGGAATATCGGGCCCTATTTGGTTTGGAATGAAGCCCCCACTTAAATTGGTTTGGAATGTCGGGCTCTATTTGGTTTTGAATGAGACCCCCACTTAGTTTGGTTTTAAATGAGGCCCCCAATCAAGTTGGTTTGGAATTTCGGGCCCTATTTGGTTTGGAATGAAGCCCCTAGTTAGGTTCAAAATGGTGCTAAAAACTTACTTTTGACGCAATTTCGCTCTTTTTGTTTAAAATTGCATCGAAAACCTCTTTTCTCTGACTGTTTTACGAAAAAAAAACAAAAATTATGAGATAATTTGTGCTACATGCATGCGATAGGGTTGCCTATACTCCAAATCGCTAGGATCTCAATGTACGTTTTAACGCATAGGGCCCTGAGGAGATCGGGGATAGGTTTTGTTCGAAATTATTATAGAAAAAAAAAAATTTGGGGAAATATTTTTCGAATTTTCCAGGACTCGGACCCTAAAAGGTAAAGTTTAAAACTAAAACTAAAAAATAGCATTCCTTTAAAATATATTCTTTATGGAGAGAGCAAACATTGTCCAAATTTGCAGTACTAGCGCATGGCCGACCTAAAAGGGTGACGGGGCGTTATAAAAATAGGTCCAAACCTGTTTTAATGTATTTTTAGATGTATTAAAAGCAAAAAACATTCAACGGAAACACCCATTCGCAATTTCCCGCAACCATTGAAAAAAAAAAAAAAAAAAAAAGATGAATCAGTTTACGCAAAAATAATGTGATGAATCACTCGCCTAGCCTCACCCAAACTAGGAAATTAATACTAAAAATAAAAAGAAAAATCCCGTACCTGAATATAAAACGATTCTCCCCTAGATATCCGAAAATTATTTTTCCGGTCATCTGTTTGTAAAGCAAATAGTCCTGCTGACAATATGGCAAGAATTGCTGAAACGAGAAAAAAGAAAATGGAAATAATTAAATTAAGAAGCTAAGTTTCAATTTTTTACTTCAAATTCGATTAATTGCAGCCTACTCGTATCCCTAGGTATTCGTCCTTTTCACAAATTAAATAAAAAACCCATAAAAAGCAATAAAATTTTGTAAGAAAAAAAAATTTTTTTCTTTTTAACTTGGAATCAAGGATTATTATTTTTTTTATTTTTTTTATTTTCCTTTTTCCCGGGGGTCAGTAAAAAAAAGGCTCAAGTATATACGGGAAATTGGAGTTCCGACGATTATTTAACACGGAGACATTAATTGAGATCGATTTAATCAAGTTTTCAAACCGGGTTTGAATTCAATTATTTCTTCGGATATATATAAAGTTACGAGTTAGTTTTTAGTTGCTGCGTCAATTCACGGAGTGTGATCTATCTTGAAAATTTACAAGACATTCACGTCTCCGTTAATCTATTCATTTATATGTAGATTTTATTTAGGTGCATATATATAAACACAAAAAGGCCTAACGTTTTCTTTGATATTTCACTTTCGATTTGTTCGTGTTATAGCGTCAGCAAAAACGCTCCCTTCTTCACAGGCGTGACAACTGTCGCAGCGACATGAATATTTATCGATTTTTTTTTTTACATTTTTCGTTTTGAAAGTTTTATGAGAGAATAAGTTCGACTTGCAGGACATTTAAAAGCATTATTATGTTAAAATATGAGTGTCGCCTCTTTTAATGAAGAAAAATGAAGTTCTGATGTTGATCGCGTCGAAGTAGATAAAAACAGCGCCATCTTTGGTATAAATAGTCAATTAAAATGAGGCTTTTCTGTCTTTCCGCCGTTGGTGATACTACAGTCAGAAAAAAAAATGTCTTGTGCAAGTTTTGTCTTGCTAAATTGGAAATTTTTTGTTTCTTGCAACAAAATCGGAATGTTTCATTGTAAAGCGAAAATGCTGCATGAAAACGGACAGGTTGTTTCTTGACAAGATATTTTTATTGTTTTTGCATGATTTTTAAGAAAATGTCTTGTCACAAGAGATTTTTGTTGTCCTAAGGGACATCAAAAAAGAATGGCTGTTTTGTCTGATTCTCGATTTACAGTGAAAAAAAAAATCAAGATTTTAGGTGCCTAACGAATTCCTCTGGTATATCCTAAAATTTTTAGTGCAAGTTTCAACTTGTCTGGAATGTATGAGCGGCGGAAAAATAATTTCAAAAAAAAAAAAAAAAAAAAAAAAAAAAAAAAAAAAATGCGGTCGAAAAACTTTGATTTTGATTCTGGTTCGTATTTTCTTAAAACAAGTTGAAACCTGTATCAAAAATACAAGAAAAAGTCTAAAGAGTTGGTTAGACATCTAAAAATTTAAATTTTTTCTCCGTAAATGGAGTGTTTGATTAAAAAGTCATTTCTCCCGGTGTTCCATCCACACAGAAAAAAAAAATGTCTGAAACAAGTTGTGTCTTGCAAAAAAACCGCAAGCTATTGTTTCGTAGCTCAGGTTTCTTGAGAAGATATTTTTATTGTTTTAGCATGATTTTTATGAAAATGTCTTGTCGCAAGAAATTTTTGTTTTCGCATTAGCCATTTTCTTTTCTGAACTTATTTTTTCGTAAGGTAATTAAACGGAGAATATGTCTCCATCTAAATTCGAATTTGACCACAGAGTAATTAATTTTTAAAAAAAAAGTCCATAAAAAAGTTTTTTTTTTTTGTTTTTGGAGAATAAAAAAATTTTGTAACTAGTTAATGTATGTTTTCTGTCCGTAGAAGGACGTTTTAAAGCACCCCTTAGGGTAATACAAGTTTTGTTTTTTGAGGAAAATTATACTGTACTGGGTCAAAGGGACTTCGGTCTGAGAAACCGAATTTCGGTTTAGAACAAAAACTTTCTGCCGAAAAAATTTTAGAATTTAGCATACCATTTAAAAATATTTCTTGTGCTGAATGGTGAAGTCAGTTTTTCGGTACATCTATTTTAGAGATTGCAGTCCAGCGGCATTCCGGGATCTCGGATGTTTTTCCGATCCCGAAATCCCGGTATTGGGGGAGGTTTGATTCCGGGATTTCGGGATTGCCGTTGATCGATACTTTTTTTAAAAAATCAAATTATATTTTTTTAAAAGAAGTTTGAATCGTTTTTTATTAGTAAATGAATAAGGCAATGAGCAAATAAAAAAATTAAGAAATTCTGAGTCAGAAGTTTTTACTGCCCTTGTAGTAATCGATATTGGTTAGATTTTGAAAATTCCTACTGCTTTGATGTAAAAAATCAATTTTTATAAGATATTAGGGATATATAGTGGACTTTGCAAAAAAAAATAGTTGTTTGCCTAAAAATATTCAGCTTTTTTGTCTCAAAATCAGGGGTCCGAAGCTTACGATTTTCGGTGGTGCCGGTGCTAGCACCAGCACCAGAATTTTTTTTTAAATAAAATCGGCATCGGCATCGGAATTTTTTTTAATTTAATTTTTTTTTCGTTGGTGCTGGCACCAGCACCGGCACTGGATTCGTAAAATCTTTGGTGCCGGCACCGGCACCGGCACCAGCATTGTAATATCTTTGGTGCTGGCATACCAGAACCGGTTTCGAAAAATCTTTGGTGCTAGCATGGAGGCTGGCATCAGCTTCGAAGTATTTTCCCCCGAGGAAAAATATTCGAAAAAAATGGGTATTTACTAATTGTGAGAAATAAAAAGTTTTATATACGTCATTGTGTCATAAATAGAAAGTTACTTCAATTGGCTTAGGCGTTGGTTACATTACTCGAAAATTTTTGTTCGAAGAGTTTCAAAACTTTTTTCTCGATGAAAGTGTTTACACTTTCCGAACATGTTCGAAAAGTTTCGATGATGTTCGAAATGTTTGATGATGTTTGACGTTATTTTTGGGGTGATATTACCGTAAAACGAGGTGAAATTGACCGGCGGGGTGAAATTGACCACAAATCCCAAATCAGCTTTTGGCTTTTCTGGGCTGATTTCTGGGACATTTATTGTATTTTAAGATTCGTCATAATTATTTTGAAGGTTAAGATAGAACTAAGCATGAGAAAAAATTTGGGCATTGTTAGGTCAACTGGGCTAAAATTTGAATTTTATTTTGACATAAAAAAGCAGGTTTTTTGAAAGTTGTCAAACTTTCATCTAAATAAGGCCCTTTTGATTTCGCGAAAATTTTTTAACCTGGATATTTTGTTTCTAAATTTATTTCAGTTGAAGATCCATTCGTTAATATTCGCATGTTTTTTGCGTTTATAAATAAAACCAGCCAATTTAAAAAAAAGGGGTTCTAATCTTTCAGGTATGGGGTGAAATTGACCAGGGTCAATGCACTAGTTTTTTATTCTTTTAATGCAAATGAATGAAATAAAAGGCAATACCGGAATTCAGAAAAGGTATTGGCATGGACAGATTACAAGCATTTCATTCTTAAGTCAATTTTGGCGAGAGTATGCCCATGAGCCATTACCTAAAATATCAGAAAACCTCTCGGTAATTTAGAAAATCTTGCAATCTTTCAAGAAAGAAATTCGCGACTAAATGGAAAACCAAAAAGTTACAGGAAAATGGAGATGAAAACTCGGAATTAAAGAACCGAAAACATACACGGGAAAAGTAAAACAGTAAACAAAAAAAAAAATTAAATTTAAAAATAATAATAAATAGCTGTAAATGACACCCCCAGGTTTCCAAAAATAGTCAAATTTTTTTTTTTTACTGATATTTTATTTTATTTGTATATCTATTATAAGTTTTAAGGCCAATAACATTTTTTCGAAAAAAAAAAGCTGGATTTTTTGACATAATTTGTCATTTTGCACCTTAATACATATAAAATACATGCCGGTCAATTTCACCCCTATACGGGGTGAAATTGACCAAAAGCTGTTTTTATTTTTTTTTTAGCTTAAGACCATAACCTGCAAATTTGAACTTCATAGGGTTAATAGATCTAATGGTCCCAGATAGTATTCCTTAATTTTTTTTTCGACTTTTGTAATAGAAAAAGCTACAGCTTTAGTCAAAGTTGAAAACTGGTCAATTTCACCCCGTTTTACGGTATATTAATATGGGTACTCGGCCGATGATATATGTATTTTCCCATTATTTAAAAAATATAATACAACCCCAAAAATAACGTCAAACATCATCAAACATCATCAAACATATCGAACATCATCGAAACTTTTCGAACATATGTTCGAAAAGTGTAAACACTTTCATCGAGAAAAAATTTTTGAAACTCTTCGAACAAAAATTTTCGAGTAATGTAACCAACGCCTTATTTTGAAAAAAAATATGTAGCTAAAACAGAAAATTAAAAAAAAAAAAAAAAACAATCATAAACATTGGGGGTCGTTGAAGTATTTCGTAAGTACCTAAGGGATGGGGGTGGGCTCTTCGAAAATCTTACGCTAATGTTAAAAGTCCATAAGAGGAAGCATATTTTTATTTTTGCTTACTATAGGAGGAGAAAAATAAAAAAAAAAAAAAAAATAATAATAATAACAATAACAATAACGAAATACTCTAACATTTTAAAAATTATTTCACTGCCGGATTGAAATCGGCACCGGCACCGGCATCGGCACCGCGGATGGTCCGTAAAAAATTACATCGGCACCGGCACCAAATGTCCGTAAATAATTACATTGGCACCGGAATCGGAACCGAGATTCGAATTAAATGTATCGGCACCGGCACCAGCACCGGCACCGACCAAAGCGAAACTTAAATATATGCTAGGACCGGCACCGGCACCGGCAGCAGCTTCGGACCCCTGCTCAAAATGGCGCTACATGAAAATGTGTAAAATAAAGCCACAGAGTAAGCACCAGGAATATTTTGAAAATTTAAAAGTAGCCAAAATTTATCTTAAATAAGTAGAAATAAAGCCCCGGATTCAAATTTTGGTTATCATCATTATTTCGGATTTTCCTCATATAATCTTAAGTTATACAAAAAAAAAAAAAAAAAAAAAAAAAAATAGAAAAAAAAAACGCACGCTGTATCTTGGTACAGCGTAAAGAAGAAGTGAAACTTCTTATGGCGTTAAGGTTCTAGCTCCTTTACATAACCGGCCGGTCAGCCGGGCGGTGAAAATTTTTTAACAATAAAAAAAGTTTAATATTTTTTTTTTTTTAATTCGGTTTTTCACACATGAAAATGACATCGGATCGCACTGAAACCGTGGCAAAACGTTTTGTTATGCTTAAAAGGTAAAGATTCGCTATTGAAATTGCATGAAAAAGGCTTTATGGTTCCTAAATTTGATAATTTTTTTAAATGTTTTTGAAAAAAAAAATAAGACCGCCATTTTTCTTTTTGTTGTTGAAACAGTTCGCGGATTCACCGCTAGAGCGCTGCACTAGTCTCTCGGAAACAAACATTTTTTTTTTCTGCGAAAACATTTAAAAATTATGAAATATAAGAACAATTAACTCTTGTTCATGCATTTAATATCGTGGATCTTCATCTCTGAAGATAACTAAACGTTTTGGTACGATTTCGGTGAAGTTAGACCCCGTTTTCATGTATAAAATATTGGATTAAAAAAAATTTTTTTTAATTTTTTTTTATCGTTAAAATGTATACACCGCCCGGCTAACCGGCCGGTTATGTAAACGAACTAGAACCTTTAAATAAGAATTTTGGAATTTCCACAAAATTTTATTAATTGTAGCTAAAAAAAATTTTTTTTAAAACGGTCAAGAAATCTATCACTTGAAAAGCGCCACTAAAATATTGGAAAATTTAAATACTATTAAAATAAATAAATTAACTTTAAAAATTTTAAATATTATTAAAATTTTGCAAAGTTGGAATTTTAACTTTGAAAAATTTCTTGTAAATTTCTTAGACAATTTTTTGTATTTTACTTTAAAAAAAGTTAAATTTTAAGTAATATTTTGACAATTTTTTTAAAAATTGAAAATGCAATATTATGTGTCCATTAGTGAATTAATTACATGATGTAATTAATTACAGAATGCAATTAAATGGTTTACAAAGGTGTTATTTTTTTTTTCAAATCATTGGAGCTCAATATCCTTTTTCATAATGTAGATCTAACCAACAAAATCGAAAACAACGATTTAGTACCTTCAAAAATCATTTAATTACATCCTGTAATTAATTACACCATGTAATTAATTCACCAGTGGAGACATACCTCAAGATTTCATTTGTTTAGTTTTTATAGTCATTTTCTGAATTTTAACATAAATAATTAAAATATTTGTTAGGCACCTTTTTAAATTTCCAGAAAATTCAAGGAATACAACAAAATAAAAAAAATCTTGCATTTTCTCGTCAAGTCCAATTTTTAAATAGTAATGACTTAATCTTATGGGGAAGTTTCACTTCAAAAAAAAAATCATCACATAATTTAAATTATTTAAAAATATATTATTTAAATCGTTAAATAATAATAATCACCTAATCTTATGGGGAAGTTTCACAATTTTTTTTAAAATTATCACGCTTACACACGAGTTACGGGTTACGGGTCCGACCCCCGCCATAAGAATTTTCACTTCAAAAATGTGCAATTAAGTGGAAAGGCAAGCCGTTAGTCAGGCCTCATCAGAAGGAAGCATTTTTGTATAAGACATTTTGTCCTAATCCCTTTGTTAATTAAAATATCATTTTGACCAAAAAAAGGTTTTTTTAATTGAAAAATAATATGATTTGTAAAAGATAAGGGTTAAAACAAAATGTCCCGTACAAAAATGCTGAGATTAAAAATTGGTGAGTGTTAAAAAAAATTGTTGTCTTAATTGTTAGCGAATGGTTTTACAAGAAAAAAATTTTCGGGACTAACCCCATTATACCGGGATCGGAGATTTTTCAATCCCGAAATTCCGGATTGAAAAAATCGTTCGGAATGGCAATCTCTTATCATTTCCTGAGCAACTGGGACCATTTTCAGTGGAAAAAAAACTTGGAAAAAAATGGCCCCAGCCATTCAGGGGCTAAATTTTCCAGGACTTCACAATAACTGAATTCAGAATCCCGAATATCCCGATAAAAAAAAATATCATGCTTCGAGTTCCTTTAAAAACCTTTTTGCGGAAGAAAAACATTTCGTAAACGTTTTTAGGGGGAGGGAAATCGCTAAAAAACAACGTTAAATGGTTTCCTAGTGGAACAAAATGGAATTGAAAATCAAATTGGGAGCCTTCTTGGAAAAAAAAAGAAAGGGAAGCTAAAACACGAGAAAAAAAATCCATTTTCTAATCTTTTCCGCTCAAATTCCGACTAAAGTGGAAAGAACGTAAATGAATAATCAGCTATTTTTTTTTTTTTTTTTTTTTTTTTTTTTTTTTTGAATATAAATATTGTTGTCAGGTCTATAGACTTCGATTAGGGTGCTTGAATTTAATTGTCTATTTCCATTCTTTTCTTTTTAAATGGTGCAGTCGTAAATCATAAAATGACTGAATGATTAGTTTTAATGGTTTGGTGTTGAACGTTTTTAAGATAAAGGGACTAAGGAGGGAATTAAGAGAGAGAAAAAAGAAAGGCGATATGACGGAGATAAAGGAAAAGAAAAGGAATCGAGAGGAAAATCAGACTTTGAAGAGATCATGAAACAAATTGGAACGAAGGGCATTTGAAAGATTAAACAAACACTATGGCCACTAGGGTGGGTAGAAAATCAAAAATTTTGGATTTTCAAAATGCCTAATAGCGGAATCGCTGTGGTTTATCTGTTGCAAAAAATGTTTCCTTTTCGAAATTTTTTTTTAAACGGCGTCTTGAGGGTGCGCAAGAGGGTCAGAGTTTTGGAAAACTTCATTAGCGATGAAAATTCGACTTTTAAATTTTTGTGAAAAAAAGTGCCGTTTCCTATCGGATTTTTAACGTAGATTTCGAAAATGAAGTCGGTTCGCGTCTATTTCCAGAGTTATTGTAAAAAATATGATAAAAATATTGAAATTTTAGAGTTTTGACATTTCTATGGCGAGCTTTACCTATATCTCAAGAACAAAAAAAGCTAGACGCAAACTGATTTCATTTTCGAAATCTACGTTAAAAATCCGATAGGAAACTGTACTTTTTTTACAAAAATTCAAAAGTCGAATTTTCATCCCTTATGGGGTTTTCAAAAAACTTTAACCCTCTTGCGCCCCACCAAGACGACGTTTAAAAAAAATTTCAAAAAGGAAAAATTTTTTACAAATGATAAGCCACAGCGATTGTGAAAAAAATTGTCAAATGCTATCAGGCATTTTGAAATCCCAAAATTTTTGATTTTTGGCCCACCCTAATGGCTACCCTATCGTAAAAGTCCGTTTGAAATTCACGAAATACGTAAAAATGAATTTTTCATTTCACTTTTCCCTGTGCATTCATGTAGATGGCATTCTAAAACAACGAAAAACAATAATTTAAAACTTAATTGCCAAGGATTTGCATTGCAGATGCTGCAACTTTCTCAGAGCCAAAACGTCGAATTTGAAAAATTCAAAATGGCCGCTAAACTTAGGTTTTTTCATGATAAATGGCCGCGGCCCTCTTGGTTTGGCTCTGAAGTGGTGGAACTATTGCATGAAGCATAACTTACTTTTTGAAGGAGCAAGTTTTTCTCATAATAAATTTACCTATTGGAAGGACAAATCAAACTTCCTTTAATTTTATAACATTTTTTAACAATTAAATGGGTGATATTACTAACTGCAACCAGAGGTCTGAATCAAAGGCCTGTGCCAGGATTGGTGTCAATGCGTTTATATTTGATACCGCCCTCTATTTCGATTTAAATGTAAAAAAATCGCAAAAATAGCGAATTAGCACCTTTTTTTTTTATTTTCAAAAACATTTGCCATGCCATTCACTGGCACTCTTATTATTCATTGGCGCTTTTTTTTAACCTTATAAAAATTTTTGCTTTTATTTAATATGCTTAAAATAATTGCGAAATCTCGACTTTTCTATTCCGTTGCCGATACCGATTCCAGTGCCGGTGCCTATGCCGATGCCGGCATTATAATTTCGGTTTTCAAAAAAAATTCGATGCCAATGCCAGCATCGGCAGCAGACGCAAATACAACATCATTTAATTAAGTAATTCGTTTTTCTTTTTTAAATGGGCGATTACATAAAGAAAGGCCTTCTGCGAAAAAAGGTTTTGGAATTAATTGTACGCTTTTTTTTCTTATTCTTTTTCTTTTATTTAATGGTATTGTGATATAAACTTATTCTAATGGAAAAGTTTTAATTTAAAAAAATTAGAAAAAATCCCCCGCCCCCCTTCCTGGAACGTTAACAATTACGAAATTTTCGTGAGCTAAGAATATTTTTATTCCTTGAAACGTTTTTCAGTCATTGTTCCTCGATTCATTTTTTAAAATTAATTTCACCTAATTTTTTTCCTGGATTTCGACCGAATTTTCCTATAAAATTTTCACGTTTCGAAACATAAAAGTGGAGGCAAGGAGGAGCGAGCAAAGAAATCTATAAAAAATTTTTGATAAGCAAAAGGAACTGATAAGTGCATTTTTTTTAAATTTAAATTATCACCAAAGGTAAATCGATCGCTCACGTTTTTTTTTTTATTCAAGAGCAAATATAGCTTATGTATCAAATTATGCAATGACATACAATACATACGGTAATCGTCCTCCTTTTTTTTTTTTTTTTTTTCAATGCTTAAGCTTTTTTTTTCTATTTTATTGCGGCATAATCGAAATTCTCCCAATCAAAACCTCAAAACTTGAATTCTGGATTTTCCAAAAAAAAAAAATTGCATGTAGTCAGAATGTGACACATGTAGCTTTGAAAGCTTTTGTATAATAAACTGTCAATTTTTTAAAAATGGAAGGGGGGGGGATGCATTTCAGCTAACGAAAATAGCTCAAATTATTTTGTCGTCAAATCCGTTCCTGTAAAATGTTTATAACACGTAGGAAGCAGAAATTGCGAAAAGTAAAAATGATTAGAGGGTGAATTTTTTTTAAATTCTGTAGACTTTTATCTACAGTATGCTGATTACCAATAATGAATTTGGCCGTGAGCGACAAAATGAAATATAGATTTCCCGTCAACCGTCATTAAACCTATACAGCCCTTACATGACAGGATGACAGGAGAACTTCTGGGTTGCCCTTTTGATCTACAATCTTCAGCAGTATTAAGAACTGCAAAGAAAGAAAAAATAGGGGAAAATTGCTGAAATTCCCAATGAAAGGGAAATCCTTTGTCGAATATATCCCATCAATTGGACGACAATTGATTAAATTAATATAGAACGGTACAATACAGTCTATTTTTTAAAAAAGAAGATTAACTACTACAAAAAAAAGGATCACCGTAATTGAAATTTTTGATCACAGAAGATTAGCAAAAGAAAAAAAAAATATGTAGGAGTAAAGAAAGAAAACATGGATTTGATTTCTTTTCCAATTTAGTGGGCGAATACCTTAGACTTTTTTTTTCACCTATCACCTCACGATGTTCAAAAAAAAAAAACTACACAAAAGGGGTCAAGTACAGAACCTTTTTATTTTTAAAACTGACATTTCATTTATTTGAAGAGTAAACATTTTTCGAGAAACAGCATCAGTTTTTTTTTTTTTTATTAAGTCAGCATTAAGAAGTGCATCACGATTTTATTTCGTTTTCCTGCGCATACTTACTTGATACAATTGCTAAAACTAGTTTTACAATGACGCACGTAGAATATTGCATGACTATTGTGTCCCTCTGTGTCACCATCGCCATTTGGATGACACTCAGTACACAGAAGGCACCAAGGAATGTGACTCCTATCGCAGCTAAAACCCCGGCAATGTAAACAGCCGCTGAAAAGATAATTAAAAAAATGTCAAACGAAATTTTTTATTGGAGTGATAAAGGGCGAAGGGGATGATGGGAATAATTAGATTTGTGATGTCGGGAATGCTCACCAGAAGCTTATTAAACGGCCATTTTTCTGGCGTTATTGCAGAAAATGAGTATTAAAAATCAATACAAAATGAGTTTTTATGTTTCAAAAAAGGGGGTCTAATTAAAAGGTTCATATGTTTAACTTAACAGTGTGTTTTCCAATGTTTTGCTTTCGAGACCTCTTTATCTGAATATTCTTAAATCTAATTTTGTTGCAGGAAACAAAACATGTTGCAGGAACATGTTTTAGCATAAAATTTTGTCCTAAGATAACAAAATTAGAATTGCTCAACGTTTTGCAAGAAACATGTTGCACAACATTGAAAAATGGAAAATAAAAATTTGTAAGTGTTGAACAACATGTTGCCAACGCGTTTCTAGGCTGTAACATGTTTAACAACATGATAACAACATGTTTCTAACGCTGCAACATGTTACAACGCTGCAACATGTTGAGCAACATAGTAACAACTTGTTGAGCAACATGGTAACAACATGTTGAGCAACATGGTAACAACTATGTTTCTAACGTTGCAACATGTTAAGTAACATGTTGTAAATATTGCTCAACTTATTGCAGCGTTAAGAGCTTTTGCGAACTTGTCACTCAATATGTTGCAGCGTAAAAACATTTTTCACAACACTGGAAAATGAAAAATAAAAATTTGTAAATGTTGGTCAACTTTTTGTCAACGTATTTGCATTCTGCAACATGTTTTTAAAGCTGCAACTTTGTTGGGTAACATGTTACCGTAGAATGTTACTGCAACGTGTTTTAGCGTGAAATTTCGACCTTAAGCATGGTAAAGTAATCAAAAATAAAAGTAAGTAAAAGGCCGCAATTTCAAGATAAAAAATGTTGGCAACATCTTTGTTTTTCCAATGTTGCGCAACATGTTGAGCAACATGTTTCCAACGCTCTAACATGTTCGAAACATGTTTCTAACGCTCCAAAATGTTGAGCAACATGTTTCTAACGCTGCGGCATGTTGAGCAACATGTGTCTAACGCTGCAACATGTTCAGCAACTAGCTTCTAACGCTGCAACATACTGGAAACGTGTTTTTAACGCTGCAAAATGTTGAGAAACATGTTTCTAACGCTCAAACATGTTGAGCAACATGTTTCTAACGCTGCGGCATATTGGAAACGTGTTTTTAACGCTGCAACATGTTGGAAACGTGTTTCTAACGCTCCAACATGTTGGAAACGTGTTTCTAACGCTGCAACACGTTGAGCAACATGTTTCTAACGCGGCAAGACGTTGAGCAACATGTTTCTAACGCTGCAAAATGTGAAGCAACATGTTTCTAACGCTGCAACATATTGAGGAACATGTTTCTAACGCTGCAAAATGTTAAGCAACATGTTTCTAACGCTGCAACATGTTGAGCAACATGTTTCTAACGCTGCAACATGTTGAGCAACATGTTTCTAACGCTGCAACATGTTGAGCAACATGTTTCTAACGCTGCAACATGTTGAGCAACACGTTACTGCAACATTTTTCATGCTTCAGGCAATGAAACATGTTGCCTGAATATAAAAAACTTTTTAATTGAAATTTTGTCTTTTAAAAAATTAATGTCCATTCCCAAATTGGTTCGATTATGAAAAGATTTATTACGACCGAAGACAAAACAGTCGTGTAATAAAAAAGGTCACTAAAATCTCATTTTCGATATCGTTCAATTATTAAAAAATTGATATCCGTAAACGTTTTACCTATAGGCTGAAACGACGTCGCTTCCGGGCCACATTTCTCCCGGTTGTATAAAAGTTTCTTGCAGACCTGCCATGGTCCGAAGTAACCTGTTTCACTTATAACTCGACCTGTAAACAAAAGAAACGAAAAAAAATTAGTTTAAATATTTCGCGCCAACGGTTCTTTTTTTCCCTTTCTTACTCCACGTTAAGAAATTTTTTCTCGCACTGATTACAATAACCAGGACGTAAATCATGATAATAAAAAAAAAAAGAAAAAAATTACAAAAAGTTAGTAAACAAAAACCGTGATGATAATAATATTAAAACTAATACTCAGGTATTACGGTCGATGAACCCGATTCTGGCAACCATCCACGAATATTATTTTAAACCGGCTGTCATGAATTTTTTTTATGGAACTTGATTATACCAAAATAATGGTCTTTGTCTTCGAATTTTTTCTTTTTTTTTAAAAAAAAGGAGATAGGGAAAAAAACCGTGTTCACGAAAATAACAGTTTTTCTGCTAGGGGAAAAAAAAAGCGAGTGGGAAAATCTTAAAAGGGTTGCAATTGCAAAAAACAACAACAATCGATATACATATATTTTGTATTCTATATAAACAGACATTATTACGTCTGACCACGGCTCTCAAAACGGTTTTGTGTCAAGTTCCTTTTTTTCCCGATGCGAAAATATTTTTCTAATCTAACTTTGTCCCTTTGCTTTTTTTTTTCTATTCCCGAAAACCAAATAAATTTACGAAAACAGCAAAAAAAAAAAAATCCTTCGTGTCTGGTTTTTCCAAATAGATTTTCCTATTTCGATTTTATTTGGGAGAAGTAACTTTTTCCTTACAACCCACAATGAAGAAGGCAGGATGTATCGTGACAGAATATAAAAGCCCGAGGCCATTTTTCTCACAGATTCCTTCTCCCGATACATTTTCCCCACATCAAAGTCTCAAAAGGGAAATAAACACTTTTGGAGAAAGCAATATTTTCCGCCACGTGAAGTGTGTGGAATCTGTTTTACGTTACACCTTTTGCTCAATAACCTGTCGCCAAGGGTGAAACTTGAGGAATAAAACCTGATTATTGCAGCTTTAGACATTGGTGGATCTGGGGGTGGGAAGATGGTGAGAGAAATGAAATCTTAATTGGTACAGTTTAAATGGACTCCTTTCGAAAGGATGATCCAAGCGATTCGTTTAACTCCTTGCGGGCCGATGTATCCATACGGATACATTATGGGTTTTCTGTAAAATTAATGATTAATCGACAATGAATCGACTTGGACTTACACATAAGCGACCGAAAAAAGTCGAATTATAAATTTTTCGCGAAAATGTAAATCCTATGTTTAGCTTATGGGAATATTATCACTTAATTATAATATTAATAAATGGCATTAAAATTATATTTTTGATATTAATGTAAATAACTAAATTACAAACTATTGTGATATGGCCAAAATTAAAATTATGAGCTGCCATGTTTATCATATGAGGAACTCTTCCTCCCATACTTAGCTTATGGAGCTAAGGTAAAATCAAACTTTCAGAAGCGAAATAGGGCAAAAAAATTTCACAAGCTACAAATTTTGATACCATTATCTGTACGTCAGAGCCAAAAGGTTCAATATGCAAATTAAAGATGTCCGCTAAACGTTGTTTACCAATAACAAACGGCCATCTTTAATTTGCATATTGAACCTTTTGGCTCTGACGTACAGATATAGATTCTGAGACTTTTTAATCTTGATTTTACTGCACTTTATACTTCTAATATTAGTTTTTAGCAATTTTCGTAAGATTTCATTTAAAAATTTTTTTCCATAAGCTAAGCATAGGCGCCCAATTTTTTTTTTTTTTTTAGCTTTACTAACTAACTGGCTCTATGGATCATACTGCATCAAAATATTGCCGAAAAAGACCAAACAGCATCTACGCCCTATAGGGCGTATTTTTTTTTTTTTTTTTTTTTTGAAGCATTATAATGCTTCAAAAAAAAATATTTAGGATAAGAGGATTTTGACAGCAAAAGGTTAAAGCCCAAACTCTGGCGGAAATTTTAATAGGAAAAATAAGTCAGGGAAAAAACTTCCTTGATCAAACGTTGATCCAGTTTTGATAAAATTTTCAACTTTTAACTTGAATAATTTTCAATTTTTTTTGAACTTGAATTTTTTAATTTATTGTGACTAGTCTAAAGAAACTCTGTTTTAAAGGCAATATATTCATTAATTCATTCATTCGTTCATTCATTCAATACTGTCTAATATTGACGGCAGCTAATCCAATCTCGCTAGGCGTTACATTTTAGTCAGATTTACCAACACTGATCCAAACTTGATCCAATGCAACATTTCCATCAGGTAATGTAAAGCTTTTATTTCCCGATTTTAAATAATTGCATACCTCTATTTTTGAAGGGGCTACAATTTCATAAAAAATTCATAAAAATTATTGCAGTCGAAAAAACTTAGAAAATATTAAACAGGCTTGACGGTGGGAAAGGGTTAATGATTTTTCAATGAAAGTCTTTTAAGTTTTTGTTGGAATTCCTGGTTTCTTTAGGGACGATTTAAGTGTTGCATAAGCTCGATTTAGACAACTTTTGATCCCCTCCTCCTTATTAATGAGATTTTTTTTTTTTTTTTGCAACACCCTATAGTTTGAAAATTGACGGTCTTATTTTTGAAGAAAAATATTCAAAGTCTACTCACGAAAAAGAATTTTTGGTGAATATTTGAAATTTCTGCATCAATTAATTTTTCTCAAAAATTTAATCTATTCTTTTTAGTCTAAAATTAAATCATTTATTTTAGTCTAAATTAGATGAAATTTCCGAAATTTTTATTCCGAAATTTCCGGGAATTCATCGTTAATTCCATTTTTAAGAAAAAGTAGTTGATATAGAAATCTGAAATTTTCGTTGAAGATGCATAGCAGGTCATGGAAAGGGACTTACTAAAATTTTGATGTTTTACTTGTAAAAGAAGTCACAAACGATTTTCAAAGTATAGGCTATTAAAAAAAATTGACTATAGTCTAGCCTTAATAATTGAATTAGCTTAATTTTAGCTTAATTGAATTTAGCTTAATTTTAGGTTAATGGAATTTAGCTTATTTTTAGGTTAATCAAAATTAGCTTAATTTTAGCTTAATTGAATTTAGCTTAATTTTAGGTTAATCGAATTTAGCTTATTTTTAGGTTAATCAAAATTAGCTTAATTTTAGCTTAATTGAATTTAGCTTTATTTCAGCTTATTTGAATTTTAGCTTAATTAGATTTAGCTTAATTTTAGCTTAATCGAATTTAGCTTAATTTTAGCTTAATTGAATTTAGCTTTATTTCAGCTTAATTGAGCTTTAATTTTAGCGTAACTTAATTTTAATTAAATGTAGAGATGTTGAAGGTATTGCAATGGGCCCTAGAAAGAATTGTCCATCCTCTGCACGACAAAGCAACTATTTTTGAAAAAAAAAAAAAAAAAAATTGTGAGGTAATAGAAGACGCCCATTTTTCACCGCCAGTTCAATACCTTCCATTGATTCTCTGATATCGAAATAATAAACAAAAAGGACAAATCAAAGCTCAGCCCGAAGCATAATAGGGAGAACTATACGTTTCCAGCTCTACAGGTCAACCTTTTTTTTTTTTTTTTTTTTTTTTGGTAAAAAACATTGACCTCTTGAAAATTTTAATTCCTCCCACTCCCCTAAAAAAATACTCTTTCTTTCCCGAAAAATAAAAGTGAAATTCTGCCATTTTTATGCAGCAAATTCCCTAGTCACACGTATAAATTTTTGAATAAAACTCAATATGAAAACAATTTTTCAGTTCGAAACTCATGAAAACCGAAATAAAAAAAAAAAATCTGTGTGGAAAAAAAAAATTCACGCCAGAAATATTCTATTCACATTATAAAAAGTTATTTCAAGGGATATTTCCATTTTTACAGCATGTGATTTTTGTTTTCTATTTTTTTTTTTAAACTTGTATGAGTTCATTCTGGAAAGTTAACCCAAAGTTTTTTAATCATTTTTTTTTCTCTTTGGAAAAAAAAAAAAAAAAAAAAAAATCAAACTGGCGAAAAAAAAAGGGGGATCGCGTTTCTTAAACTTCCAGTTAATAATAAACACGTCAAAAATTTTCATATTTAGGTCGAATCCTCATAATTACGAACTTGTAAAAGCTCCGGATTTAGAATTAATTAAAAGGGAATAGCAAGGAGGGGAAGAGAGGGAGGAGGAGGAGACCTTTTAAGTTAAGAAAATCTACTTGCCCCGATGATGATGATGATGATGATGATGATGCTTTTTACTCTGGAAGAAGGGATAGAGAGAGAGAAAAAAGTATTGAATTACATGTGGGCAAAAACCTTTTCTTCTTCATCTACTTTTTCTTATTCTCGGAAAACTTTTAACGAATTTATCATAAACTGAATCCTTTTTCTAAGAGAAAGGTTATAATTACGAAGAGTTTTCTTTTCCCACTTTCAAAAATTTTATTTATTCGAATTTTTTTTTTTTTTCTTTTGCCAAAAAGAAAATCCGACCCCTCGACTTTAACTTCCTCCGTTTTGAATTATTCACTAAAAGATTATTAATTATCAAGATAACGACTTGCAACCAACACGGAATAACCCTTCTTTTATAACGATGAGAGGTCAAGCCCGATTTATTTTCCCAAAGAAAAAAAAAAGTTTTATAGCACTAAAATGAATTAGAACAGTTTATTCAGGGAGAAATTTCATAGTCACAAAAGAAGGGGAGGTTTAGACAAATGATAACGCCTATTATGTAGTTGAAGTTGTATAATCTCCCTCTTGAGTTGTGCGAAAAGTTTTCGCTGGCTCCTCCAGAGACCTCTTGTCATGAGCGGATTTTATCACATTTTTCCCGCCCTGGCTCCCGTTTCCCGAAGTTTCCCTTTTCTTACTCTCACTTAACTTTATTACTTATTCTCTGCTTTGTTTCCGTTTGTGTGGTCACGTCGTTTCCATGAAGAGCTCCTTGTCTTTTTCAAATTAAAAGATGGAAAAGAGGAAATTTGTCAAAAATTTTCCAATGCGAGAAAAAAAAAGGAAATTAGGAAAGTTCTTTTTGGTAAAAGACGTTTTCGGGAAAAAAAGAAGAAAAAAGACGGTTTTATTTTCACTCGAATTGTTAATAAACGTAATGGGGGATTGACCTTTACCCTTTTCGTTTGAGTTCTTCCCGAAATTTATTGCGGTTACCTTTTCCGTTAATATTTCCCAAAATTTACATATTAATGTAGGTATTTGTTTGCCTTGGACAATTCTTAAATTTTTTAAAAGCATTTTGCAAAAATTTTACCATTATTTTGGGTTTTAAAAAAATTCGGTCATTTGAAAATCTGACCTCAGAACCAAAATATTAAATTTCAAAGCAATTTTTGATCTCGTCCACCTCTTCTTCTTCGATCTTTTATAGTAACCGAAAGAAGATTCCCTGAATTTTTTTCAGATTTTTTGGACGTCGTTTAGCCGGGTCCCAGGGAGCCTAAAAATTTCGAAATTCCAGAAAAGATCTAAAAATCAAAAATTTTATTTTTATCTAAAAATACAAATGCAATTATTTTTATGTGAAAATTAAATGCAATTATTTTTATTTGACAATTAAATGCTAAATTTTTATTTAAAAATGCAAATGCAATTATTTTTATGTGAAAATGCAAATGCAATTATTTTTATGTGAAAATGCAAATACAATTGTTTTTATGTGAAAATGCAAATGCAATTATTTTTATGTGAAAATGCAAATGCAATTATTTTTATGTGAAAATGCAAATGCAATTATTTTTATGTGAAAATGCAAATGCAATTTTTTTATGTGAAAATGCAAATGCAATTATTCTTATGTTAAAATGCAAATGCAATTATTTTTATTTGAAAATTAAATGCTAAATTTTTATTTAAAAATGCAAATGAAATTATTTTTATGTAAAAATGCAAATGCAATTGTTTTTATGTGAAAATGCAAATGCAATTATTTTTATGTGAAAATACAAATAAAATTTTATTTTTATATAAATAAATGATAAGTTGTTTTTTTATTTGGATTCTTACGCAGGTTAAAGGGCAGTCTCCACTTGATAACGTTCACCGCATTCGCGTTATCCGCCTTCTCGATGAACGTAATCGCACCGGAAGTTTTGTGGATCTTTTACCACGATTTTTTTGATCATCTTCTGCTTTTTTCTATTTACAAACATTAAAAATGGCGGTTTTGAAAGATGTTTTTACGGATTTAAAAAGAAAAATTTTAATTCGGGCATGGGGAAGACAATAAATCTGTTCCAAAACAAATTCTGGGTAAGCCAATTTTGTATACTTAATGAAATATACGGTACTCTTTTTATGCCACAAACGTTTACGGGAGCAAAACCTGCAAAGTACTTCCGGTGCGATTACGTTAACCGTGATGACGGACAACGCAAATGCCGTGAACGTCATCAAGTGGAGACTGCCCTTAAGATAATGAGGTGAGAATTTATTTATAACAAACAATTACTGTGCTAGAAAAAAAAAATATATATATAAAGAATTTTGCAAAAGAAAAAAAAATTGTCGTTGTTGCATATTTTTGCTAATTTTTTTCTACTTATTTTGGCCTCTATCATCAAAGCCGTATGAGATATATAAATTTTATTTATATTTTCGTTATATACGTATAAAAATCTGAATATGAAACAACCATTATTACATAAAAATAAAGTTTTTGACTTTTCGGCGTTTACGGGAATTTCGAAATTTTTAGGTCCCAGGGGACACGGCTAAACAACGTCCAAAAAAAACCTGAAAAATATCAGGGAATTTTTTTCTCGGTTACTCTAAAAGAATTCCGGGTGTTTTCACCGAAATTCAAAAAATTCGTAAAATAAGGATCACTTTAATCGACATCATGTTCAAAAATAGACTCTATTCGTGTTGCAATGCCGATCCTAATTCCGGTGTCGGTGCCGATGCCGGTTCCGAAAGGTGGAAAAAATTTCAGATTCCGATTTCGATTCCAACTAACAAATATTTTAGCGATGCCGATTCCGTTCCTGATTCCGATTTCAACCAAAATTGATAACTGCAATAACGGTATTTTCGAGCTCTTAAAGTCAATCTAAATGGAAAATATTTTTTTTGGATGCCGATGCCGATTCCGAACTGCTTTCAGACGAGATTCCGATTCCGATTCTTATTTCTTCAAAAAAAAAAAAACACGAATTTCGATTTCGATTCCGTTTCCGAATAAAAATTAATCGGAATTGCAGCCCTGTTTTCAAGTCGCTTTTACTGGCTTTTTATTTTGTTTATAAAATAGGATTTTTATGACTTACTTGTCAGGTTTGATAAACCCAGCAAAGACCTAATGACGTAAATTTAGAGGTTGTGTAATCATAAAAATTAGCAGGTCCTTAAAAAGTTTGACGCTGTTATATGATTGCATACTTCTATTTTTGAAGGCGCTCGAGTTTCTATGAAAATTAATGTTGTCAGAATAGATATCAATTTCACGTCGATCGGCAAGGACAAAATTGGTCACAAGTGAAAACATTTTTTTGAATTAATTTTATTACAAGGGTTGGAAGCAGTTTTTAAATTGCTAATCTCAAAATCCAAATAATACGACAAACTCGATCTTATTATTTGCCTTGGAATAAAATGATACCATTAAAAAAATAATCAAAACACGCTTTCGATTGGAAAAGGTTAATAAAAAGCGGTTAATTCAATTGTAACAAATGATTTGATAAGTCAAATAGCATTTCAATTTTTTTTATTCCGCCAAATAATAAAAAGTGCAGTTATTTTATTTTCATCGATTTCGTTTCATGTATTTAAACCGGGATCCCGTTAAATTTGTTTAGAGTTATAATTATCCATGCTTTGTTATATTTAAGCCAAAAAAAAAATCATTCACCCAATCAATCGTCCCTTTCTCCGCATAATCGATATTAATCTCCTAATGAGGAAAGCGATATCGTTATCCAATCAAATAATCGAATGAATGATTTTCCTTTTTATCGACAAGTCCCGTCGTTGATGGGTTGCCATTTTCAGGTCCTTTCATGTTGAAGGATTCATCGAAAGGTTTTTGTGTGTTAATTTTAAACCAGGTTGAAATGTGACGCCTGTCACATACTGGCGTCTTATTGTTATCACTTGTTTGGGTTTTCGGAATGAATCATTCCTAAAATAATCTTTTATTAGTATTTTTTTTTTTTTAATACGTTACGAATTTGCATTCGAATTTAAATTAAATCGTAAACGCAATTCGGTTTATTAATGGCCCGTTAAATCGTCCCATTGAAAAAATTTTTTTAAAGCTTTTCATTAAATCCATATTGTGTCATGACATTTTTGGTTTGATATGATTGTAAATGCCTCTTTTTTTTTTTTTTTTTTTTTTTTTTTAATTGACTGATCCTTATAGGAAATCATTGAGTGTACATCCGGTACACTTCTTTCTTTCGTTCCTTCTTTTTTTTTTTTTTTTTTTTTTTTTTTTTTTTTTTTCTCTTCATGCAACGTTGATTTCACTGGAAAAAAAAATATTTGTGGGCTTGTATACGGTCTAGAGAACGTCTTGTGCTTCGTCTCGTCTTGGTCTATTAAACAGATATCGGTCATCTGTATATTAGTAGGGTAAAAATTTTAAAAAATATTTTCTTCGTGGAAAAGTATACGGGATTTGAATTGCGAAATATTAACGATGTTTGTTCACTTTTTAATATCCTCGTTTTCCTTATTGCATATATCTTTTTTTTTTTTTTTTTTTTAAACGATGCGGCAATAAAAGTCTTTATTAAACAATAAAGCACTTAACGGTGCTAACATATGGCAACAAAAACCGTTTGGAATTTTTTTTTTTCCAACTTTCTGTTATGTTGTGGGAGTTGTTTTTACGAAAGGTTTTCAATAATGTTTTTTTTTCTTGTTCTTTCACCCCGTTCGTTAAATAGAAAAATATTTCTACAAGATGCGGAGGAGTTGACGTAGTTAGCTATTTTTTTCACTGATATGACTCTTTAAAGCTCAATCGTCACGAACAGGTCGTAAAAAATGCTGACATAATCCTTACAACTTTTCGATTTGATGGTTTCCTTTGGAAAGAGAATCGGACAAGAAGTGACAGGTTCCCCGAAGTTCATATGAAGCATTAAAACTTTAGGAAGCGAAAAAAAGGTTTTCTTTTTTTCTTTAGTCATGTTTGAATTGATTTTTGAATACCGTCTAGTATCATAAGCGGTGGGGGGAAAAGGGGGTGAAAAATTTGAAGAAAAATGGTGAGTGCGAAAAATCTGAGAAAACATGATTCTAGGCCAGTTTTTTGCGTACTTCCAGAATATAAAATCAGAATTTTAGTTTAAGCTAAGCGAGGTCCAATTTAGGCTATTTTCATGTTTTGGCCTATTACCAGCCCATTTAGGCCACATGTAAAAAATCTGAAAATATATGGTTTTGAGTCAATTTTTTGTGTACTTTAAGCCGGTGAAATCCAAAATTTAGTGCGAGTTTAAGAAGTTAGCTAAAATCGAAAGTCGTTTTTAACCCCAAAAATTTTAGGCTTGTGAAACATGTTTTTAGGCCATTTTTTCGAGTTCTTTTCAGAAATGAAGCCAAAGTTTGTCTACGGACCTCCTTGACGGTGGAAAAATTTTTTTTTGGCTTAAAATTGAATTTTTAGGCTTTGGCCAATTTTTTTAAAATTAGCCGAATTCACCATAAAATAGGCCATAAAAAGGCCTATTTTTCTGCGTTTAGTTTTTTAAAATCGGAGAACGAAGTTTCCGAATTCTCCGGCAAGAAAATAAAAACGGAATTTTTACTACCCGGTCGACGGGTACGACCCTGAAATTTTGGCTCAAGTACCCTCTAATATGGTCCTATTTATAGGCCAAGTTTGAAAAAAAATCCCTCTCGGGGGCAGAAATCATATGGTAACCCAATAGTAGTCTTTATCATAAAATATTAATTTTAGCTAAGAAAAAATTAATTTTTTAAAGCATTTTTTAATTATAACTACAAAATTACAAAAATATAGGAAAAAATCAAAAAATAGAACTTTTATAGGACATATAGGGAGTGTTGAAGTATTACTTAAGACCGAAAGGGGGGAGGGGGAACCGAAATTCTTACGATTTTTTACTTGGGGAAAGGAGGGCAGTTTGGCAAATCTTACGTAAAAATTCCCATTATAACTTAATTGTTCAGAATTTTTCTTTAATTTCAAAAAATTTTAAGTTGTTTTAATTTTTTTTTCGAATGTTAAAAATAGAAAAAAAGTAGCTACGATTTTTTTCGAAAAATTGTAAGAAATAAAAATTTATTTTTTGATGAGATTTTGTGCCAATTGTAGCCATCTTCAGGGATATGAGTAAGAATTATAAATCTACATTTAAGAAAAATATTACTCCAATTTAGGGCAGTCTCCACTTGATGACGTTCACGGCATTCGCGTTGTCCGTCATCGCGGTTAACGTAATCGCACCGGAAGTACTTTGCAGGTTTTGCTCCCGTAAACGTTTGTGGCATAAAAAGAGTACCGTATATTTCATTAAGTATACAAAATTGGCTTACCCAGAATTTGTTTTGGAACAGATTTATTGTCTTCCCCATGCCCAAATTAAAATTTTTCTTTTTAAATCCGTAAAAACATCTTTCAAAACCGCCATTTTTTATGTTTGTAAATAGAAAAAAGCAGAAGATGATCAAAAAAATCGTGGTAAAAGATCCATAAAACTTCCGGTGCGATTACGTTCATCGAGAAGGCGGATAACGCGAATGCGGTGAACGTTATCAAGTGGAGACTGCCCTTTTAAAATTGGCGTTGAAAAAAAGGGGGGGGGAGTCTGCGAAAATCTTACTTAATATAATAAAGGAGTTCAAAGAAATCTTACTAATTCTTACGAAGGGGAGGGGGCGGGGGGTCCAAAAACCCAAAAAAAATTTTTACGTAATACTTGAATACTCCCACAGGGCAACTATGATGCCTGCTTTTGTCAACTAAAAACAGTTTTTTCGAAGCTCGTATTAATAAATAAAAAAAAAAATTATTTTCCAGTTTGTACCTGGTCATTTTTTTTTATTTTTTGCGCTCCTGTTAATCAGAATAACATTTTGGTGCCTCCTATTGTTCGGAAAATATTTTATGGCATGTCTGTCCAAACACTACATGTCATATTAGGCGAAAATAACGCATTTTGTATTTCGACACCCGTATGCAGTTTTTTAATGCCACTGCATCGGCGGAAACATGCAGTGAGCATGATCGCTTCGCTCCTGACCTGTGATATAAATTTTTATTACAAGTCAAATGCCTAGTTAACCTAATGCAAAATAACAAAGTGACGGTTATAAGTGCAAATAAAAAGTGTTTGAGATAAACGTTAGTCTTTCACTCTCTATCTTCCTAAGAGGAAAAAAGTTCTTTCGCATCCTAAATTTGTTGACGAAAATCGTACTTTCGGTGCATCATCAACGGAAAACTTATTTTCATTAGTTAAAGTTTTAAATTGTAATAATATGCAATATAATTTTTTTTTTTTTTTTTTTTTTGTAGAAAGTTCAATATGAAAATTAAAGACGGCCGATTGTTACCGGTAAACAATTTTGAGCGGCTATTTTGAATTTTCACAGTGAGCTTTCAGGCTCTGATGCACAGATATAGTAAATAATAATAAGAAGCTTTATGGTAATTCAATACTCCTGGACTATTTAGGTTATGCAAATAATGTAAGATTCATCTGTCACAATTTACATGGTAGAGAGAGAGAGAGAGAGAGAGAGAGGGGGAGGATTAAGTTCAAAAATCTAAATGGTTTTTTAGTTTTATGCGTAGGAACAAATAATTTAAATTCAGTGTGGACAGTTGAATTTTAGTGAGACTTGTTGAAGTTTTTCGACCAAAAAAAAACAAAGTATTTTATTATAAAGTGACACATAAGACTAGCTGAAGGCTCTACATACGAAGTCGATCTTTACCACCTGAAAGCTTAGCTCAAAATCTTTGCAAAAATTTTTATTAGATTTTTATCTTAACAATTCAAAATAAAGATTCAGAATTAAGAGCTGCATTTAAATTCGGTTATTTAGCCATTGGAAATTGTCCTCATAAGTAACAGACTGAGCTAATCTTCCAAATAATTTTTTTTTTTTTTTTTTTTTCGAGTCGGGATGACGAGGTCATTTGCAACTATTCGTGAGTTACTCGCTCAAAACAAAAACAAAACGAAGAATACCAGGACCCTCACAATTAATTTTTACCATTTAATTACACCAATCAACAAAAAAAAAATTGTTATAGACACGAAAAATAAGTGTGTTAAGTGTCATTCTGGTCGTTAATCACGAACCCATTTCCCGTTCCCTGTCCTGTTTTAGGACCATCATTTTGCAAAATAAAATTCATGTTGCATTTCCTTTTCCGAACTCACGCGGTTATTTTTTTCCCTGTACAATGAAAAAAAAAAAAAAAAAAAAGGAAGAGCGACCTACGGTAATGCAAAACAGCATGTAAAAAGAGGAAAAGAGGGAATCTCCAGGGAAGGCGCTTCCAGTATATTTTGTCCTTCATCTTTTCTAACTTTGACTTAATTCACTTTCATCTATTTGATTTTCTACAAATTTTATTTTATATACTTTTTTTTTTTTTTTTTTTTGTGCATTTAAAATGAGAAAGGTCGGAGTTTACTTACCTCCTGGATCTTCAAAATAACCCCAGAGAGGAAGCCCCACAGCAGTAGCGCCAACAGCAAAACAAACGAATCCTAAACAGGCGACGCAAGTTGAGTACAGCGCTTTAGAATTAGGATTTGCCATTGTTGAATCCACATGGTGGAGCGCCAGCACACTTTTTTTTGGGAGGAAGATTTACTTTCAAACACTTAATTTTCTTTTCTGATTCACTATAAAAAAATAAAACAATTATAAAGAACAGTGAAACTTTTTCAACCTGATCAAATAATTCCAATTAGACAGAAGTTTTTTTTTTTTTTTTTTTTTTCTCAAGAATTTCGCTTGTTATTTTTTTCCCCCTTTTAAATCTTTTATTTTACCTAACGTAATTTTTTTTTTTTTTTTTACATAATTGTATTCAAATGAGTTCAAATGCCTCACGCATCCGATCGGGTGATTTATATTCGAAAAAAAAAATTGAAAGGAACTAAAACGATATATAAAAGAAAATGAGGATCCGTATATAACCGATATACAGAGTGGCACAAGTTTCAATTTTTTTTCCTCCTCCGTTAATGTTTTACCACCCACAAAATTTCAAACGAACAGCAATTTCGAAACAATTTATAAAACTTACGAGGTATTATTTGTCAGGTCTGAATAATTCACAGCTTTTTTTGTTTTCGCATTTTGTTCAAACTTTTTATTATTATATCTTTTCAATTTATTTTTTTTTTTTTTTTCGATTTAGGCACTTAATTTTTAATGCATTCACTATAATGGACGGATTCCGTTGTCGAATTGTTATCACAAATTTCACATATTTTTCACATTAAGTAGATGAGTTTGCTGTGCTTTGTTTCAATTCCTCTTTTTCATCTGAAACAGAAAAGAAATAGTGAAAATTAGTAAAAGGAAAAAATTTTGATCGAGATTTTAGTTAATTAAGGTACTGTAGAGGTGTCGGTTCGCTGGCCAAATTATTAAATTAGCCTATATGAGTTAGTAACGTTAAAAAATTTGGAGAGCGCGTTTTGAAGCTCGTCTTTTGAGAAGCAAACTGACACCTTAAAACTTTTGAATATCTTTAAATTATTTTCAACTAGATAATTGCACATAAGGACGATAGAGGAATAATGTGGCCTTTACTTTTTTATAAGTACGGCGGCATAAAAATTGTATGAGCTCCTATATTGCGACCGCCATATTGAATTTTTGAAATCTGACTTCAGAATAGAAATCAACGACCCCCAAAACCCCCGTGCCCAAATTTCGTGACAATCTAACGATTTTTAAAAATTCACCCCCCTTTAATACTGCCCCCCACTTTTCCAGGGAGGAACGATCGGAAAAAATTTTATGGCCTTGGGATCTGGTTTTGGGTCGTAAGCTTTATCATTTCCACCCATGGTTAAATTTTTCCGATTTCTCTGCAAAGCGGAGCGAAAATTCCCAAAAAAGTCCATTTTTTTTCGTATATTAAATAATTTTTTTTTCTAAGGGGGGACCTGAGGAGCGGTTAGGGAGTGGTGTAAAAAAGTGTCCGGGTAGATATTTCAAGGGACACCACTAGTTTGGACTTCAGTCAAAAGAGTCAGAAACGCCGAGCAATCAAAAGAAATATAACTATTAATTTGGAAGAAAAGGGAGTAAGAGTTTTGACGTAGTACTGGGAAATCTGTCTGTCCAGGTGTCCGGTGTCGCAAACTACTGTTTGCACCAAAAATTTAATTAAAATTTTAACTAATTTTTAAATTTTTTAAGACTTTTAAGAATTATTTTTTAATTTTCTAAAAAAATTACTAAAAAAATTTACAAGGAATTTCATTGCTTGAAATGTTTTAAGTAAAATTTACGAGAAATTTAAAGTTTAAATTTTATTTTAAAATTAGACGACATGAACGAAGGCAAGGAATTAGAAAATTTCTTGTAAATTTTCAAGAAACTTAATTTTTACAAGAAACTTAAAAGTTGCTAAACCAAGGGCTTAAAAATTTCTTTAAATTTTATTTAACTTTTTTTTTTTTAATTTTTGCCGTTTTTTTAAATACCTTTTTTTTAAATATTGACTAATTTTTTTCAACTTTTGAACATTTTTATCAACAATTTTAAGTTTTTTTCGTGCCAGGAAATGAAATTATATTTTTATCAAAAAATTCAAATTTTTGACCAAAAACAAGCAAAAAAAATGCCTTAAAAGTTTTACATGGCTTCATTGTTTAAATTTAACAATATTAGGACAGTACCCCAAAGAGTTAGTCCTACGTAGGGATACGTCCCCATATCCCAGTATGATTTTTTGTTCTGTATTTGTTCCATATTTCTTTAAAAAACCGGTCCTATTTTTTTTTTTCAAAAAATGTCCTGTCAAGGAGGGGCTATGATGCCTGCTCATAGGTAGAAAATGAAATTTCCCGCCCTTGGGAATTTTTATAAATCGCCATTTTTAGCTTTCGTGATGAAAAATGTCTTACAAATCAGGTGCGTAGGTAGCTTGCACGTCTCGACTGGCTACGGCCTGAACGAACCGAGCGTCTCAGTCTCGACGTTCAAACGCTACCTCCACACCCGATGTGCTATGAAGACCAAAAAAAATAGATAAGTTAAAACGAAAAAATGTAAAATTAGCTTCTTTCGTACGTTATTTACTGAAAGTAGCATTCTTCTATAATAAAATTTGACTATTTAATAGCTTTCATAATGATTTTACACTTCCAAAAAAATATCGGTCACTGGTGCATTTAAAAAAAAATCTACGCATTTTAAAAAAAAAAAAAAAGATGACAAACGCTAGCATAAAAAATTCAAGCCGTACATCTCTTTTTTTTAAACAGGTAATAACGTCGCCTATATACCAAGGTCATGCTTTTAATACCTAATACACAATGTAATATATGAATCAACACACCTCTCCTGTTTATATTTACTTTTTTTTCCGCACTTACATAAGTGATGGCACTCCATTGTTGCTCTTTATTTTTTTTTCCCCCCCTCTCTTTTATTCTTTACATTTCTATTTGTTTACGAAGAAAAGTATGCCAAACATGCTTCTGTTTTGGAAAAGTTTGACGATTCATCACCGCGTATGTGTATATACTAATTGCGAAAACTTAATCTACCGTGATACGGAGACATAATGAAAAAGAATCCCAAGGAAATTGCTTCGAGGGAAAAATATTACTTCTGAAGAGACTTACTAGTGGTGGTGTACGATACAGTACACAGCACTGCGGAAATGTACAAATTATCCGTACAAGATGCAGTGACTGTCTTTTGAGAATCGGAATGCGATTCAGGTCTTGTTAAAAGACGTGACTGGTACGCGATCGCACATATACCGATTTCGTGCTTAGCTTAGCAAAATAAAAAAAAAAGAATGTTAAACGGTTATTTAAGTCGAATTTTTAACATTGAACTACATTTCCGAATCTGTTATCATTATCCTTTTTTTTTTTTTTTTTTTTTTTCTTCTTCTTCTATTATTGCATTAAAGCACCGGGTCAGAGCTCTTCACGGTGTGAAAAGAAAATTCGATTTGCAAAGAATTCGTGATATTAACCAAAAAGAGGGGGATTAGATTTTTGTGAGCTTGGTTTTCAGACATTGAAGACGTCGGCTCTTTTCTAATTTAAAAAAAAAAAAAAAGATAATGAAATACGGTGTAGTAAAAATAATTTTTTTTTCCTTAAGGATCAAAACGGGAAATCTAATTTAACGTCCCACGCTCTAAAAAGATGCAAGAAAATGTCGTTTTATTTTAAACTTTGGAAATATTTTTCAAATTCCGGAAATATTTATTTTGTTGTTTAAAAAAGGAGGAGAGGGGAAAAAAAAGAAGGGATGAAATTTGTATGTAAAAGTTTTCGACATTCTCGTAATTTCGAGATCAAATTTCCCGAACTTTTGAAGTTGAAATTGTTTTGTTTTTAATGAGAGACGCGGATTCGGCGATTACTTGATAACTTAGAAGTTAAAAAAGTTTGAGAAAATTCAAGAATGATTAAATCCTTATTTCTAAGGCCCACGGATGATTTGCCGAAGTTGAGCCTTGTGTTAGTTGGCCTAAACTTATTTCTCTCTGCGTCCCTATCATTTTAAGGTGTTATCCCAGATGGCAAAGTCTATCCAGTCCTGAGGACGTTTTCAGGACGTCATGAGGATATTTATTGGACATCCATTGGATTAGCCAATGTCCGCGCTGAACTAAAAAGCGTCCTTTGGACGTCCTATGGATATCCAGTGGATATGGGTAATGGACAATTCACTGGATGTCCAATGGATTGAAAATGCTATCCGGGATTTTTCCTTCTGCACTTTGACCTATTTCTGACTTTATTTATCCATTCCTTATATGTAAAGTTTTCGCGCAATCTTTCTTAATACGGGGCTATTAAGGTATTACGTCCGCCTAGTTTTGGCAATATATCACCCTCTTCCCTTTTGATAAAAAAAATCAGATTCTCTCTTACGGAGATTTAACATTCAAGTTTGATTTTAGCTATAAAGACTGCATCTTGACGGAAATTTGATTAGAAAAACAGAATCGGGGAAAGTCTGACTTGATCATCTTGGTACGCCTTCCTGTAAAATTCAATGTTTGGCACCTGCAAATTGCCCGTAGGTCTAATCGTGACAGGTGTTGCATATTCCCATCTATTTTTTGAAGGCTAATCCGAACTTGATCCAATTTCAGACTCCGGGCGGAAAACGGACTTTCCCGCCTTGCAGGCCTCGACTGGTGCAGTCCGAACGACTGCAATACGCTACCTCTATACCTGATATGTAATATAATATTTTCTCTCTACCTTAAAGTCAAAATAATTGTCATCAAGTTTTTGGTATACCCTATAAATCAACAACTACTTAAAATGAATTTACTTAGTTCAACGATTAATTGGCTTCTGTTTTTATTATTTTCCTGGATTTACCCAAAAAATAAGAATCAAAATGTTTTCCTTGTAAATGAGGATTTTTACGGCCATAAGTGCGCTAGGTGGCTGCCGGTCGCTATCCTGGTAAAATGGGGTCGGCTTCCATTAATCACTTCGAAGCCGGCCCTCCATTTTACCAAGATAGCAGCCGACAGCCCCCTAGCGGATTTCTTCTTCTTCTTTCAAATGCCGGCTCCGCGACGGAGATTGGCTATTATCTATCAGATTTTTACTTTTGAGACCGCCGCTCTAAAAAGACTCAAGGAACCAACACCAAACCAGTCCCTGAGATGCTTAAGCCATGAGGTGTTCCTTCGGCCTTCCTTCCTCTTACCCTCGAATTTTCCCTCCATCACAAGCTGAAGGAGTAGGTACTTTTCATTTGTGACCGAAATAATCGAGCTTCTGAAGCTTGATCTCGTAGAGCACTTCCAACTCATTTTCCATACGAGCCAAAACGTCAGTGTTTCTCACCCTGTTATTCCACGAAATTTTAAGCATTCGACGGTATATCCACATCTCAAAAGCCTCAAAATTCTTTTCCAACGCCCTAGTTAACGTCCATCCCTCGTGTCCATATAAGAGCACGATTTAGTTTGCCGTAAAATTCCTCATTTTCTCAAAATTTGGGCTAAGAAATGCTTTATATTTGCAAGATTAAAAACCTGGGATTTTGTCTTTTCTAATTGCGGCATTCGAGGGATTGAAATAGATCCGGGATGGAAGTCTTGAAGTTTCTACACACCTACCCCACGGAGGTAATGCAGGCATTCTACACTCTACAACAATTTGTGTATTTTTAACATACACGGTCCACATACTCTGTATTTCACTTCTTTAGTGTGACACAAAAATGTGTCAAAAACACACAGAATTTTATACTGTGTACTTGTACCTTCTTTGTAGGCCGCAATCAAGCCCTTGAGCTTCCCCCACGGAATTTTTTGCCCACGAATATTTTTCCTATTTTTCGTGGCATCAGAAGCCTCCACCCTGAATCCTTTGTATCCCTCTAGAATTTTCACACCTCGCTAAGTTTCCGAGTCTTACTGCAACCGAAATAAAATGATCACTTGTACCTTCACCTGTATCTTAATAAACAAATCAATAACCTTCTGTCAAATAACGAACAATACCCACACATTCCTCTTGCGAAATGGTGACATCATTTTTCGTAAACTACTGTACATTGGCCACGAGGTACGCAGATGCTTTCATAGCTATTAATAATGCCAATATAAGTAAGGAAATCTTATCGTATACATTTTATCGACTGAATATCTCTCGTAGAAGTCGGTGTATCGGAAGACAAGCCGTAACTCGCTAAAAACTCGCTCTCGACGCTACTAGAACTGGACGTAACTAGTTTTCGCTTCATTCTGCGATTCCTTTTAATAGTTGCATACGCCTCAAGGTATGATAATCATTTTAAACCGGGCACTGTGTTACTATGTACTTTTAAAATTTTACTATCAAAAACGATTTCTTCCTAAAACGTTTTACAATATCAAGGGGGCGAAAGAGAGAGAGAGACACAGAGTGGGGGAAAAGTCAACAAAAGAATCGAAAGCAAAACACAGGAAGCGTTAAAAATATTTTCACCGTGAATAATGTGATCAGATGTGCTTGACTGTCATTCATCGGCCCTTTTTTTTTTCGGGGTTGGGTTTGCTGTTAACGTTAACAGTCGGTAGCGACTTGGAAATAAAAATAATAAAAAAAAGAGCCGCCGCGCGGAATAAAAAAATATGATTTTAAATCCGATAAATCGTGGGAGGATTTAGAAAAAAAAAAAAAAAGAGCGAGACAGACGGAATATATATTCGGATGACCTAAAGGAGCGGCCGCGAGGTGAATGACACGAATCACTAAATGCCATGTTTACACAGAAGAGAGAGAAAACTACCAAATTGATGGATGCACAACAATTCGAAACTTGGGGTTTTTGTAGTAACGGAATTTTAGAAACTTGTTTGAATAACTTTGATAATGGCTTTCACTTTCGAAAAACAAGGGGTTCTTTGCCCTCCTTTTTTTTCGGCTTGTTGTTTATTAACCTAATTTAATCCAACTGGGCTTGGGTAATAAAGCTCTTAGTGTCTTTTCGATTTTAAACTGAAAAAAAATCGGGTCATCGGTTTTTATGCTTTAACCGCTATAACCTAAAAAAAATTGTAATTTTTCTCGATATTAAAATTTTTCAGACTTTTTACTTTTTGTAATTTGATTATAGTGGATGCTTCAGTCGCTGGAACGAATGGCTGTTTTGCCTAATTTTCGATTTACGGTGAGATAATCCAAATTTTAAGTATCTAATGAACTTCTTTGGTATGTACTAGAATTTTTCGTGCAGGTTTTAGTTTGTCTGAAATGTAGGCCTGTGCGTGGCCGGAAAATAATTTTAAAAACATTTTGCTGCCGAAAAACTTCGATTTCGTTTTCCGGGTAAACACCAATATATACTTGGAACAAGTTTTAACTTGTTTGGAACAATTTAAAACTTGTTCCAAAACAGGGTGTCTACTGAAAATCTTTTTTGAAGGTTTTCAAGGCTCATTTTTAGAAAAAATAAAGGTTTTTTAAGGACATGCTCTACTTTAGAAAGGTAGGACTAAAGTAAAAAGTAAGTCTTTTAAGCTAAGGTAAAAAATAAGGCTTTTTAAGTTTAAAAAAGAAATTCCAGAATGGGTCTGGTTTTAATAAGAAGAAAAAAGGGATGGAAAAAAAAATATTAATAGTTGAGAAAATTGACCTCCCGAAAAGCTGTATAAATTCTAAATTCAGGTGTACTATTCACTAAAAAATCCCAAGAAAAAGTGTGTTATAAAATTATAACACACCAAATAAGACATCTGAAGAGTAAGCGGGAATAAGGATCAGAGTCCATTGTTTTTATTTACACTTAGATCTTATGTTTAGCTTTTGTCAAAGCATTCGATACAAAACCATACAAAAACATGGACTCTGATCCTTTTTCCCGCTTACCCTTCATCTATTTATAGCGCGTTATAAAATTTTATAACAAAAATTATTTTCAGATTTTTTCTAAGTTTTCCATTTTCTTCTAGGTAAAGGTTCTAGTTCGTTTACATAACCGGCCGGCTAGCCGGGCGGTGTACACATTTTAACGATAAAAAAATATTTAAAAAATTTTTTTTTGAATCCAATATTTTATACATGAAAACGGGGTCTAACTGCACCGAAACCGTACCCAAAACGTTTCGTTATGTTCAGAGATAAATTCCCATGATATTAAATGCATGAACAACAGTTAATAGCTCTTATATTTGAAAATATTTAATTGTTTTCGCAAAAAAAAAAAAAAAAAAAAAAAAAAAAATGTTTATTTCCGAGAGACTAGTGCAGCGCTCTAGCGGTGAAAGCGCGAACTATTTCAAAAACAAAAAGAAGAATGGCGTCGTATTTTTTTATTTCGAAAACATTGAAAAAAATGATCAAATTTACGCACAATAAAGCCTTTTTCATACACTTTCAATAACGAATCTTTACCTTTTAAACATAACAAAACCTTTTGTCACGGTTTCGGTGCGATCCGATCTCATTTTAATGTGTAAAATACCGAATCGTAAAAAAAAAAAAATTAAACTTTTTTTAATGTTAAAAAATTTTCACCGGCCGGCTGACCGGCCGGTTATGTAAACGAACTAGAACCTTAATACTTCCCGAATTTTTCTATTTCTGTTTTTCTTTATTCTTGAGCCTTTGTCACATTAAAAATTCAAGAAATAAACCAAAAATTCGGAAAAATCTGGAAAATATTTTAAGTCAAAATAATTGGCAATTTTTAGAACCATATTGCCGCTTTTAAAAATCAGTTGAAAATTGGTGTAGTGGATAAAGGCGGCTGGTAAGTAGACCACAAGGCTCGAGTTGAATTCCAAAAAATTGTAATTTTTTCCCCCTTTTTTTCTCATGAAAATTTTTAAAAAAAAGAGCTTATAAAGCCCCCATATGCTAAATATAGTGCAATTTAAGCATAAAATTAATATATTGCTCAGTTAAAATTTTTAATTATAAAAATTTATAAATATAGTTATAAAATTTTATAATCGGCCTATACTAAACGTTATAGAGTTGTAAAATTTTATAACGCACTTTTTCTTGGGAGGAATATTCACTGAAAATAATGTTTGAAATTCAAAATTTTTCAAGTTTTTCGAGGTTTTCATGGTTCATCTTCATATTCTAGGCTAATTCAAGGTTTCAAAGGTTTTCATGGTCGGTAGACACCCTGCAAAAATTCAAGAACAAGCAAAAGAAGCTCTTTCAACAGCTAAAATTTGAATTTTTTTCCCCCTATATTCAGTAAAGATTAATTTTAAGTCGATTTGTGTTCAAATCCTTTTTGTAACAGAATATTCGTCTGATTTCTAGGAGCAGAAATCAAATTTCTAAATGATTGCAGATCCCAAGAGCATGTAAACGTTACACATATATGAGAAACGTGGCGTATTGTTCCTTCAATCTAAAACCGGCCATAGTTATACAATCGAACAAAAACAATTGAAAATCGATCCTTATAATTGTTTGTTTTAGCCTCCTTTGGTTTCAAACTCATCCCCGGTTTCCCATTTCAATTACAAATGCTTTTCCTTTCTTGAGGACAAAGCTATTTATAGTAACGTACAATTTGTTATCAATCGATTAAAAGAGGAAACGGGTCAGGATCATTTGCAAAAAAAATTGTCTGAAAACCCTGGTCTTTCGCTTCTCATTATTTTTCGGAAGTATCGATAGATTATGTTTTGCCTTGAACTTGGTCCGCGTGTGCTCGTCTAACCGTGAAACCGTCTTATATAAAAAGAAATATGAAAAGGGCGAAAGTGTTTTTTTTTTTTTTTTTTTTTTTGTTTCGATCGGGGGTAATTAATTCCCACTGAAAAAGGAAAATTCTTGTAGAGTTTCCGGAGTAAATAATCCTTGAGGCTAATTTTTATTCGGAAAATAAAACAAGAGTAAGGGCGAAGTAATATAGACGGTTAATAAAAAAGAAAACCAATAAAACGGAAAAATGGTTATTTTCATACCCCTTTTTGTTTCCCTTGATGTTTTTAAGGCCGAATTTAAATGGGGATAAAACCTCGAGGAAAAATTTTAAGGAAGCTAAATTTGTGAATATAATAGGGAATTGGAGACTCCTTTGCCTAGAGCAGCCCACAGTTGGTTTGAAATACTTTTCTTACCTGAAGGCTGTATAGGGAGTAATGGTTGTTTATTCCGGAAGGAGCTGAAACCTCGGGGAATGGCTACTTTTTGCCCAAATATTAGAAGCTCTTTCTCGAGGTGACAAGCTGCTCCAGCCAGAGGACGAAAAATCCGATATTTAGAAAAACGATTTTAACCTTATCTGAACCTCACTTTTACGACAGAGAATTAACGCGCATATAAATTTACAAGAATCGACTGAAAATAATTTTTCCGGCTAATAAAAAAAGCAATAAATTACAAAACTCAACCCAAAACGCATTGCGGTTTTGGTTTTTTTTTTTTTTTTTTTTTTTCATAGAGAAGGGAAAACCTACGGAGACATTTTGCTTCAACTTCAAAACGAGAGAAAACTTGAGTATAATTAGAATACCAACATCATGATACCTCATACCTCATCCCTCGCCCCAAAATTTGTCTTATTTTCTATGAACAATGAACGTGAACTTCATTTAAAATGCAAAGAACGAAAGGAAAACAATGAAAATAACAAAAGGAAAAGGTTAAAATTTCCACCGAAAATTTTGTTACACTCGAGAAATTCGCGAAGTAAATTAACCTTAATGAGCCTTTTTTTTTCTCTCTCTCTTCTTCACTTTCCTCGATGAGCATTCTTTTAATTAATAAGGGGTTTGCCAATTACAGCATGACTGACCTACAAATTCCGTATATGGGCTAATGCAAACGTAAGCATGTACAATATAATAATTGTTTTGGTAAATATAGACGGTATGACTGCATAAACTAAACGCATCTTTTGCAAACAATGGGTTTCCTCGATTTGGAATGCAACGAATTCGTTAATTAACAAACCACGGCAAATCGTGAATTAAAAATTAGAGAAACAGAGAAAACTAGGTCTTTTATTTTTTTTCATTTCCGAAAAAAATTAACACACGTTGCGTATGGTCATTTGCGAAGGAAAAATAAAAACGTAGTTATTTTCCCTTTTTTTTCGTGACTGTTGTAAAACCGATTTATTTCTAACAATAGCCTTTTTGCATAATAAAAAAAAAAAAAATTTAAAAAAGTTTCCACTATGAGTTTCCGTCATTCAAAGCTCAGACTTTGACATTGACGAGAAAATAAAAAAAAAGCAACATAAGGTCCTTGTTTCTAAAGCTGACACTTTCAATAAATCGGTTAAAAACTAAAAAACGGTTGATACAAATTTATTAATTGATTTTTTTTACCGTAATTATAACGAACAAAAGCTTTGTCTGATTAATAGACAAGATTCAAACCCATTTAACTTTGTAAAATTTTTCAGAAAATTTTTTTTAACTTCAAATTCGTGGAACTCCCCTTTTTTTTCTAAGAGACTGACATCGCACCACTTTCGCGTTCTAAAGGAAAAGCTCTGACTTTGTCTTTGACGTAATCACATAAGAGGATAATTATAATTTTTTTTTTTTTTCGATTAATTTTTTGACTGCAGAAAAGAAAGCTGACGTTTTTCAACAATGACGTATATCCTTTTCTACTGACTTCTTTTTGATCTGAGGGTTTTATATGTTAAATTGCTTGACGTTAGCCTACAACAGCTTTTTAGAAATCCATTCTTTTATGTAAAAAAAAAAAAAAAAAAAAAAAAAAAAAGGAAATACCGGTACGAAAAAAAAATTCCAATTTCCTACTAAAAAAATCCGATTTATGGGAAAAAAGTGATGAACGGCTATTATGTTAACTCGCTAAAGGATTCTTTTCAGGCCTCTTTCCGAAATCTTTTACAAATCGTTTTTTTAAGACCCACGCAAAAAACAAATTCTCCTCTTTATTTCCCCTTTTTTTCTTTGTTAGAAATTGATACAGGTCATGTTTGAGAATCAAAGTAATTAAGAGTCTCTACGGGTTAATATTTTAATATTTTTATAATTGATGGTGCACGAAAATGTAATTTAAAATTGATGTTATACGGTTTAAAAGTATGCCTGCGTCTTCAAAAATGTCAAAAATGGAAATATACCGACTGGCGAATTTTGAAAAATTTAAACATTTTTTTAAAGTGTCTACTGGTCCTATATTCCTCCTATATTTTTTTCTTGACATATATTCCTATATTTTAACATAGGAAAAAGATATTGTCCTAAAAATTTGCCTAATTCACCTATTTTTGTACAATATTTCAAACATTTTCTCTCGCTCATTCATCGAGACTTAAAATTGGTCTCCGGATGCCATTTTGGCACTTAAGTTAAAATGGTCACCAAAGAGATGCCCTGATTTGACTGTCTTTACTCAGACTCGAAAAATTCTGGAATCTAAATTTTTGTAAATGAAAGTCCTAAAAAGCCCTATATTTTAATTTTCAAAAATCAATATTCACCCTGCCTGGCAGGGAGGAGTGAAATTCTGAACAATATCCCAAGAAAAAGTGTGTTATAAAATTGAGTTATTAAAAACTTAAACTTCGTTATAAAATTTTATAACAAAAATTATTTTCAGTTTTTTTCCAAGTTTTTTTATTTTTTTCTAACGCTTCCCGAATTTTTCTATTTCTGTTTTTCTTAATTTTTGAGTCTTTGTCAAATTAAAAATACGAAAAATAAACCGAAAATTCGGAAAAATCTGGAAAATATTATAAGTCAAAATAATTGGCAACTTAAAAACCATATTGCCGCTTTAAAAAATCAGTTGAAAAGTGATATAGTGGATAAAGGCAGCTGGTAAGTCGACCACAAGGCTCGGGTTCTATTCCAAAAAATTGTAATTTTTTTTTCCTTTTTTTCCTCATAAAAAATTTTTTAAAAAAGAGTCTATAAAGTCCCTATATGCTAAATATAGTGCAATTCAAGCATAAAATTAATATATTGCTCAGTTAAAAATTTATAAATAGTTATAAAATTTTATAATTGGCCAAAACGTTATTAGAGTTATAAAATTTTATAACGCACTTTTTCTTGGGTTTTGCTTGTTCTTGAATTTTTGCAATGTGTCTACCTACTTTGAAAACCTTTAAAACCTCGAATTAGCCTTGAATTTGAAAACATAATTTAGAACTTATACAGTTTTTTTATAAAGTCCCCATATGCTAAATATAGTGCAGTTCAAGCATAAAATTAATATATTACTCAGTTAAAAATTTTAATTATAAAAATTTATAAATAGTTATAAAATATAATCGGTCAAAACGTTACAGAGTTATAAAATTTTATAACGCACTTTTTTTTGGGATACTTGAAACTCACAAATGTTTTTCGTAGGGTAAGACATAGAAAAAAAAAATCCCCAAAACCGTCTATACTCAGCAGTGGGTAAATCAGTGTAATCCAGTTTCAACACCGTTAGCTTGCGTGGACGGTCATGGTCCTTATAAAGGGGTAAATGAATTTTTCCGCAGAAGTCCATAACGAAATCCATCACGGACAATAAAAAGACTTTAATTTCCAGTCCAACAATTTCGAATCAAATAACAATAGTTCCATAGCAGTATGTACTATAATAAGAAGCATTATTTCCTCCTCTTCACTTGATATTTATAAAGTGATATTGAACTCTTCTGGAGATGTGCATTGGGCAATTATCAACGCTTCACCGGTAAAAGCACGCTTTAATATGTGTACAATTTCTTATTCGATAAAATTATTATTTTCGCGACCGTTACGGAAATATACATTTTCTTGAAATGAAATTACTTTACCGCTGTCGCACATGATAAAATAATTTTATTAAAAGCTCCTGGATTATAGTCTTTCACGAATTTCGGGGAATTCAAAACTTTGAATATTTTCAAATGAATGGTTGTACATCAATAATGTCTGGTTATGCTAGTCTGAACACTAAGAAGGACCACCTTATCAGATGAGAGACGATTTTTAAGTTCATGCTCTACAAATTTTCAAACTACCAAAAATGACGTGATGAAAGTGAATCGGACACATAAGCAGCACATAGAAAAGAATTGCATATGCATATCCCATAAATGGTGGCTTGTTTATGAAGATTATCGCTGTCCTTTATTTTACACAATGAAAGCCTTATGTTAAACAGACTGACAATTTAAGAAGAAAAAAAAAATCCGACGACCTCTACTTGATTATTCGTAGGGATTGAATTTCATATGGATTTGTAATACTGCTCACCTCTTAAATAACTGATTAAGTATAGAGATACTTGATTATGCAGGAACATTAAAACAGCCATAACGATAAACAGCAGAGACATAATTTGATATGAAGTAACCGGTTTTGTCATGCTCACATTTTGCCTTCCATAATAATTGTTTTTCGTTGCCACCCCCTGCTTACGGCGTGTAACATTTAAATAATTTTAAAATTATCACTTTACTGGAGATATGCTCGAGCACATTTTTGATGCCCTACGCGAAGCTTTGTAATGAACTATTAATGTGACTTTCTAAAATGGAATGGATTTCAAGATCGTAATAAGTATACAGTTTTATTCAGCAAAATTCTGGGCTATATAATGGTACCCCAAGAAAAAGTAGGTTATAAAATTTTATAACTCTGTAACGTTTTGGCCATTTGAACTATTTATAAATTTTTATAATTAAAATTTTTAACTGAGTAATACATTAATTTTATGCTCGAATTTCACTATATTTAGCATAGGGGGACTTTATAGGCTCTTTTTTAAACATTTTTTATCAGAAAAAAAAGGAAAAAAAAATTACAATTTTTTGGAATAGAATCCAAGCCTTGTGGTCGACTTACCAGCCGCCTTACACCACTTTTCAACTAATTTTTAAAAGCGGCAATATGGTTCTTAAGCTGCCAATTATTTTGACTTATAATATTTTCCAGATTTTTCCGAATTTTCGGGGTTAATTTCTTGTATTTTTAATTTGACAAAGGCTCCAAAATAAAGAAAAACAGAAATAGAAAAACTCGGGAAGCGTTGGAAAAAAATAAAAAAACTTTTAAAAAAACTGAAAATAATTTTTGTTATAAAATTATATAACGAAGTTTAAGTTTTTAATAACTCAATTTTTCTTGAGACCATAGTAGTCAGACCCAGAGATACCTTGTAGGTTCTTCCTCTTCATAAAAATTCCTTTTTTCCCTTTTGCCGTAAGTGGTTGAGTATCTTGGAATTATGCTCTTTTTCTTTAGGTCCCTCTTATGCGCAGACATGATTAGCCTATATTACTAAGAATTTTTGTAAAAATAATTTTTAAAGTTCCCGGAAATCAAGACAAATCCTAAATTGTAAAGAAAGGCCGACACCGTTCAGTTATGCGCCTTGCAAGTCCGGACTTGCACGTGGCTTCTTGCAGCAGTTAAAGTGAGATTAGGCGCTACAGCCTTGGAGGTCGAGCAATCATCGAAGGTACCACCGTATCATCATAAAGCTAAAGACTTTTTTTAGTTTTATTGCTTTCACATTTTATTTATTTCAAAAAAGCCTAGCACTCATGATTTTACTGCATTATCGGAATATAATTAATGTAATTGTTCGCGCAATATCACGGCTGACATTAGGCCGCTGTACCTCCACAGAGAAGCAAGTATGCACTTGCACAATTATGCACTTGTCTCCGGTGCCACCATTTTGTAAGCCATGTTCGCTTTCCTCCTGTTATTCTCATACGAATAGGTAATTCAAAAATGTTTCACTTCACATCTGACAAAACAAAATTTTGTAAAGACGTGTAATCATTTTAACTTAACTCGACACCGTTCTTAAACGCCAAACGCAAGATGTTTAATTTGAAAAAGAAAAAAGAAAAACTTAAAGACTTCCTTCAGAAAATGAACTTTCTCAAAACGTCAATTGCACAAAAACCTCCGAAACTCCCCAACAATATGGAAATCAGGACGGAACCTCAAACATCAAAAGATAAAGGTCTTGGCGGGGGTTAACTTGAAAATATGAAAATATTCCACCCTTTTTGAATGGGAAAACACCATGGTTCCTGATTGTATTTCCTTCTCCCTCTTAGCAACGATCCAAACATATAAAAAAAAAAATCATGGAAGTGTATTACATTTTGTCATTTGCAGAGAAAGTGAAAGGTTTTTTCTTATTGTTGACTCACAAAAAAAAAGGAAAACAAGAAGAAAAAAAAAAGGCAAGAAATAGTAAAAACGGAGAAAAAAAGAAATGTTCGCGCACGCATGCTTGGAACGTAATCGTAAAAAAACCGGTAAAAAAAAAAGAGGCGAAAACCTACCTTTTCTACGCAAAATATATGACGTAAAACAAATGAACGACAGAAAACAAAAGAATTCCAAAATGGACGGCGTTTAATATAAAGAAGAATCACAGATACGTTGTTGTTATTAAATATAACGTAAAAAACATTAACACATTAAAAACTTTTGATTTAAAAAAAAATTAAAAAAAAAAAAATCAATTAACAAATAAAAACCGTCGTTTTTCTTTAACCAACTACATTTTTAACAAACTTAACATTAATTTCTATTTAAATAAATTAAAAAAAAAAAAAAAAAAAAAAAAAAATTGCACTCTCATTTGTTTTTCAACCGTGACTGCCGAACTCGTAGTTGTTATACCTTTACGGTCCCTTCATCAAGGGATTGTGGGTAGTGGGAGATTGTTACCGTTGGTTTTGTATTTTAAAATGAACGTTAATCGTATTTAAATTTGTACTAGACGACCGTAGTTCTTACGTTCCGAAGTTGTATGTGTGTCTCAGCATAATTAAATTAAGCCGACCGCATGAAACGTTCTTCGGACGCTTTCATCTAAGGTGAGACGTGCATACTTTTTTTTTTTATTTTTAAGAAAAAAGACGATCGTTATGATTTTTACAATATGGTTACGATTCAATTTAAAATGCGTTTTTTTTTTTTTGAATATTTGTGTTTTTTTTTTTAAGGTATCCGCGGCGTGGATCATCATGTTACGTCTTGGATTTATTTTGAATCGGTTATTTTTACCGGAAGAAAAGCTTTTTTTTTTTTTTTTTTTTTTACAACATAACCTAATCTTGTATTATTTTGTTTTCGAGTGACCTATATTTTTTTAAACAGCTGACGGTTGAGGTCAACACTCTTAATTCCGTTGTCATGGGTTACACTTATACACTTATTAAAAACATCCAACGGGTAATTAATTAAAAAAGAATTTACCCGAACGGGTAACCGTAATCTCATTTATGGTGGAGGATAAAGGAACGAAGTTATTAAAATTATGCCTCATTCAAATTAGTCCGGTTTTTTTTTTCTGGCGGATTTTTTTTGTTTGCAAAAAATTTTGGGAAACCCTTTTTTGTGTGTCATCTTTTTTTTTTTCAAAAAAGGTCAATCATCTTCATGACCTCTCATTCAGTTAAAAAAGCATTTATTATTTCCTACGCTTGTTTACGCAGTTTTTTTTTTTTTTTTTTTTTTGTGAGGTAGATGTGAAATTACGACAGCAAAATATATAGGGCAAAGGTTGGGTATTCGCACTCGCAGAAAGATGCAACATGACCTGAAGAATTAATTGAAGGTACACACTGAATGGGATTTCGAGGAAGTACTTTTCTTGGTGGGGTATGCGAAATAAGTTGTGGATGGCCCTAAAAAGGGAAACAAGAATTCGTAAACTTGGGGGGAAAGTATTGTTTTTAACTCTTTGTCCCCATAGATCCATATATGGACCCATCAGTTTTGCAACCCTCCTAAGCTTTAACTTTCTTATAAAATTGTGAAAACCAAGTGTCTATATAGTATAGGGGTATTTTGACCTGCTGAAACCGAACATGAAGCCAGAATTTTAAATAAACCAAAATTCAAGATGGCGGATGGGTGGTAAAATCTTATTTAAAATATTACAAATTTTTTATATTCGAATTTTGTAAACGCTTTATTTATTGCTCTTTTTATTCTTATGAACTTAAAGATGCAAGTAAATAACGGATGGATTCATTTATGCATAATTAAACAAGAATGCTTCACCTATGTTTAGCTTATGGGCAAAACACTTTATGTGTAAAGGCGTTTATAAGTTTAAAAATAATAAAAGCTAAATTTTTTTTTTTTGGGGGGGTTTCGAATTGCTAATTCTGAATCTGAAGTCCAAATTTTTCCACGTTTGGAATTAAAGATGGCGGACTATTAACTTTTAAAATTTACAGTTTTCTTAATTATAGTTACTCCAAAAATAATCTGTTTTTGAAAGATAAAGACAAGTTGATTTTCCGGGAAAAGTTCATTTAAAACAATTTTATTTTTTTGGGGGCCCAACGTGCCCCCTATGCAAAATCCGATGAAAGATTTGAAATCAGCGAGCCGGAAAACATATAAATCGGTGTCCATTTTTTATGTTTCCGATCATTTTTGAAAAAAATGTTGTTTTCTGGGGGGGGGGGGGGGGCACCAGTGCCCCCTACGTAAAAACTAATTTCAGATTCGGAATCAGTGACCCCTAAAATCCCATAATTCATATAAATAATCATAAAACATTTTCGGGAAAAGGGTTGAAAAAATTAAAATTGAGTTTGCATCACCGGTTGCATAACTGAGAAATATCGGGCGCATTTTTTTTTTTTAATAATGTCCCTTTGGCCTAGTGCTTTACTTTTATAGATACAATACAAAGAATAATATTTGGGAGGAGGAATGGGGTATTTCCAAATTTCGTTTGGCTGGCAAAGGGTTAAAAAAAAAAAAAAAAGGTGCATTTTTAAAAATTAAAAAAAAAAGAGTTTGTTCTTTTTTTTTTTTCATAAAACAAGAGAGTATATCCTCCTGAAAAGAGTATAAATGGCATATTTACGTTAGAACCATCTCCAATAGCACTGGCATATGAGACCAAATCTCTGGTGGAATTTTTTCTATGTCATCCCGATTAAGTTCAAATGATGTACTTGAAAGGAGATCGGAAGAGGAACATGAAGAAGGTCGATCACGTTTCAATGAAAACATTGAGACAACAAATGGAAATCGGCAAAGGTTCGATTTGTATTTTTATTGCCTCTTCCTTCATTTCCAAATGTTAGTGTTTTTTTAATTTTAAAAGCAAGTGCTATACTTTTTCCCATATTTTTAAAATTCGACTTGAGTATTTTTACTTAGACTTTGTCTTCACTGGAGTAAAGCTGTGACGCAATTTTCCTGGTCCAAACACGTAGAGTGGAGATGCCTGAAAAAAATTAGGGGGGTGTTTTTATAGCCAAATAATATTTTGACGGGGGAGCAAAAATCTGACAACTTAAATTTTTTTCGACGCACCCTATTATTCGTCCCCAGGTTTTGGAAAAAAAAAATTTAAAATTTTACTGATTTTGACTTCTAATGGCGCTCATTGTGTTCGAGGAAATATTTGAATCCTTGAAAAGAAAGATACCAACTTTTCGGAACTCTTCTCAATGATCAGCGTTATTATTAGACTTTCACTTTACCCGCCCCCCTTTTTCTTTCGTGTGGAAAAAGGGGAAATTCCGCAAAAGCAGTTAAGAATATTCATAACTCAGGAAAAGGTTTATAGAAATCATTTTCCTGTTGTGCTTTGCTCCGTTCATACAAATCCATCATTTAATCAATTTAATTAAAAACTCATGTTTTGCGTTATTTACGTTAAAGGTCTATGATAGATCGATACATATCAATTCGATCAACAGTCAAGTTTTTCCGCAATATTTTTGAAGTCAGTGTGTATGATCAATATCCATAAATCGAAAAGAATTCCCGCCTATGGAAAATAAAAATTAATTCATTCGATTTTTCCCTGACTGAACGTAAAATCGTGGTTTTTCCGATAATCTAATTAAAACTTTTTTTTTTAAAACAATAATTTATTATTACCAATAATTGCAAGTGACATAGTCGGAAATAATCTTAATTAAGAACATAATCATAATTAAGAATATAATCATCTTTTTTCCTCCTCCGCCTACGAATTTTTCGCGGGAAAAGGAAAACAGATTATTTTCGATTTTTCTGTGAAAAATCAAGTTTTCTTCTCACTTTTATGCGCGATGAAATCAGAGACTGAGTTTCCATTTTTCATATCTTTTTAATGACAAGCAAGGAGTAAAAAATGAGATTGGGTTTATAAAGATATCGGAATTGGATGTAACTGAAAAAAAAAAAAAAAAAAAAAAAAAAAAAAAAATTGTGAATGAATTTTTTTTTCTTTAATTTTCGAGGAAAGTAAAAAAAAATTGAAAAATCGATTTTGAGGTTAGGCCGAGAAGAAATTGAAACTTAAATGGGAAAAGCTCTAAAGGAACAGATGGTGTAATTTAGAATAAAGAAAGGATTTTTTGTTTTCATTTTTCTATATAAAAATGGTGGAGTTTTAAAATAAAGTCTTTCTAAATTATTGAATTTCTTCCCCCCCGCCCCCCTCTTGCTTATGAACATTTTTTTTTTTTTTTTTGTCGCGGTATTTTTTGTTTTACTTCGGATTAAAAGGCCCAAGAAATAATAATGTGAGAGTTATTTGGGAAGAAAATAACGAGAAAGCATCTCTACATAAGAGGTGGGATTAATTTTTAATTAAATTTTAGATTAAAAGAAGCTAGATAAGGGGGAAAAATGCAGACTTAAGTTTCTTCAGGAAAATATTCTGATTTCGAAAAAAAAAGAAAAACTTGCCTGAGTGTTTTTTAAAAATTATTCTTATGATTAGCTTATATTGGTAAGCTCATTTTTTCTTGTCGGTTTGTATGAATGAATTTCCACCTGCTTATGAGCATGATTTTTTTGCCCCAATATCTTCTGCTACTTTGGATTTTAAAAAAGCTTCAGTAAAATACCGGAAGAATGGCTGTTTTGTCTAATATTTGATTTAATTCTTTGTTACATCCTCGAACTTGTAGTGCAAGTTTCAACTTGTCTAAAATGCATATGCTACCGGAATATGATTTCAAAAAAATTTTGCTGTCTAAAAACTTTGATTTCGTTTAACAAGTTCAAGCTTGTACCAAAAATATAAGAATAAGTCAAATTTGACTTATTTGACTTTAAATGGCAGTATTTTTCAAAATGTGTCAGTATTTTTCTAGAAGTGTCAGTATTTTTAAATAAAATGGCATGTAAACGGCAAAAAAATTTTTTAATACAGAAAAAAAAAAGAAAAAAATTATTTTTGAAATAATAACGAAAGATTATGTCAAATCGAATGAAAATATGAAACCAAGTGATTCTATAACAAATCATTTAAAATAGCTACAAAGGCACTTTTCTGCAGGAACAGACATAAAATAGCTAAGGCGTTGGTTACATTACTCGAAAATTTTTGTTCGAAGAGTTTCAAAAATGTTTTCTCGATGAAAGTGTTGTCACTTTCCGAACATGTTCGAAAAGTTTCGATGATGTTCGAAATGTTTGATGATGTTTGATGTTATTTTTGAAGTGGTATTATATTAATATGGGTACTCGGCCGATGATATATGTATTTTCCCATTATTTAAAAAATATAATACAACCCCAAAAATAACGTCAAACATCATCAAACATCATCAAACATATCGAACATCATCGAAACTTTTCGAACATATGTTCGAAAAGTGTAAACACTTTCATCGAGAAAAAATTTTTGAAACTCTTCGAACAAAAATTTTCGAGTAATGTAACCAACGCCTAAAAGTTAAATGTTGTGAAAAAAAATTGATATTTTTCTTAGCAAAGGAATTTAGGGAAGAATTAACAAGCGATACTGATGCCTTACATTTCGCGCCTGATAAGGAAGTATTTCGAAAAGGGGACCTTGTTTTAAAAAAAAAAATGGAGAGAAAAAAAAAGGGATTTTGTTTAATATTTTGAAAACGGATGGCTTGATTCACACTGTTATTGGTTTGAGGGAGCAGCTCATTTCGTTCCGTCTATTAATAATGGATTAGGGATCATATATGTATTACGTAAGCATTATTTTGGCCTTCCAAGACCCCCCTTTTCCTTATAGTAAACAAAAAATAGGCTAAAAAAGAACACATTTTCCGCGAGAAATTGTCTCTCGGTCGGTTTTGAACGTAGCAAAGGACCACCGGTGGCCGTCAAAGCTGTCCCAATTGGAGAAAAACTTAAACGGGGTAACCCAAAAAAAGCTACTCAAGCTTTATTAGTCAAGCCCTACCAATGCTATATACGGTTTTGTCCGACAATTAGAACGTCCGCCATATTGTTGGAGACCAGATATTTAGGTTGGCTTTTCGCAAAGTCCCTAAAAACCGACAACTTTAGAAAGTTAAAAATTCTTAAATTTACGGACTTTTGGTTTTTTAGGTTGTCGTTTTTAGGGACTTTGCGCAAAATCAACCTAAAAATATATTGTCTCCAACAATATGGCGGACGTTTTCGGAACGTTCTAACTGTCGGATGTTTTTGGAAAAATTTTAAACAGTGTTGGTAGGGCCTGTTATTAGTTGATTAGGGGTAATTTGTATTTTTTTTTGTTTTTTTGGTCACACTCTACTGCTCGAAATCGAATGTTAATCTGCTCAAAAAAGAATTTTATACCGGTCAAAACTGAATTTTATACTGCCCATATATTATTTTTACTGCCCTTTTAAATTTTAATACTGCCCGAAAACATTAAAATATATTGACCGTAAAATTGAATTAAATACTGCCCCTTTCAATATAAAATACTGCTCAAATAAATGCCACCCGATTTTTATTTATGATAAGAATTTTCATATCGAGTCCACAGTGAAAAAGAAATTTGAAATAGTATTTTTCAATACAAGGACTGCAAACGACAACATTGCCCGTCGAGACCGAGTTTTAAGCCCGAGCCGAAGGCGACGGCCTTAAATAGGTCGAGACGGGCAAGTCGTTTGCATTTCTTGCATTGAAAGATGTTTTTTATCACAAGGTACGGAGTAAAATAGTCTGTAAATAAACTGCCTAGGACTGAAAAGTGGACTTTTCCGTACCGTGCGATGAAAAGAACTTAAAAAGAGTAAAAAAAAAGTAATTACATTTTTGAAAAACCCTGAGAAACTATTCTTAAATTGGAAAAGTTAAACAAGAAGCCGGGAAAAGTCGTATAAACTGCGTTGATGAAAAAATTGTCTCGATCTTAATCGGTTGCATATGGGTTCATTGAAATGTTACGTCAGCACTTCAGGTGGGAGGGTCCGAATCAGAAATTTTCCCCATAAGCTAAATATTGCTGAAGGGAGAGAAAAATTATGCTGACGTAATATTTAAATGGTCGCAAATCGATTATCTGACGGAAATCTTACGTAAAACAGAATGGGGGGAGTCTAGAAAATGTTGCTTAAAACCGGGGGGAGGGGGTCAAAAAATTGCAAAGTTATACTTACGTGTTACTTGAATTATCTCTATAACCTGGCAAATTCTCAGGCTGAATATCGTTGCTTGGCTGCTTTCCAGTACCAATCCAGAAACGTATTTCCTACGATTTTTCGTTTTTAAAATTTCTTCTGCTTTCGATCTTACGGAAGTAAATGTATTTTTTCTAAAGGAGGAAAAAATAGGCTATCAGTCTATTCCATTATTTTATATATATATACTTGGGTGGAAATCCCGAATTGATTTAATAAACGAAAATCACGCTTTTGTGAAAATCAATTAATTCCGTGCAATTTGTACCGGGAATAATGTTTTTAGATTTCATCGTGTGTTTTCGAACTAGAAAACGGATATTGAAAATTAATCCCTTGCAAGCTTTCGTGCTTTCCAAAACCTTTTTTAAACCAGTTTGGTTCGTTTGCATGCCGGGCACGAAGAGATTTTGCAGCAGCCTTGGACGCCCCCGCTTGTTACTTGTTTACTTTTTTTATTTATTTGTTTGCACCCCCGCCCCCCTTTTCGAACAAAAAACCAGGAAGTCTTGTATCATTTTAAAACAAGAAAATTATCGGTCTACGCGTCACGGAAAAGATAACTTTTTTTTTTTTTTTATTTTTATTTCTCTCATATGTTGTTTCGGAAGTGGAAGCGCCCGCGCCAGCGTTTGCCAACTTGTTGATTTTCTTGAAAGCTTTTAACGCTTTTCCAACCTTTTTCCCCTTTTTAATTTAATATTCAAAGTGATCTTAAATATTACTTTGAATACCTGGTTAACGGCTTTTCAAGTTGCCTCGGTTTAACTTTTATGTTCATTCATTTTCAACTTTTTTTTTCGCATTGTGTGCAAGTAAATTTATTTCGTTAATTTCCACTTTTTTTTGGGAAAGAGAGAGAAAGTGATTTGCGATTTAATTCGATACGGAAAATTTTTTCAGGAAATGTGAAGGCGCCATTGTATGTTGCTCGTCGTACACGAGCGAACATTTGCCTAATAAGCATTTATAATATTCAGTAGGCGTGTGCTTTTATATCTTTTTGTTTGTTTAATTGGCAATAGCGGCCTCAAGAATCGGTATGAAAAGCTAGGTTGACCATTCTTGTATACTTTTGTGAATTTTTATTTATATTTATCCATTGAATTAATGGCCTAATTAATTTCTTATCGCAATGTTATTTTTGTTAATCATTATTGATGAGCCCATTATCAACATGATTTTTTTTTCTTTTAAGAAAGAAATGGGAAGTTAATTCCCTGCATACCAAGACCGTAATTTTTCTAAAAAAAAAATGGCAGTAGAATTTATTTATCTAAACTCAGAAAAAGGGAACAAGTTCTGTCTTGCAACAAAATGCCAGTGTTTTATGTCGTAAAGTATTTTTGCTTTTGCGCTACTCATTCACTTTTCTGGGTGTATATTTTAATAATATGATGGGGAGTAAAAATTTTGCACGTTATTTTTTTGGGTGGAAATAATTCATATGTTTAGCTTATGGGCGATTTTTTATGTTATATTATATGCATTTTATTCGGTAAACTGTCATTTCTTAGTAAATGTAACGAGTTTTCATCGAATATAGTGAATTTCGAACTGAATTTCAACTGGCACCCTTTGTTTAGTTTTATCAAAAAATGCACCTATGTTTAGCTTATGGGCGATTTTATGTGTTATAATAATATGCATTTTATTCGGTGAACAGTCATTTCTTAGCAAATATAACTGGTTTTCATCGAATATAGTGTAACTGGATTTTAATTTGCTCCCTCTGTTTAGTTTTTGTCAGAAAATGCACCTATGTTTAGCTTATGGAGTTTCTACGGTATGGATTATTTTTATTTTACTTGCTCGAATCGGATATAATATCAATTATTTTGCGCCGATTACCGGCTGGGCACTCACATTTATGAATACATACATGGGGAAAGGATGTGTGTGGTGTGGAGGGGGGGGGGGGGGTAAAAACCCTCACCATTGGTTCAGGGACTGCAACACACTAAAAGATCTGAGAGAAAAATGGCATACAAAAAATGCAAACCTACAGGAGGTGGCCAATTTTCTTAAAGAAACATACGCAAGAAGAAGGGAAAGGCTTTAAAATGTTTCTTTTTACTTTGTTGATTTACATAATAGTAGATTACATATCAAGTGTGCCGGTGGCGTACTGCAGGCCGAGACTGGGGTTTACGGCCCGAGCGAACCCAGTCGAGGCCTGCAAGCCACCTGCATGCCTGATATGTAATCCACTTTTCATTACGAGGGCGGGAAACGAATTTTTTCGTTTGTTGAAGCGGGAGGGAAACTCATTTCCCTCCCGCTGTGATGAAAAATAATTATGTACATCAAATATATAAATATAAAAAAAATATTTGGCACTCTTAAGAGGAAAATTCAGTGAATACCGGGTGCTATTTCATTTAATACTCGATTTAAGGGGAAAAAGTACCTAAAGAACTGTTTTGATTTATTCTTTTATTTTCTGTACCAGTTTCAACTTGTTCTAAGTAAATACGAAGTAAGAGTTTCGTGACCGCAGATGTATTTGCGAAATGTATACATTTGTGACAAGTTGAAACTTGCTCTAAAAATTCTAGGATACACCAAAGGAGTTCGTTAAATTTATTTGTTTATTTATTTATTATTTTTATATTATTATAGGTAAGCTTACTTTGTTGTTTTATTTTAAATCCTATAAAATAAAACGCAAACAAAAATAAAAATTTTACTATTTTTACTATAAAAATTTTAAAAAATAAAACTCAGCATGCAAAGAATTAAAAGAGGGAAAAGCCTATATGATAGGTTAAGAACAAGAACCAAAGCTTTTTCATACTTTACCCATTATATTGACAATTATTTAATATTCAATTTATCATATATATATATTTTTTTCCGTTTAAAACACCGAGAATTTTGAAACACTCGTTTAAGATGTTGATTGCAAAGTATGACATTCAAAATACATTTTTTTATCCCTTATATAATTACATCGTTTGTCAATATTTAAGATTTTTTTTTTAGTTCGGGAGAAAAAAAAAAAAGAATTCAGTCTTAAATTTTGATTAGGAATGTGGCTGGGAAATTTCTAATCAAAATAAGCAACTATAAGCTGAATTTTTCTTTCAAATATACGGTACATATTTTGGTTTATTCTTCTAAAAACGATGACTAATAATAGAAATAATAATAATTTTAAGATACCAATAAGGTAATAATAAATATTATTACTATTACCATTACCATTTTAATTTTTACAACAGAAAAAAAAAACAGGCATAAAAATATATATTTAACCACTTTATAATTCTCTTTTTTTTTTTAAAATCCACAAAGTTAATTGCACGCCAATGAAATCATGCTTTTTTTTAATTGAAAAATAAAAACTACCGACATTGATTAATCTGAACTCTTATCTAAATGACGATTAAATTTCTTTTTAAAAAAAATGTGGAAACCGATTTTTTTTTTTTTTTTACTCGAACGAAACGCTAATAAAATAAAGAAAAAATAAAAGAGCATAGGAAATGGGATGTAAAATGAAAGTGACAAAAGAAAGTAAGAAAAAAAGAAAAGGAAAAGAAAAAAAATTGAGGCTAGAAAACAAAATTACGAAGAAAATTTTTCGTTTTTTGTGTCATTATTTTAACGCGGTACTTTTGTTTTTTTTAATGAACATGATTTCTTTAGCGTTCCAACAATAAAGAAAATAATAAATAGTAATTTTTTTTTAATTATTTGAAAATCGTTACAAAATTTTATTTCGGAGTTTGACGAATATTTTGTATTATTTTTATTTTATTTATATTTTTTATTCGTTTTAATTTTTTTTTTTTTTTAAACAAAAGACAAAAAGTAAATTAAAAAGTAAAATTCGAGCTTTGATACGATCCTTTTAAACTCGCTTTCCAAAAAAAAAAAAAAAAGAAAAGAAAAGGCCAAAACGTTCCAAATAAAAAAAATGGAAAAAAAAGAAAAATTAAAATTAAAACATTTGTTTTATTTTCCCCATTTTTGGAAAAGTCCCATCCTTTGGCACCTGCAATTCGATCCCCATAGGTTGCATCGGCATGTGGAATTTGCGCAGCAATCTTGTGGTCGGTGATCGCAATTTTGGCCTCTTCGGATGCAGGACCTCCTGAAAAGGTAAATCACAGAAGAACGTCTACGAGAAAATTAGAAATTATCATTCGCCCACCGAAATTGGAAAAAAAGAAAATAAAAAAAAAAAACTGCCTTTTCGTTGTTGATTCTGTCGTTGTAACTCTTTTTCTTCTTAAAAAAAAAAAAAAAAAAAAAAAGCCTTTCAACCGACAGGAAATAAAAGTATCAAATCCCCCGCCTTATACAGTGACATGTAACAAAGTTATTGCCCTCTTCAAATTTTTTTTTTTTTTGAAGGAAAATTTCTTTTATTCTTGATCTTTTGATTTGTTGTGTACGGAAAAAGAAATCCATTTCACAACGAACAGTACTTACCTCATAGGCATGTAGGTTCTAGAATTGCGTCTGCATGAAAAGTAAGGGAAAATAGTTTTTAAGAAAAGCGATTAACTTTCGGTAAGATTGACCAGTTATCTACGTGTGCAAATAATGTAATCACTCAGGCCTTGGGGGGATAGCAGCCTTAAATTATTTTTATCAACATGAGAAATTCGAAAAAATGCGAGGGTTTTTTTTTTTTTTTTTTTTTTTTTTTTTTTTTTTAATCGAATGTGAGATTGCTCTTAAAGACCAAAAATGAGAGAAAACGAGAGAAAAAATTATACTGGGATATGGCAGCATATCCCTACGTAGGACTACGTCTACGGGGTACTGTTTTAATATTACTCTCGTAAATTTTTTCTCGTTAATTTTAAAAAATTAACGAAAAATAATGAGAAATTAAAAAGATTTAAAAATTTAAAAATTTTCGTGAAGTTTTCTTTAATTCATAACTAACTTTTTAAATAATCCGTCAATTTTCTGTTAATTTTTTTAACTAACGAAAAATAATGAAAAATTTAAAAGATTAAATTGAATTTTTTTTATATCAAAAAGCAGATAATCCATAATTTCCTTTAATTAGAAAAATTAACGGATAATTTAGAAAAATTAATGATAAATTAAAGAAAAATTCACAAAATTAACAAAAACTTGACTCGGTGTTATTTCGCCCATAACTTTTGATCTTTTTTTATTATCATTTTAAATAATATAATATAATTTAATACCATAAGATAAATAATAACATAATTTCCGAATTAATTTGACGAAAATTAACGAAAAATTAAAAAAGAATTTTATTAAAAATTTTATGAAGAATTAAAAAGATTTAAAAATTTAAAAAAAATTTAAAAATTTTCGTGAAGTTTTCTTTAATTCATCATAAATTTTTTAAATGATCCGTTAATTTTCGTTAATTTTTTTAACTAACAAAAATTCGAAATATTAACGAAATAAAAGTGCTCTTTTAGGTGCGAACCAACAAACTAACGAACAGAAATCTCCAGGTTACGGGGTATGACGTAGTCCTACGTCAAAATGCATTAATTTTTTCTACCGTTCGTCATATGCCGATAAAAATCGATCTAAGGGTTCACATGTCCTGTCAGCAGGGCTAAGCCCTTTTTGCATCCTTTCTGACTACAGACTTGTAAGACTTGAGAAAAATAATTTTTATTTAGTTTGGAAAAGTTCGTGAAAATTTCGTTCTTGAAAACCTTTATTTAGTTGGAAAAGTTCGTGAAAATGCTTGAGCGAAGCTTCAAATTGCCAAATATTCCGAGAAGCACTTCAAAGTCTTGAGGAATAATCTCGAATAACTTACCCTCCACGAGGAAACTTTTTTTTTTTTTTTTTTTTGGGTAATTAACAATTCGAATTTGGTGGATGAGAAACATTGTCGCCATACAACGGGGGGGAATGAAAATTTAATCACTAGCGAGTTTTTAATTACAAACTAAAGCCTATTTATTAAATAAAAAACGCATTTAGGAATTTAAAAATTAACATTTCAAAATGTTTACGCTCGGTATTTGCTAATCAAAAAACATAAATTCGGAATTGCTTTATTACCGAATTCCTGACAGTTATGTAAATAATTATGATTTACGGAAAATGAAGTTTTTATTGAAATTTATTAAGCTTTGGGGTTCATAATAAAAAAGGTTTTCCCAATAAGGCTCATTATTTCGATACAAACAAGGGAATTTATATTCCCGTCGAAAATAATTGATTTCGCTCTTTCAGATTAGAGTGATTGACAAATTTGAAATGATCATTTCCGTTTGTGTTCTTAATGTCAGAAATAAAAAAAGATATTCATGGGGAAAAAAAATCCGACTTCATTAAAAAAGAATTTGAAATTTCAGCTCGATTCCTCTCGATTTTGAAGCTTATAAATTTATAACGCAGACAAAGTAAAGGAAGAAAAACAGAACTTGATTTGAGCTTTGAAATTTTTTCACGAATAGCACGTAATGATAATCTGTATTTTATTTATTTCTTTTGATGTTTTCTCACCATAATAATCTTTAATAATGAATTTTTTTATAATCCGCCTGCCTCTCAAAGAATTTTTTTTTTTAAAAAGAAGTATTGCTTTTGATTTTATTATTTTTAATACTTTTTTTAATTAAAGAATAAATAATTGTCAAATTTGGAATTCAAAATTAAGGTTTAATTTTCGAACTCTAAAATTTTCAGAATGTGTACATTTTCCGGAAGTGTTTAGCTTATGAGACAAATATTTCTTACAAAAAGTATGGAAATCGTATATAGTTTTAACGGGCTTGAGATGAAGGAATTTCCTGGCATGTCATTGAATCTGAAAATTTATTTGAATAACTTTGAGCGTGTTTCAGCTTGTAGACATTTCTACTCAATTTTTTTTACGACATTTTTACGAGTCACATGTTTTGAGATTTTCGCTGGAAACGAATGTGTAGTATGCTCTTAACTAAAAGCTAGTATTTAAACGTGAAGATTTTTCATCAAATTAAAAAAAAAAGAAAAACAAAGTTCGGAAAAGTTTTTGTCACGTGATCACTCCTTAAACGATTTTCTATTGGTGTGACGTCATCTGCGAGACATCGCAGACAAGCGAGATATCGAACTCGAAGCGAGACATCGAATTTGAAGCGAAACACGTCTTTTTTGTAATCATGCCGTTTAGAGGTGCTTAATATTAATAATTTAAAACTTTTTTTTTTAGATTTGTCAATTTTAGAGAAGAATAAAAGAATGATCCAAAATTGATTTAAATTGATAACGGCACTCGGCCGCTCCCTCCGGTTATCTCCCCATTACGTAAAAAAAAATAATAGGCCCCCTAAAATAAGCTGAAATATCTTGAAAAATTTCGAATATCATCGAAAATTTTCAAACATATTCAAAAACAAATGCAACCGCTTTCCTCCCGAACTGCCCTCCTTAGCGAAATAGTCCTAAGTTCATTTATTTTCGAAATGGACTTCATTTGCTTTGCTTTGGAATAATATAAACAATACATGTTTTTCAAAAGCAAAAAAAATGAACTCCTTTTCTAAAATAATTGGACTTATGACCATTTCGCTAAGGAGGGCAACGAAAATATTTTCGAAACGTTTGGAACAAAAATCGGGGGGAAAAAAAAGGATTGGAAATATAATTGGATGGTTAAAAAATCACCAGTTTTCTTCCTTTCTGCACACAGTAAAAAATTTTGTGTACTTTTAACTCACTTTCTGTGTAGAATATGGTCCACATACTTTTATTTGTAATTCTGACAAAATGAAAATGTGTTAAAAAGTTACTAAAATTTATGTGTTATTATTTGCATACTATCGTATTTATCTATTCATAAATTTTTAATCTAGGCGTTTTCTTAAGAAAATTTTTCCCGTATTTGTGAACTGTTTTTTTCAGGCTTATACATCAAGCATTTCAAAACCAAACCAAACCAACAAGAACAAGAACCCAGCAATTTATTGTATAATTTTTTAAAGAAGCGAATTCCGAGCCTGAATCCAATCCTGAATCCGGAATCCTTGCACAACAAAACAGAAGGATGCTAATCTGTTCGAAAAATTAATCCTTTCAATGACTTAAATCACGATTTATTTAAATTTGCCACTACTATTTTTTTTATTTGTTTTCTTTTTTTTCCGCAAAATCCTTTTATTTTTTTTTTATCGTGGAACTAGAAATAGCCCTAACACCGGCAATGTGTCAAATTAACATATTATATTTGTTATTTTTTTGACACATTGATACTTATTGACATTGACAAAACAATGTGTAAAATAATTACATAAAATGGGATAACATACAGAGTATGTAGACCGAGTATGTTAAAAGTACACAAAATTTTTTACTGTGTGTAATAATCGATGGGGTTTAGGAAATAATAAAAAAAAAGCCATCTAAAACTTACTTTTCCTGGGCTTGTTGTAAAAATCTGTCCAAGCTGTTTTCGCTGTAGTCATCGAGTTCGTCTAAACCCTCGTCTGAAATTTTAGAGAAAAGAGAAAAATTAGTTTTTTTTTTTCGTTTGATCCTCGATCAAATTTCATTTTTATTTTTTGTTTTTTCGTCTTCTTTTTCTCTCACTCTGCCGACGTGATTGAACGTGTTCCGTATTAATACATAAAAAACAAGACGTGAAATATTAAAGAAAAAAACGAAAGTGATGTGAAATATCACGAATTTTCTTCTCCCTCTATTTCTTATTTTTCACTTTTTTTTTCTTTCTTTTCCCCTCGTATGATTTCCTTTCCGTTCAACAATACACTTAATATTTTTAACCTCATCGATTATCGAATTATGATTAAGGTAATGGCATTTATGAAATGGGCGTGACTTTTGAGAAAACATACGTCCGAGTTTTTTTTTTTTTTTTCCATTTGTTTGCTTAAGAATTATCAACTTAGGTACGGATTGCTTCTTTTTTTCGCGTTTCACCAAGGAATTTCCCCTCCCCCTTTTTCCCCCACCCAAATAAGAAGGGTAAATTAAAAGCAACAGTTAATCCGTTTAAAACTTTAATTACAAGGGAAACGGTGGAGAAAGAGAGTTTTAAGAAATTAAGGTCACGGGATTGTAAACTATACCGTGTGCATTAAAATCTTAAAGGGCTGACTCGGTTGACGGGAACGGATTTAAAATAGAGGGGTATTAAGAAGGGAAACCATCTTCCCTTTGTAAAATGGGGATCTCATCTACCGAAAACCGAATCGTCCAGAAAGTTTTCCTAACTTTGAAATGTAGGTTGATACAAGGATAATGTTGTTTTAAATTTGTTTTAAGGAAGTTCAATAAGAGGATTAAGAAAAAGTTCTATAAGTCGAGATATTTCACAGGTGACTTATATACGGAGAAAGGGATCGATAAAGTCGGATGACTTATATTATCTACTTTAAAATTTAAAAAAAAAAAATAACGGCTTTAAAGGATTTTTGATGTGCAGGAAGGGAGGTGGATGGATAATGTTAACTAAGATCAGGAACTGAGAGAAGAAGTAGAAGTAGGTACCGAATTCTTTCACCAATAAAATATTGAAAAATTACAGCTCCTTATGGATATCGTGGCGCGTGAAACTGGAATGAGTCCATATGAAATCTTAAACCCTCAGGTGTGGGGAAAATTTGCGATTGCATTTGACTTTTAGCTTTTGTTTTTCTTAACGTCCGTTTCTTCAAAGAAAAATGTCAGATTTATTTTTGAGGGGAGTGACGAAACCTCTTTGTAAAATGGGAATAAAACTTGTATGGTGTCGTGAAAGCCTATTTTGTAAAAACAATTACATATAATATTTAGAAAAAAAAAAAACATTCCTGGAATTTCTAGACTTCTAGGGTTTCAAATTTCTTATTGATAATTCAAATAAATGAATTTAATATAAATGGTAATGTGTACTACCTTGAACAGTGAAAATGGCGTTCAGTTGAACTGGTCATACTCTTATATTTACATTTTACTGAGTTTCTGCTTTTTTTTTTTTTTTTTTTTTTTTTTACCTCAATTCTGTATTTTTCCGTCTTCAGATGCATTTCGTTCTTCCTACGTAAACACTGAAAGGTTTCCGTGGAATTAGAAACAGTTTATCGGTTTCGAAAAAGAAAACTTTTTCCTGGAAGTTTTAGGAATTCGTTTATTAAAACGATTTCGTTTTTATTCGCTTACAAATGAAATCTCCGATGTTATTGATATTTTTACTTTTTCCTAATCCGAGAGACTTTTATTTTTTTCAAAATCTTTACCATTAATCCTTTTGCTAATTCATTTATTATACGGTGGTTAAACTTTTTTTTTAAAATTCTTTTTCCACACCTTAACTTAAAAATCGGTTTAAAAAAAAAAAAAAAAAAATGCGAGGAAGCTGATTGTAAAAAAAAGAAAATAAATGTACCGGAAAATTTCATCAGATAAAAAATTAGGGCCGATAATGCATTTTATCAATCAACGTCTACCCGAGCCGTAGGAGTTTTTATTTTAAATCTTGGCGAAGAGCAATTTTCGTTTAGCAAAATTTTCGAAGGTTGACGGTTTACTTATCGAAGCGGTTCCAAATCCAAAATTTTGGCAACGGGCACTTTTAAGACATCGGAAATCGTGTGTTGATCGTATTTAAGAAAGGCACACTAGCTCCCTGAAGCTATGCTTCTTATTAAATAAAAGTTATTAGCTCTTTGTTCAGTTTGCTGTTTTTCATCGAACTTCTGCATAAATTTATAAAATTAGCGGATATATATCTTCATTGTATAATCCATTGCGAAAAATAAGCCATTTTCGTGTACTTCCCCATTTGCAAAGATCCAAAAAACTGCTTTTAGGTTAATTTGAAATTAATCAAATTAAAATCTTATTAGTAATGTAAGCGCGTGAAAAAACTTAAAAAGGGAAAATTAAAATTTTCCTTCGTCGGTTGAAACCTTTTAACACTCTTACCCATTTTCATTCATTATTCAATTTATACAAGAGCGATGTCCCATTTGAAACGGTTTTTCAGTTTCGTTGAATAACACGAGATTATTTATGAAGGGGGGGAAAGGGGGGAAGGGCATCGGGAAAGCTTTCAAATTCGTTTCGACCGAGATTATTTTGCCAAAATAAAATTTTTATCCTAGAGATACGGTAAAATTATATTATATTATATTTCATTCCACTCCTACGCTTTCAATTTCGGGAAAAGTTTTGTCGTTGTCTTTCCGTCTTTTCCGGGAAATCCCTTTAAATGGCTCCCAGGGTTTTCATAAATCAAAAACGCAATTACATGTGATACGGTCATCTGATAATTCATCGTCTTCAGTTTATTAAAATTAGGAGATCGCTCTGGGGACCATTTGAATGGGGGACGGAAAAAGCGGGAAAAGATGTATTTTTTTTAATGCGCATCCGATTTTTTTTTTCGTCCTAAATTTTATTAAATATAACGAAAGAAAAATTCAAATAAAGAAATAAAAAAAGAGGACATTACAGGGACATTTTTCTTTTTAGTAAAAGATGTCAAACACAATTCTCTCGGGAATTCCATTGACAAAAAGCAAATCCATGTCGCGCAGATCTGAAAATACATCAAATGGCCTTTAATGTCTTCCTTTTTGGAAAGTGTGAATTCCTTTAATAGGACTTTTTAAATTTTTAATGTAAGCCTAAAGGTCGGAAGTACGTTTTCAAAATAATACATAAATGTTTTATGTTGACGGTTTTTCTTCTAGTATAGGAAAGGTTTTCAACTAAGCTTTTAATTTTTTGAATGGATCGGAATGAAATCTACGGCGGTCCAGTTCCTAGATTCAAGGGAAGTAGCGAAATGCAAAAAAAATTGAATGATTTTTATACTGCCATGCAAAAAGAAATATCTTTTTCGCTATGATTTTAAGAAAGATATCAGATCTGGTGTATATTTAGTTTGTGGAAGGCAATCCAGTGGCAAAAAAAAAAAAAAATTAGTTACCCTTTTTACATGACAGCATACGTCCATAAAAAAAGTTTTACAATTGAGTTAAGAAAAAATTCTCCGAAATGTTCCCCCCAAACCATTTTTTTGAAAAATTATGTTTCGGAAAAGGTTCTTCCTGGAAGGAAGAGAAAAAAATCCGATGGAAGAAAAGCATCAAGAAAAATTTACAACTCGCGCCCACGTAGGACTCGAACTCTCGCTTTCTAGTTTGCCCCAGGCTAAACTACACGAAACATTACTGTTTTGATGCAAGACAGAACTTGCTCAAAACAGCTCTCTTTTTTGAGTGAACTCGCTGAGTTGTAATTCTATAGAAATTAGAGCAGCCTGAAACTTTTTTTCGCGTTAATATTTTTTTGACGATTTTTGTAGCGGTTTTTTTCTTTCACATTTTTTAACGAAAACCTAAAAATTTTGCAAAAAATAAAAGGCAGAAGGAAAAAAAAGAGATGATATTATTCAAAAATATCAGTAAAAAAAAAGTTCTGAGATAAAAATTTTCAGAAGTTTATATGTTATTTAATCATGTTTAAAATAGAGATTCTGCCCGGGAATATCCGGGATTCCGAGAAAATTATCAATCCCGATTCCCGCGGATTTCAAATTTTTCCGGAGATTTCCCCGTCGATTTTTAATTCCTGGAAAAATGACCGAGTATTCACGGGGAATTTCGTGAGTTACCCGGGATTCCGGCGAACTTTAATTTCCCGAATCCCGGGAAACTATTTTTTCTGAAAAATTGGAAATCGCAAGAATGGACAAGTCACATGTTTTGAGATTTTCGCTGGAAACTAATGTATAGTATGCTCTTAACTAAAAACTAGTATTTAAACGTGAAAATTTTTCATCAAATTAAAAAATATAGAAAAACAAAGTCCGGAAAAGTTTTTGTTACGTGATCGATTTTACACCTAAACGATTTTTTATTGGTGTGACGTCATCTGCCTGTATCGAAGCGAGACATCGGATTTGAAGCGAAACTCAACTTGTTTGTAAACATGCCTGTAAACATTACGCATCGATGCCGTTCAGAGTTTCAGAAATGAACACAACCACTTGTAGGCAGATGACGTCACGTTCCGTTTTGGCGGGGATTCAAATCAAAATTTTTGTTCTTTCTCTTTTCGGGGGTTAACAGTTTTTTTTACTGAGTCAAAATTACGCTTTTTGTCATACCTCCCCTAGCAAAATTAAACTATGGAATCATCTCAAAACATGTGACTTCTCTATTCCAAATTCACGAATTTTTTGAGAAATTAGAATCTCTAGATTTAAGTCAGATCCATTTAGTTAACTAAATTTTGTAGACAAAATCTAGATTCTTTCCTAAAAACGGTTTATTCTTTTTGTTTCAGCTGGATGCAAGGCTTTCCTCATAAAACACATGTGACTTTGGAGCTGCCGTTCAAGCTACCGCTACCTTTAAGAAATTTTGTTTGGCTGTGACAAGATAAGCAAAGATGTTCCGGTAAGTTCGACTAAAAGTAATTATTCTCATAAAATGCATGTTTAAATTTTTCAAGATTTAATCTAGAGACTGGAGTTTTCGCCATTGTCTGTTACATCATTTTTTTTTTAAATGGCTGTTCTGTCACTTTTAGATTTTATATTAGGTTTAATTTTTTCATCCATTATCCCCTCAATTAATTTTTTTTTTTTTTTTTTTTGCTTTTTTTTTTCGATTTTAAATTATTCATTGCCCTCCAAAGCGTAAAAATCTATATGCATAAACCCTTTTAATAATAAAACAAACAAAAACGAAAAAAAAAAAAAAGAAAATCATTAATCACAAGGAAAAAAATTAATGGTTACGGGGAGGCCTACGCAAAACAAAAAAAAAAAAAGTTCGAAGTGATGCAATACCGTTGCACGTCAATATATTTCAAACACACTAATCGGAAAAAGATTGGAAAAATATATGATAAAAAAAATATAAAAGTAAATAAAAAACGAATATTCACAAGTATCGAAGCGATTTATTCACAGTAGAAATGACACGGCTTCACTTTAAATCGGATTATAATTTTACATAAGATTACATAAATAAATAAAAATTAGATTAAGATAAAATTATCTCCGATATTAAATGTTCAGTGTCAAAAATGGACACGTCCAAAATTTTTTGTGGTAGAAACAAAATAAACGGAACGGAGTGTCTCTTAAGAAAAATATGACTATGCGAACGAAAAAATGTGGTGTACAACAAAACATCTTAAAAAATAGTGCGAAAATAATGTGGAACATTACTCACTACGCGGCGCTGAATGTACTAAAAGGCTATTGGTTTAAATTGAGGCCTCTGATTGGCTGAGTGGATTTGAACCAATCAATTGGCCGATTGCAATGAATGATCCTTTATTACATATACAGCGCCGCGGAGTGAGTAAAGTCGGCGAATTAACAAACCCCGAATTTTAATGTCGCCGATTTTAAAACCCCCAAAATTTAAAATCGCCGATTTAAAAAACCCCGAATTATAATATCGCCGAATTTAAAAACCCAGAAATATAAAGTTGCCGAAAGAATAAAATACAGTCATTATTGCGTTTTTTCCAACCCCGAAATTTATGAAACCCGAAAACTAATTCGGCGATTTTTAATTTCGGGGTTCAGAAAACGCGTTGTCGTTATTCTGCGATGTCGCAGGTTCCTTAGGGGGGGCCGTTATTTCTTGATAAGATATTTTTTTTTTGTTTTCGCATGATTTTTAAGAAAATGTCTTGTCACTAGACATTTTTGTTTTCGCATTAGCCATTTTTTTTTCTGAGTTAGGGATGTCTGATTAGCAGACGAATCATAAATATACGTATATATATACCGTTCCGCCCATGTTTAACTTATGTAGTATATATATACCGACCAAAGTATACTGTATATCAAACATTCCTATTCTGAGTACCTCCGGGACTTACTTATGTGCGGTACCCTGTAATACCTCAAATTCAAAGTACCTACCAATTTTTATATGCAAAAATGAATGAACGAAAAGTTGAATAAAGCGTTACCATTTTTATTGGATTTCAAATTTTCAAAAAAAGCTTTTTTTTTTTTTTTGTTATGGAAGTGTTTATCAAAGGAAAAATAATCTGATTAAATGGCTAACCCAAATAAAAGAGTCGAAATCGAAAATCTTTAGAAAAAAAGGAAAGCGGTATAAATAAAAACCCAGAGTCAAATGATTCGGGTTAGAGACCGGAAAACTCCAATTAAACTGAATTTCCTCCTCAACTCCCCATCCATCCACCCCCCCTTTTTTCTGTTAACCTTTTTTTTTTTTTTTATTCCTTTTTTCCGAGTTTGGTTTGTCCCCGATATAAATAAAATAGGGTTCTTTTCAGAGGAGCAATTAGATAATACAAATTGAAGATGAGACCGAAAACGCAGGGGCGGACTATACGTTTTCAATGACCGTTTGAAGAAAATTCGTGTCATTTCCCTTCGTCATAACTCAAAAGGGGGATAATTCCTCTGTTCGAAGTTGGGTTGTGTTTCGACGTCAAAAGCGATCCTTTGGCGGAAAGTTTGGAATAAAGACAAAAGGGGAGTAATGCCAAGATCCGCTTTAAGCGAAACATTCATTTCTGACTCAGACAGATGTAAAACCGCCAAGGTGGAAGGAATGCTTTGAAAGTTCTTTTTATTGATAATGAAAGAGGCGTTAAGAGAGTAAATTAATTAATAATAAGGGGACTTCATTTTATTTTTTTTTCTCACCTTTTTCCCTTTCGCTTAAGAGGATCATTTTAATAATCCCGTATTACAACGACCGTAATAAGAAAATGAAGAAAACGATCCGTTAATAACAATAAAGAAGAAAGTTTTTTTATGAATTTAGATACATTCACGTATTTTTAAGACTTGTAGCTTAGGTTTATTTTTTTTGCAAGTTAAGGATTGGTCATTATAATTTTAGTGAGGGGAGGGGGTTGTTAAATTACGACAATGACGTCCTTTCAGTGAGTGGTGCCTAGGGCCGTTCTTATTTTGCGAAGTTTGGATTTTCGCAGGTCCCACCCCCTAACTTTTTTTATTTGTCTTAGAAACGTTTCCCTGAATTTTTTCAAATTTTTTACTCTACGGCAAAGCGTGCCTCATCGAGCTTTTAGTTCGCAAAAATCCTATAAAAACCAAAAAATTGATAATTTTTTTTTTTTTTTTTTTTTTTTTTTTTTTTTGTAAAAAAAAACCCTCGTTTCCTATCGGAAATTTTGCGCAGATTTCGAATCTGAAAATAATTTTTTTGTACCTGGTCCGGTTTTTGAGCATGAGGCCAAAATAAGACGAAAAAATCGTGACAACACGTACTAAGTCCACACTTTTTATTGCCTTTCTGCTTCTATCTCATAAACCGGATTAGATGCAAAAAACATTCTACACAAAACGGACTAACTCTTAAAATTAATTTTACGGAAAAGCCAGAATTTATGCAGTCTTTTAAGAAAATTAGCCTCGATACTATTTCAGCTTCTCTATGATTTTTCCAGGATGAAAATTTCTTTTTCGGATTTGTAAAGAAAAATTCCATTCAGACAGCTTCGAAAAGCTGTGCATTTTGAATGAGCACATTGTGTAGTTTCGCTTAAAATATTTCACTTTTTTAAGATTTTATTCAAATTACATGTTCGCATTTTTTTTCGTTTGGTTTGACATTTTACTGCCAATTTTTTTAACCGATTTTGTGCTTGTAAAGGCGTAACATGGTTTTTTTAGAATTTTTTTCAATTTTCTCACTAAATCCTGACAAACCGGAATGGAAAATTTCTTACTACGTACATTTGTTCTTCCACTAAAAAAATTCTCTATATCCGCTGAACATATATTAAATCGAGACATAAATGATTACGCCATCGGATGCTCAACCTCCCCCGCATTTCCGTCAAAAACCCTTTAACGTTTCATTTCCTGTTCCTTTTTTTTTTTTTTCAACTTCGTTTCATCGGAAAAGGATCGCGTTACAAAACCCGACTACTTCGACGATAAATTGACGGAGAAATAGGGTCCTTAAAAATTAAAAAGAAAAGGAAAAAATAAATAAAAAAATAAAGAAAGTGACAAAACCATTTAACATCCGGGATCGATCGAGATATGTGTAAACGTCGCCGTTGGGAAAACTAATTTTTCTTCGGGAAAAAAAAGACAGAGGAAAAAGTTTCCTTTATTAAAGTCAATTGCAGTTAGCTCGTTACGTGATTATTAACATTTGACTTCCCGTTCATCTTAATTTTTTTTTTCCTCTTCCGCAATTTTTTTTTTATTGGTTTTAAGAGGGAGAAAAAAAAAATATCTGGATATTGTTGTATATTCCGACGGTAATTCTTGAAATCAGACAATTCTAGGATTGTCTTAAGTTTTATGCTTAGAAATTCTATTGAATTTTAGTCGCTTCCAGAATTATCTTAAAACAACCGGAAAGCCAAATCTGCTGATTTGGTAAAATTTGATAAAATTTCTGTCAGCACGTTCAGGGAATATAAAAATTTCCTAATTTACGTAACTCGCCACAACATGTACAATTTAAAAAAAAAAAAAAAAAAAAAAAAGAGATACTTTATTTACGAGATTTTTAAGAGATACTTTACAATTTAACTTTTTTGAGGGATAAAAATGATTTCATTATTAGACGCAAAATGAATACGTTAAAACAAAAAAATTTATAAAGAAATTTTGATATGGTTAAAAAAGGAACTTAACATCAAACCGCAGTCAAGGAAAATTCCACAGAAAACCAACCGTTAGTAAATGAAAAAGCGGATACGAACCGAAAAGAGTCGAGCTTTTGTTTGAATTTCTATGTTCTCCCGCACGCTTTCCGCTTTTTCTGAATTTCATACATTCTATTAATCAGTGTCGTCTTAACTTTATAATAAGCCTTTTAATCCTCCTCCGGATTTTAAACCGAAATCCTCTCTAAAACTATGATAAGGTGTTTTGCACTCTCTTATAGTTTGATTAAGGAGGAAACTCTTGGAAACGACTCGACTCTTCTTATTAGAATAAGATCTTCCCCTCCCGCGAGGCCTTTTTAACATTTTCTCTGATTAATTAAAATTCAATTCATATGATGAATCTTTTAATTGCGAAATTGAATTCGGTAATTATTATTTTTATGATAATAACCCCTACGCTTTCCCCTGATTAAATTGCTTTCTACTAAATTCGTGTTAAATTAGCAGCATTGGTATGAATATCATGTGATGTGAAATCTATAGCGATCTTGGAAAAGAGATGCGACGAGGCAGATGAATCATTTTTATAAATAATGCCAACTTTTTTTTTTTTTTTTTTTTTTTTTTTTTTTTAATGTGTCTTTGTGATATATGGTCTAGTCTTAGCAGATGGTTTTATAAAGTTGTGCTTAAGATCCGTGATAAAAATTGTGATAATATGATGATAAAATTCAGGGCCTCTTAATGAACCCCGAATTTACCAAACCCTGAATCGGGTTTCGGGTTTTCTAAAACGCGACATCGCAGAAAAACGATATCGCGTTTTCTGAACCCTGAAATTAATAATCGCCAAATTGGCTTTCGGGTTTCATAAATTCCGGGGCTTGAAAAAACGCAATAATAACTTTTTTTTTCTTTCGGCAATTTTATGTTTCTCGGTTTTTAAATTCGGCGATATTGTAATTTTGGGTTTTTAAAATCGGCAATTTTATATTTCTGGGTTTTTTAAATTCGGCGATATTATAATTCACGGTTTTTAAAATCGGCGATATTAAAATTCGGGGTTTTTAAATTCGGCGACATTATAATTCGTGGTTTTTAAAATCGGTGATATTAAAATTCCGGGTTTGTTAAATTCGCTAACTTCACATTACGGGATTTTAAAATTCCGCGGTGTGAAAATTCCAGGATTCCAGGATATTGAGTATTTTAAAATTGTTTAATTTTTAAAATTTTAAAATTGCAGAATTAATAGATATTCAAATATACGTTTTCATCACTCAATGTTAAAAACACCGTATTATTGACACGATAAAAATGACAAGAAGTTCATCATTAAAACACAACCCCCACTTTTCTTCAAAAGCCGCTATTAAAATCGTCGATTTTAAATACCCCGAATTATAATATCGCCGTTTTAAAAAACCCCGAATTATAGTATCACCGAATTTAAAAACCCGGAAATATAAAGTTGCCGAAAAAAAAAGTCATTATTCCGTTTTTCCAAACCCCGAAATTTATGAAACCCGAAAACCAATTCGGTGATTTTTAATTTCGGAGTTCAGAAAACGCGATATCGCTTTTATGCGATGTCGCAATTTATAAAACCCAAACCCCGATTTTGGGTATCGGTTTTTATAAAATGCGACATCGCAGAAAAACGATATCACGTTTTCTGAACCCCGAAATTAAAAATCACCGAATTGGTTCTCAGGTTTCATAAATTTCGGAGTTTGGAAAAGCGCAATAATGATTGTTTTTTTCCTTTCGGCACTTTTTAAAATCGGTGATATTTAAATTCAGGGTTTTTAAAATCGGCAATTTTAAATTCCGGGGGTTTTATTATCGGCGATATTAAAATTTGGGGTTTGTTAAAATCGCCAACTTCATATTACGGGACTTTAAATTCCTCGCTGTGAAAATTCCTGGATTTATATTGAGCATTTTAAAATTACTTAAAGTTACAATATTTTAAAATATTGGAGAATCAATCTATATTCAAATACACTTTTTCATTACTCAGTGTTAAAAAAAACCGTATTATTGACACGATAAAAATGACTAAAAGTCCATAATTTTAAATTACTCAGTATAAATCCTGGAATTTTCACATCGGGGAATTTACAAATCCCGCAATAAGAAGTTAGCGAATTTACCAAATCCCGAATTTTAATATCGCCAATTTTAAAATCCCCATAATTTAAAATCGTTCGTTTTAAAAACCTCGAATTACAATATCGCCGATTTTAAAAACTCCGAATTTTAATATCGCCGATTTTAAAAACTCCGAATTATAATATCGCCGATTTTGAGAACCCCAAATTATAATATCGCCAATTTTAAAAACCCCGAATATTAATTTCGCCGATTTTAAAAACCCCAAATTACAATATCGCCGATTTTAAAAACCCCGAATTACAATATCGCCGATTTTAAAAACCCCGAATATTAATTTCGCCGATTTTAAAAACCCAGAAATATAAAACCGCCGATTTTAAAAACCCCAAATTCCAATTCGGCGATTTTTAATTTCGGGTTCAGAAAACGCGATATCGTTTTTCTGCGATGTCGCATTTTATAAAACCCGAAACCCGATTCGGGGTTCCTTAAGGAGCCCATTCAGAGAACTTGCAAGCTAAATTTCTCAGAAGAATCGGAAATTAAAAAAAAAAAAAAAAATTGGTGTATTCCAAAGCCAATTTTCTTGAAAATCAACATAACTAATCTAATTGCTTCTACCCTAAAAAGCTTTAGGTTTTTCCAGGAAAATCTTGTCCAAGATTGCCCAACTTCTAGAGAAAAGTTCTAAAGAAAAGAAGAACTTCTGCCGGAAAAAGTTAACAATATTATTAGTTACGTAGCTTTTGCGCTTTGACTTTTTCATCCTATTATTCATGGAGAAACACGCTTGATAAAATACAAAATTAAGGGCTGCGACATAATCTTCATAACAAAAAATGACATAACTCAGTTCGGAAAATCAAATCTTCAAAAGTAAATTTCCTGTCGAGCTCTTTTTTTTTTAATATAACGAAAACGTATAATTTTATAAAAAAGCAGGAAAAAACCATTCAACTTCAATTTTTTTTTTTCGAACAAAAATATTTATTCCAAAGAAAATAAGACCGCGACTTTAAAAAAAAACCGAAAACTATAAAAATTCTTTTACTCTTTTCAAAACAAATACTTTCTCTCTCTCTTTTTTGTTTGCTTGTTACATTACAGTTTCAAAAACAAATATTTTAGTCAATAAGCTTTCAACCACTCCGATAAAACTTTGTCATAAATTGGCTTTTCGAAAGTATTTTTAAAAATATTCCTTTTCTTAGTGAAATTTAATCTTCCTACCGAATTCAAGTATGAAAAAACTTCACAACAAATCATTGTATTCATAACTTTAAATAAATCTCAATCCTTCCCACGCAAATCGATTTTAAGTATCATTCAAATTTTTTTTTCTTATTCTTTTTCCACCTCTTTAAACTTTTTTTTTTTTTTTTTTTTTACGAGCCCGAAAAAGTTCTTATCAAGTTTTACGTTTCGATAACTAATTTTCCAGGGAAAATAAAAAGAGAAGGATGTTCTTTTTTTTTTTTTTTTTTTTTTTTTTTTTTTTTTTCAACTTTTCTCATTTACAAGAGTCACTACTTGTGCCGTACTTTTTTTTTACGGGTTTGTCAGAAAAGTGTTTTTGCAAAAGCCAAAAAAAAAAAAAAAAAAAAAGGTTTTATAATGTCAAGAACCGTTTAGCTCGTAATAAAGATTCACGACCCCAAATGCTAATTTCTTTTCATTGTTTTTTATGTTTTTTTTTCTCCTTTTCCTTTTGCCCGAGGAAAGCTCGTTCGCGGATATGCACGGACGTTTTCGTCCGAACGAAATTTCTCACAGACGAAATTCACTGGAAACTCATAACAAAACAAACAACAGACGACCGAAACACCTTTAAAGGTGTAAACAGAACAGGGGGAAAGAGGATCTGGTTACGAAGATAGGAACTCATAAAAGTGAGAGGGAAATGAGAAAATCAGTGTGTGTGTGTGTATGAAGCTGCGGGGGGGGGAGGCAACTCAGCGATATCTTCCTTTGGGATACAAAGACCAGGAATTAACTCCAACCTGTTGCTGAAGTACATTTTCTCCTACGGCGTTTTCTTCTTTCGATCGTGCGATATATATATAAAAAAAACCGTTTTACTGTAGAAATCTGGGTTAAGTCGATGACTTTTGTCTGTTTTTAAATTTGAAAAATGTGTGAGGATATCATCCCGGATTAGGTTTTTTTTTCTCTCCCTTAGATTTATTTCGTGTTTTCTTTTTTTTTTTGGTTCTCGGGATCTCGGAATTCTTGATTCTTCCCGTATTAAAGGAGGAAAAAAAAATCTTGTTGAATGGGTTTAAAGGGAATTCTCGGAGTTTGGCTTTGAAAGAAAACCATTAGAAAGAAAGATAGATTTCCAAGAAAACAAATTTCCTGAAATTTTTCTAAATAGTATTTGCTGTTGACATATGGCTTAATTGCGGCTAAAAAAAAAAAAAAAAAAACATTCTATATCCTGGTCGTTATTTAAAAAATGTCGAAATGGTTTGGCTGAAAAATTAATCAAAGCAAAATTCCCAAGTTTTTTCTTTTTTCTTATTTTTTTAAGTGTTTAAAATGTGTAAAAGAACTAAATTATTTCTCTTCTTGCAGAATTAATTTCTTTTGCTTGAAGTACATCCAACTGCGATATCGGCCAGAAAGAACTTATTCGATTTTTTTGGCATCTATTTAAGTTGTCAGTATTTTTATAAAAGCGTCAGTAAAAATATTATTTGTGAGTATTTATACGGTCAGTTAAAAAAGTATCAGAATCTTTAATCATTTGTCAGTAAAATCAACTATTTATCAGTAATTATCAATATTTAATCGGTAAATTGATGCAAAAAAAATTTTTTTGTTGAAAATTTTTGGAGCCGAAAAATAAAGACTTATCATGTTTTGGTACTTTACGCGGATTTACAGCTCATTTTTAGGCTCTGGCTCAAAAACCAAACCAGATTTTAAAAAAAAAATCTCCTGACCTACCCAAAATTTCTGACAGAAAATGACTGGTTTTTCAAAAAAAAAAAAATATAATTTTTTTCATTCTTATGAGGGTGCAAATTCACTATGGAATGTTGTACCAACATGTTGCTCCAACATTCCATAGTGACTTTGCACCCCTGAACATTAAAAAAAATGGTCCTTGGGTTTCCAATAATTAGGATTTGCGAAAAAATTGCATATCAATTTCCATTGTTCTTCTTACATTTCTGATTACAATTGAAATTTTATGTAAAGCTTATGGCCCTTCGCATTGTAAGATGAGATTGCTTTTTTAAAAATATGAAAAAATAAAATCGTCTTTTAGCGGGAAAAGTCTAATGACTCTCTTCTCCTTAAATTCACTAAAAATTCACGATGGAATGTTGAACCAACATGTTGGTCCCTGAAAATTTTTCGACCAGACAATGCAAGTCGGGGGGTGGAAGGAAAAAAAAATAAAGTTTTTCAAAACTTTAATTCCAACTTACTTCATTCTCGAGTGTAGTTTCAAATATGAAAAAAAAAAAAATGGATGATATACCGTACTAGAAAATGCAGTTGCCCAGAATCGATATGAAAATAATGTTTATTCAATTAAAAATCATCATTTCTAATATTTTTTTAATGCACATTAATGAGTTTAATCCGACACACGGCTGTACTCAATCATAATTGGATTCCATAGTTGCTTTATTTGATTTTTTGTTTAATAAAAAAACAACAGATATGTCTGGGGAGTTTTTAAAATAGTTAATTTTTTTGCCAATACCGAACTAAATAAACCATTAAATTCAATTATTGCCGATAACAACGTTTAATTAAGCTCATTAAATAAAATGAAGCTTTGAATATCAAATCAAGCTTTCTTGATCGTAAGTGCAAGGGATTCACAAGACTTTCATTTCGCTCCTACTTCATCCTCGAGCTTAGCATCAAATATTAATTTTCAAAGGAGAAAAAAAAATAATACCTGATAACAAGCGCGCCAACCTACGATGCCGCCCTTAATGTGTTTTTTCAAAAAAAAGAAATCACGGAGCGATAATGAGAAAATGTCAATGTAATTGAATTTTATTTTTCTTGCAAGTATTTTTTACCAGTATATTTATTTATAAACCATCGGGAAACTTCTTTTTTATTCCTTTGGGCTGAGAATGTACTTTTCGGTCCGTTCGAAAAAACGTTTTATTTTCCTCCGACGGGATGAAAAATTATCTTAAAAATCAGGCATAGGGATGGCTTGCACGACGTGACTGGTTACAACACTTAGTTTGTTGGGAAAAAAGCTGATTCGGACCCGCCCCCCTTTCCTCCCTAAGTGCTAACGTAATATTTGAATGGCCTCTTATAACTAATCATGACAAGCTACATTAAAAACGATTTTAGTTAAATTTTTCTCCAGTAGCTTTTATTAATATGTTGTAATTGGCCATGTTGCCATTGACGACATAATATGTGGCTGAGCTGTTTTTGCTCCCTTCCTATGGAAAAAGCTAATCATACCATGAAATTTTTCGCGTACATAATATACTTTTTTTTTTTTTTTTTTTTTTTAACCGAAGAATTTGATCGTTTTTTAAAATTCTTGCGAATCGCCCCAAGCGGTGCGAATATGCTGATTTGGAGTCTACCCGAGATATTATATCAGATTTTAGTCTTATTTTTTTAAACGAAGAACTGCGTTTTTTATTTAACGGGGAAAAAGTTTTAGAAAGGGAAAAATATTTTGTAAAAAGTATAAAAAATTTTGTCTTTTATACTGACTTTTATTAAGTTTTTGTGTGAATTTCGAGTACTTTTAGGGACTTTTTTGGGACTTAGCGACGTTTTGCTCAGATTTAATGACTTTAACCAAAATGTTCGTTTTTCATTAAAAAAAAAAAAAAAAATAATAAAAAAAATTGAATTAAATTGAAAAATATTTAGGTTAAACAGACCACCTCGGCTACAGTGAACTCGGTTATAGTAAACTGAAGTGATCGGACCCAATTTTATTACATAAGTTAGCAAGTTGCTCCCCCAATTTTTGCCCGATTTAAAATTTGGAAAAACCCTAAAAATTTACTTTGATCAGGGCTGCGGTGCCGTTTAGATTTTAAACGGAATCGGAATCGATCGGTTTAAAAGTTAAATGGACTTGGAATCGGAACCCTGAATTCTTTTTAAGGGATCGGAATCGAAGTCGGAATCTGGCTCAAAAATGGATCAGATTCGGAATCTTAATCGGCACCGAAAAATAATTTTGATTCCAAATTGAGCTGAAAAGTGTTTCGATAACCGCGTTATGCATTTGAAAGAGTTTGTTTGAATATTGAAATTGGCTGTGTGTCTATACTTAGCATATAGCAAGTTAATCATATAGGAAAGTTTCGCATTTATTCATATAACACCTAAGTAACCAAAGTTCAGTAAGAATGCATCAGAGCCGAGGTAGCTCAGTGGTAGAGCAGCCGTCGCGAAAACGGAAGGTCGGTGGTTCAAGTCCACTCTTCGGGTCCCTCTGGCTTATTTTTTACTGAATATTTCCCGGTTCCCTCTTTGATCGAATATACCTAAAAACCCCCAACAGAGAGAATAACACCCCAATGCCCAAAAAAGGCTAAATTTTAACGTTAAAAATTTATAGAAAAGTGTTTCTTACGATTAGTGCATTTCTGGAAATATCGGAATCGGCACCACTGAAATGTTTTCTAATCGGAATCAGAATCGGAAACTTAAATTTTTGTTTTCGAGTCGGAATCGGAATCAGAATCAGAATCGACCGAAAAAATATTGAAGAATCTTGGGAATCGGAATCGGAATCGGAACCGCAGCCCTGACTTTGATCTTTTTTGTATCGGGCGAATTAAAAAAACAAAACGTGGGTCGTCACATAAAAAAAAATTTTTTCTCTGGTGAATGAAAACCTTCCGTTTTCTACCCTGTGGACAAGTTAAAGCTAGGGGTTTTTTGATTTTTCTCAATTTTCTCGAGTTACAGAATTTTCCGGAAAATTTCGACGATTTTTCGTCAAATGGTACACCGAAAGGAAAATTTTCCCCAATTTTCAACATTTTCGGTGAACGGGAAATATGGTAACCTTTGATCTCTTATTTCAGTCAGTGAGGACCTCGGTTATAGTAAACTGAATTTGGTTAAAAATAGGGCTTAAAACATGGCCCCATATAAGGGTTCTGCTGGGGATTTTCTGTCCAGGGAATTCGCGGGATCTTAAGGAAATTTTTGATGCCGATTCTCGGGATTCAAATTTTTCGAGGTTTTTCCCGTCGGTTTTTATTCTTGGAAAACTTCCCGAGAATTCATATGAAATCCCAGGAATTACACGGGGTCCCGGCGAATTTTAATTTCCCGAATCCCGAGAAACTATTTTTTTTTCAAAAACGGGAAATCCCGAATGCCGGATTTACAAGCTTTTCGGAAAATCTGAATCTCTAAGCATGGCTTTTTTAAATGATTTTCTAACTTTTTGTGATTTACATCGTCTTTGTATTTTTATGCTAATGTGACTTAATGGTACAAGATGAATTATGTTTGAAACGTAAAAGCGCAAATACACGACAAGTATGTTCCATCATGATCACTGTCAATATGTGCATCACAAAAAAAAAGTCAATTTCATATTAACGACTTAAGAAAAAAGTTCTTTGAAAAATGTACTTTTTAATTTTTCCGATTTGTAAACGGATTGCTCATGTTTACAGCAAAAAAGTAAAAGAAAGAAAAAAAAAGTTTAGTACTTCTTAAGACTTTAGTAGTTCAAATTAGCGTGCAGTAAAAACTTTTTACTTTAGCTATCACAATCATGAAGTTGCAAAAAAAGTCAAAGATAACTAAAAGGAAAAAAAAAAAAAAAAACTAAATGATAACAAGACGAACAGGTTCCAGTTAAAGTTTTCTTGTCCATGTTTCTTCTTGCATAAACAAGCTCGCTTTCTTTCCATTCCCTTTTTTTCTGCTTCTTTTATTTGCAATTAATCGATTTAACCTCCGCAATAACGGCTAACAACAGGAAGATCTCACAACCATATTGACAATACGTCTCGTTATTTACACGATTAATTGAGTCATCTCCGCAGCGTCGGTCGTCCTTGACGAAAGCGGAAAATTAGCTATAACCCTAATCGCTTACAAGACACTAGCCAATTTAACCCAAAACGTGATGATACCCCGCAAACGTCTATAAGCTTAAATTAGATTATTTCAGCTTCCGAAACTCGGTTGGTAATCCCGCTATCATAAAAGTATAAATGAAAAATAGGAAAAAAAATTAAATCAAATAAAAAATGAACGATGCGATGGGATACATAAATAAATAATAATAAATTATTTAGTAAAACGGTTACAAAAAAAAATCCCGGTTTTCCCTTTAGAGAAAGACCCTCAAATTAATTATCATTTAAATACCCCCATGAAATCCGAAATTAATAAACACCCAGATTAGTTCCCACAAGATAATTTAATGACGTCAAGCTAATCTCGAGCAATATACCGACGGACATGATATCTCCATTAAATCGATATGTAAAAATAAAAGGGATGGTGGCAAAAATATTGTTTTTTTTAATCGACTTACCCTCTTCCAAATAAGGATTTGCAAATGATGTCGTGATGAGTGCTGCAAATACCATAGCTGCCGCACCTCGCAGTATCACCTCACTGCGCATCCCTGTGAAAAAAAATATGAAATAAAAAATTGTTATTTGTTAATGACAAAAAGAAAATAAAGTACAATAATATTCAGCAAAAAAGATTCGGTTAGCTGGAAAAACTTATAATTTGGTTAGTGATGGACGACAACTCCTCAAGTCAAGTCCTGTAAACAAGACAAGTCCTCGGTCAAGCTCTTGTCTTGTTTATATAAGGCCGAATTACACACAGCTAGTGTACTAGCTCGTCTCCTATATTTAACTTAAGTACAAGCTACTCGCTAGCTAGTAGGAGCGAGTAGCTTGTACTTAAGTTAAATATAGGAGACTCGCTAGCTAGTAGGAGCGAGTAGCTTGTACTTAAGTTAAATATAGGAGACGAGCTAGTACACTAGCTGTGTGTAATTCGGCCTATAAGCGAACTATTATGTAAACAATACAAACAATTGAAAAACGCAAGAGTCTTGTCCAAGCTCTTGTCTTGTCGTCCATCACTAAATTTGGTTAATTAAGTTAAATAGCTTTTCTTAACTTTGTTAATTTTTCTACGTTACTAAAAACCAGACCCTCAAATTTTTAGGTTTTCAAATAATCATCTCTTAATAAATAAATGTCAACCATTTTGAATTTTCCAAATTTGACTTTTTGACTCTGATGTACGTAAGTGTGAATTTTTAAAATTTAATCATTTGGTAAAGCTGATGTATTTTTAATTTATTAAGCGAATTTTCCACGGAAAACAAATGACTAAAAAGATAATGAGAAATTTTTGTTGCCGTGCTTAAGACCTCATTGGAAATCCTTAAAGGCACTTAGAAAACTCATTTAGCACTTAGAAGGCACTTAGTTGCACTTAGAAAACTCAGTTAATTACTTTAGGGTTTTTAAGCTATGGTAGGGAAGCCGTGAATGGAAGGTTTTTCTGCTAATTTGTCGTTTTTCGAGTTTAAACCTGGCATTGGCAAGTTCAAACTTGATATTGTCAAATTTAATTTGTCACTTGATATTGTCAAATTTAATTTGTCAAGTTTGAACTAGTGATTGCAATACCGGTTTCGGTAATACCGGTATTACCGGTATTTTGGGAAATTTTGGCAAAACGGTAGTACCGGTACTACCGTCGAAAAAGGCCGGTATTAAAGTTTTTAAGCGAAGGGGAAAAAAATTTAATTCTATTGAATGGAAAAAAATAAAAAAAAATTAAATAATGCACGCTTATTAAGATAAAGCATTTTCGGTTTTGCCTTTGTGCTCAAGCCGCTATCGGACTTACTTAACCAACCGAATTTTCTAACCCTTTTTTTCCTCCCTAAAACTTATTTTTCTTATAATCTTTTCCCCCCTTATGTTATTTATTTTTCATCAAATCATTTTTTTTTTCTGCTGAAATATTTTCATCAGTCATTAATAATTTTCAAGCACTTAGCGCCGATATTTTCAGTACTGGTTATATACAGGTTAAGAGGAGGCTTAAGATATTTATTTAAATATACCAAAATAAATTTCCATGGCTTAGAACTTTTTTTGGAGATACAAATTAGAAATCTGGCTTCGTAGCGAACATCATAGTGATACTGGCATCTTTCCTTCAAAATTTCAGATTCTCAGGTTGTAGAGAAACTCCGAAAAACGCTTTGGAAAATATATTCCCGACATCTATTTTTGAAAACGTTTTCCGGAGTTTCTTTACAACCTGAGAATCTGAAATTTTGAAAGAAAGGTGCCAGTATGAATATAAAGTTTGCTACGAAGCCAGATTTTTAATTTGTATCTCAAAAAAAAAAGTTTTAGACCAGGGAAATTTATTTTGGTATATTTAAATAAATATTTGAAGCCTTCTCTTAAGCACTTACTGCATACACAGCAAAAAATATTATGTAAATATGTTCTAAGAGGTCCACATAAATTTTTTATGTTGTTTCTCCCATAAGACAAACATAAAACAAAAACAACATAAAAATTATGTTGACCTGCTTATGTTGATTTATGTTGATTTTGACATAAAATTTTTTACTGTGTATGAAATTAAGTAGAATCCAGAAGGGTTTGGGGGAAAAATAAGCCCGGATTTAAAATTAGTTTAAGTAAAAACTATGAAATAGTTCCATATTGTTTTATATTTTTGAACAACCGGTATTGGATGGTAAAACCGGTATAAGAACTAAATTTCTACCGTACTACCGGTATTGAAAAAACCCCACTACCGTGCAATCACTAGTTTGAACTTGCCAATACCAGGTTTAAACTCGAAATCCGACATATCAGCAGAAAAACCTTCACGGGTTCCCTACCGTAGCTTAAAAAGATTGGCAAGTTCAAACTTGATATTGTCAAATTTAACTTTTCAAGTTTGAACTTGCCAATACTTTATCAACTTTTCAAGTTCAAACTTAAAAAGTTATACCTTTCATTGTCAAGCTTGAACTTGCCAATTATGGCTGCTATGGCTGTTAACTTTAAGTTCAAACTTGACAATGACAAGTGCAAGTTTGAGCTTGCTAATGTTTTGTTAACTGCAAGTTGTCAACTTCTGGTTCAAACTTCACACTGTCAAGTTTGAACTAAACTTCACAATGTCAAATTAAACTTGTAAAGTTTGAACTTGACAATGTTCTGTTAACTTCAGGTTCAAACCTGGCAATGTCAAGTTTAACTTATCACGTTTGAATTAGCCAATTATGGCTGGTATGACTATTAACTTGATGTTCAAACTTGACAATGACAAGTGCAAATTTGCACTTGCTAATGTTCTGTCAAATTCAAGTTCTGCCTTGACAATGTCAAGTTTGAACTTGAACATAGGTTTAAACTTAATGGTCCAGTTTGAATTCGGCATTGTCAGCGTCAGGTTTAAACTTGACTATCCACAAATTATCAATCAACAATGACCCTTCTGGGCTTTCGTAATACGGAGTAGGTTTATAGATTTTTTTTAGGCTATAGACTTACGGCTAAAGACTTATTGGCTAAAGCCGATCGATGTGAAATTATAGACCTGCGTAACACTGACATTAATTCACAACATCAAATCCTCTTTGTAAACTCTTTTACTGCATTTAGCAGCATTGTAAAATCTAGGAACCGACCTCCAATACAACAAAACTTTCATAAGAATTTTATTATAGAAAAACAGCCCATGCAAGAGGCCTAAAATTAATTAAAACGTCCTAATGCCGAATTCCCACCATTGTAAAGTGATAAGTACCTCGGATTTGCCGTTTTATTTGCCTGAAGATAATTATAAACTTTACTTTTAAAAAAAAAATGAATAAAATTTTCGCTACCAAAATTTGATTACGAAATTTTGCATGGTGAGAAAAAAGGTATTAGTAATATCCCCAACGGATGGTATGAATATATCCTACAAGATAAAGCCAAATCTAGGATTTAGTTTACGGATCAAAGTGAAAAATGTGTTTCCCTTTCCGATTTTCCCCGGCTAAACTCTCTCTGCACACTCTGTCAGTTTTCTCGAAATAAGAAAATGAGACATGGATATTATAACGTTATTTTCTGTTTGTCTATCTAAAAAGATAATAATATACGGGAATAACATACGCATCCTGGAACGATTTTCCCGGAATGACTTTGTTAAGTTAAACATGAGAAAGACCCACACGAAAGTCGTACTGCCCTGTATGTTTCCCTCGGAAACCTTTTTTTGCGTAGATAAAAAAAAATAATAATAATAAAATTTGTGATGGCGTGAAAGGTAATTAACGAAAAAAAAAAAAAAAAAAACAAATACACAATTTTTTTTTTAATTTCCGGAATGTACAAAAATGTCAAAACCTCGAATGATTTGTTAGTTGAAATTTTTTTTTTTTTTTTATAACCTGATAATTTGGTTTATATCTAGTCAGCAGCACGAATTATTTCTGGGCGTGATAGATTTTAATTTGTTGGTATAAAAATGTTTTTTTATCTGAACTTGACATGTATGGGAGGGAAAAATATATAAATAAAATATACGATATAAAATGATATGGGAAAAGGATAAAAAAGAAAAAAAAACTGGAGGAATAAAGATTTGAAAGCTGAGGCTATTCTACACAACTCTGGAGATACGGACAGTTATTCGAATGAATTATTATATTCCGAAATTTTGAATTTATTATTTGAAAGAATAAGAAAGGTGATCGGTATCCACTTGGGTATATATTAAGACCTCGTTTCAGAAAGGACTAAATTTTGAATTGCTAAATCGTATATTTCCAGTCAGTGAAAGCTGATAAATTGATAGTGGAACAAAGCCCCAGAATTCTATAGTAGTTTGCACTGGCGAAGTCTTCTGATTGGCTGCTACTGGGCTCTTGTCCCCCCCCCCCCCCCAAGGTATTTCTTCTTTCCTAAAAATTTTTTGTGCTCGTAAGAAATGTGTAAGAACCATATTTTGCGCACCCACTCGAAGTTGGGACATGCCTCTCCGCAGCAGGATATTTTGGCCCTCAAGAAGAATCTAAAAAATAATTCTCGTGATGTTTCGTTACCCTTTTTTTACTCCCCGTAAGCTAAACATAAAGACCTTTTTAAAAACAGAACAGGACAAAAATAAATGAGAATAAATAAGAAAAAATAAATGTTTCCAACAAGTTCTGACTTGCGACAAAACAGCAATTTTTCGCAGCAAATCGAAAACGCTTTGTGTCAACGCACAAGTTGTTTCTTGTCTAGATATTTGCATCGTTTTCCCATGATTTTTAAGAAAATGTTTTGTCATAACACGTTTTTGCGGTCGCATTCATCTTTTTTTTTTCGGGGTGCAAGTACCAACCTGCACTGATCTGGTAAATTTTTTCACACTCTTAAAAATTTCAGATTTTCGCAGGAAACCTCAGTACGAAATTTTGCCAGAAATTACGAAACACTTGATGTTTTATTCCGCAATTTACGGCTTTCAAAAACTTATATTGTTAATTAGACGACTCCTAAAGAATCCAAAATGTTAATTAATAGAAGCCCTGTCAGCTTTATTCCGTTGATTAAAAGTAAAGAAAAAAAAATAATCTTTTTTCTTTTTTTTACTTTTCAGTCCATTTGTCCTTCAAACTGAATGGAAAAGACGGAAACCATAAAAAAACTCAGGTTCTTTTGTTTCATTTTCCTGTAATAAATTCCAGAAGAGCTCTTTAAAAAAAAAAAAAATGAATATGACTAGTTTTTTTTTTTTTTTTTTTTTTTTTTTTTTTTTGTGGCTACTATGATTTACTTGTCTCTTCTGACTAGAAAGAAGACTCAAAACGTTTTTTTTTTTTTTTTAATTCTTTTTAAGTGTCAGAAACAAAAGTTTTCATTTTATCTTTGAAAATTTTCTGCATTATCATGATGATGATTGTAAAAGGGAAAGATATATAGCGAAAGTTTATGTTTTAATGGATGCATGTTCAACATTTTCCAAGTAAACTTCATTTAAAATTTCTGATGTTATTACACGGAAACAGCATTGCATTGCTGACTTGAATTACAAAATTATTGCAACCGTTTATAAATAAAAAAAAATGCAAATTCAGGGAACCAACGTGTATTTCAAAAATTTTGTGAGTAAAGGGCGCAAAATTAAAATTCATTATGTCCATATTGAGACACTTGTGGGAAAAACACGTTCGGCAAAGCTCTAAAGCGAACGAAAAGCGACACTGCTGGGACGAACACATAAGAAATGGGTATCCCAATATATATATATATTTTTTAAAAAATAATTTTTGGTGAAGATAAGCTGTAAAACCATATGTTAAATATTGAGTTTATGAGGGAAAAGGGAGGGTTTAGGGAACGTTCAAGTATTACGTAAGATTTTTTTTGGGGGGGGAGGGTCCGCATCAACTATCTTCGCCATAGGCTAAGTATGGCGAAATGTCTTACAACCGGAAGGAATGACTAATACTTAATTTACTGTGAAGAATCCAAATTTTAAGTACCTAACGAACTCCTCTGGTGTATCTTGGAATTTTTTATGCAAGTTTCAACTTGTCTGGAATAGGTATGGGCGGCCGGAAAATAATTTCAAAGATCTGCAGTCGAAAAACCATTTTTTCCGGTTTCGTATTTACATGGGACAAGTTGAAACTTGTATCGCAAATACAACAATGTGTATCCTGAAATTTTTAGTACAAGTTTCAACTTGTCTGGAATATATGTGCGACCGGAAAATAATTTGGAAGACCTGCAATCGAAAAACTATTTTTTGTCCGGTTTCGTATTTACATGGAACAAGTTGAAACTTGTACCGCAAACACAACAATTAGTCAAAAAAGTTCGTTAGACCTCCTGGTGTATCCTGGAATTTTTTTGTACAAGTTTCAACTTGTCTGGGGGCCGTACAAGTATTACGTAAGCATCTTAGGGGGGGGAGGGGGTTCGAATCGACCATCTTCGCCGTAAGCTAAGTATGGCGAAATTGCTTACTACTGGGGAGGAGGGGGTACAAAATCACCAAAATCGTGCTTACGTAATACTTGTACGGCCCCCTGGAATATATGTGCGGCGGGAAAATAATTTCAAAGATCTGCAGTCGAAAAACCATTCTTTTTTCCGGTTTCGTATTTACATGGAACAAGTTGAAACTTGTACTGAAAATACAACAATAAGTCAAGAGAGTTCGTTAGATACCTAAAATTTGAATTTTTTTCACCGTAAATTAAGTGTTAGGGTGCAAATTCACTATGGAATGTTGGACGGATCCCATAGTGAATTTGCACTACAGGAATGAATTCTGCAATAGTCTATTCTTTCGTTTGTCCAACAAGTTGGTACAACAAGTTAGTATAACTTGTTGGTACAACAAGTTAGTATAACATGTTGGTACAACATGTTTGTTCAACTTATTGTACCAACATGTTCTGTAGTGAATTTTCACCCTTAGACAAAAAAGTCATCGCGTAAAAGTAAGCAAAAGTGTACGGAAGGGGGTCGAAAATTTCACATTGTGTTACGTAACTCTTGAGTGGCCCCAAATGCTCTTTCGACATATTTGGGAAATATACGGTCGACAACGAATTTCCACCCAAAAACATCGCAGCTTTTTTTTTTTTTTTTTTTTTAAGAAAAAATGCTTGGAAGCCAAAAATAATAAAGTTTAAATTTTAGCCTTATCCGAATGAAAAATAATGAACTAACCGATTGGACACCGCATATACGTCAACTTTCCATTTTATTTAAGCGTAACAAAGTTTCTTTTGCGAGACAGAAAATTTTATATACGACGGGAGAAATGAAAGTTGATTACGTTAATTCAAATACTGTTTTCTTTGATAAAATAATCGTCCTTTGGTTTTCCGAACCTTTTTGATGTTTTATTACCTCTCCACAGCAAGGTCTCCTTATTTGAAATTTTAAAATTTTATCTCTATTTCTCAGAATTTTATTTCGGGTGGAAATGGAATTTTGAAAATTCGATCAATCTATGAAGGGCGGGAAAAAAAAGAAAGAAAAGAAAAGAGCACAAAAAAAAAGCAAATAAAAATAAATGTATTCTGTTATTAACTCTGTTGCTTTGTTTCTACTGTATGGTCGGTTTTTAATAATGTCAAGATTTTGTTTAAACTTGATATTAAAATTAAAAAAAAGAAGCAAAATGTGAGCAGAAGAGAGGAGCGAAAAAAAATGTTATTAAAATAAAAAGAGAAAAGAAAACTTTCTGAAAAAGGATTTTGCGACTTTTTTTTACTGCAGAATATAATCCTTTTTTTCTTGCCTCATTGACAATGACATTAAAAGGGAAAGGTTATATCTAAATTTTTATGGGACGTGCTCATAATAAGTAATAAATATCGGTAGAAATGGGAAAGTAAAAAAAAAAAAAAAAAAAAAGGTTGATAATATGAGAGAAACGGATTATAAATAATTAATTTTCAGTGATAAAAATCTGTAATAAAAAGGTAATATGATATGAAAAAAGTGGGAAAATTTGAAAAAGCGAACATTTATCATTGGACTGAAGTCCGAAATCGTTTTATAATCAATCGCGGAGATCAGAACTCGTTTTTGTAACCAAAAAAAATCTATGGTTTTGCGGATAACCAAAACGTAATTAATGTGGCCGAAAAAAGATTGCAAACTTAACTGAATGACTTTGAGTCGTGATGAACGTTTTTTTGGTTATCCGAAAATCGGTTATTTTCTTTGGTTTTACTAAATAAAGAATTTTATCAAAGTTTATAAAGTAAAATGAGTCGGTTTGATACTTTCGCTCCCTTTTTACGGGAAAATTTTTTTGGATTTTGTCTTATGCGACTCCATGGAGTATTATCCGGAGAGCAATTACGAAAAATTAAATTGAGTCGTGCCCAACGTAGGCAGACTTAGCTTGGGAGGACGTAGACTAGGGTCACGAAATACCGAATACCTAATAAACCGACCAATTATTTTTAATTTTTTTCGTAGCTATACCTTAGATACATCTAATAGTTTAATAATTTTATTCTTTTTTAGATTATAGTTAATTTAAACATCGTTTATAGCGAGGTAGATATTTTATGTTTGACTATCCTTATATACATTTTAAGTTTACGTCCTAGTGTTCGGCTCTTTATTCAGTTGATTATTGGCATCTTATTACGAAATCTATTTTACTTTGTAAATATTTTTAATAAAATTTTTGACGTAGGACTAAGTCTTGGGGCTCGGTCCTGGGGAAATCTGTCTGTACGGGATCTGTCCGGGTGCGCACTGTTCGCACCAAAAATTAATATTTAATCATTTTAATATTAAAATTTTAACTTTGAAAATTTTAAAAATATTTTGACCATTTTTTTTCCACTTTTGGCCTTTTTTAGTAAAATTAGACGACATGAACGAAAGCATAAACTTAGAAAATTTCTTGTAAATTTTACAAAATTGTAATTTTAATGGTAATTTAAAAAAATTAAAATTCTAAATAATATTTCGACGATTTTTTTTAAATCTTTTGGGCTTTTTAATAGTAAAATTAGACGACAAGAACGGAAGCAAGAACTTTGTAAATTTTCAAGAAACTTAACTTTTACAAGAATCTTTAAGTTGTTAGTTCAAGGACCTAAAAATTTCTTGAAATTTTATTTAACTTTTTTCTAATTTTCGCCGTTTTTTTTTTTTAATATTAAAATTAGACTTCATGAAGAGAAACAAGAACTTAAAAATTTTCAATAAAAATTCACTGCATCTTTTAATTTTGTCCTTTTTCCTTTAGCTAATAAGAATAGGAGCTAAAGCAAGTTTTAATATTAAAATTTTTTTTAACTTTTGACCTTTTTTATCAAAATTTTTAAGTTTTTTTCGTGCCAGGAAAAATAATTATATTCTTATCAAAAAATTCGAATTTTCTGACCGAAAACGAGCAAAAAAAATAACTTACAAATTTTAAATCGTTTCATTGTTTAAATTTAGCAATATTAGGGCAGTACCCCAAAGACGTAGTCCTACATTGGGATATGCCCCCATATCCCGTATGATTTTTTAATTATCAATAAAATCCGTAAACTAATAGTAATATTGGCAAAAGCTGCAAATCGCAACATAAAATGAACGAACTAATTTTTACTTGCGTTAACCATACTACATACAACGGGCTAAAAGCCCGTTTTTATTAGCCCACTACAAAATGACTAATTTGAAGTTTAAAAGATAGATTTTAGATATCCATGAATTAAAAAGAAATCAATGTACTTAGATCTTCGTTCATCGGGAAATGCACTATCCTCAACAACATGCCCTGAATTTTTTTTTCAATTTTCAAAAAAAATATTTAGAGGTCGCTCAAGATTTTTAGGCGGTAAAATTTTTTTTTTTTTTTTTTTTTGGGCACGAAACATTTTTTTTTCTTTTCTGTTATTTTTAAAGATAAATAGCTGCTCATTTTAAATCAGTCATATTTTATCAAATAATTTTAACTGCTCATTTTTGTTATTACACTGACAAAACCAATAAAATACTTTCACAAAAAATTTTATACTGCCAAAATTTTACTTTAGATATCCTGTAGACATCTGTTGGACAAATTGCTCAGACAAATTTCCGCCTTAGAAAATGTTCTTACCGAAAGTTCTCTTTGAAAATGTTTGCTTGTAAAAACGAACGACTATCCCTTACAAAAAGAAATCCAACTTTTCTTGAAAAAAAATTTTTTTTTTTTTACTTGAAAACTACAATATAAGCAGGTTAAAAGGACATATTAAGCGATCATTCTTGATTTCCTTTACATTTATGGGCTTTTTCTAAAATTAAATTATTTCAAATTCTTTTTTTTTTTTTTTTTCCTTTTGTATTCAATTAAGGAAGGGTTTTTAATAAAAAATTGCCATGAAAATTTATCAAACGATCAGGTGACATATGCTTCCTTAAACCCGAACATAAATTATCCATATCCCATATCATTTTAATCACTTTTATACTGGTGGAAAATCGATTATTCACACACAAAGTTTGATTAACCAACATACTTGAAAACTTTCCCACGCGGCACCCCGGCATATATGTATATATACTACGTATAAACACAAAATACTTAATTTTACTTATACGGATAAAAAAGCCGTAAGGGATATTGCCACATATTAAACTTTTTCTTTCGGAAAGAGAATTACCTTCTTCCCCCTTAGGCTTTGCTTCTGAAAGAGAGGAAAAAACAAACTCATGGGAAACATATATTAAGTGGTGTTACGTAAACAAATGGCCAAACGAATCCAATAAAAAGTCTTCGTTTGAAAGTGGAAGAGCATAATAATGACCGTCCGTTTGTGAGAGAGATAATTTGTCAAATAAAGTCGATTTTCTCATTTTTTTTATTTTTTTCCCCCCCGTATAATGTTTTTTTTTCTCTCTCTCTTGAGAATACGACAGAATCTTTTGAAAGAACGTAATCAAAAATATTTTTCCCTTGCAACTTGTAAGTTTTTTTTTTTTTTTCAAATTGGGTCGAAAGTAAAGTTTTCAAAACGAAGATAAAGAATGAAAGAAGAGTTAAAAAAGTTTTATTTAAAATTCTAGACGCGTTCGGCTCTTTTTTTTTCTCCCTCTCTCTAGATGTAACCTTTATCGTAAGGGAAACTTATATAATTAAACATGAGAATTTTCAAATCAATTTTTTTTTCTTCAAAATAAAAAAAAACGGGAAAATTCGCTTTTAAAATTTACCAAAACAAAAAAAAGAGTCACCATAATTACCAAAAATATTAGAATTTGACATTTGACACTTAAACCTAGAAAAAGATTATCAAAAATTTTTCTTTTTTTTTTCGTCGACGAAAAAAATTAAAATAAAAACGAAAAATTATAAAAAAGAATTTTTTTTTTTTGTTAGCACTAACCCGATGTATAGCGAAACTGTTGAACAAATGAAAGACTGTTAGTATCGAGGGTGTGTTTTAACGCCCGCCATATGGCCTACGCAAACCGTTTTACATTCGAGTTCTACAAGTTGCTGTTCCTTGTTCGCGCAGGCGCCGGGGTTTTCTGCGTTGCAGAATGGAACATCTACCGGTTTTCTTACTTTTTCTTATCTTTCTTGTTCTTCCTTTTTTTTCCCCGTTTTTTATTGTCGAGATGCACAGGTATTCGAGTCTGTTAAATGAGCCGTTACTTCCTTTTCTTCTTCCCGTTCGCAGCTGAAAAGAAAAAAAAAAAAAAATAAATTGATATTGTCCAGTTTTCATTAAAAGAAAAAACACAAGAGCGAAATGAAAAAAAATGTCTAGAAGTGGTTGAAATTTCCTTTTACTATTATTCGCGATACTACTGTGAGAAAACATGAGTTTCATACTGTTGAATTACTTGTAACTCGATGGGAGTTTCTTAAACCTCCAACGCATGGAGGAAAAATTATTGAAATTTTTATTATTTGTATTCGTATTCAATTGCTCCACGTGGAATAATGATCCACTGTTAAAAATATCCATTTTTTTTCTCTCTAACTGCGGAATAAATTAATAAGGTCTGCTGCAAGTGAATTTTTTTTTTCTTCGCAGCATATGGGTCTCTGATTGGGTTGTAAAGAAAGAAAATATTTGTTTTAAGTCTGCATCGTACGCCGTGCTTTCCAACAGCACGTACTCTTATATATGTGAAGTCATCGGATATGACGTCATGCCATCCTTTTAAGCCCGTAAATAATACACATATAGTGCAGCGGCGTAGCTGGATTATTTTATCCATTGTGGGTAATTCATGTTATGTCATTGTACGAGGGGTAGGGAGTTCTCTAAATGATGACCTGAAAGCTGAATGTCTGTAAGAAAAGCATATTTTTGGATGAGGAAGGGGGGGGGGGGGGCAAGGGATCAAAAATGTCCAAAAAAGATAATGTAATATTCGGATGGCCCTTAGAGTGTTTCATTTTTAAAAAATTTTTGAAATGTTGGGGGGCATGTTAAAATTCTGCTTCTTTCAGGTGTAAAACCACTAAAAAAATTTTTTTTGAATTCTTAACCGCTTAGTGGCCCCCAAGGCCACTTTAGCTTTTTAAAAATTGGCCAATTAATGTCTTTTAAACTTCTTTTTTTTTATCCACTTTAAGGGCCTACAAAATATTTTGAAAAAATGTTTTCTTATGTTTTCGAGGTCGTAGAACACGAATTTTACTATCCCGAAATTTTTCGATTACCCCTGTGACGTCATTAGCGTTATACCTGATTTTTCCGACTGAAATTCGACTTAATCTCGATTTTGAAGCCCTGAAAATTTTTTTATTTTATTCCCAGACGGCAAGGGTCGAGTATTCTCCAAAATTTACGCGTATAAATTTGGCGTAGTATCTACGTGTATTCCACGAGTATTTTAAGATAATTTACACGACTTTTACACCAAAATATTTATAAATGTCATAATCTTACAAAGAATTATATTTTTTTACGAAAAAAAGACCTGATATGTAATCCTTGAGAATATTTCATATTAATTTCCTACCATTTTTCAAGAAAAAAAATTCTGGAAATTTTCGAAAATTTAATATAATTTTAAAAATGACCAATTTTATGCTTCAAAATACGTTTGAAAGATATTTATTTTTCTATCCATGCCAATAATATATTTTTAAAACCCTAAATTCAGTTAAAAAGACTCACTTTTATATTTTTTGGTGTAAAAAATCTTAAAATACTCGTGGAATACTCGTAGAAGTTCCTCGTGTTTTCCACCAGATTCACCACGTATATTACACGTGTATTCTACGTATCCTTTATGTCTGGGTTGGTATCACTCATACTTATGCAAAAATACCCGTAGAACACGAATTTCACCATCCCGATTTTTTCCTATCAACCCCTGAGTAGGGGTATAAGTGTAAATTTGGTTTTTTGGCAATATGTTCTTGCCAAAAAATGGCAAGAAGTCTCCAAAAGTCCGATTTAGAGGTCATGTTCAATGAAATTTTTTAGTCAGGACACTCTGATTAATAAAAAGTTTTTTGTGTTCCGAATCAATTTCCTAAATTTTTTTACGGTCGGAAAAAATTTTAAATTTCAAAAAAATTACAGGTAGAATTTGTCCTTTAAATTAATAAAAATTGGCCCTACGCTGATGGATATGATCCAATCGGGTGGATCCGATGCTTGATGGCGTCGGTATCGGCATCTTGTGTCAGTGCCGGAATTGGAATCGGGAGTTAAATAAATGATATAGAATCGGCATCGGCATCGACCCGATATTTCACCGGCATCAGATTCCTGATTTCCAGGGGTCCGAATCCGATGTCGACACCAATGCCGATTCCATATTATTTATTTAACTCCCGATCCCAATTCCAACTCCGGCACCGGCCACAAATGCCGATGCCTATGCCAACGCCAACAAGCATCAGTTATCCGATGCCGCCTCCGATTCCGATTTTAGTAGAAAAATATCATAGAGTTATTTTAGAAGTTTTTAAAAATATCATGTTATGAATCATGCAGGCGCCACTCTACCTAACAGCCTTATTTCTTGTGAAATCACTTAAATCTTGACGGTGCCAGAGTCGATGCTGGTGCCGGCGCTGATGCCGATGCCAGCTCAAACAATTTCGTGATGCTGGTGCCGATGCCGATTTCGTATTTCAAAACAAAATCGATACCGATGCTAGCATTGGCATCGTCCAAAATTTCCAATCTACCCCTGCAAATTTTTCCTTTTCTCATTTTTGATCAAGATTTTAACTGGAGAGTATATTGTACTTTTAACAGAAGTCTTCAGTGAATACCGGAAGGAATTGCATCTTTGTCTAATATTCGATTTATGTGGATAAAATCCAAATTTTAGATATCCAACGGACTGGTTTTCCATTTTCAGCAAAAGTTTCAACTTGTTTCGAGTAAATACGAACCCGGAAAACACACTCAAAGCTTTTCGACCGCAAATGTTTTTTGTATTTTTCCCCCAGAAATCAAACATGAGACAAAACATCCATTCCTTTCAGTATTCACTAAAGCCTGGCCGCTGTAGCAGACTCGATTCGCCTACCACCCCGGAAAATATCTTACGGGTCTTATTTTCCTTATTCAAAAAATGAAAACCCATAATCGGTTCAAAAACCCCTCCTCTCGAATACAGATTCATGTTTTAATTTTTTTTTTTCCTCCAATTTGGTTGATGCAACCCAAAAGCAAATGGTATTACAAATCAACCTTGGTAAATTCGATTCTGATTTCGAACAACAACAACTAGCAAACAAACAAATGATTTATGAAAACCGAGGGATATTTGATTTTTAAGCAAAGCCAGCCCGAATTAATTAAAACTAATCAACGAGGGTTTAGGGTAAAACAATATTTTAACAGAGTTTAAGCTTTTCCCTTTTGCTCATTTCAATTTTATACTTTTGAACTTAAAAAATATTGATACGTTTTAGGAAAATTTTAGAGATGAAACATTTGACGGCAACCCTAAATTAAATTAACCCTAAATTGAAATAATCCCGGAAAAAAAAATGCTACATCATGCATGATTTTTAATATAGACATGCAATGATTATCAAGGGAAAAAAAAATAACGATTTATTTTACGGAATCGTGCTATTTGCTATTTATGATTTAGAGATATTCATCGGATGTTTACGTTATAAAAATTACGAAATATAGAAATTAAGAGTAGTGGGATGTAGTTAGAGAAGAGAGGCGATATATCCACTGTACAGATTAATATTTTGGGAAACATGAAATTTTTATGGCTAAGCTTTGTAATCGCAATTTTTGCAACTTTTGAAGTAAACGGTGAAAGAAAATACGAAGACATATTAGAAAAAGAGGGGAAACAATGTTTTGAAAATTTCAACGTTACCCCAGGTAAGAGCAGATTTAACTTTTTCAAAGGCTGTCTCTACATCCCCGCCCCTTTTCCCAAGAAAAAATGTGTTATAAAATTGAGTTATTAAAAACTTAAACTTCGTTATAAAATTTTATAACCCGCCAAAAAAGACATCTATTTGTAATTCGTTGTAAAATTTTATAACACAAATTATTTTCAGTTTTTTTGTAAGTTTTTTTTTGCTTTTTATTTTCCTCTAACGCTCCCCAATTTTTCTATTTCTGTTTTTCTTTATTTTTGAGCCTTCGTCAAATTAAATATACGAGAAATAAACCGAAAATTCGGAAAAATCTGGAAAAATAAGTCAAAATAATTGGCAACTTAAAAAGCGTATTGCCGCTTTTGCAAATCAGTTGAAAAGTGGCGTAGTGGATAAAGGCGGCTGGTAAGTCAACCACAAGACCCGGGTTCTATTCCAAAAAATTGTAATTTTTTTTTCCTTTTTTTTTCTCATGAGAAATGTTTAAAGAAGAGCCTATAAAGTCCCCATATGCTAAACATAGTGCAATTCAAGCATAAAATTAATATTTTGCTCAGTTAAAATAATTATAAAAAATTATAAATAGTTATAAAATTTTATAACCGGCCAAAACGTTATAGAGTTATAAAATTTTATAACACACTTTTTCTTGGGTCTCTTCCTCGGTTCGGTTCGAACCAGAAAAAAAAAACCCTATTAATTTTTTTTTCTCTTAAAGAAATGTTCGAGAAAGCTTACCAGGAATATGATTTTTGTTATAAAAAGGAATTACAATCGTGGTCTGAATGCATCCTAAAGGGAATCAAAGTAAGTTGTCTATTCATTAAGATCGAAATAAAGTAAAAATGAAAACAGAGTTTTGGTTGGTTATTTTATAATATGTTGTGTCATATTTCATGCAGATTATAGATAAGGGAGCTTTTGTCACGGATTACGATAAAACCCATTCTGATGTGAATAAAGAAAGCTTTCAAGTTTGTATGAACAACATTAAATCACTGGATTTCGGAAGGAAAAGTTGCACATTTATAAACTGCTGCCTCGAAAAAAATTGTTAAATTGTCGTAGTGACTTAACTAAACCATGATTATAATTGGCACAAATCCGGATAAAATGACTGAATAAAATGAAAGTTAATGCATTCATCGTACATAATGAATTATAAATTATTATTATGAATGATAAAATAAATTTTTCTGGATTATTCACCATTTAGTTAAATTTTTATACAATATATAGCATTTGCTATCAGTCATTCAGTGCGCCCTTATATTTTGGCATAATGAACATTCAGATATTACGAAAAGTCAGCATCGCACCCCGCTTTCGAAAAATTGTCAAATTTAGTTTACTTTCTGCCCCTCCTCGAGCATTAAATTAAATACTGCTCCGTAGTAAGTTGTAAAAAGTTTCAAAAAATTTATAATAAAAAATGAATAAATTTTCCAGTTTCGATCACTTTAATCTGTCATTTTTTTTGGAATATATTTTCTTGGTCAGTTATTTTTAATTACTTGGTCAGTATTTTATTCTAAGAAGTGGTCAGTACTTAATATTAGTTTTGGTTAGTAAAAATACTTAAAATGTCAGTAAAAAATTTGAAAATGGTCAGTAAAAAATTTGGAAATGGTCAGTAAAAAATTTAAAAATGGTCAGTAAAAATATTGAAAATTGGTTGGTATCCAATTTTTTACTGAAAAAAGTTTTCCAACAAGGGTGGAGTTGGGTATCATTTTTAACCTTTTCCTGTCTAGGCCTATTTTTAAGATTGGACACTCCCGGACTGAATTTATAAGACTGATGCAAATGTTTTTTCTGGATATCAGAGAGGTACTAAACTCATCCCTAGTAAGTACGGCGCCTTGCAACCAGTGTTAGGCAATCTGTGCATAGGAGTTATGTAACGCCGTAATCTCAATTTTTTATTTTTTAGGGATTTTAAACTATGACCTAACTGTTTTCGAGGTCAGAGATTCCGAATTTTAGAGTCTATTTCGACGTAGGAGTCCGAGAAGGCCCCTTACAAAGATATTTTTAAGTTATTTTTTTTAATAGCTCTAAATTATTATACTAATAGCCATAAGCTAATAATAGGTGCAATATCCGTTTCATCTATCTGTTTTTTTCGAGTAATACTCACTATGGGCAGTTATTAAGGACAACTGATTATTTTTTTGAAGAGTTACTTGTTAAAAATAAAAAAATATAACTTATGAGTTATTAGGTTCTGCCATTAAAGGGTCTGCCGCCATTTTGTTTCTAAAAATCGGTAAATTCTGACTTCAAATTCGAAAAGAGCTCCCTTAAATACCCCCATCTACGAAGTTTAGTCAAAATCTGATCAAGTTTTAGTATTGCAAACACCAACATCAATCAACATCTGACCAAGTTTGATTTTGCTGGTGCATCCATATGGATGCATTAGACAGGAAGGGGTTAAACTTCTTTGTAGTCTGATTGGATGGTTTTTTTTTTTTTTTTTTTTTTTTTTTTTTTTTTTTGTGTGTGTGTGTGTGTGCCAGGTTGGTTTTCCATAAAATTTTTAGCCCCCAAAAAGGCCCCCAAAAAGTTGTTACGTCCTTGGTCTTTATGTTGATTTAATTTTAAAAAATTTTCTCCGCTATTTTACTGACCATCGAAAAAAAATTTTTTGAAAAAAACTTACATAATTAATTTTTTTACTCACTATTTAAATATTATTACTGACAAATTCAATTTTTTTACTGACCATTTGTCAACTGACCACAGGGATACTGACCAGGCAGTGTATCTACTGACCGTGTAATATTTTTACTGACCAGTCAATAAAAATACCGACCAAAACCTATATTTTTCTACTGACCAACTAAATACAAGCCATTTTTTTTAACGATCCCTTTCGTGTTAAAACTTGTTGAATTTAGTAATAATTTGCACCGGTGCGCAGAAAAACTCCATAATTTATTCGGCCCTGAAAAAAGCCTAAAAAAATTGGCTAGAATTTCTTTTTAAGAGAGACCTGTAAATGAATTTCGCGATAAAAATTTTTACATTGTTATTTTTATATTTTATTTTTTGTAAATCACTTTTAATGTTAGGTACAAATTTGTGACATTGAAAAGTTTTTTTTTTTTTTCTTTTTTTTTTGTTGTCAAAAAACGCATTCTCAAATAAATTAATAAAATAAATTAATAAAATAAAGTAAAATGAAAAAATCAAATGTGCCCAAATCGCCTCCCCCTCCATTGTCAGCAAAAGCCACCAATTCAAGTTACCCTCCCCCTCCCCCCCGCCCCCCTTCCCCAAAGTGCTCACGTAATATTTGAATGTCCGTACTAAATTTTGCATGCAATAAAATAATTCCGAATTTAAGGTAGAAATTTCTTGATCAGAAATTCACAGAAAAGAGCTTGTGCCGCTGCGCGTTTATTCTTGTCTACGTGCCTGACGTTATCCTGTCTCAAGTGATCGAAAATTTCATATTGAAGTGTGAGTAAAATATTTTTCCGGAAGAGAAACTCAATTTATGTAAATGATAATTTTTTTTTTTTTTCTACCTTTCTTTTTCGCATCGTTTTTCCAAAGCCTTCCAGCCGTATGCATCCTTTAAAAAAATTATGCCATCATTTTAACTAACAAAAAAATCAGACGAACTCCTCTTTGAAAATTTCTACGAACTCTTTATACACCGTGGACCATCTGAATCAAGAAATGCAGAAACCCCGTAAGTCACATTTTTTTGAAAAATGAGTTATTCGGACAGTTCGTTTCCTTTTAGGTCTTTTAATTATTCTATGAAAGCCCAAAGCCGTATTTTAATATTTACCACTATAATTAAGACCTAGATTTTTTGTAGCAAACAGAAACCCCGAAAGTCCTATATTTTATTAACTTTTCATGTCAGTATTTATCTCTATTGCCACATCGCAAAGAGCGTTTTGTCTTCAAAAAAATTCATTTACTTTAAAACTTTTGAGTAAAATCGAATTATCTTTTGAAATAAAATTTTTTAATTAGTTGGTCGTTCATATCGATGTATTCAAAGGTTTAAGATATTGTGCGTGAGGATAAAAAAATTTTCGCCAAGGTGAAGAACTAAATTTTTAATGAAAATTTAGAATTAAGAAAGTATTTCGATTTTAACGAAATTGTTGAATATTATTAATTTATTATACCCATTCGCAATGCTGATGATTTGGGTTAACCGAGATTATGATTGTACAAAATCATTTGATTTTTTATTTTATTTATTAAGTAGTATCAAGCCTTCGACATTTTTTTTTTCGAATCTTCCTCTTTTTCTAAACGCAGAATTTAATTCAATTAGCGATTTAATAATTCACTAATATTTCGTAATGACTTTTAATCAATTTTTTAAAGAAATCTAGTTAAAATGCCGCCTGCGTAAACTTCCGCGAGTTTTTATATATATTTTAATGTAGTTAAAATAAAAATTACGAAGAGTGGAACATGGGAGGAATTAATAAAAATGCGTTTTCCTCGGGGTCTCTTACTTTAAAAAAAAAAAGTCACAGTTTTTGCTTTCGCACTAGCGACTTATTTTTATTATCATTTTTTTCCCCCGTAAAATAAATTAAAATTTCTTGCCCGGAGAGAGAGAAAATACATGTCAAATAAACGTATCTTTCCTCGTTCCTTCCTTTCCATTAAAGAAGACTTTCCGGTTTTTTTTTTATACGTTAAAAAACCGAAAAGCGTTTTTACCAACTTTCAAACAGTTTTAATAATGAAAGGGAATCGTATTGTGTATGTAATTTTATAAGATTTATATACAGTCTACTTGTTTTTTTGATACCCTAAGTAATGCTGAAGGATAAATCAGCTGACCTGAATTATCCTTTAAATCTGTACCTCGATTCTAAAACGTCGAATATCAAAAACTCAAAATGGCCACTACTTTTTTTTCGTGAGAAACGATCATGTAACAACTTTCAAATTCGAAATCTCTGAGGAACAGAAATACATTTGATTTTCTTCATTTTCAAACCGTATGTTCATGTAGTAAAATTACATGCCGCTTTCCTTTTTCTTTGCTTTTACACATGTATGTGATTTTATTTACAATAGTAAGATTAAAAAGTTTATTTCCATAGAGGTTCATTCGACCGAATAATAAGGGAGAAATGCCACAATTAAACACTTGGAAATCTGTTAAATCCGGTAATCTCCGTTGAACTCAGATTTACAATTCATAGTCTGCTCCTAATTGAATTGAAGAGTTACTATAGTAAATAATCTCATATTAACATCAATGACGGAGTTTAACGCAAATCCCTAATTGAGATTATTCAACAGACGGGTCGCGACGAAAATCATTTTGCGATACGAACAGAAACCGCCTTTGAAACTCAATATGATAAAAGAAAAAAAGGAAGGAAAAAAAAAATTGTTTACCTCTTTAAACAGATGGAACTCTCTTTTACAAAACCAGATTTCATTAACTTATTAGCTTCATAAATATTTCAAGTTTATTTTCCTAAAGCGAAAAGAAACGGATTCGTTAGGTATGTACTAATTTAAAATCAAATCAAAAAAAAAAAAAAAAAAGTAAAGTAATGATTAAAAAAAATTCACCTAATTATTTTGGCGATATTTTAAATATTGATAATTTTGAATTATTCCCCACGCATAAACAGGGTAGTCTATGATGCCAACTAAAACCTCCGAACATCTAAAACCAGAAAAAAGTGTAATTAATCGTCTTGCTTGCTCAAAACAAGATTACTGAAACAATATGTTGTACGAACCTCAATATTGGTAGATACTATAGACTGCTTATTTTTAACATGAGTAATTTTTAAAGTTGTACCGGGTCTGCCTGCTGTAGCAACATAATTATCATTAATATTGCAAAATGCTATTTTATACCCTCCACCAGGATGGAGCATTTTTGAGTCTTTGGAATGTCTGAAAATTTATAAAAAAAGAATTAATTATAGGCTTACGAAAATTTTTTTTTAATTATGCATACTTACGTTGACAAATTTATATCGGAAACAAGTAATTCTCCATTGGCTAAAATTGCAAGTAATTTTGATTGTTGACTCCATGACATACTAGTTAAAGGGACCAATCCACACATAATGCATCTTAGTGGCTGCAACGTCAATGTGTTGTATATTCTAATAACTCCTTTCTTTTCACCTATTAATAATTTTCCAGGTTCATTTTGATGCCAGGCAACACACATCCCTAAAATGATGATCGAAATAACAATAACACAAAGAAATTTTTAAGATTGGTAAAAAAGAAAGACTATCATACCTGGAGACGTTAAATTAAATGTACTGTCCAATTTAAAATGTTCCCTAGCTTGCCATAGTTTGCATGTCAAATCATCACTGACAGATGCTAAAAAATCACCCTCTGGATCATAAGCGCAATCATTAATATAATCAACATGCCCTTCCAATTCCTATAAAAAAATTTTTAAATCATTATCTGCAATATATTTAGAAAAAAAAAAACTGCATGAAATTACCTTTCTAACATGCCTTTTGGAGCTGATGTCACTCATAAAAACTCTCAAACTAAAATCGCTTCCAGCTGAGCATATCTCAATTGTTTTTGGAAGCTTATTTAACGAAGTGTTAGGATTCCATGAAATCGCATGCACTCTCTGCCCGTGAAAAAATTCTTCTATTTGTTCGAATTCAACTTCATGATCGATGTCGTCGAATTCTTCCTAAATAAAAAAAAAAAACAAAAGCCCGGTTAAAATCAATCTCAAACCAATTTAGGTTATAAAAATGATGAATCTTCTTACTTGAAATTTAATGATCCCGACGACGATTTTATTTTTAAAAGCTAAGCAGATTAAATTTTGAGAACATTCGTACGGTGATAAACTTACAAATTCAATTTTTTCTTTAAACTCAAGCTCGAAAAACGGGGCTGACATTTTTCTCGCTCGTTAGACAAAACAACACAAACAAACACGTGTGACCAGACAGCGAGTGCGAGCGGGCTGTGAGGTATATTTAAACACAGAAGAAAACTTATAAACTATAACTTTTTCTTCTGTGGTTCAAATCTCAGATTTTCAATTTTGTTGCCCGACAGAGATTTATATTACATATTGTGGCATGGCTGCTATATAGCTTTCTATGGAGGTATTTTGAAAAATTCTCCCTTTATTACAGAAAATATAAAGTGAAACAGGCCGATTTCAAGCATTTAGTTAATCAAAAAAACTTTATATTTAAAAATGCAGTCTTTGTCTTATAAAACGAAATAGCGCTGCCAAGTGTCCAACTGTGGTACTACTTTCGATTTGACTTGAGCCGTGGTCGCGAAATTCGGGAAAATGTGTTATGAATATCCGTGGCGTTTATTTGTTGTCGGTTTGTCAAAGCGCGTAATCAAATATGATTATCTTATCTCTTAAAATGACAAATTTTTGTGAATCCTTGAGTAATGATGAGCGCATCGCCGGTTTTATTTCTAAATTATTTATTCGGTAAGTGCACTGCCATATGCGATCTGTTCCTAATGCCCATTGAACGAATTTTTAAAATTGCTTTGAATAATTGGAGGATGTGTTTGCTCGATCCAAAAAAAACCTATAAACTGTTTCTAATTTATAATGTTATTTTCATTCATACATTATGTAGGGCAGGAAAAACTGTTAATTATTTGTTTACAAAATTGTAGTTCCTACGTTTAGCTTTTGGAGGTCAATGGATTTAAAAAGAAATTTTACTTGTGTTTTAAAACCCATTTGTTGTCACATGTCTGAATAATTAATTTCAGAAATTGCTGCAAAGGAATTTAAAGCAAAATTATGGTTCAGTTTAAAGCAGTTATGAATTTAAATTTTTACAAATACTATATACTAAAGCAGAAACTGTCATTCATAACTGATGTTTTAATAGAGCCCTTTTGTAAAAATGACCGACAAACCCTCCGATTCAATCAGAAATTTTATTTTATGAGAATAGTATAGAAAAGCTACTTTGATTAATAAGTTTTTAATCAAGAAAAAAATTTCCTCAATTAATAAGTATCATTTAAGTATATTTTTGAGCCAATTTGCATTCAAATTTTGACGACTAGACCATACAGCCACAAAACTTTCAACAAAAACAGGAATGACACATTCTTTTTTAAATGTATAACAATTAAAAGTATATAATTATCAAAAGACAGGGAAACACTACACGTTTCAAATGTTACAATAGCTTCGAATCAGGTCACAATTAATGAGACCTCAAGTGGTACAATAATGAGCCCTAAATAAACAAGTGACTAGATATGACGGAATGTTATTCAAATTTCCTCCGTAGTTTATTTTTTAAAAATACTGGTAAAAGGGAGAGACCTGCAAATAGACCTTTAAAAAAAGAAAAAAATTATTTCATTTAATTTTTTTAAAATAATATGAATAAGACAATAACTTACCTAATAAAGCAACAGATGTTATAGACCATGTTGATTTATCTTCGGATAATTCATGCAAAGTTTGGCCTGCTTGAATTGCTAAAAAAGATGGGGGTCCAACCCCCAAAAATGTTCCCAGCCAAAATGGGAACAAAGGCACGTCGATGCAAGGTGCAACAATGTTTATAAACCAATTTGGTAGGAATGGAGTCATTCTTAAAAATAACATGTAATTTAATATATTATCCCTCTGTCTGTTCACCTGTAGAAAATAATTTTGAAAAAATTAATAAAATGAAGCAACTTTTTTTTTTTTTTTTTTAATTAACTCACTGTGCTTGCCCATTCTGCTGCTTTTTCAGGGAAATATCTTTGAACTATTTTTCTCCCCAACACAGATGATAATAAATAACATAATGAGGCACCTGTGGCAGAGCAGAAACACACCAATGTCAATGCAAATGGGAATGGGAATAAAAAACCTGAGAGTATTGATAATGATATTGATCCAGGAATTGCAAAAGTTTGCAAGCTAAATGGTATTAAATTAAGGGAAATAGCAAAGATTTAAAATTAAACTGCTCTCGAAAGATATTAAAAGGATACAATATATAAGTTACAAAAACCAAGGCCAATACTTCTATGTAGTATCTCTCTTTGTATCTGTCCAGGACTCTTCCTAAATTTTTGGCATCTTCAATGTCCAAAGGCAACTTTATATGTATCTTTTCATGTCTGAAATTTGAAAAGAAAAAGTTAAAGCAATGAAAAATACATTTAATAATCATGCAAAATAAACAATTATAATTTATCTTACTCTTCTAATTCTGGAAAGCTCATATAAATCCATGCTAGTAAAGTTACTGATGTTATAAAAATTGAACCAACTATTAAAACGGCACTTTGTGTGCTCCCATTATATTTTATTTTATCTATTTTATTGTCATCTTCGTTAGCTGCTAAAAAAAAAAAAAGAATTCCTATAATTAAGTAGCAATGAAAAATAATAATAAATGATACAACAAAAATGTCACTTGACAAAATAAGGTTATGTTGGTTTTCGCCGAAGTTTTTACAGGAATAAAACGATATTTTTATTACAGATTAAATTCCGAATAACGTGTAAAATTTTGAATGAAAAAATGATTGATCACCTGGTGAATTTGAGTTTTCTTGCAAGGAAATATCTTTCTTCCTTTTGGTCACCATATTTGTTCTGCTTTTGACTTATTCGTAAATTTAACGGATTTCGTGGAAATAATAAAATTTTTAAAAAATCATGTAAAATTAATTAGTAATTAAATGTATGAAAATTTTCAACTAAAATAGAAATAGTTACGAATTGTTTTGTAATAGTAACGATTCAGCGGAATTAAAAATGATGAAATGGTAAAAAAAGAGGTCGAATTAGTTCAGTTTCGTGGCAGCAGATAAGAAATTTATCGCGCGCGTAAAATCATTTAATGCATGATAAGATCGGTCGCGTCGTGTTTTAAAAGTTTCTTGTTCGTATGTTTTATTAAAAATAGATTCGATTTAATTAATTGAACCGTGATTATGCTTTTTTTAAGATGAAGCAGATTTCCGTAGCAAAAAAATTGTCAAATAAGCGGAAGTTAGGTTTTTTTTTTTTTTGTAATTGCATCTAGCCTGCGCCATTTTTTCCGTCAACATGATTTAGTTTAATTGACTTTTCGGTCAGTCTCATTTCTTTCGTAGTTTATTTGACGTTTCGGTCAGATACATGGTTTTTATAGAAACTATTTTTACAGTGAGGTTATGGTGACTGTATTAATCGTTCCTACAATCCCTGCTAGAGGGAGGGAGTGTCGGCGGTCACCCATCCACTAACTGGCCGTTTTCAATGCTGCTTAACTTCATTGATCACGATGCTGCTAGATGAAGCGAGTCACCACTCCGACCCCCAAGTTAGGTTTTTACTGATAGCTTCGTCCCATAAGCAACATTCTGTCGTGGTAACCGAAATGAGCGTATGTCCATTCTGGAATTGAATCTTTGTTTGCATAAGTTAAAAATAGAAGACAAGCTCCAACTTAAGAATGGACATACGCCCATTTCGGTTACCACGGCAGTATTACAGCTTTTGGGCTAGGATTATTAGGTTTAAAATCTTTTAAAAAAAAAACAGTTGGCGGTAATTTCATTAATCATGTTCACGTAAGTGATGTTAGGTCAGGTCGGGTATTAAGTATGGTAAGCTTACTTAATTTTCTAGTGGGAATTTTGACTGCTAATACGTTTTCGGTCGTTAATATGTTAGTGAAGGACTTAGAATGATTATGACATAATTTTGATTATGGGAGTCTTTTTGGCAATACACCCTGGGTGCCTACTGTATACCGTTTGATCTGCAGTAGCTTTCAAGATTCGACTTGTTTACTTTTTTCTTAATAAAAAGATTTATTCCATTTTAAAAAATGCAGCATGGATTATTGTCAAAATTTTAGCTGTTTCCTTCTGTTTTAAGAAACCGGCATATTTTTAAGACCATAATCATACTCACATATTTTTAACTCCGATTCATCTTCCACGGTAATAGACACATGCACCACTATCATGACACAAAGAAAAAGTTCGTTTCATTTATGGAAAATATTAAAAGTAGCCCTACGGACATTGCGATGCTTACAAATGTTGTAACGCGTATAAGTCAGATTCTCTATATTTTATTGAGATTTGAGAATTACAGGGTTTGCCAAAAAAAAAAATTTTAAATCATGATTTTTAATTGTGCTTAGTTGTATTAAAGTACTTAATTGCAGTTATTTTTTTTCGTAGGATGGTAAGGTTTCTTACAAAATATGCGACTGATTATGTAATTTGTTTTTCTTCGGTTATATCGGAGCAGATTAAATTTACAAGATCAAATCTCTTTTAAAAGTGAACATAAGAATTTTGGACACAATATATCATAAACAATATCTCTCAACTTAAGACTCTTCATATTTTTACGTATTATTGTCATTGACCGTGTTTAAGAGGTCAAAGTGTCTTAGAAAGATGATAAAGGTCCATTGATAAAAACGATCGCCGCTGACTTCCTCTTATCAAGCCTAATGAGCTCTGAAAAAAAAAAAAATTAAAATCAAATATATGAACTCAAAAAAAAAAAAAAAAAAAAAAAAAAAAAAAAAAGGATCAAACACCTGAACGTTCCAAGAAACGAACCAAGGCCGAAAAATATTTTAAGAAAAAAAACTGACCACAAAATTATATATACTGGATGGGACTTTTTTTTTTTTTTGAAAAAGGCACAAAAAAAAAATCCATAGGTTTTGTATTATCGTCAATGGAAGTAAATTTTATGATTGGTCAGAAGGAAAGGATCACGTGTTACAGGTATTCCCTGCATACCTTAACGTCATTAGCGAGATAAAGATGGGTATATTACATTTATTTTAACTTTTATAAATGCCTTTAAAAACATCCTATTAAGAGGGAAAGAGAGGCCAAATTAGAAAAAGACGGAGTTATATAGGTATACAACACGTATACCACACCTAATAGTTTGATTTTTATGAAAAGACAACCCAGGTGGCATGCCACAAATCTTATACCCATAAGCCAAACCGTTCTTTTTATAAAAATTCAGGTACGATGTACACAAAATGACGATAGAAAGCGGAATGGAGCAGTAACAAACTAAAATTGATCATGTGAAGTGAACGTCGCCATTTTTCTTTTTTAATAAATATTTTAATTTTTTTTTTTATTTTTATTTTTATTTAAATTTTTTAATGCGCTTTAAAGTGAATTTTTATTTAAACCGATTATTTTGGATTAATTCGTCCTGAAAGTGTACAATAATATTAATTTCAAGTTAGTATATTTTAGAATTTTTTTTTTATCAGTTACCTAGAAACGGATGCCAACCGATTGCAACATTTTTTTTTTTTTTAAATACTCCTTACGCGGAAAAAAAAGATGGAAGCGGACGAATCCTTAACTTCTTCTGCTTAAAATTTCAGGGATTTTCCCCAAAATTTTATTTTTCCCAGAAAAAATTTGATCGTCTGATTTTTGCTTCCGCTTTCTAATTTTTTTTTTTTTTTTAGATTGTCGTAAATCTCGGGGACAAATGCACGAAATGTCCTTTGACCTTACAGTTTAAATTGATTGTTATACATTTGGCCGAGGATAATAATATTCTTTTTTTATTAGTATTATTTTTTTTTCTTTTAATAACGCGCGGTGATATCGTTCCATTACAGTGACGAAGGTCGTTTGCATTGAACTTTGAAACTGGAAAATGACCGAAAAATTTCGTGCGAATTTTTTTTTCGAAGTGTTGAATTTTTCAAAAGTTCGATAACTGTTTTTTTTTTTTAGGTTCCAACAGAGTTAACATATATGAATGTGGAAACTGGTATGACGATTTAATTACGTCAGATTTCACATTATGATAACAAGAATTTTTTTTTTTTTTTTTTTTTTGGATTCGAAAAGTTTACAATCAAATAAATTATTTACGTTGTTCCAGTTTTAGTATAATTTTTTTTTTTTGTGGATATTATTTATTGGCCAAATACTAGAATTGAGAGGCTAACGGTTTTGATGGTTACTTATGCAACAAGCTGTTAAAAATTTAACTGTTAAGTTAGGAAATTTCACAAAGATGTGACAAATATTAAATTTTATTCCAAGAGTTGTGACAACAAATAAAAAATTTTATAATGAATAATAAAAATAAGTTATTCTTAGTTTTATTCACTAGTAAAAATTTTCATTCATTACTTTAATTTAAGTCGAAAAACGCCTTTACTTTGTGGAAAGAAAGAACTTTTACTATATTCGAAATATGAGTAAATATGTGCTGGAAATGCCTAACTGTTGAAATCAATTTTTTCAGCCACTACAGGTAATGCCTAACGAGTTGTAGCCATTACGATTAATGCCTAACTTTGGGTTTGGACTGTAACATGTAGATAAATAAAGAAATAAATCCCTAAACTGCAGTAAAATATTTCAAATAAAAATTAAAAAATTTGGTACCATATTATTGTAAATTGGAGTATATTTAAAACGTGGACTAAATAGAAATTTTAAGAATTTTCTGGAAAATAATAAATTAAAACTGATTACTGCGGAAGTCAATGCAGTGTCATTTTCACTGCTTACTAAATTTTAATAGCGGTTTTTAAAGTATATTAGGTGATTAGAAACTTTTTTGTATTCTATCAAAAAGTGCAAAACCAAAAATTATAACAATTTTTTTTTTTTGGTTAAGCATATTGATTAGCTCGTTGATTGCCATTTAACTTAATGAAATTTTTCATTGAATAGTACGAACAGAAATCATCTTTTCAGGCATTTTTACATCTTTACACAATCTAACCTTGTAAATGTTTATGCCTTGGCCAGAATGAAAAAAATATGACGACAAACCGTATACTAATAGTAGAAGCACGTTTTCAAATGAAAAATAAAAACCGTCTCCAATACCGAAGCAAATATGAAGATACTTTTTGTTACTTTTAATCTCTAGACAAAACTTATCTTGGCATCACCTGCTTTTTAATAAGAAAAAAAAAATTACTGACCACCTGCCAATCAAGACCTTTTTGTCCTTCAAAAAAACTGGCTTTGTGAGGGTGACGTACGTTTTTCAAAAAAAAAAAAAAAAAAACCAGTTTGAAAAATCAACTTCTTCAAAACCCTAGGCGTTTTTATTCATCAATCAAATTCAATTATCCCGTGTGATTCATGAGCAACCCATAAAGTCTGCCCACCGTGGTTGTTGCATTTGGTTGACATTTTAAAAAGTTCATTGATATTATAAAATTAGACCGCTCCTCAGGTACGGTTAAAAAAAAAAATCACATCACGCATTTTTATCTAAAAATAACCGTGTAAGGTTGTTTCCTCGAAGACATGCCATTCAAACGGTCACGGAAGATTTTCTAAATCCCCGAAAAATTTTCTTGAGCTATAAAAAAGAAAATAAAAAAAATATATAAAATCATTCATTGCTCACCCTTGATTGCAGCAATGATCGATTTAAAAGTCCCTCAAAAACAGGTTTTTCGGTCCAGAACTAGGAAGCAAAAGATGAATTAGAATTACGTCTAATCCTCAGGGGTATATATAATAAAACGATTACATATGCTGACAAATCTATTTTAAATGTTATGTAAAATACAGTGTGTTAATTTTTCTTAAATTCTTAATTAACACTCATCTTTTTTTTTTTTTTTTTTTTTTTTTTTCTGTTTCCAGGGAATGCTTGTTCCGATATTGTTATTATTATACGTATCCACATATGTGAACGGTAAGCTCTGCGACAAGAACCAATTTTGGTCCCAGTTTTTGGAGCGTTGCGAGGATTGTGCGAAATGTACTCATCCAGATATCGTTCTCCGACCGTGTCAGGTTAGTATAATTTTATCAAATTGATCCAACCTTCTTCCTTCTTATGGGTGGGTTAATGAATGTCAGGCACGAAGATTTTGTTTTTGATCTTTAAAACGTACCTTAATTCGTAGGTGCAGTCTTAAACTGTAACAATGGGTTTCTCAGATTACGTGATTGAGTAATCGATTAGGCTGTAAGAAGAGTTTTTAAAGAACTTTGATGGATTGACTGTCAGTTTAAGGATTTTGAATAAAAAAAAAAAAATTACTTTTGTTTTTCTGCGTTTGTCAATTTTTTTTCGTTTGTATTATTTTTTCCTCATTTGCTTTCCTTCCAAATGACATACTTACCGATCTTGAAGGCATGACATACATGGCCAACCAAAAAATGTCATTTTGGGACCGAGGGCATCGCATCTTTGTCGTACTGGATGTATGATCATATTAGATTTAGGCAATAAAAATGTTGCTAGCATGTTTCTATTCTACAAACATGTTGGCAACATCCCTGCAAAAAAGGTGACGTCATGGTGACGCGTCAGATTCAGGGTTGCCAGATGTACTCTTGTACCACTCTTGGAAATAGGCCTCTACCCAGCGAAGAAGGTGACGCCATGGTGACGCGTCCGATTTTCGTCACCAGTATGGTCATTTGCCGGGACGATTTTACGAGATTTTCGACGTCATAATGACGTCAAGAAAGTGCGACCGGTAATATTTGTGACTGTTTGACGTCTAACTTTGTTCGTACTGACGCCAACTCAATTTCGAAATACAATCGTCATGACGACATATTAAGATCATTCAATGAGACACGTTATCGGTCATACTTATTGACGTCATTTTGACGTCGAAAATCTCGTAAAATCTTCCCGGAAAGTGACCATGCCCGATGACGTCTCCGGTACGTATATGGTTGACGTCTTTATGATGTTTAAAGTATGTCACCTTTTTCGCTGGTATGGCCACTATATAGGTCTATGGCCTATGCCTCTATATAGGTAGGGATGTCTAGTCTTAAATATACAGGATATATATACGTATATATATACGTAAATATACAGTATATATACCAGCCAATGTATACGTTGTATATTTATGAATTTTCATTTATAAAATAGGGCATAATTCGCTAATATTTTGATTTTACATCGATAATTACTCGTTAATTAATGAATAATGACAATAATTCACTAATATTTTAACTTTTGCACGGTCATAATTTTATCGGCCACAGCCATTTTATCAAAAATGGCGTCGTATGGCTGGAAGTATAACTGAGCGCCTAACGGAGGGAAATCTAAAAACCAGTAAAAAAGATTTTTTTCCTTGCTTAAATTACATAAGTAAACTGTAATAAGCTTCATATTAAACCTTTCTCTGACTTAATGACCGAAAAACCCCCTAGGACAGCCAGAAAAAATAATAGCTTTTTTTCCTAAATTAAATTTAATGTTTAACTTATGAGTAAATGTATACGTATATATACGTATATATATACGTATATATATACCGGTAAATATACAAACATAAATATACTGTATATCAGACATTCCTATATATAGGCCATTATAGGGCTCTATGTTTAGCTTATGGGGTACCACTATTACGTTAGTGAGAGTGGTACGGTTGACTATTATGGCGTGAATAAGACATCTTGTTGACGCCATTCAGTGACAGATGTTATAGGTCATCCTTGATGACGTCATTTTGACGTCGAAAACGTCGTAAAAAAAGTCCCGGAAAGTGACCAAATTTGATGACATCTCCGGTAGTTATATGGTTGACGTCTTTATGACGTCTAAAGTACGTCACTATTTTCGCTGGAATGTTACTGCAACATGCAACATGTTTCAGTGTAAAATTGTGGCCTCCCAATGAGAAAAAAAATATTTTTTAAATATTTTTCAATATTTTTTATATATTTTTCAATATTTTAAAAATATTTTTCAAATACACGGTGGAACAGTTTTTGATGTGTGATTTTATTAAGGTAAACATAGAGAACACCGCCATAAAAGTTGTTTCGCCGCGTATTTTTTATAACAAGCAATAAAAATATGTTTTAAATCTTCGTCAATTTTTAAAATATTTATTGTTTCTTGTTTCAAAAAATATTTGCATAATATTTTTAAAATATTGAAAAATATTTAAAAAATATTTTATAAATATTAATATTTTTTTCTTATTGGGATATTATTTTACCTAGGTAGAGCCTTTATTTTTATTATAACAAGAAAAATTGCAAAAAATGCAAAAAAGTTCTTGAATTTTTCCGATTATTATGTCAAAAAATCCCTAAAAATGGGGGGTGGAGGAGGGGCTGGACACTCTTACCTTCTTTCAGAGTGGCTGAAGTCCATTCGTCCCCTTCTTTATTGCAAGCCTAGGAATAACTTTGGGGTCATCCATAAAACACGTGAGCATTATTTTGGCCATTTTTGACCCCTTCCGGCCCTAAAATTACTTTAAATTTCGGTTTCCCCCCCTTAAAAATTAAAATTTTTTAAAATAATATTAAAAAAAACATTTAAAAATCTGAAATCGAGTCCACTCTTCGAGTGCCTCTAGTGTATTCTTTCACTGAACATCTTCCCGGTTGCCTTTTAGATCCACATACCGATAGCCCCAACAAGAGAGAATTACACCCCCCCCCCCCCTGCCTTATAGCAATTTTTAGGTTGAGTTGGAAAATTAAAAATCTGAAATTCTTCGGAATTTAAATTTTACAAAAAACACCTTTTTTTTAAAATTTAAAATCAAATGCCCGTGCAAAATTGAAATTTTTTTAAAAAGTGAGTTAGGTTACATAATTTAAAAAAATTAAATTATTTTCTTTTTGGCACTTTTATTACATGAGACAAATGCTAACGTTAGATATGTAACCCCCCTCTAACGTGCTCACGTGTTTTATGGAAGACCTCTTTGGGAAAAATACCGAATACTGACCCGGCTCACCCCGAATTTTTCTTTTGTTTTTCTTCACTAATTACCTTTGAATTTTATTTTCAGGGACACACCGACACGTTATGCGGACCTCTCTCCGAGCTAAACCTGGACTGGTCGTGGTTGAGAAACCCCGATAAAAGTCACAAAAATGCAAACAACCAACAAAAAGAAATGCTAGAAACCTTCAAAGAAAATTACAAACAGATCCGGCAGCACGAAAAACACGTCCGAGAGAGGCAAAAACTTTTGCAACAAAAATTGGACAAACAGTCGGAGAATGACGACACCGACGAGGAAATCGAAGGTGGGGACATCTTCGTCGGCGATAAACATCGAATCAAAACCGGAGACAGCGACGAAGATTCATGGAACAAATCGAAGAGATTAGGCAATAAAAATTCCGAGCATCCTCATAAATCCCTGGAGGATAAAGTTTCAGACGATTTGACCGCTCTGGAAAAGCAAAAGGATTTGGAAGATCCGTTAACGAATATTAAAAAATGGAGGAAAAACATTTTCCGAATGCCTTTTGATTTGGAGCATGGAAACATTAATCACTTGCATTTCAATGACGAGGAAGCCATGGATTTGCTCAAGAGCAGCAAGAAAGAAGAAACGACGGAAAAATTCGATCCGAACCATTTGAAATTCGACGAAAACGAAATATTAATTAAGGATTTCGACTTTACGAAAGTGGAGGAGCCTCTGGCCGGTGTTAAAATGGAAAAACTGGTGGATGATTCTAAATTCCAGGATAAATTTTCATCGACGGAGAAATTCATTCTGGATTGGCAGACGGTTATTCTCGGGATAGCCGTGTCGTCCTGCTTGATATTTTTCCTAGTGGCTGCTGTTTATTCGATCCAGCATGCGAAACACTGGAAGAAATTGAGGAATTATTTCGATGCAGGTTAGTACGATTTTTCGACGACAGGGGAGGATTGCAGTGAAAAAGTGCAAAAGTGCGGTGTTGATTAACGGAGTAAAAAAAAATATTTTAATTTTCCAACAAACCTAAAATACTGCTTTTGAGGCAGGGGGGTGTAATTCTCTCGGTTGGGGTTATCGGTATATGGATCACAAAGAGGGAACCGGGGAGATGTTCAGTAAAAGAATACACCAGAGGCACTCGAAGAGTGGACTTGAACTAAAGAGGCACTTGAGTAGACTTTTAAAAAAAATGTTATGAGTCAATAACGTTTTCGCTCCGGATGGATCCATCCATATGGATCCATTTGTCTGGTGAAGAAATATCCCAGGTGGTGCACTATGTGCCCGGTGTGTGTATGTCTGTGATATGCACGCACCCCCATCCTCTTTCTAAACTGAAAGGATTTCGGGAGTCCATAACGTTCTAATCGAATTCCTGTAGTGATCGTAGTGGTGCTGCCTTTTTAAAAAGCTGCTATTGCAAGCTTCGAATGTCATCATTCTGAAACTCACGAAGTCAGCATTTCCATTTTCGATGTTCTAACCCATCATAAAGTTTAGCAGTTTTTAAATGAGATGTAAGTTCAAGTATTACGTAAGAACTTGACTTGCCAAGTGTTGCGACGTAATACTTACGGACTCCCAAAGTCCGCGTAATGGACAACAAAAACTGGGGTAATGTAACCGAAAGCTGAAATAGCTTCACATTAATCCATAATTTAGAGCTTCATTAGAGCTTCCCAACGATAAAAATTTCATTATTTGACCGTTGGAAGAACAAGAATGAGGAACATTTTCATCTCTCAGAGATAATCATGCGATGATTCCCGATGAAAAGTGCTTGTTAGGAGGTAGCTTGCTGGTCTCAACCGGTCGGGACCGTTCAGAAACCTCGAATTTTTCAAACCTTGAAATTAAAAATCGCCGAATTAGTTTTCGGTTTCATAAATTTCGGGGTTTGGAAAATCGCAATAATGACTGTTTTTATTTATTTTTTTTTTCTTTCGGCAATTTTATATTTTTGGGTTTTTAAATTCGGCGATATTTATAATTCTGGGTTTTTAAATTTGGCGATATTATAATTCGGGGTTTTTAAATTCGGCGATATTATAATTCGGGGTTTTTAAATTCGGCGATATTATAATTCGGAGTTTTTAAATTCAGCGATATTATAATTCCGGGTTTTTAAATTCGGCGATATTATAATTCGGTGTTTTTAAATTCGGCGATATTATAATTCGGCGTTTTTAAATTTGGCAGTAGTATAATTCGGGGTTTTTAAATTCGGCGATATTACAATTTGGGGTTTTTAAAATCGGCGATATTATAATTCGGGCTTTTTAAATTTGGCAGTAGTATAATTCGGGGTTTTTAAATTTGGCAGTATTATAATTCGGGGTTTTTAAAATCGGCGATATTATAATTCGGGGTTTTTAAATTTCGCGGTGTGAAATTTCCAAGATTTATATTGAGTATTTTAAAATTGCAGAATTAATCTATATTCAAATATACTTTTTCATCAGTCCATGTTTGAAACATTTACAAATTACAAGATCGGCTTCATTCATCTTTTTCCCGCGGTTTACAAAAAGCCGTTTTACTTTCGAGCCCGAAGGGTGAGGAAATTAATACCGCAATTTTTAATCTAATTAAGTAATTTTAAAATACTCAATCCAACATAAATCCCGAATACTCCAATATAAATCCTGGAATTTTCACACCTCGGTATTAAAAAATCCCGTGGTATGAAGTTGACGAATTTAACAAGCCTCGAATTTTAATATGGGGTCGTACATAAATTACGTAAGCATGGGTTAGGCCCTTTTTGCACGCTTTATCCCATTTCCCTTATGCTTAGCTTATGGGTAAGATGTTAAATTTGGACCCCCTCCCCCCTCTAAATGTGCTTACGTAATTTATGTACGACCCCTATCGCCGATTTTAAATACACCGAAATTTAAAATCGCCGATTTAAAAAACCCCGAACTTTAATATCGCTGATTAAAAAAACCCCGAATTATAATATCGCCGAATTTAAAAATCCAGAAATGTAAAATTTCCGAAAAAAAAAAAAAAAAAAAAAAAAAAAAAACAGTCATTATTGCGTTTTTCCAAACCCCGAAATTTATGAAACCCGAAAACCAATTCGGCGATTTTTGATTTCGGGGTTCAGAAAACGCGATATCGTTTTTCTGCGATGTCGCATTTTATAAAACCAGGAACCCGATTCGGGATTTGGAAAATTTGGGGTTCCTTGGTTGACCCGACTGGTCTTTGGTCCATAACTCCAGGCATCGAAGTGGTCTCTGAAAGTCTCTAAAAGTCTCTAAATTCAAGGATGGTCTCTAAAAGTCTCTAATTCTGTAAAAAGTCTCTAAAAGTCTCTTTTTTCCCAATTTCTTGCTTCTTTATTCCTTTAAGTATTATTCATTTGACTGAATTTTAAAAAAACCCTTCTGATTCAACTCTCGTTGAGTTCATGAAGGTCATCTTTTATTTTTCAAAAAAGAAATTATAGTTAAAAAAAAAAAAAAAAAAAAAAAAAAAAAAAAAAAAAAAAATTATTGAGGAAGCGGACAAGAAAATTGAAAAACTAAGAAAAACTTTAGAAATAAAGAGAATTAGAAGTTTAAACAAAAAGAGGAAACTATGATATGATATTACATTTGTTTAATTTTTTTTAAATCATTACTGTTAAGTTTATAATACTACCGAAAAGAAAAATTTCATTATGAAATTTAATTAAATAGAAAAAAAAATAGATATTTCTTATAATAGATAGATAGTTTTAATTCGAGTCCAGAATGACTTTCTAGTGACTTTTTTTTTCTGAAAAAAAAAAGATGAAATTTTTTTGTTTAGAAAGACGAAAAACTTGGCTTTTCCATAACATAAAAATTCATTTTCCGCCCGCTTATATAAAAAAATTGTGTTTTATGTTTACAAGAAATGGAAAATCGGTTTTTTTCAGTCTCTAAAAGTCTCCAAATGGTCTCTAATTTTCCGATTTTGGTCTCTAAAGTCTCTAATTTTGAGGGGGTAAATGACTTCGATGCCTGTAACTCCAGTCTCTAACTGAAGTTCTCCATCTCCATCTCCAAAACCTTATATACGTATTTACCATTTTCATGGGACTGTTGGCGTAATGCCCCCCTCCAGTTTTTCACCTAGCCCCGGCAAAAAAAAAGTACTCAACACTGTTCTCATTTTTTACTTAACCATTTTTTTTTTTTTTTTTTTTTTTTTTTTAATCAGATAATTATGAAACAAAAGTAGCTTTTGGACATGCAATTTAGTTTCTTTAAAGAGTAGCTCTTTTTTTACAATTTACGAAAATGTACTGCTTTATTTTTTTTTGAAACTTCTTAATATCAATGTTTTCTTGTCAAATTTTGTCTGCTTGGCCCTAACCCATGCTTTTCTCTGAAAAATTAAGAAAACTGAAAGCTCTTCCAGATTCACATGCTGTTCTGATGTGGCTAGTTTTGGTCCGCCTGAGGAATTAATCCTCATACTCTCTGATTTTCGAGAGCGTTCCCCTATCCGCCACCTGGGGAGGCGCCCGATGGGGGACTAGCCAAAAACCCCACACGGGTTGGTGGGACAACCCTGTCCCCAGCCACCGAAAAAGATGCCATCCTCCCAACGGCACAAAGTCACCCACCTCGTACGGGTCGACATAAAAATGACGTCCTTTTCATATCGATCCGCACGAGAGGGTGCCGTATGACGTAAGGAGGATTTTATCCCTCTAGATGGCTGACTTAAAACTAATTTAAAACTACCCTAAAAACTAACTTAACTTAAATCTAGACTTAAAACTACTTAAAATACTTAACTTATTTATACTAGTTACTAAGCTTAGCTTAAACTTAAATTAAGGTTGTACAAATGTACAATGTACGGCATTGGACATTCATACAATTTACAATATTAGATATTAGAGACAAGATTGTCTGTACTTTTCGACAATCTTTTGCGCGAAAAATGAACTCGATTCTGTTTTTTTTTTTTTTTTTTTTTTTTTTTTTATGTCGTTTAACCGCTTTAAAAAAATGTGCTAATCGACAGCTTTTAAAAATTATAGGCTGTCTTTTAAAATCCCGTTTTATTTTATTATTATTATTTTTTTTTTTTATTAATAAAAAGATGTGAGGGAGAAATAGAAATAAGAAAAAGATGAAAAGGTAAAAACTCCATAACCCAATACCGAGTATAAAACACCTATGCCCATGCCCATGCCCATGCCCATGACCATACCCATTACCATACCATGCCTGTACCAAACTCAAACCTCCTTGATGAAGCTTTTGGACTGCGTTGGCGGCTGCGACGACTCCTCTGGCTGCGACGATTCCTTGGCTGCTCCTGTAAAAACAAAAACAAAAAAAAAAAGACAATTAAAAAAGGGGGGGGGGCTTGGAGACCCTCACAATGGAGTTATCTCCCGCGGTATGATTGTAAAAAAAATTAATTATTTTAAACTGTAATGTTATTATTTTATTATACTATTTTTTTTAAAATTAATTTTTGAGATTATAAAAAAAAAAAAAAAAAAAAAAAAAAATGCAAAAATGCAAAAAATTTCGGATTTCCAGGCGTAAAAGGTTAGACCTTCCGCATTGGACCGGCCGTCAGGGGAACCATGCCATTAGAGCGAGCCGGGAGCCTATCGGCTTTAACTGTGCATATATGTACAGCTAAGGCTTGCGGTGCGCCAATAACCTCGGACACCCAGTCATCCGAAATGAACCCTGGAGACTCTCACTATGGAGCTTATCTCCCGCGTAATCCATGATCGAATCGAATAGAATACACAGCCTAATAAAACTCTGCAGCTCCAAGAGAGGGGCTGACTCCTAACTTAACGTTTCGGGGGAACTTAACACTAAACACTTAAAACTAATACCACAAGGCCAGTCGCTGGGTCGATACCTAGGCCTTCTACGATGGGAGACTAAACCTCCTGGTTATCTCCAAGCCGGGCCGAAAATAATTATTTAAAAAAAAAAAAAATTAATCCCGTGATTTAAAAAAAAAATAAATAAAGCCCGCACTAAAAATATTTATAAAAAAAAAAAAAATAAAAAAATTACGATGCGACTCATCCGAGAGTCAAACCCGAATGACGCTAGGAACCTGAATCAGATGGCGCTTGGATACGTCATGCGCAGACAGGCACGCCTCTGTAATCCAATATGGCGTCTCAAACATTTTAACTGTAAATATCTGTGAATCCAAAACTTATTTATTTATTTATTTATTATTTATTTATTTATTTACATATTTATTTAGTTCGAAAGGCACTTCTGTCGTTAAGTACAAATCTTGTTTTTTAAAAAAAAAAGTTGAAAAACTGAAATAAGATAACTTTTTTTTTTCAAACCACATTTTCCTTTAGAAAAACCATTTTTTAAAAATGACGCGTTTACTGTAATAAAATACGTAAAATCGCCTTTATTGAATTTAAACAGCCGAATAATGCATAAAAAACACGAAAATTATCAAAATAAATTAAGTTGTGCGTTTAGCCGAAGACTTAACAAAAGAGCACTCTAGCGGCGAATCGCAGCAGTTTTTCAAGAAAAGATATTACAACTTTTTTTTTAAAAAACAAGATTTGTACTTAACGACAGAAGGGCCTTTCGAACTAAATAAATATGTAAATAAATAAATAAATAAATAAATAAATAAATAAATAAATAAATAAATAAGTTTTGGATTCACAGATATTTACAGTTAAAATGTTTGAGACGCCATATTGGATTACAGAGGGCGTGCCTGTCTGCGCATGACGTATCCAAGCGCCATCTTGATTCAGGTTCCTAGCGTCATTCGGGTTTTGACTCTTGGATGAGTCGCATCGTAATTTTTTTATTTTTTTTTTATTTATAAATATTTTTAGTGCGGCCTTTATTTTATTTTTTTTTAAATCACGGGATTTAATTTTTTTTTTTTTTAAATAATTATTTTCGGCCCGGCTTGGAGATAAACCAGGAGGTTTAGTCTCCCATCGTAGAAGGCCTAGGTATCGACCCAGCGACTGGCCTTGTGGTATTAGTTTTAAGTGTTTAGTGTTAAGTTCCCCCGAAACGTTAAGTTAGGAGTCAGCCCCTCTCTTGGAGCTGCAGAGTTTTATTAGGCTGTGTATTCTATTCGATTCGATCATGGATTACGCGGGAGATAAGCTCCATAGTGAGAGTCTCCAGGGTTTCATTTCGGATGACTGGGTGTCCGAGGTTATTGGCGCACCGCAAGCCTTAGCTGTACATATATGCACAGTTAAAGCCGATAGGCTCCCGGCTCGCTCTAATGGCATGGTTCCCCTGACGGCCGGTCCAATGCGGAAGGTCTTAACCTTTTACGCCTGGAAATCCGAATTTTTTTTGCATTTTTTTTTTTTTTTATAATCTCAAAATATTAATTTTAAAAAAAATAGTAATAATAATAATAACATTACAGTTTAAAATAATTAATTTTTTATTACAATCATACCGCGGGAGATAAACTCCATTGTGAGGGTCTCCAAGCCCCCCCCCCTTTTTAATTGTCTTTTTTTTTTGTTTTTGTTTTTACAGGAGCAGCCAAGGAATCGTCGCAGCCAGAGGAGTCGTCGCAGCCGCCAACGCAGTCCAAAAGCTTCATCAAGGAGGTTTGAGTTTGGTACAGGCATGGTATGGTAATGGGTATGGTCATGGGCATGGCATGGGCATGGCATAGGTGTTTTATACTCGGTATTGGGTTATGGAGTTTTACCTTTTCATCTTTTTCTTATTTCTATTTTCCCTCACATCTTTTTATTAATAAAAAAAAAATAATAATAATAAAATAAAACGGGATTTTAAAAGACAGCCTATAATTTTTAAAAGCTGTCGATTAGCACATTTTTTTAAAGCGGTTAAACGACATAAAAAAAAAAAAAAAAAAAAAAAAAAAAAAAACAGAATCGAGTTCATTTTTCGCGCAAAAATTGTCGAAAAGTACAGACAATCTTGTCTCTAATATCTAATATTGTAAATGTATGAATGTCCAATGCCGTACATTGTACATTTGTACAACCTTAATTTAAGTTTAAGCTAAGCTTAGTAACTAGTATAAATAAGTTAAGTATTTTAAGTAGTTTTAAGTCTAGATTTAAGTTAAGTTAGTTTTTAGGGTAGTTTTAAATTAGTTTTAAGTCAGCCATCTAGAGGGATAAAATCCTCCTTACGTCATACGGCACCCATCTCGTGCGGATCGATATGAAAAGGACGTCATTTTTATGTCGACCGTACGAGGTGGGTGACTTTGTGCCGTTGGGAGGATGGCATCTTTTTCGGTGGCTGGGGACAGGGTTGTCCCACCAACCGTGTGGGGTTTTTGGCTAGTCCCCCATCGGGCGCCTCCCCAGGTGGCGGATAGGGGAACGCTCTCGAAAATCAGAGAGTATGAGGATTAATTCCTCAGGCGGACCAAAACTAGCCACATCAGAACAGCATGTGAATCTGGAAGAGCTTTCAGTTTTCTTAATTTTTCCGAGAAAAGCATGGGTTAGGGGCCTAACCAAGGCTGTTAATCAAATCATAATCATAATCATAATCATAAATAGCGATTAATCGAATATTTCTGACTCCAAAAAAACAAAAACTGAAACCAATCAAAAAAGAAGAGAAATCATTGAATATCCATAACTGAAATTAGAGGTTAAGAAACGGAATTGAAATCAAAATCATAACCGAAATTGAATTCGAAATAAAAAATCGAAAATCGAAATTGAAATAAGAATTTGCTAAAAACGTAATTAAATAATTTTTTAAAATACTAATAAAAATCATAATCAAAAAACAACTGTAAAAAAATAATAAACCGAAAATAATTTTAAATTCTAAGAGTGCGCGGTCTCAAATTTGATCTCAAGTAAAATTGATCTTGTACTGGGCTTTTAGTTCAGTCAAGTTTTATTTCATTGGCAATTTCTATTTTCATATATTTTTACGCCTTTTTTTAAAGTTTATTTCGGGCCGACAAGTCATTTACTGCCAGTTGTGAATTTTTATTTTCCTAAATTTTTATTCTGAATTAAAAAGAATTAAACAATTTGAATTTTTTTCCCATTTTTCCCTATGGTGTCTTCTTCTGGTACTGGCTGTAAAGAAGGGATAATTTTCTCAAAATTTAAGGTAAAGTACCCGAATCCTGACAGGGCACCTAAACCTGACAGGGTCATAAGCTAAACATGTTTTCCTTTTACGGTATTACGTGTTTAGCTTATGACCCTGTCAGGTTTAGGTGCCCTGTCAGGATTCGGGTACTTTACCTTAGAACAAAGAATGGAAAAGAAAACAAAAAATTATAACTAAAAATCGTAATCATAATCGTAATTGAAATTAACAAAAGAGTCAGTGGAAATGGTAACTGAAACTAAAATTAAATTTTTAATGCAACCGAAATCTGAAATCAAGATCGAAAATTTACAAACTGAAAAGCCAATAAACGTAACTGAAATCAAAATCGAATCAATAAACGTAACGAAAATCTGATATGAAAAACCGAAATTAATCGTATATTGAGCAAAGTTAATAATTAAAATCAAAATCGTAATCAGCTGTCAAGATTTTGAGTTCAGTAACCATAATCAAAATTAAAATTCTTATTTAAAAAAAATCATAACTGAAATTAATCAAAATTCAAGCGAATTTCGATTAGCAGCCCTGGTCTGCTATTTTCTTTCTAGTTCCATACACATGTAACTAAAATTGTTATTTATGGAATTTTTTGAAAGAGTTTTTACTCTTAATACTGTTTCACTTCAAAAAACAGTTTTATACCTTTTTTTTTTGGATTCTTAAAAAAAGTGGCTTCCTCCACCCCACTTCTTTCCTCAAAATTTCGGTCTAGTCACGCCAGTCCACGAACCATGACAAAGTGAAGCTCAAATTTTGAAACCGATTTTTTTAAATGCTTCGTTTTCGAAGAAAGAGAAATCATGTTTTCTCAACTTTGAGCTTTATTGAAAGAGGAAAATTGGCGGGAATTTAACAGTGTGCATTGCAATCACTCCAGGTTTTTAATGCTCTAAACCTATATCATTAAAAAAAGCCTAAATTCAGGGCTTTTGAATTAAATGGGGCTTGAATTAATAAAAATCAAATGAGGCTCTCGAATCTCGCTGGTTCATTCTTTCAGAATAACAAAAAATTCATTTTAATTTTGAGCAGGTGTTTTTTTTTTAAAAGCTCATATTTAGCTCTAAATCATGGATATTTTGGCTCAATTCGAGCATTCGGTTGCCCTGCTAGCCTCGCGGACTAAAACTCTTTTGAATAAATAAGGAAAATAATCGTCCATGATTTTTTCTTACGATAATAATCTGCACTGTACAATCTCAACGTATTTGCATAATCCATAAATGTGCAAACATTGAAGGGCCTCAATGTCTCTGCCTGGTTTCATCTTGGAAACGGTAGAACATGTTTCAGAGATACTTATAAGAAAAATAAATCCTTGACAGTAACATACCCTCAATAAAGCGCAAAAAGGAAGCAATTTGACAGTTAGTTCTTTCCGTCGTCCTCTTAAACGTGGGTGTTTTCTATTTTTTTTTTTATCGTCATCGCCATATCCGAATCGGTTTGAGACGGCATATATGCATAACCCTTACACATTCATCTTCGTAGTAAAGATATGTGACGTAATTATTAATAAGACGACAACGAAATGAAAACACTTGAGAGACCGCGGGCTATTTAACGATTCCAAACTTGTCGTTGTAATAATCTTCCTCTAAGAGGGAGGGCTAAACTCGTTTTCCGGATAATGCCAAGCCCGAAAGGAATTTTTAAAAAGAAAAAAAATTTTTTTTTGTAAGAGAGTACAAAAGGACGAAATTACTCGATTCAAAGTCTTTTAACCTGGGTCAATTATTCTGTGGAGTTGATCAATTGACTTGCGTTACAAATAGTAAATAACAATAATTAATAAAAATGTTATGACTGCGAAATAAACCAGGCAGAGGCATATCAAAAAGTTTAAATAGCATTTTTATTTTTAATTTTTTTTTTTTCACTTTTTATTATACTTCCGAAGGAAAATGTGGAGCACTGTTGGCCTAATATGATCTCATTCTTAAAACATGTGTAATTAAATATTTTCAGAATAAAGCACAGCCTTTTGAGCTCAGTGACGAAGCTAGAAGGGGCTAGGTGGGGAACTTTTTCCACGATAACACGGATTAAAATGTTACGTTTTCCTTGTATTTTTAAAATTCAGGATTTCTGTTTTTTATTAATTAATTTATTTATTTATTTATTTTTTTTGGGGGGGGGGCGCTTTGTCGACATTACTGGTCATATAGCCATTTTTTCTCTATTTTTTTCTTGTCTTATTCAGACTTTCAATTATTTTTTTATTCAGACTTTTCATTTACTTCATAGTTTATTTTTGACATTGCGGTCGGAAACACAGCTAGTTTAATTGACTTTTTTCGGTCAGACTTTCAACCTTTCATGGAAACTCAGTTTTTATAGGAACTACTTTTACAATGAGGTTAAGATGACTGTATTAGTAGTTCCTAAAATCCCTGCTAGAGGGAGGGAGTGTCGGTGGTCACCAATCCACTAACTGGCCGTGCTCAGTGCTGCTTAACTTCATTGATCACGATGCCGCTAGACGGAACGAGTCACCACTCCGTCCCCCTTTTTTATTTTTTTATTTTTTATTTTTTTTTTTTTTTTTGGCTTTGTCGACATTATTGGTCATACAGCCTTTTTTTGTCGATTTTTTATTGTTTTATACAGACTTTTCGTTGGAGAAAAGAAGGTTGAAATTGGCCGAAATTTACGCATTTTGGTTTTTTTAGGCCATTAGTTTGGACCAATTTCTACCTTATTTTCTCCAACGGAAAAATATGTTTCTAGGCTTTACGTAATACTTACGTAAATCTTACTTTCACGTAATGATAGCGAAATTTTGAGCCAGCAGGGTCTTATTCAGTGAAAACAATTTTTTGCGATTTTTATGATTTTGGCGATTAAATTTGGCCACTTTCGCCCTTATGAGGATCACAAGGCGAAATACATGATTTTGGGCCAATTTTTTTGCGCACTTTCACATGGTGAAGGCGAAATTTGGGCCCAGCGTGGTTTTCGTGGCGAAACAAATTTTTGAGATTTTAGCCATTTTAGGGCCACTTTAACCGTTGGGGAAAAAAACCAAAAAAAAATACGTATCTAGGCCAGTTTTTTGCGTCTCACGTGGTGATAGCGGAATTTGTGTGTAGCGTCATCTTCGCAGCGAAAAAAGTTTTTTTAACTTTTGGCCATGTTTTTGGCCACTTTCTTGTTGAAAGAAAAATTTAGAAGCACATGTACTTAGGCCAGTTTTTGACTTACGTTTTGACTGTTATGGCGAAATTTTGGTCCAGCGACGCTAACATGAAGAAAATAATTTTTTTCCCTTTAATTGGCCATTTTGACCAATGGACCATTTTTTAAAAAATTAACAATTATGCCCTTAGATAGCCCTTTGAAAGAGCTTTTTTTTCGTTTTTTGGATTCTTCAATGGGACAACCCATTTTCTGCCAAAAAAATAAAAACTGAATTAGCACTCTTATCCCCGCCTCAAAAACGGCTTTCGTTTCGACCCTAATATTTGGCCTAATTTACCCCCTCACTAGGTCCTATCGATAGGCGAAAGTCCAAAAGAAATTCAAGGGGGAATCCCATAGGGAAGGGTTGTCCGGAGCTAATATCCAAATTATTTGAAGAAAGACAAATAAAATTGTTACCGTCCAAAAATATTTGGTTTTATTTTCCTTCGTACATTCACTTTTGTCAAGCAAGTGGCCAAAACGAGTAATTTGTCCAAATAAAAAAAGTTTGGATGAAACTTCCCGAACGAAATATGGACCCTTAACTAAAGTAAAAAAAAAAATCATTTTTTTAATTCTCCAGACGTCTATCAAATAGATAAGTTTCAGCCTGTTTTCCCCGGTTTTTTCCAAGTATAAACTCAATTTAGTTTTCAATTTTAAAAGAATTTTCATTTCAGCAAATTTTTACGTCGAAAAGTGTTAAAGGTTATCAAGTTTTTTTTTGTTGTCATTTTTATCATTCTTCCTATTTTCTTAGTCTTCACACATTTTTATCTTTTTTTTTTTTTTTTATCTTTAGAAAAAAGAAAATTACTCGACCATTCAGCAATGAGTATGGAAAATTATAATAATTGGAAGTACTTCCGAACGTTATTTTAACGCGCATGAATAAACTTCGCAATTGTTTTCCCATAAAAGATCATACAAAAAAAAAATATTAGATAACCTTGATACTGCTACCTTGTATATGGACATGAACCAATCATCCTGAACAATCAAGGATCACTTAACACAGGAAAAGTCACCGTCGCTGAATTTTTTTAAAAAAAAAAAATTTTTATTTTTTCACTCCGAATTTTTTTTTTTTTTTTTTCTAAAACAAAAGAAATTAAAAATTATAGATATCGATGACGTTCGATTGTCCTTGAAATTGTCATTATCGGTTCGCTTTGTTCACGTAGGCGACCCGTAGGTCTCCGATTCATGAATAAATACTTTTGCGCAATCCTCACTTCCCCGGGCCAAAGAAAAAAAGGAAAAAGATAAATTTTGCCAAATAACTTTGCCTTTTTCTTGTACTCATCGTACTTGTATTTTTTGCAGATGTCGAAGAACTTCAATCTTGGATCACGTCCAAAGGATCCAAAACGAAATTCCCATCGTCTGGAATTTACAAAACAACGACGGAGGTCGTCCACACCGACAGCGGACAGTGTAAATATTTAGAAAGGATAATTAATATGAACGGAAAGAAAAAATCGAATTTAGTAACCGGAAACGTTTACGAAGTAGAAAAAAATCATCCTGAGTTGAAACCTCTCACCGGGAAATTTCCTATAGTTCACAAACAACAAAAAGGGGATAGAATTTAAATTTAAACGAGTCAAAAAAATATTAAAAAAATATAACCAAAGCCGTATTATTTTATCAAATGAATCCAGTAAAATAACAAAACAAGCCATAAATTTTTTTTTTCTTTCTGAACACAGTGAGTGTAAAGTTTAAATGCCAAAAAAAAATTGAAATTAAATTGTTGCATTTATTTAGAAATAATAATCATTTTTTTTTTATATTTAAAAAATAAAAACGAATTAAGTTTCTGGGCCGAATCCGGAATGTTTTATAAAAAAAGAACCCTGACCTAGCCTAACAACGTTCGTATATTCTTGTTTTCGAAATTATAAAAACATTTATTCGTCCGTTTATAGTATAGAAAAAAAAAGGAGGAAAAATCTATCTCCGGTCACTAGGACTTTTTCCTTATGCAATCAAAATAACAAATTAGGAAAAGACGACAGTCAATTTTTTTTTAATGTAAGGAATGAGGTAATACAAATTTGAATTATAAACAATTTTAAAAATCGAACGTTCGAAAACGTATAAGAAACAATGCAAAAAAAAACGAAAGCGTTTTCCACAGAAAATTAATTAAAATGCTGATAACCACGTGCTAAAAGGAATATATTACCTTTTTAAAAATTTGATTATCTCATCGTAAGGAATTTTTTTGAATTATGTATTTTAGCCGAATTTTTTTGCAGTAACGAAATTAGCTGTCAGCTCCAATTTTTTTATGATAAAAAAATGAAAACTTTATTATTTTATTTGAAAAGAAAAAATCTTGAGAAACTAGACTAATTTTCCTAAATTAAAAAAGCTGTGGCTTAGCCTAAACAGCTGAATTTCGGAGAAATTGGACTGTATTTATTGTATGATTATACAACTATATTGTGTTGGAAGATAAAGCTCTTTTTGTGAATTTTAAATATTTTTTTCAAACGTATCATTGGGAATTTTTGTTTTTGCCGAGAATAAATTAATCTAATTAGTTTTAATTAGATTAATTTAGCGAAAAATCATGAAATCCTATTTTGCAGGTATGTTTATTTCAAAATCTTATGCTTGAACCATTTCCTATTTATTTTTAAGTTTTATTTTTTCAGAAGTCTGGCTGCTGTTGTAAATAAATGTTGAAGAAAATGGAGGACCAAATTGAAGAATTTTTAAGAAATGCGCAGGTTTGAAGCAAAATTGTGGAAAAATAGTGGTTTAGCGGTTGAAAATAGTTTACTAGCGCACTGGTGGTCATCAATTTTTTTTAATTTCTGTAGAATATCTTTTTTTAATATTTAATTTATCAAACCTGATAATTTTCTTCTCAAACGGAACACCTGATGTGCGGCAAAAAAGACTAATTGTATACTTTTAGTTCACCTTTCTCGCCCACGAGATAATTAAATCCTGACTTATTTTTTAGTATTTTAGGAAGTGTTCAAGTAAGACGTAATCATATCATTTTTGCGGGTTTGACGAGAAAATAGGAGGAGCTCAGAATTTTCCACGCCTCTAGCCGGGGCAAAGATGGCGGAGCCCACGTGCCCCAAAAAAAGGAGGTTTAAGCACCCCTATGGATTTTGATTGCGTGTAAATAATGAATAGGGAGATGAATACTTTTTCCCAATTTTTTAATGTTGTCAAAAATAGATTAGAGCCTTCCTTTAAAAAGTATTGAGGCCTATCACCTATAGGGTTGGCTGCAGACCTGGAATTTTCTAAATCAGGCTCCAAATGACTGGGAGCATTATTACATGGACGATAAAAAATATAAAAAATACATTGATCTGAAAATTTTTCGGAAGGGTAAGAATCAGCTAAAATCTTCCATTAACCATTGCTAATAGCCCAATTTTTTTTTTGTGGTAAAGACTTTCTGCCCGGCTTGTAGGTTTTAATTTTTTCAAATAATTGTTTTTAGCCTGAGGGGGCTAAGGGGTGATCCAAATGATTTTTTATGATATAGAATATTGGGAAAATGCTTTTAAAAGTTATTTAAATTTTTGCTTATTGTATGTCAAAACAAATTTGACAGGGGGTTCAATCGCCTAAATACTGAATCCCCTTCGTCTGCTTCCCAACACTAAAGCCCTACAAAAGGAATTGAGATTTAGAATTTTTAAAATCATAAGGATAAGCGTAGCTTTTTTTTTTTTTTTTTTTTTTTGTTGAATAATAATTTGAGTAATAAAAACTCTTTCGATATGATGTTTCCCTTTATAGAATACTGGCTGCTGCGCGTTCGCTTCGCGTCACTAGTAAAGTCCATAAAAACGACAAAAAAAAAAAAAAAAAAAAATACTTGAAATAGTATATTTAATACAAAACATTTTTTTTGTCGACCAAAAATACGCTGGTGACCCCTAATGTCAGAAGTATTTTTCTTCCCAGCACTTCCCATTCGAGAATTTTTTTTCCTATTTTGTCGACAGAAAAAATAGAAAAAAAAAAAATAGAATAAAAAAAAATTTTTATTCGATTTATCGAATCAATCGATTACCGATTTACCGATCTATGCTAGGTCTTCACCTGACGATAATCAACGTTTGCGTTAACTTTCAAACTTCGATATAATTGCCCAACATGATAATCATCGTTCAGAACGATGATAATCATGTTTAGCATTATGTTCTCTTCGAGTTCTCTTCGATTTTAACGCTCTAAACCGGTTTTGAACGATTATTCACGATAATGCAAAAGGTTGATTATGTACAAGTGGAGACAGGGTACTAGTGATGTCGATAATTTTGAAAATATCGATAAATATCGTTATCGAATATCGAAATCAAGCAATATCGATTTATCGATATATCGAAGTAAAAAATATCGGATATCTTAAAGTAGGAGTAAAAGAAAAATAACCGGAAAAAAAGAAGTTTTTCGGCTTGCATGTTTGCAATAGTTTAAGTGAATAATTGTTTAGACCACAGAAACCGAATTTATGAAAAATGAAGTGCTCCATAAAGTTGTTTGAGGCGGATAAAGAGATTTATTGCCATGTTTTTTTTACTGTCCTAATGACAGCCAACTCTGCTTTTTTTGCTAAACAGAATTTTGAAAAATATTGTTAAAAGTTAATAAACTATTAGTTTAAATTGAATAAAAATTCGATATTCACAGAAAAATATCGATAAGTCGATTTATCGAAGTTCGTAAAAATCGAATATTTATCGATAATTTTTATCTCGATATATCGATATATGGAGTTATTCGATTAATTATCGACATCACTATACCGATCTATTATCAATTTATCAATCAATTATCTATCGATTATCTGTTTATCGATCGATTTATTGATCGATTATCGAATTTATCGATTTATCGATTGGTCGTCGATTTATTGATCTATCAATCGATTATCGATTTTTGTGTACGGACAAACCCCAAATGCCTTTTATTTTGATCGTCGATTATCGATTAATTATCCATTTATCACAATAAATTATCGATTTATTGACTTATCGATCAATTATCGATTTTTGAGTATGGGCAAACCTTAAATGTCTTTTATACAAATAGTATATAGAATAGAAGAAGATTTTGAGGCCCCCAGTCTCCCCCTCCATAAACCTCCCCCCCATAAATAAAACAGACCTGTCTGAAAAACGCACAGGAAACGAAATCTTTTGGTTATTCGAGACTTTATTTTCCCGAAATAATCTAAAATTCGCCTTTCAAAGACGCTTTTTTTTTTTTAACGTAGGACTACGTTATTGGGCTCGGTCCTGGGGAAATCCGTCTATCGAGGATCTGTGACCGCGATGTTCGCACCAAATTAATAAAATTAACAAGAAATATTAATTTTTGCGTGCGAAAAATCGAAAAAATCGAATTTTTTGACACAAAAAACTTACAATTTCTGGTAAAAATGTCATGCTTAATAATTTACGAGTAAATAACGAAAAATAAAACTTTAAATTTTTGATGAAAAAGGTCAAAAGTTGAAAAAAACTTCATTTAAAAAATTAATATTGCTTGTAAATTTTATTACTTAGAAGGTGGAAAATTTCAAAAACGTTAAAATTGTAATATTAAATTAATTTATTAAAAAATATTAATTTTCGGTGCGAAAAGTGCGGTAATTTGATTAAAATTTTAATATTAAAATAATAATTTACGAATAAATAATGAATATTAACTAAAATTTAGCGAAAATTATCAAGAATTAAATGAAATTAACGAAAAATTAACGGAAATGATCGAGAATTACCGGAAATTAACGAAAAATTAACAAATATGAACGGAAAATTAACGAAAAATTTACGAATATTTTAAATTCATGCGACATTCATTCGACATGAGCCAAATCAAGGACTTAAAAATTTAAATAAAATGCTCATTACATTTTTTAATTAGATTTACAAGAAATGAGCTAAAAATTAAATTAGCATGAATATTTCATGCTAATTTAATGAAATTTTAGCTCATATGAGGAGACCGAGTCAAAACCCCGACATTCAAAACCCCGACATTGGAAATCGGGGTTTTGAATGACGGGGTTTTGATTTTTGACTTTTATTATATTTTATTTTTAATTTAATTTAATTTATTTTTTATTTTTAAAAATATTTTTAAAGGACGGGGTTTTGAAATCAGCAGTTAAGTCCTATATACATGGGCGGATCTAGGATTTTTTCCTAGAGGGGGCTCAGAATAGGGAAAAATATTTTCTGGGGGGGGGGGGGGGAAGGAGGGGCTGATACCATTCAGGCCATATAATTTTCAAAATTCTAGGGAAGGCTAGCATCCCCCAGCCCCCCCCTAGGTCCGCCCATGCCTATATATTAAAACGCTAAGGAAAATAAGCGATGCCCGACACGTACGGAGCCCCTTCCCGACCGATTTTGATGCATTTTCAGGGGACAATAGGTCCTCCTGACTTCAGAGTCTATGAGCTTTTATGAAATGAACATTTCCCTGAAAGCTCTAGAGAACTGAGAAGTTCTAGGGAGCTTTCAGCAGAAAGTCAAGATACCACACAGACCGGCAGAGACCGACGGAAATTCCACAGACCGAGTGCAGTATAGGACTAAGCTCCCCATAGGAGGTGTTTTAGTACTTCGTAAGACCGGAAGGGGGAAGGGGTTCTCGAAATTCATACGATTTTTTATATGTGAGGGAGGAGTTTGGAAAATCTCTGTAAGAATTTCTATTGCAATTTGTTGCTCAGAAAATTTTCTATATTTTAATTCTTACTAGTTCTATTACCTTCTATACAAGTGCTATTAAATTTCAAAACCCCGACATTTCAAAAATTTTAAAAAATTAAAAATAAATTAAAATAAATAAAAAATAAAATATAATAAAAGGCAAAAAGCAAAATCCCGACATTCAAAACCCCGATATCTAATGTCGGGGTTTTGAATGCCGGGGTTTTGCTAGGGTCCCCATATGAGCTAAAGCAATGCTTTAATATTAAAATTTTAACTTTGAAGACTTTAATTTAAATTTTGACTAATTTTCCTGGCAACTTTTGACCTTGAACCAAAATTTCAAGTTTTTTTCGACCCAGGAAAAAAGGTATATTTTTATCAAAAAAAGAATTTTTTGACCAAAAACGAGAAAATAAAAATGCCTTAAAATCGTTTCATTGTTGAAATTTAGCAACATTATGTACCCCAAAGACGTAGTCCTACGTAGGGATATGCCCCCATATCCCAGTCTGATTTTTTTTTGGCATGTAATGAACGGAAAAATGCATAAATAAGTGAATAGTCCCCTTTAATAATAATTCATCTTCCATGGTTAAAACTTATTTAGACCCCCCCTTCCCTTTTCCTTTAAAACCTAGGCCTTCTTGCCTCTTCATCTGGCTACAGGCCTGTTTTAAGTTGCTAGGAGTTAAATCTACTCCTGCGATGCATCGCTTTCCTTTTACGAAATTCTTAATCCGCTACTAATTTCTTAGCCCAGTTTTCCGTGAGTGAGAAACTGAATTGATAAATTAAGGAAAAAAAATGAAACCAATAAAACCGAGGCCTAAGTCAAAAGCATCCTTAATCGTGAGAAACAACGTTTGACATGTAGACGACGTTAGGTGCATGTGATAACAGGAACCCCACAATAATTTATCCGGACAATTCGTGAGTGGAATAATTCCTTTTTTTCCCGAGGTGCATAAAAGAAATTTTGCTGATTTTCTTTCGCGTCGGTCATCGTTTTTCATTTTTAATTTCGAACAGGAAACCACGTTACGTCAGTTTTAACGAAAATAATAATCGGAAAAAAAAAAAAATTATTTAATCGAGTGCTAATGAATGTGAAAAAATTAATTAGCAATTCGATTTCAGACGTAAAGGACCTAATAATTGACAGTGACAGTGACATAGAGTTCAACGAGCTTTTCACCAAATGGGACAAACTTTAAAAGTTTTGATTAATTTCTTTTGCACTTCGAACCGTTGAAAGAAAAGGAAAGTGAAGTGATTTTGAAACGGAAAAAAAAACTTTTTTTTTTTTTTTTTTTTTAAATCTAGGATTTAGTTTAATTAAATTTTGAAAAAAAAAATGGAGGGAATAGAATTTAAATCTCACGAACCGTCTCAGCCTATGAACATTGCTTATCCATTATTAGCAGCTTCAATTATTTTATACGTTTTGCATTATATCCAAAATGCGACTAGGATAAGGCAATTAGGAAGTTTACTACCGGGGCCGCCATCTTTACCATTTTTGGGGCATTCTTATTGCGGGCTGATAAGCCCTGACCGTAAGTTTAAAAATATTTTTGAGGAACTTGTGTGGTTTGGCTTTAACACAATTTTTTTAATTTTTTTTGTTTTTTTTTTCTACGTAGATCTAATTAGTTTAGGTATGAACATGGGTAAAAGATACGGACCGGTAGTCAAAGGTTGGCTTGGAAGTGAACTTTACGTCTTCTTATCCGATCCGAGAGACATCGAAATTATTTTGGGCAGTAACGTCCATATAGATAAATCGCCGGATTACAGGTTTTTCAAACCTTGGTTGGGAGATGGCTTGTTGATCAGCACCGGAGATAAATGGAGAACTCACAGGAAACTCATCGCCCCGACGTTCCATTTGAACGTTTTGAAATCCTTCGTTGGATTGTTTAACAAAAACAGCAGATCCATCTGCCAAAAAATGGAAAAAGAAATCGGGAAAGAATTTGACGTTCACGATTACATGAGCACTGTCACTGTGGATATTCTTATCGGTTAGTAAAATTATTTAAGGAGGCTGGGTCGAAAATCAAAAATTTTGGATTTTCAAAATGCCTGATAGCGCAATCTCTGTGGTTTATCAATTGGAAAAATTTTTTCCTTTTCGAAATTTTTTTTTTAACGGCGTCTTGGGGGTGCGCAAGAGGGTCAAAGTTTTGGAAAACTTCATAAGGGATGAAAATTCGACTTTTAGATTTTTTGTGAAAAAAGTACCGTTTCCTATTGGATTTTTAACGTGGATTTCGAAAATTAAGTCGGTTTGCGTCTAACTATTTCTGTTCCTGAGTTATTGTAAAAAATATGATCAAAATATTGAAATTTTAGAGTTTTGACATTTTAATGGCGAACTTAGCCTGTATCTCAAGTACAGAAAAAGCTAGACACAAACAGATTTTATTTTCGAAATCTACGTTGAAAATCCGATAGGAAACGGTACTTCTTTCACAAAAATCCAAAAGTGGAATTTTCATCCCTTACGAAATTTTTCAAAACTTTGGCGCTCTTGCGCCCAACCAAAACGCCGTTTTAAAAAAATTTCGAACAGGAAAAAATTTTTACAAGGGATAAGCCACAGCGATTGCGCTATCAGGCATTTTGAAAATCCAGAATTCTTGATTTCTGGCCCACCCTACTGCATAAGCCCAGTTAAACAATCTTAGTTTTTTTTTTTTTTTTTTTTTTTTTTTTTTTTTTTTTTTTTTAGAAACTGCAATGGGCGTCAAAAAAACCCACCAGGACAATGCTGGTTTTGATTACGCGATGGCGGTTATGAAGTAAGTAAAACACTTCGGAATTAACGTAAATTTTATTAAAGATTTTTGCGGTAACAAAACAATATTTTGCAGAATGTGCGACATCATTCATCAAAGAACGTACAGAGCTTGGTTGAGGTTCGACTCCACGTTCCAATTTAGTAAATTAAAATTGAAGCAAGAAGAACTTCTGAATATTATTCATTCATTGACGAAGAGCGTAAGTTGAAACATAAAACTATATGTCTTTCCCTGGTAAACAAAGCGACGACGACGCCTTTTGATTGCGAACAATATGCAAAATCGTCATACGCGCGACCTCTCACCTCGATTCATTTTTAAAACCGAGCGCCGGAGGTGAACTAACGTATCTCCGTGGTAAATATGATTGAGATAGTCGGTTTCGAGTGTTTATGAAAATCACGTGATCATGCGACTGCAAGTTTACACGCTCATCTTGCCGTAAACTTGTGGTCACGTGACACTTCCACGAAACGTCGAAACAGACTAACTCCAATCATATTTACGATGGAGATATACGTTAGTTTACCTCAGACGCACGGAAAATCTTTTTGATTTTCGATTTTTGTTGCCACTGAAAGGCTCGTTTGAAAATTAAAAAGATCCCCGGAGAAAAAAAATATCTGTGCGCCGGAGGTCAACTGTCTTATCTCCATCAGGAGACATGATTGGAGATAGTCTGTTTTGATTGTGTAAAAAATCATGGGACTCTTCGCTCACTCCCGTGAAATCGTGGATGAACTATCTCCAATCTTATTAACGATGGAGATACGTCATTTGACCTTCGGCGCACGGAAATATGGGCGCAGAAGAACTTTTTACAACGTGGAAAATTGGGAAAATGCTCGCATGCTGCATGCGACGGTAATTTAATTAAAGCCAGACCAATAAATATCGACGCCATTTTTCCGATTTTAGGTTATCAAAGAAAAAAAAGCAGCATTCGCCCAAAATCGATCCATCATCTCGGAAGAAGATGCCAGGTTACTTGCGAAAGAAGAAAAAGAGGAAGTTAAAATCAAAGAAAGCAAAACTCCGTTTTTGAAAGACGATTTGGACGATGATGATGACGTCGGAGAAAAGAAACGATTGGCTTTCTTAGATTTGATGTTGGAGCAGCAAAGGGAATCAAAATTGACAGACGAAGAAATCAAAGAAGAAGTGGATACTATTATGTTTGAGGTAAACAATTTTTTTTTTTTTTTTTTTTTTTCGTCTTCAGAAATGTTGCAGAAAGCTTATGAAAAGCATAATGAAAGTTATGGGATTTTTTAATGCTTTTTGAAAATCTCATTCTTTTTTATTTTTTTTTAGGGTCATGACACAACAGCAGCCGGATCTAGTTTTGTCTTGTGTATGTTAGGATTACATCAAGATATACAGGTAAATTTAATTCAGAAGGAAAAGTAAGAATAGAAAACATTGAAGCATGGGAGCATTACCTTCCGTTCACTGAATGCAGTGTCCTCCCTAGGGGTCGTCCATAAATTACGCAAGCATGTGGGGGGGTTTACATATCTAACGTTAGCATTTGTTTCATTTAATAAACGTGCAAAAATGAAAATAATTTTAAAAAAATTTTACTTATTGCAAAATTAAGTTCCGAAGAATTTCAGATTTTTTTAATGTTTAATATTAATTTATTAAAACAATTTTTTTTTAAGCGGGGGGGTAACCAAAATCTAACGTAATTTAGGGGGAGGGGGTCCGAAATGCTAACCTTTGCTAACAAGGGGGGGGGGAGAAGGTCAAAAATGCTATCTTACATGCTTACGTAATTAATGGATGACCCCTAAGTCAAAATGTGGTAGCATTCCAGTCGGTTGTCCGAAGACAGGTCCAAACTGGATCCAGTTCAATATTTCCACGAGGGGAAGCTTTGATCTGAATTTTTTTTTTTTTTTTTTTTTTAAATTACATTTTGATTTTTTAAAGGACAAAGTATACAAAGAAATCGAGGAAATCTTTGGAGATTCTGACAGGCCTGTCACGTTTTTGGATACCGTAAACTTAAAATATTTGGAAAGAGTTATTATGGAAACGTTGAGGTTGTACCCACCAGTACCGGTCATTGCTAGGAAAGTTCATTATGATTTCAAATTGGGTATGTAGACAAGTAGTCCTGTTCAAAAATTTTATAAAATAAGGGAGGAGATAAACCGACCTATACCCATAATTTTTTTTCCTTTCAGCTTCTATGGATAAAATCGTTCCGGCTGGATCGTCGATCGTAATTGGAACGTACAAACTTCACAGAGAACCAGAATTATGGGGACCGAACGCTGAAGTTTTCGACCCGGATAATTTCTTACCTGACAGAATGGCAAATCGCCATTATTATTCTTATATCCCGTTTAGTGCTGGACCAAGAAGTTGCGTAGGTGAGTTAAGGATTAATTTAGGAATGATTTTTTATTTTAGGGCCGTCCATAAATTATGTAAGCATGTTCGGGGGGGGGGGGGGGTAGGGGGTAAAAATATACCATCTTACATGCTTGCGTAATTAATGGACGACCCCTTAATTGCGAAAACCTATTGAACTGCTACCAGTCAATAATTGCCGTGGCGTTTTGTAGGAGTTGACCCTAATTTTTCTCCTCATTTTATTTTTAGGAAGGAAATATGCCATGCTCAAGCTAAAAATCTTATTAGCCACAATTCTTAGGACTTACAAAGTTTATTCTGACGTACCTGAAAAAGAATTCCGTTTAATCGGTGATATTATTTTGAAAAGGAAAGATGGATTTAGAATTCGCATTGAAAAAAGAAACAAAAAAACTGTTTCTGCATAAAATTTTGTTTATAGATAGCCTAATAATTTTTAAATGTTTTTTAAGCCCATAATTTTAACGAAGTGTTATTTTGTACAGCAGCAATAATTTTTAATATTTTACTATATTTGTTAAACTTAAAAATAAGTCTAACTTAAGTTTCTTTTATAAAGTAAAATAAAATTTTTTGTATAATTTTTTTTTTTTGTTTTTGAGCTGTAAAAAAAATGACGGAAATTGAATGTGGAGTTATGACTACAAAGTACTCCGCCAAAGGTCTTAGCGAGTCCAATCAAAATATTTCATGTACATTCTGTTAGGAGTATATTCTCTTATTACATGCCGCAAGCATTCTATAGCTGAATCGTTTTGCGTCAATCCTTATGCATGCGTTCATGCTCATGCATAAGCTTATGGGCGCCCAGTCCCTGTTTGCCTTGTTTCTTTTTCCTATTTAAAGGCAAGGTTTTCGCGACCTCAGAAACAAAAGGTGCCAACACTTTTTGAATTTTTGTAAGTTAAACATAGAAAATTTTAGCACCTTTTGTTTCTGAGGGTTAAAATCATAAGGTTCTAATTCGATTTTTCAATTGGATGCCTTTTCTTAAGTTAAACATAGAGAACAAGCATCTATTCAAAAATCGATTTAGAACCCTATAGTTCTAACTCGACATTTTCCTTTCTTGCGCCGTCATCCTTCCGAAAATAGAAAATAGGATAATTACATCGGTGCTATGAATGCCGTAATTTTCTCTATGACGATAATTCAAATATGACGTCATCATTTTTGGGAAGAAGGATCACCCAAATGATGACGCTAATGTTAAATGTTCATAAGAAAAGCCTATTCATTTTTTGATGACAAGGGAGTGGGGGTAAAAATAATTTTAAAAAATTATGACCTTATGTCTGAATGACCCCTAGTCAAAAAACGACATTCTTGACTTTGGTCTAATTTTTTTTAAAAAATCGAGTCTTATGGATATAAATTCGCATATGAGTAGTCACTGCCGTTGTCGTTGTAATTTTGACTTCATCGCATTTTTTGAACCAGCCGCGCGATTCAAGTATTACGTAAGCATCATTTTGATATAATTTTTGACCCCCTCCCCCTTTGTGGATACTTAGCTGATGGCAAACATTAGTAATTTGGACTTTCCTTGCCCTTTTAGTTAATTTGCCCTTCCTTCCCCAAGATGTTTACCTAATACTTGGATGGCCTCTATAAGGTGCGGTTCACAAGTTACGTCAAAAGGTCTTACGCAGAAACGATTTAGTATATCTTAATGGTTCTTTTCAGATACCTTTTAAACAAACGTTTAACTTATGGACGATCGGCCTCAAGCAGCTTTGGATTGCCCATAAGCTAAACATAAGTTTTAAAATTTGAATAGAATGGGTCTTACTTCCGTCTGAGGCAATAGGGGTCGTCCATTAATTACGTAAGCTTGTAAAATGGTATTCTTGACTCCCTCCCCGCCCCCCCTTTCAGTCCTTCGGCAACACTTAGCTTATAGGTAAGATTGCTAACTTGGACCCCCTCCCCCCCTAAACATGCTTACGTAATTTATGGACGACCCCTTACCACATATCGCAACATGAAAAATAATTTTCATCTTAGGTAAAATTCCCTGTTTACTCAGGAAAGGAATAAAATTATTCAAACCAGTTTGGACGAAAATGGGAAAGTTCGTCTTTTCTATTCATTTTTTTTTTCTACTTTTCTTACTCCTACTTCTTATTTTTATTTCTTGGCCTCCCTCTCCCAGAATTATTGATGCAAAATCACATAGGTAGAATACGATTTTTTTTAAAAATTGGTATTTCGTTAACTTAGAATTTGAATTTTTTTGCACATTTAGCTCTCCCCCCCCCCTTTTCTTCTTTCTCCTAAAAACAAAATCTTAGTTTTACAAGTCATTAAAAATTATTTTTCATCACTCCGAAGCGGTGGCTTGCGGGCCGAGGCTGGGGTTTACGGCCCGAACTGACCGTAGCCAGTCGAGGCCTGCAATACGCCACCTTCATGTCTGATACGTAAAATACTATAGAGAAATTCTTGAACTTCTTTAAAATATGTACAATGCACAATGCATAATGCACGAAGCAGAATAATACAGTGTGCCTTAAATGTGCACAATCCCCTTCCCTTGGGATTTATAAGTGCAACGTTGAATTTGAGTCTATTAAAAATTATTATGAAATTCGTGGAAGCAATAACAGTGCGGTTGATTAATCTTTCAAAACAAGGTTCAGTTTATTCATTAGTTCATCTGAGTTCGGTGTCACGAGCAAACGCTATCTCAATAGTAAGTAGGTCGAGTACTTTTCTTTCTTTCTTTACTTTTTTTTTTTTGAGACGTTGGAATAAAAATATTCCAGCAATACATTTAATGAAATCAGATTTTTCTCATTTCTTTAAAAACTTCTTAAAAAACTTTTAAAGATTCGAATTTATTATACTCTTCTACATAAAAAAGCCAATGTTCAACAGAAACAAACAAACAAACAAAAAAAAAAAAAAGCTTTGTTTTTATGTTGTAAAAAGCTAAAGCGGGTGGAATAATTTTTTTCAGTTCGCAAACTAACTGTTACGCAAGTCTTCAGATGCAAAATATTGCAAGGCAAATAAGTTTGCTTTTAATAATTAAATATTAATGAACCGTTAATTTTAGGTTTATTCTCCTTGAAATCCAGAAATTTATCGCATATCAATATTTTTAATATTGATAAGTATACACATTAAACCTGACAAACTTATAAATTTGATGACTATGATAAATTGGTTCAAGGTTCAAGGTTTTAATTTGTCATATTTAAATCAACAAAAAATAAAAATAATTTTTAGTGAAAAGTAAATCAACATCAACAATAGAAAACAATTGGCAATAGTGTAAAGTGCAGTGTGCGAAAACACGAAAAACATTTCCATCAGGTCTACATTTATTTTTTTATTTTTTATTTTTATTTTTATTTTTATTTTTATTTTTTTATTTCAGAAAAATGGAAACCATAGAAGAATTTTCATTTGAACCAATCAAGGATAAATACACTGATGAAATAATAGATAAGTCAATCAGTCCTAATGGTTCTTATGGAGAAGTGGTAGTGCATCCCTCTAAATGTGTAATAAGCTCGAATTATAAAAAGTTCGCTACGAAAATTCGGGATTTTAAAGTTTATCCGGACGATACATGGGTCGTAAGTTTTCCGAAATGCGGAACGACTTGGACTCAGGAAATGGTTTGGCTCCTGGTCAATAATTTGGATTTCGAGAAAGCTAAGTCGGAGACTTTAAGGACGAGATTTCCTTTCATGGAGTAAGTAAAAAAATAATTTATTAAGTACTAAGCGACTAAGTACTGTTGAAATAAATGGTAACGTTGCTTAATTCGCTCTTTGAATAAGCGGTTTTTGCTAACGAATTTCCTGGAAAATAGGGATAATGACTGATGAACGAACATTAACATTCCAATCTAAAGGATTCTCCAATCTCCGGGCCAGAAATTTTCTCTGCCTCGATAATTTTATGTTCAATTTTTTTCAGACTCGAAACAATCATGTCTAAGGTTGCGGACCCTGCGATTTACCCTCATACAATAGATTTGGCGGCAAACACTCCTAGACCTAGATGTATTAAAAGCCATTTGCCAGTTGAACTACTACCAAAAGAGATATGGACCGTTAAAGCGAAGGTAAATCATAAAATCCGGAACCGGGACCATTAAGCATTACATAAGCACTATTTGGGTAATTTTTGACCCCTTCCTCCTTTTAGCAAGGCAGATATTTTCCTTATTAGATTTAACTTTGGTGCAAGATTTTTGTTCCCCTTCCCCTTAAGCTGCTTAAGTAATGCTTGAGTTATTTAGTTTCAGAAATGTTTTTGTACAAAATTATTCTAGGCTTTGCAATCCCGCGCGGGATTGAACATTGCGGGATCCGCGGGATTGATTATTGAATCCCGCGGGATCCGCGGGATCCCGCGAAATTTTGATTAACTCAAATAGGAAAGAACAAAAGGGGCCGAGCAACACATCGTTGGATAGGTCTTTTTACGACAAGAACAATAGTTCTTACCTAGCTCTGATATCTTGAAGCCCTTTTATGAGGCGTAGGATGAAAGCTTTCGTTTTTTTTTAAAGAAGAAAATTTTTAAAAAATGCTAAAACTCGATTTTAATTGAACAGTTATTTACACTTTGTTTATTTATTTTTATAATTATTTTTACAATAAGACCGTAAAAAGCACAATGTATTTAGAGTATCACCCCTTAAGAGACCTCTGAATTTTCCACAAAGTATTGCAGCAGCTGAAGAAGGGAACAAAGTCGGACCAATCATAAAAAAGAAAAAAAAGTTGTAGAAAATACATTTTCACTTGATCAAAGACCTTACCAGGAAGATGAAAGTAAATAGGTATTAGAGTGTCTCTTCCATTACCAATGACGGAATTCTGTGCCAACCCCCAAAATATTCCCAAATAATTCAAAAATAACATATGCAAAGTTTGGGGCAGACACGACGACGGCTGTGTGACGAGCGTGCTCGACTCCGAAACGAATGATCGTGTGGAGTCTTGGTTCGAACCTGATTTCAGTCAGGATTTTTTTCCGCCAGCATTCACCTCTGATACTCATGTGTGTATCATGTGAAGAAGACCGATGTGTCACAGGGTTCGGATTCCCTGTCTAAATAAAGTAGGTCTCGCTCATTCGTAAAATACCTTTGCGATATGAGTGCCCCGTCTTCGAGCTCGTCACTCGATACATTAAGGGGTATGACGTAGTAACGCCTAAACCTTACACCAGAAACCGAACTTGGTAAAGGTAGGCGCCGGGTCATAGGGCTTCATGTCCTGATTATGCCGAAATAGAAAGAAGAAAGTTTGGGGCCTCCACCTAAACGCGAAGTGGTGCCTGTGGCAACGTCATTTTTCCATTTAAAATACATGGGAAATTTTCTTATTTTACTTTTTAATTTTTTTTCTCAGTAAATAGCTAGTCGAAAAATCGGCCCTTGGTCCAAATTATTATTTATAGATATGCCTTTGAATCTAGGTACAAAAACCCGTCCAACTTTTTTTCGTAGATAAGGAAGAATAGTACCACTTTGAATTTTACATAAATTTTGAAGGCCCCTCCTTGCCTACGGGAAAAAAGTTGAACCGCTTTTTGTACCTAGATTCAAAGGCATTGTATATTAATAATAATTTGGACGAACGGCCGATTCTTCGACTAGCTATTTACTGAGAAAAAAATTAAAAAGTACGCGTAAAGTAAAAATTAGGTGTCGACTTTGCACACGTTATTTTTGAATTCTTTGGGAATATTTTAGGGGGCGGCCGCATTAAAATTCCGTCATCGGCAATGGAAGAGACTCCCAAATAGGTATTGATCGTAAATGAAAGAGACAGCCCAATTTCCAAGAAAAAATTAAAAAAACAAGAAGTTCCACGAAACTACCGAAGAAGCATATTTTTGACAGAAATAAAGAAAAGTGTTCAGCCGAGTCAACCGGATTAACGTTAGATAAAAGGCTTCAAAATCATTGACTTTATATTTACCTGCACCATTCAATTGAGTCTCAAATGAATTATTTTTGGTTTAAACATAAAAAATAAAAAAATGTCTCTACAAAAGTTTTTTTAATCCCGCAATCCCGCAAGTGCGGGAGCGGGATTGCAAAGCCTAATTATTACCATTTTTTTTTTTTAAGATTGTTTACGTTGCCCGAGATCCAAGAGACGCTGCGATATCGTATTACCATCATCATCGATTATGGAATGGTTACGTTGGAACATTAGAAGATTTTTTGGAAGTTTTCCTCGCTGATCGAGGTAACAAAATGCATAATAAACAAAAATAATTTTCAGAAATACAAAAATTTAAGGCTTATAAATTCTTTTAACAGTTGTTTATGCACCATTCTGGAGTCATGTTCTGGATTTTTATGAGTTAAGAAATGAGCCTCATATTCTATTTAACACTTATGAAGAAATGAAAAGGGTAAGAATTTTTTTTTTCAAAATTTGACTGAACGCAAATTCTAGTTTAAATTGTACTGGCAACTAGCAATAACCTCTTTTTTGAGTGTAATTTAATATAAATATTTTCATAACTCATAGATGGGAAGAGCCCTTTCCCATCGATGTTTAGCGGGCGGAAAGGCCTTTTTCCCTTATAGGAACTCGCCATGTTTAGCCATGTTCTTAGTGCTTGTAAACAAACAAATGAGGTATTTTTTTTTTTTTTTAATCATTTAAAAAGTTATTTTTATTCGTTATAAAAAGTATCTTGTTATTCTAGGGTGTCAAATGAATTTTCCTCGCTCGGTTTCCATTCAGCCCTCGCTTCGCTCGGGCTGAAACGGAAACCTCGACGGGAAAATTCATTTTCCACCCTAGGTTAACAATATACTATTACAAAGTACTTACTGTAAGTGCAGATGACAGCGATTGTAAAATTCTAATGACCTTTTTTTTTTTTCTTTTCTTTACTTTTTCAGAATTTGAGCGGTGTAATTAAAAAAACAGCAGACTTCCTTAACGTAAATTTAAATGGTGATGATGTTGAGCGATTAAGAGAACATCTATCTTTCAAAAGCATGAAAGACAATTTAGCTTGCAATTATATGGATGTGGGGCAAAAAATTAAGGAAGAATTAAAACAAGAAACCGATGAGAATTTAAATTTCATTAGGAAAGGAGAATCGGGAGGTTGGAAAAAAATATTCACAGATGATATACTAGGTGAGTTGAATTTTAACACTAACATAAATAATTTTTTTAAAAAAATTTAGGTATGTCTCCATTGATGAATTAAATACATGATGTAATTAATTACAGGATGTAATTAAATGATTTTCGAAGGTACTAAATCGTTGTTTTCGATCTTGCTGGTTAGATCTACATTATAAAAAAGGATATCGATCTCCAAAAATTTGAAAAAAAAAATTAACGCCTTTGTAAACCATTTAATTGCATTCTGTAATTAATTACATCATGTAATTAATTCACTAATGGAGACATATCTTTTGTCTTTTTCTTTTTTTTTTACCGTTTCCAGATAAGTTTGATAAATGGAATGAAAAACATTTAAAAGGAACTGGACTTGATAAACATCCATGGTCATAATTATACTCATCACTCAACTATCAGATTAAACAAACGGATCGACGGCACCTTTTTAAATTTCTAATCATTTTTATTTAATAATTGATCTACAAGAAAAGAGAGTAGGTACCGAAAAGGGAAAGACATGTTCTTCCCTCCTCCAGTCTTCGTTGCAAAATTGGGGATATGGCTTTTCTCATAAAACCGTTACTGAAGTTACTTTACCAGAATAATAGAATAATATTTAAATGAATAAAAATTCTTGTTTTTTTCATGTCTGATATTTTTAAAAATCACTGCAGAAGTAGAGCTGTAAATATCCTTTCGCAATTCTTCCTTAGCAATTCACAAAAAAATTAAAAAAAATTTTTTAGCTACAAGTGTATCTTGCCTTTATCAACGGACCTCTGAATTAGAGAGATCTTCCTGTCATGTATCCACGTGTTTAAACTATAAACAAAAAGCAGATAAGATCCTCTTTTTCCTCAGAGATTTAAGAAAATAAATCACCTTATATTTAAACCTAACGCAAACCTATACTGGTATCTTTAATAAAAGCTTTTATCAAATAAACGCTAATTATGATAAACATTTTGAAGAGCTGTTGTTTTGCTGTATTCAAGTCAGTAACAAATAATAAAATGAAATCCCACTGCAAAGTGCAATATATACAAAACAAAGTGTAAAAGAATGACCTTCGGAAAAATCTTAAATAGTGGATACGGTATCCAAGAAACAACAGAGAGAAGGTAGAGGAAGAAGAGTGCTGTGCCCCACAGCTTTTAGAATAAAAGTCTTTAGAGTATATGCGATTATTACAATTTAAATTTCAATAAAATGGAAAACATAGAAGACTTAACATTCGAACCTATTAAGGATCAATACACAGAGGAAATCAAAAACAAGTCAGGGGGTGAGGATGCTACTTATGGTGAAATAATAATACATCCTTCAAAGTGCGTGCAGCCCGAGAATTATAAAAGGTTCGCCAAAAAAATTCGAGATTTTAAGGTTTACCCGGATGATACATGGGTGATCACTTTTCCGAAATGCGGAACGACTTGGACACAGGAAATGGTTTGGCTGTTGGTTAATAATTTGGATTACGAAAAAGCTAAATCGACAATATTGAAAAGGAGATTTCCGTTTATGGAGTAAGCCGTAAAACCTATTCTTCTTAATTATTTTAGTATAGTATAGCAACTAAAAAGCTCGTTCTGAGAATGTTCTAGTGCAATCGCAAGAATTTATTAGTTTCTTTTGCAGTGAATCGTCTGCTGCATTCATTTTATTTTGTAGTTGGTCCGAAGAGGAATGAGAATTTTTCCGCAGTCGAACAGAACCGTATCTTTATGTGATATTTCCAGATTCGAAGCGATCCTTTCAAATTATTCAGAGCAAACAACTCATACAATAGATTTAGCAGCTAACACCCCTAGGCCTAGATGTATTAAAAGTCATTTACCACTACAGGTATTGCCAAAAGAGTTATGGACAATTAGGCCAAAGGTAACATCAAACTTTTAAAGTAACGAAAGTTGTTTGATTATACACATAAGCATATGTGAATGGCATGAAACTGTTAATTTTTATCTTTTCAAGATTGTCTATGTTGCACGAGATCCAAGAGATGTTGTCATATCATATTACCACCATCATAGACTATGGAATGCTTATACTGGGACGTTGGAAGACTTTATTGATGTTTTCCTGGCTGATCGAGGTAAAAAAAATTCTTACCCTTAATTTTTTTCGTTGAGAATAATTAAATATTTTATAAATAGTTGTTTATGCACCATACTGGAGTCATGTTTTGGAATTTTATAAATTGAGGAATGAGCCGAATATTTTGTTTAATACGTATGAAGAAATGAAAAAGGTAAAAAAAATCACTGCATTTAATATTGGGGAGCGTTCAAGTATTAAGTAAGATTTTTCTTGGGGGGGGGGGTTCAAATTCACCAAAATCATGCTTACGTAGTACTTGAATGGCCCCTTGTTGTAAAGCAAATAAGAGTGCATTTACTGAAAAAATATCAAATTATAAAAACGTTGTATGAATATAAGCATGTGATTTCTTTAAGGACTTGAGCAGTGTGATTAAAAAAACAGCTAATTTTCTTAATGTCAATCTAAATGAAGATCAGATTGAGAAATTAAGAGAACATTTATCATTTCAAAACATGAAAAACAATTCATCATGCAATAATATGGAACTGGCACAAAAAATTAAAAAAGACTTAAAGAGAGAAAACGATGACAATTTAAACTTCATAAGAAAAGGAGATTCTGGAGGTTGGAAAAAATTATTGACACAAGATGTATTGGGTGAGTCTAAATTTTTAGCAAATGGCTAATTTTACAATTTATAGCAAACCCTACCAATTCATATACCAAAAACGATCAACGCTGTTTTTGATCGTTTTTGATCTAGCGTGACCCCTTTTAGACCAAAAACGACCAATGAAATCAAAAATGATCAATTACGATCAAAAGCGATCACGCGGAAAACGAAATTTTTCGGCTCGACCAAAAACGATCATCCGCATGGATCGATCTTGGTCGTTTTTGGTATTTTTTGGTATTTGAATTGGGAGGGAAATTAATTTTTTAAATGATTTTCTTTTCTTAATTTGTAGAAAAATTCGATAAATGGAATGAAAAACATTTGAAAGGAACTGGATTTGATAAATATCCATGGTCATAATTACTCATCACTCAACTATCAGATTAAAAAAATGGATCGATGGGACCTGTTAAATTTCAAATATTTAATGACCGATCTAGAAGTGAAAGGGGGGTTGTAGTCAAAAAGGACTAAAAGGGAAAAGACATGTGGCTCCCTTTCCAATTCTTCCTTGATGACTTTTCTCACAAAACCGTTACTGCGGTTACCTAGGTTACCTATGAAATATTACTGACCATTCTGTAAAAGCTTTTACAGAATGGTCAGTAATATTTCCAAAGGGGCCATTCATTTATTGCGCAAAACGCATTTCGGCCTTTTTCGACTCTTCCCCAATCTTGAGTTAGATTTTGCCTAAAGAATTTCAAAATTGAGAAAACTTGCCCCTTTTTTTTGTCGAATTACCGGCGGCACAAATTTTTACGTAATACTTGAATGGTCCCAAACGGAAATGAATAAGAAATCTTGTTTTATTTATTTCTGATATTTTAAAATTCTGAACTGTGTATGTCCTTTCGAAAATCTTCCTAAATGCAATTACAAAAGAATAAAAAAATAATTTTTTTATTGTATTCTAGTTATCTCCTTCATCATCTGCAAAATCCGGACCTTTGAAATAAAGAGATCTTACTGTCATGTTTCCATGTGTTTAAAGTATGTAAACAACAAACAGATAAGATCTTTCTTTTCCTCAAAAATTTAAAAAAATAAATTAATCACCTTATATTTAAACCTAACGGCAAACTTATACTGGTATCGGTAACAAAAGCTTTTATCAAATAAACATTAATCATGAAAAACACTTTGAAGATCTGTTGTTTTGCTAATTTCAAGTCGGTAACAATTAATCAAATGAAATTCCACTGCAAAGTGCAATATGTAGAAACAAATGTAGAAATATGACCTTCGGAAAAATCTTAAATAGTGGATACGGTATCCAACAAACAACAGAGAGAAGGTAGAGGAAGAAGTGTGCTGTGCCCCACAGGCTTAAAAAAAAGAGTCTTTAGAATATGCGATTAGACACATTACAATTTAAATTTCAATAAAATGGAAAAAGTAGAAGACTTAACATTCGAACCTATTAAGGATCAATACACAGAGGAAATCAAAAACAAGTCCCGAGGTGAGGGTGCTACTTATGCTGAAATAATAATACATCCTTCAAAGTGCGTGCAGCCCGAAAAATATAAAAAGTTCGCCAAAAAAATTCGAGATTTTAAGGTTTACCCGGATGATACATGGGTGATCACTTTTCCGAAATGCGGAACGACTTGGACTCAGGAAATGGTTTGGCTGTTGGTTAATAATTTGAATTACGAAAAAGCTAAATCGACAACATTGAAAATGAGATTTCCGTTTATGGAGTAAGCCGTAAAAGAAATTCTTTTTATCTATTTTATTTTAGTAGCGCAGTAATCGTCTGCTGCATTAATTTTATTTTGTACTTAGTCCGACGAGAAATAAAAATTTTCCTGCAGCCGAACAGAACCGTATATTTTTCTGTAATATTTTCAGGTTCGAAGCGATCGGTGCAAACCGTTCAGAGCAAATACCTCGTACAATAGATTCGGCAGCTAACGTCCCTAGACCTAGATGTATTAAAAGTCATTTACCACTACAGCTACTGCCAAAGGAGTTATGGACAGTTAAACCAAAGGTAACATCAAAACTTTTGAAGTAACAAATGTTTGTTTGATTATCCACGTTAGCATATGGGGATGCCAAGAAACTGTTAATTTTTTTTTTTTTTTTTCAAGATTGTTTATGTTGCGCGAGATCCAAGAGATGTTGCCATATCATATTACCACCATCATAGACTATGGAAGACCTACACTGGGACTTTGGAAGATTTTATTGATGTTTTCCTAGCTGATCGAGGTAATAAAAATACTTACCTTAAATTTTTTCAGTTGAGAAATCTAATTAGATATTTTATTTTATTAATAGTTATTTATGCACCATACTGGAGTCATATTTTGGAATTTCATAAATTGAGAAATGAGCCAAATATTCTGTTAAATACATATGAAGAAATGAAAAAGGTAAACTTAATATTTTCGTAAATTCCAGCAAATAAGAATGCATTTACTGCAGAATACCAAATTAAAAACATTATATATGAACATAAACATATGTGGTTTTTTTAGGACTTGAGCGGTGTGATTAAAAAAACAGCTGATTTTCTTAATGTCAATCTAAATGATGATCAGATTGAGCAATTAAGAGAACATTTATCTTTTCAAAACATGAAAGACAATTCATCATGCAATAATATGGAATTGGCACAAAAAATTAAAAAAGACTTAAAGAGAGAAAATGATGACGACTTAAACTTCATAAGAAAAGGTGATTCTGGAGGTTGGAAAAAATTACTGACGCAGGATGTATTGGGTGAGTGTAAATGGGTAGCAATATAAATATTTGATTTTATAATTTATGGCAAGTTAGTTTTTTTAAATTAATTCGTAGAAAAATTTAATAAATGGAATGAAATACACTTGAAAGGAACTGGAATTGATAAATATCCATGGTCATAATTACTCACTACTTTATCAGATATGGATGCTACCTTTTAAATTACAAACAAGTTTCTGTGCGATAAATGGGCTTCGAATGAAGGGGGCTTTTTACTCAAAAACGACTCAAAGAAGAAAGATATGCTGCCCTGGCTCTTCGTTTCAAAGTCTTGGATTTGGGTTTTCCCACCTAAACCGTTACTGCGATCTTTTGTTCACAGGGACGTCATTTCGGGGTATTTTGCACCGGTTCTTTGGTTCTTTGAACCCCTGTACTGATTTTTTGGTTTCACGAGATAAATATAGGAACCATATCTTTTGCCCCCCTAAGCTGGGGCGTGCTGCCCGTCCCAAGACATCTTTGGCCCCTCTCCCTCCCCTAGAAATATTTGAAATGACGCCCCTACTTGTAGTCAATAAAATTTCCCATACACCTACTCCATTTTTTTAAAAACTCTTGTTCCTTTTTATTTCCAATTAATTTAAAAATTTAAAGTGTGTGTGTTTAATATGTAAAAAAAATGTAAAAAAAATATCAATAACAATATTAAAAATTAGATAAATAACAATATTAAAAAAATTAGATAAATCAAAATAAAAAAAAAAACTCAAAAAAGCTAACAATTATTATTTTCTAAAATTTTACTTTCCAAAAATCCCAGATAAGCCCAAATTCCCTAAAAACCTAGAAGCGAGTTTTTAAAAATTTTGTTTCGTTGAAAACTACATTTATTTTAAATTTATTTTTGCAAACGAAATTCAAGTTCGCAGTCCGTGCAGGGCCTGAAATTTTTGCGCGAAATTGTTGTTTGCCAAATCTGCCCAAAATTTTTGTTTTCAATGAAGCAAATATTTTTAAAATTCGATTTTGAGTCTTTTCGAGAAGTTTGGATCTATACAGTGGCGTCGGTAGGCATCAAATATTGGGGGGGGGGGGGGGGCGAAAGGAAAATAAGTTTTAAAAAACATAGCTTAAAATGATTTTTACCGCTCTTTTGCATTGTAAATAAAGTATCATGAGAAATTATTGGCGGGGGGGGGGGGGGGGGCAATGGCCTTCTAAAGGGGCTAGCGACGCCACTGGTTCTAAACAAAACTCCGTACCAAGCAGCGATCTGTATAGCAAAACTGAGTAAAAAAGTCAGGATCCTCTCCTGTTTCCTCAACAATTCCAAAAAATAAATACATCACTTTATATTTAAACCTACAGCAAACTGGTTTCTTTGATAAAAGATTTTTATCAAATCAATTTTAAGTTGATTACAAATAGTAAAATAAATACCACGGCAAAGTGCAATAAGTGAAAAAGGTGGCCTTAGAGAAACCTGATAATAGTTGATGCGATGCACAACGAACAGTATACATACTGCAATAATATAAATTTTAATAACATGGAAGGAATAAAAGAGTTGACATTCGAATCTATTAAGGATAAATTCACAGATGAGATCAAAAGCAAATCAAGTGGTGAAGCATCTTTTTATGGTGAAATAATAATACATCCTTCGAAATGCGTGCAGCCAGAGAATTACAAAAGGTTCGCCAAAAAAATTCGGGATTTTAAGGTTTACCCAGATGATACATGGGTGATCACTTTTCCGAGATGCGGAACGACTTGGACTCAGGAAATGGTTTGGCTGTTGGTTAATAATTTGGATTACGAAGAAGCTAAATCGAAAATACTGCATAGGAGATTTCCATTTTTGGAGTAAGTGGTATTAAACCTATTATTTTTTTCTAGTTTAATTTCGGCAGCTAAAAAAGCTCGTTCAGACAATTTTCACATCATCCAATTAAGCTGCGGATAGGTTCGTTGGATTCGTCTATTCGATACGAGTCGATAGAGCGTATACCCAAGTCTCTACGACGTTCCAAAAAGTGGCACTACAGTTTTTATGGGCTAAAAAATTTTAGAAAAGCGTAGTGAAATTTTTCACATCGTCCAATTAAGCTGAGGATAACTTCGTTGGATTCGTCTCGTCGAGACGAGTCGATAGAGCGTATACCCAAGTCTATTCGACGATGCAAAAAGTGGCACTACAGTTTTTTTTCCCTAAAAGATTTTAGAAAAGCGTAGTGACATTTTTCACTTCGTCCAATTAAGCTGCGGATAGGTTCGTTGGATTCGTCTCGTCGAGACGAGTCGAACGAGCGTATAATGAAGTCTCTACGACGATGCAAAAAGTGGCACTACAGTTTTTTTTCCCTAAAAATGTTTGAAAAGCGTAGTGACATTTTTCACATCGTCCAATTAAGCTGCGGATAGGTTCGTTGGATTGGTCTCGTCGAGACGAGTCGAACGAGCGTATACCCATGTCTCTACGCCTATGCAAAAAGTGGCACTACAGTTTTTTTTCCCTAAATTTTAGAAAAGCGTAGTGACATTTTTCACGTCGTCCAATTAAGCTGCGGATTCGTCTCGTCGAGACGAGTCGAACGAGCGTATACCCATGTCTCTACGACCATGGAAAAAGTGGCACTACAATTTTTTCCCCCAAAAAATTTTAGAAAAGCGTAGTGACATTTTTCACATCGTCCAATTAAGCTGCGGATAGGTTCGTTGGATTGGTCTCGTCGAGACGAGTCGAACGAGCGTATACTCATGTCTCTATGCCCATGCAAAAAGTGGCACTACAGTTTTTTTTCTCTAAAAAATGTTAGAAAAGCGTAGTGACATTTTTCACGTCGTCCAATTAAGCTGCGGATAGGTTCGTTGGATTCGTCTCGTCGAGACGAGTCGAACGAGCGTATACCCATGTCTCTACGACCATGGAAAAAGTGGCACTACAATTTTTTCCCCCAAAAATTTTAGAAAAGCGTAGTGACATTTTTCACATCGTCCAATTAAGCTGCGGATAGGTTCGTTGGATTGGTCTCGTCGAGACGAGTCGAACGAGCGTATACCCATGTCTCTACGACCATGCAAAAAGTGGCACTACAGTTTTTTTCCCTAAAAATGTTAGAAAAGCGTAGTGACATTTTTCACGTCGTCCAATTAAGCTGCGGATAGGTTCGTTGGATTCGTCTCGTCGAGACGAGTCGAACGAGCGTATAGCCATGTCTCTACGATGATGTAAAAAATGGCACTACACTTTTTAAATACTTAAAAGTTTTAGAAAAGCGTAGTGACATAGTTTTAGTGCAATCGCAAGATTTATTACTTTTTCGTACAGTTAGTTTATAATGTAATTAATCGGGAGAGCATGAAAATTTTTTTTTGCAGCCGAATGGAATTATATTTTTACGTCATAATATTTTCAGATACCAAGCGATCCTTGCAAAATACTCAGGGCAAACAACTCGCACAATAGATTTAACAGCTAACGTCCCCAGGCCTAGATGTATTAAAAGTCATTTACCATTACAGCTATTGCCAAAAGAGTTATGGACTGTTAAACCAAAGGTTGCATCAAACTTTTAAAGTACCATAAGTTTGTTTGTTTATAGATATGAACATACTGCATATGTGGATGGCAAGAAACTGTTTAATTTTTATCTGTTCAAGATTGTCTATGTTGCACGAGATCCAAGAGATGTTGCCATATCATATTACCACCATCAAAGATTATGGAATTCTTATTCTGGGACGTTGGAAGATTTTATTGATGTTTTCCTGGCTGATCGAGGTAGTAGGTGGTGTCGGGTGAACGGGCGTAGCTATGCAATCCGCAGTACAGGAGAATTGCTCGCCTACTAGAGCTATAAGCGCAGTATAAAGCAGGCGAACAATTCCCCGTTGTTTTTTTTTTGTAACACAAGTTGTCTACATGTGCGCTATGTACGCCCGTTTACCCGATACCACCTATTCTTACCCTCAACTTTTTTAGTTGAGAAATCTTAATTAAATATTTTATTAATATAGTTGTTTATGCACCATACTGGAGTCATGTTTTGGAATTTTATAAATTGAGAAATGAGCCGAATATTCTGTTTAACACATATGAAGAAATGAAAAAGGTAAACAAATTTTCACCATTTAATATGTATTGTTGTGAATTCCAGCAAACATGAATGCATTTATTGGAAAATACCAAATAAAAACATTGTATGAATATAGCCATTTGGTTTTTTTAAGGACTTGAGCAGTGTGATTAAAAAAACGGCTAAATTTCTTAATGTCAATCTAAATGATGATCAGATTGAGAAATTAAGAGAACATTTATCTTTTCAAAACATGAAAGACAATTCATCATGCAATAATATGGAGTTTGCACAAAAAGTCAAAAAAGAATTAAAGAGAGAAAATGATGACAATTTAAACTTCATTAGAAAAGGAGAGTCAGGAGGGTGGAAAGAATTATTGACACAGGATGTATTGAGTGAGTCTAAATTTGTTGCAAATGGCTACTTTATCATTTATAGCAAATAATTTTTACAATTAATTTTTTTTTGGAAAAAAATTAATAATTTTTTTTTTTTTTTTTTAATTCCTAGAAAAATTTGACAAATGGAATAAAAAACATTTGGAAGGAACTGAATTCAATAAATACCCGTGGTCATAATTATACTTCAGACATACCATCAAGATCCGGCGCTCATTTTATACAGTAAGGTAAAGTACCCGAATCCTGACCTGACACCTAAACCTGACCGCTCATAAGCTAAACACGTAATACGGTAAAAGGAAAACATGTTTAGCTTATGACCTGGTCAGGATTCGGGTACTTTACCTTAGACAATTCAAAATTATAATTTAATATTTTGCTAAGCACAGATTCTGTGCTGGCAAACCGCTCCGCAAACTAAAAGGGTTCGGTTCGGTTCGGTTTTTCTTCAAAGTATAAAGTTGAATTCAGTTTGGTTATGGTTCGACGGAAATCCGTCAGAAAGGGTTTGGTTCGGTTTAGGTTCGCATGAAAATCTTTTTAAATACGGTTCGGTTCGGTTTGGTTCGGTTTTTTTTTATCTTTAATTCGGTTGGGTTCGGTCCGGTTGGGTTCTGTTTTGAATTCGGTTCGGTTCGGTTGGGTTCTGACTTGAATTCGGTTCGGTTCGGTTCGGTTCTGTCTTAAATTCGGTTCGGTTGGGTTCTGACTTGAATTCGGTTCGGTTCGGTTCGGTTGGGTTCTGTCTTAAATTCGGTTCGGTTCGGTTCGGTTTCTTTATCTTCAGTTCGGTTGGGTTCGGTCCGGTTGGGTTCTGTTTTTAATTCGGTTCGGTTCGGTTCGGTTGGGTTCTGACTTGAATTCGGTTCGGTTGGGTTCGGTTGGGTTCTGTCTTGAATTCGGTTCGGTTCGGTTCGGTTTCGGTTCAATTTTCCTCTTTCTTAAATTCGGTTCGGGTTTTTCTCTTCTTGCTACCGCATTGATCAAAAGTATTGTCAAAAGGGGCTCCTACAAAATCTGTCCTTTCATAAGTTAATTTTCGGAAGAAGTAATTGATAAAACCTTTTACTTAGCGTACATTAAAGCATTAGATCAAATATTTTTTAATAACATTTCAAACCAAAAGTTGTAAATATTTGAAACTTTTAGTTATGTAATTTTCTTTGCTCTTTAACCCTCTGCTTACCTATATTTGACTTTAAAAAAAAGCACCATCTTACCGAATTTTGTTTTTGGGTTTATACGTACCAATATGCTTGTAAAAAAAAATTCTTATCATAATGTCTCCTGCAAAATCAAATGTAGGCAACCCGCATTACATGAATACCGAATGAAATAAGATTATAGTTTGGAAAAATTCAAAGGTTGCTAATGAAATAAAATTTCAGTCTGGGGGTTTTAGAGGGCCCGGATTTCAAATCTGATTTTATTTTTTCAAAATTAAGCCTTTTTTGAAAGAAAGAAAAAAAATACAATTTTTAAATTTTTTTGAAAAAAAAAAAAAACCATTTATTGAAAAATGGATTTTGTGCCATAAGCTTAACATAGATGCTACTATTTTTTAAAGATGTTTTTAAACGATCCAACCCCGCCGGAAACATCCCTATTGTTATTCACTCTTTAATGGACATCACTTTCCTTTTTTAAAGAAAAAGTTTTCAGGTATTAACTCGTCTATTATCCCTTCATAAGCTAAAATAAGGGAAAGTTCAAGCCAGGTTTCGGCGAAATCTTCATGGTTGACAATACTTGAACTATTGAGAGTGTCAGATTGGTTTATATCCCTAATAATTATTTTATAAGATTTTTAGCATATTAATTGAACGAGTTTTTAAATATCCAATATAATTAGTCGCCCGCCATCTTGAATTTTGGTGGTAGCGAAATTCTGGCTTCATATTCGAAATCCTCGACTCAATTTACATAAGTACAAAAATTTTAGCCCCTGCACTTGCAATTATTGGAAATATAAATTTTTCAACAAATGGCCCCCGTAGAGGGCCATTGGTAAGGAACGACATTTTCGCGAATGACCCTCCAGGAGGGCCATCGGTAAGCAAAGGGTTAAAGCGAGATTTACCGCATCGGAATGGGTTAAATCATCTATTATATATTATCATTAGAATGACTAATATAAATGTGAATAAAGGACTCTGAAAACAAACCAATTATTATTAGCTCAATATGGTTCTGTTCACTTAATCACTTTTTCCCGAAACTTTTCAATAAAATTTTATTAATAATTTGAATTTCAAATATTATGTTAGGAGTATTATTCAATGAATACCGAGTATCTTAATTTATTAACATCCTACTGACATTCCTAAAAAAACAATGCTTAATGAAAAAAAAGGTGCGGGACTTAGCCTGAGTTTCAAATAAGGTTTCGGTTGTTTTTCCCCGTAACGGTTCGGTATATTTTGTCAAAATGGTTCGGTTCGGTCCGGTTTTGTTAATTTTTTTAAAACGGTTCGGTTCGGTTCGGTTCGGTCGGTTTACTTTGCCAAAACGGTTCGGTTCAGTTCGGTTTATTTTTTTTAAAACGGTTCGGTTCGGTTTCGGTTCGGTTTACTTTGCCAAAACGGTTCGGTTCAGTTCGGTTTATTTTTTTTAAAACGGTTCGGTTCGGTTTCGGTTCGGTTTATTTTGCCAAAACGGTTCGGTTCGGTTCGGTTTATTTTTTTAAAACGGTTCGGTTCGGTTCCGGTTCGGTTTATTTTGCCAAAACGGTTCGGTTCGGTTCGGTTTCGTTTCGGTTTATTCGGCAGAACGGTTCGGTTCGGTTCGGTTTTCCATTTACAACTTCTCGACCGGTTCGGTTCCGGTTCGGTTAATTTTTTAAAAAAACCCGGTTCCGGTTCGGTTTTTACAGTTCGGTTCGGTTCGGTTTGCCATCCCTGGCACAGAATGAATTTGGAGAATAGTTTAAATAAAAAAACTGTTTTAATTTAAAATGAATTTATATTACTATTTATTTTCATTTTTTAACTTCTGAATTTTTTAAACAACGGGTGCTTAATGTTAGAAGTGTACGCCTTCTTGTACTCCAAATAAACAGCATCATCTGCTCCTGAGATTGAGCTCATATTTCCAACACGGCGATGAGCCGTAAAACCAGGTTTCCCTCCTTCACCGGGTATTCTCTCTTCTTCAGCATCTGTTTCATTGGCAGCTAAAACTTGCTGCAGCAGCTGACCTTGTTCGTCTCTAGTTTTATAAAACAAATCTGGTTCTTCATCCATCCCTGCCAATTGAGTAATCACTTTATAACTGTAACCCTGATTGACCAAAAATCTTTGCCTTTTCCTAGAATAGCTCATTTCTAGCGTATCCTGAGAGACTAGAGTGTAGAAAAAAGCATTATATTCTTCCGCAATAGCGCCTTTTTTAGCTCTTAGAATTCGACCGAGACGTTGCGCTTCCTGACGACGGGAACCCCCGTGAGATGAAATCTGAATGAGCACAGATGCATCCGGAAGATCGAAACTCGTATCGGCAACTTTACTAACAAATATTGTGTTAATTTTGGGGTTAATTTTAAAATTCTGAAGTATTTGGATTCGTTCCTGTTGCGAGGTGGGACCGTAAATAAACGGTTTGTTCATTTTGATTGCGTAATGTTTTAAAGCGAAGACGTTATCCGAAAACACGATAGTCTTGTCTCCTCTCCTTTCATGATAACGAATTAAATACTGGCAAGCTCTGAATTTATTCGGATTCATTACGTACAATAACTGAAAAAAAATTTTTAAATGCGTTTAAATAAAAATGCTGGGTGAAAACTTACCGTAACCATTTATTATAAATTAAAAATCCTCACCAATTTTTTACTAGTCCTACAAATTAAATATTCCCTATAGAATTCAGGAGTCATTGGGCACCAAACCTCGGCGCATTGGACTCGAGCAATAAATCCTTTCTTCTGTAATTCCAACCAATTAGCTTCATATAACTTAGGTCCAATTAAAAAATTTAAATCGGCGATTTTATCGTCTTCTCGAAGTAGCGTAGCTGTTAATCCTAATTTACAGTGGGACTGAACTAATGTTAATACACGCCGAAACATTTTGGCTGGAATAGTATGCACCTGAAAAAAATTAATCATTACTCGCCTATTCATGATTTAAAAAAAAAAAAAAATTATAATAATATTCACTTCATCTAAAACCATTATCCCCCATTCTTGATCCTGCAACCATTTCATAGTTTCAGAAGCTTCCCAGGATCTTTTCTGTGTGTGTGTTATCATGGAATAAGTAGTAATTAAAATTGCACAGCCCATCGGTTTATCTTTAGCATCCGATGTAAATCTACAAATCATACTGTCATCTGCAGTTGACCACATTTTAAACTGTTGCTTCCACTGTTCAACTGAAACTCCTGAATTGCATAGAACTAAAGCTCGTTTTCTAACTGTACAACAAGCTGTAACTCCTACCAAACTTTTGCCAGCTCCACAAGGAAGTACAATGACACCTAAAAATTTGAATAAAATTTTTATTAAAAACAAAACCAAAAAAAAAAAAAATAAAACTTAAATTTCATCTTATATACCTGATCTGGCTCTTCCATTACCAAACATTTTTCTTAAACTCTTTTCTTGATAAGGCCTCAATATTGCTGACGGTTTCAAATCAATATTAATGTCAGGATTAATTGTATCATTCCTAAAGTCATATTCAGCTAATAAAGGATGCTCCAACTCAATGCATCGTTTCTGTAAAACTTCTATTTTTTCTTGGTCAACTTCAAATGAAACTGTATTTGATGTGGTTTCTTCCTCATCTTCTTCCTCCTCCTTATCAATTTTATCGTAGAAAGTTGTAATGTCTTCTGGAACTTCCTCCGGTTTATTTTCCTCTGGAATCACTGTGCTCCCATTTTCTTTGCCAGCAGGTTTACCCCCAAACGAAGGAGCACTTTTCTTATCAATTGTCCCAGCAATGAATCCTTCTTGTGTGACAGTTTCATTTTCCAAAATTCTTTTCAACCTACATTCCTGAATGACTGGATCTTTTAATAATTTTTGTAAAACTTCAGGAAAGGGACTTTCAACGAAATATCTGTTATGCTTCAAAACTAGTTTCACTTTTCCATATGATAATGTACACAATTTAATAAATTCTTTGATTCCATCTGGTAATGAACATTTTGACAGCCTAGTAAGATATTCAATTATATCATGAGTCTGTAAGCCAACAGACACTGCAGCATATAGAGAATAAGCAGTCAATTTATATTCATGAATATGTTCAGGACGACAAACAGGTTCAGCTATTGCAATTAAAAAATCATGAGCATGTTTATACACAGGAGAAAAACTTTCTAAAAAAATATGCCCATTAGGCAATACCCATAATGGTCTAGATAAGTTATCTGGTTTCAGAGTCATTTGGGATCTGTAATCCTTTGCTCCAAACTCATCTTCTTCAAATTGGGCATCTTCTTTTTCAACATCTTTTGTTGCAGCACCTGGTACTCCATCCGTTTCTGGAACATCAGCGAAATCTTCTTGAAAATCATCATCTTCTTCTTTCCTTTTACGTTTTGATTTTTTGTCTGTACGGTCTCCTTTTGACTTCTTTGGTCCAGCCATAGTTATAGTTTAAAATAATATTCTTTTAAATTTATTGTGAAATACTGCGTAATGTTTATAGACCGTTCGTTGTTCCGCTACCTTACGTTTGTTTGCATAAATTTTAAGACCTTTGATGTATGTTCAGAAAACGAAAACCAAATCGCAGCAGAGCAGAGCCCTCTTTTCTTCGCGAATGTCTTCTGCTCATCAAATCAAACATGGCGCCAGATGTATGTTGTTATTGTTACAGATTTTTTAAGTTTTTAGCGAACATTTCGTACCAGCCTTTGAATCGCAGCATTTATTCGAATCCTAGGGTTTTTCAAATTAATTCCGTATTAGATCAATGTATTTTACCTCGATATTTAGTAAGAATGGTTATTTTTCATCTCTTTGAATGTATATGTTTGTATGCTAATACAATATTTTTTTCAGGGTACGGGTCATTTCTTATTATCAGAAAAAAAGTTTCAACCGATTGGCAAGCAAGGCATCGTAAAAAAAGATGGTACAGTAATCAAGGTGAAAACAAAAGAAGAGAAACAAATCACATTACTCGATGAAAAGGGTTCAATGTCTGTATTAACTATGGATGCAGCTAAAAAATTAGCGGAGAAAAAAAAATTGATGTTGGTAGATGTTACTGATGAGCAGCGTGACGGAAAATCAGGGAGACGAGTGTACCAGTTGAAAACAGGTTAGTGAAGAATTATGAATTTACAATTTTTCAAATGCCACTTTATGTGGAACTAAAGTCACAAATGAAGCACAGCTTGTGCACTTTTATTCAAAGCAATGGTAATTTGAATCAAGTAAAGAAAGTTTGCATTGTTTCAATTGTCTATATTTTAGAATTATTATATTAATTTTTTTTTTTTTTCAGAGGCAGATGCGCTTGATTTTAAAAGAAGATCGGATAAGGCAGAAGACAAAAGTAAAACAAAAAAAATGTTCCTAATAAAAACCAATATAGCAGATAACGATTTGGAATCAAAAATAAAGAGCATGATTAGGAATGTTTCTAAAAAGCATGAAGTTAGAGTTATATTAACAGATGAAAATAAAAGTCATAACTTAGTAAGTTTCAGATTTAAAACAAAATGTTAAAATCAGTTATTTAAATATTTTCTTTTTTTCTAAAAATAGGAAAGCATGTATAAAAAAATAGAAGAAAAAGTTCAGGATACTTGCCATATTAAAAATAAAGCCAGAAAGGATCAGAACCGATTAGCTTTTGAATTAGAACCATTTAGTGAGAAGAAAAAAGAAAAACAAAAATCAAAGCAAACAATAGCAGAAGAAAATAAAAATGTGGATACAGTTAATAATACAAAAAAAGCAGAGGCTCAATCTTAGCCCCATTCAATGAAGTACACTATTACTGCTGAAGTAAGTTTAATGTATAGTTTACTCCTGGGAAAATATGGAATTATGATCTGACAGGACAGCAGAGGTCTGAAATGGATTTCACTAATCAAATATCTTGCAGTTTAGCTTGAATCCACAGAAATTAAATATACTTCTACAAATTTTCTATATATTAGAAACAGTTTTATACATACAAACTGTTTCGAACCTACAATAAATATCCAGTAATGAGTATTAAAAGTATAAAAAAAATTTTAAATTTTTAGAAGACTTAAACTCCTCCGTAAAACTTTATTGTGCTTAAAAGCCTTCTTTAAAATTTACACGGCAACAAATTACAAGGTCTTGTTTCGATTCTTTGTTTGCAGGGGCGTCCGTGAGGCCCGGGAGGAATTATGATGTTTCTCGTCCTTTGCATAACGGCATTTAATCCGCAAGTTGCCGAACAAGGAGTCCATTCCGACCATTGCGACAAAACGCAGTCTCTATTCTCCCCTTCGCTAAATTGAGGGACATTTGGAGATCCCCAAGACGGGAGATTTTCGTACGAATCTTGAGGTGGCAATCCCTTATCTTTAAATAAAAATTTAAAAAAATATTTTTTGTACCAGCGTATTTTTTAAAAAAATCCGTAAGATCATTAATCTATCTTTTTTTTTTTTTAAGTCTTACCACATTTTTGTATTTTACATTTCTTTCGTTTGAGTAATTTCCTGGGGCAAGGCCTTCCTCCGTTTTGAGGATTAACCAATATGTGTCGAGTTCTTTCTTTTGTTCCTTTACCGCATGTCGCGCTGCACTCAGACCAAGGAGACCATGGACTGGTTGTGCAATTTATTACATCCCCTAATACGGCTTCGATTGTCAACGGTGTAAACGCAGTCGACTAAAAATATTCATAAAAGCATTCTTCTTTTTTTTTGGCATTTCACCCTCTTGTTTCACAAAACTTACCGGTACTCCGTAAGATAAATTTTGCGTGCCTTTAATTTGATTCCCAGCAACCAAGCCGCCAAATTGATCGGTGGTAGGGTGGGATGGATCTGAAAAAGTGAAAGAAAAAACGGAAAAAGAAAAAAAAATTTTTTCCTTTCGACGTCAGAATTATTTTCTTTCCTTTTTTTTTTCTTAAAAAAAAAAAAAAAAGAATGTTATTTTCACAATGAAAATTTCGACGTATCTTTTGATTTAATTATAAAAAAAAACCCTTACCACAAGTGGGATCAGTCGTCCCCGATTCATCAGGCACGGGCAAATGATACGTTAAAATTCCCGATAGATGAACACCGTATTCTAATAGTTTGGCAGTCCTGTTTTTTTTTAAATCCTCTTATGTCATATTAGTAAGCATGTTTAGAAATATAATCGTGTTAAAATGGTGTTTTTTTTTTTAAATTTTTTTTTTAGGGAAAAAAGAACAAAAAAGCGACGAAAAGAGGATTTTGTTTCCTTTTTTTTCTATCTTCCCTACACTTGCGCGGAAAAATCTAAAATTAAAATTCACCTCTGAGAACGTAGCACATCTGCTCGCAATCTTCTATCGTGTAAAAATTGTTCTGATTCCCTCCGCAACCCAGATACGCGAACGGTTTGCAAGTTTCGGTTGTCACGTCGAAGTACCACCTTTCCACGTAGCCTCTACATTCGCCGCGGTCCATTTTCATTTGACAAATCCCTGTTAATAACCAGAGAAAAAAATAATTAGTTCCGGAAAATTTCCTCAACTATCAGGCACTAGAGCTATGTTTTCCCTTTCTGCCATTATCAGTGATACGTGATACGTTCCAGCAATAGTGAAAGCAAGTTGATCATTTTGAATGAAAATTCATTTGATTTAAGAATGAGCTTGTTTTAAAATTAATCTCGATAAAGCATGTTGCTGTCGTTTTTTCAGAATATCCTTTAGCGAATGTAGTTTGTGGTGAAAATTCTTATTTCCAACTTTCTTTGCGTCAAAGGATGAACTGGAGCAGGGCTACAGCTTGCCAGAAGCAAAGGAGACAGAGGCCACTTCTGTGTATTATTATTATTATATTTTTTTTTGACGTAGGACTACGTCTTGGGGCTCGATCCAGGGAAATGGGTTCTGTGCACCGATTGTGTACTGATTGTGATACCCGATTGTGTACTGTTCGGGTGCACCCGATGTCCGGGTGCATCAAAAATAAAAATTTAAACATTTTAATATTAAAATTTTTAATAATATTTTGACTATTTTTTTTTTTTCACTTTTGGCATTTCTAAATAAACGAAAGCAAGGACTTAAAAAATTTTTTGTAAATTTTATTTAACTTTTTTTTAAATTTTCGCTGTTTTTTTAAAAGTAAAATTTACAAGAAATTTAAAGTTAAAATTTTATTTTAAAATTAGACGACGAAAACGAAAGGATGGACTTAAAAAATTTCTTGTAAATTTTACTTTTAAAAAAGTTAAATTTTAAATAATATTTTGACTATTTTTTTTAAACTTTTGACCTTTTTTAATAGTAAAATTAGACGAAATGAACGAAAGCAAGGACTCAGAAAATTTCTTGTTAATTTTCAAGAAACTTAACTTTTACAAGGAACTTGAAGTTGCTAAAGCAAGGATTTGTCGAGTATTTAAATTTTTGCCGTTTTTTTTAAATATCTTTTTTTAAATATTAAAATTAGACTACATGAACAAAAAAATGAACTCAGAAATTTTAAATAAAATGTTCACTGCATTTTTTAATTTTGTTCTTTTTCTGTTAGCCAAGAATATGAGCTAAAGCGATGTTTTAATATTAAAATTTTAACTTTGAAGACTTTAATTAAAATTTTGACTATTTTTTTTTAAATTTTGACCTTTTTTATCAAAAATTTTAAGGTTTTTTCGTGCCAGGAAAAGAATTAGATTTTTATCAAAAAATTGGAATTTTTCGACCAAAAACTAGCAAAAAAAAATGCCTTAAAATATTTAAATCGTTTCATTGTTTAACTTTAGCAATATTAGTACTGCACCCCAAAGACGTAGTCCTACGTAGGGATATGCCCCCATAGCCCAGTATAATTTTTTTTACTAAAATAATTTTCCCTATCTTACAACAAGCCATTAAAAGCCTCCTTTAAAAAACTTTCCGCCCTTCTGGCTTTATCATGCTTGGAGCTCGTTCGTCCCTTCACTTTAAAAAAATTAACACCAATTTCCAACCGAAAGCGCTACAAGTTCTTCGTTTCTATAATTTTATTACTGACGTCCAACTAAAACTAAAAAATCTTGTAGCGTTTCTGGCTGAATATTTTCGGGTTGAAAATACTCATTAAATTTTACTTCTTGCTTCTTCGTAAGAATTGTCACATTCTGCTGAGCATTCAACTTCTTGCGTCGTCTCAACATCCTTGCAAGGATCGTCGATATCTTCTTGAATGTAATCCTCATCTCCATTTAACATTGATTCGTCAGTTGGTAACCTTTCCCTTGATCTCGATTTCGTTCCGGTCCCGCAGGTCACCGAACAGGGAGACCATTCAGACCAGTCAGTCATCGGACACTCTTCAGGAGTAAGATCCTTTCAGGAAGAAAAAAAAAAATCGTAAAATATTGCTTTTTACCAAGAAAAAAAAAAATTATTACCCCTTCGTCTTCTTCCTCCTCCTCTCCTTCACAATCTTCGTTAACGCATGTAATAGTTTGCTCTAGATTTGGAGATCCAGCGAGAAGAGAACATCTTTTTCTAGCAGCTTTTGATTTATATTTTCTGCTTCTAGTCCTTACCCCCGATCCGCAGGTTTTACTACACGGAGACCAACCCGTCCACTCTGTTAACTGACAAGACGGATCTTCGTCCCAAGATTCTTTGTTTTCATGCGTTAAACCGTAGTGGTAGTAGCCTTCCCTGCAAACTTTCGGCTTCCCGTAGCAAATCATTTTGGACGTTAATTTCTCCCTGCAAGACTTCATTTCGGCAAGCATTTGATCCACGTAGGAACGTTGCCGATACCTCACCCCTCGGCCGCATGTCACTGAACAAGGTTCCCATTCGGACCATTCCGTCACGGCGCATTCTGTAAAATACAAAAGAGTTTGCCGTGTGGGATCGTCCATAAATTACGTAAGCATGGGTTAGGCCCTTTTTGCACACTTTATTTCATTTCGCCTAGGGTCCGTTCAAATATGACTTCATCATTTTTGGGGGGGGGGGGGGGGGGGGTCGCTTGAATGATGACTAATGATGACATGGGGGGAGGGGGGAGTCCCGGCAATGCTTACATCACCATTTACACTACATATTTTGTGTTTTTTGTACTGCCTCGATTTTATGAAATATTTTTTTAAAACTTTTTTTCGAGTTAACTTCTAGATCATTTTTTTAAAATTATATTTAAGTAGGTATTAGTTTGAATAAATCAGTCTTAAAAAATCTATCCTATTAAAAAAAAAAAAAAAAATTAATTTTTAGATGATTTTATAAATGATGACTAAGAATGATGACTATTGCGAAAGGGGGTAAGACCAATGATGACGAATGATGACAAGGGGGGAGGGGGGGTCAAAAATGCCCCAAAAAATGATGACGTCATATTTGAACGGCCCCCTATGCTTAGCTTATGGGTAAGATGGTTAAATTAGGACTCCCTAAAGTAAGGTAAGATGGTTAAATTTGGACCCCCTCCCCCCCCTAAATGTGCTTACGTAATTTATGGACGACCCCTGTCAGACGAATTAAGGGAAAATGATTGCGAATTGGGGTTCCCGTAGCGCTGTGGTAAAAAACATAAAAGTCCATTTTAAAAACATTAAATGTTAGTTCTACATTGAGGACGATTGCCATGGGTGGATCTAGGGAGGCTAGCGCCCCCTAGAATTTAAAAAATTATTTGGCCTGAATAGGGTCACCCCCGGACCCCAGAAAATTTTTTTCCCTATTCTTAGCCCCCCCTAGAAAAAAATTCTACATCCGCCCATGACGTTTGCCGTATACTTGAAGGATCATACCTCCTTGGTTAGGTTCTTCATCGTCCGAAGAAATCGAATCATCCGTGCAGCTTTTTTCGTACAACCTCTGCCGGGTCAAGTAAAGTCTAGCAAACGGTTTCATTTCCGCTCCGGTCGGATCGTAAAACGGGCTAGCTTCATCTTTCGGATACCTCGAAGTTATTTGACGTATCGGCTCTTGCGGAACCGTCGGAGTGTCCGGAGATATGTAAGTCGAACCGCTGTCAGTACCGGCATCCCACGGAAATAAATTTAAAACTTTAAACTCGACCCAGGAACAATTTTTAAGGCACAGCTCCAAGCCTGATACTCCGACTATCCAATCCGGCGACGGATCTGGAATCGAAATCCGCAACTTTAGATAGAGAACTTTTATCCTTCCCGCACAATGAAAAACTTGGATCTGTACTCACCGATCATGGAAACTAAGGACATGAGATGATGCTTTTTATCAACTCTGAACACAGCGAAAGTTTTGCCGGTTACATTTGGATATGAGATTCCTCTTGCTTTTATAATCGTTCTGATATATTCGCTTTCGCTTTTCAATTCGCTTTCAAGCATCCGAGTCGATCCAGATTGAGCCACTTGTTTTAAACCTTCGCTGGCTAATTTACCATACTCCCAAAACCTGAGAAAAATTATAAAAAAAATTATACTCTCATTTTCCGGTTTTTTAAATGTAAAAAAAAAAAAATACCTGTATTCGACGGAATGAGATGCTCCAATGATGTCCGAAAATCTGGTTAACCAGCCGTTAGATGGAAAATCTTTTGGATGAGTGTGCCTTGACCATAGCCCTTCAAAAGTGACTTCATATTTAGCTTCATCGCATGCGCAGCATCTATCAAGGACGTCGCCTTGTTCGTTTATGTTTTCTTGAACGTCTTCGCATAACGTGAGAGTTAAAGGTCCGTCATCTTGGTACCACACGTACCTGTCTTCTACCACAGTTGCCCTGAAATTTATAGAGCAAAATAAATCAGTGAATTTAATGCTCTACGGCACAATTTTGGTTGTGATTGGGCGAGACCTTAAGAAACTCCATGACCAAAATGAGGGAGGCAGATACAAAACTCATCAGCCAGTGTCGTTAATGAGCATCGTCTGCTATAAGGGGTTGTACATAAATTACGTAAGCATGGGTTAAGCCCTTTTTGCACGCTTTATCCCATTTCGCCTATGCTTAGCTTATGGGGAAGATGTCAAATCTGGGCCCCCTCCCTCCCTAAATGTGCTTACGTAATTTATGTACGACCCCTAACGGTCACATTGTTGTAGTCCTTAAATTACAACTTACCTGAAGGTAACACATTTGTTGCCTGCAGGTGGAGCTTTCCAGTAAACTTGAATTTCCGACTTAAAAATGGTCGAAGTTTGAGTAACTGCATTAGGGCAGCTTTCACTTATTTGTGTCAGGGCATCCCCTAACATAGGTTGGAACGACCCTACATCCCGAAAATTAGAATTTGGTTCATAATCGTATAAAGAATCAGCCGGATGTACCGTCAGGAAAAATCCAGTGAATTTATGCGAAATGAGATTTTGTCGATTTCCTTGTAGAGTGACTGAAAAAATAAAAAAGAGAAAAAAAAAAATTGCAGTCATCTGTTTCAAATTAATTAATTTTTTTTCTTTAAAATTCTTTCAATACGAAATACATCCTTCGATCAAACAAGAAAAAAAAAAAGAACTTTTAATTAAATTAACTTATTACAATTAGACTCAAGTTAAGTGCTAATAAAAAAAAGACCAGCACAAGAAAACTTTTAAATAAAATTTTTATTTTTCGTAATTAAGCTGGGAAAATGCTTTGGGTTGCAAAAACTTTGGGGGAGACAAAGTATCGCTTTTCCTGGCGGAGCTTGATATCAAGTTCACAAGGCTCTAAATTTCTTAAGCTGTTGTATAAGGATCTTGATTTGAACTAGCAGGAAGATAAAGAACAAGGGGCGGGGGGGGGAGGTGAACAACCCCTTTTTTGTCTTTGACATAATATTTCGTATAAGCGGTTAGGGATTATATGACAAGGAAATGTACAAAGATAAAAGAAAACTAAGAAAGAAGAAAAGCGCGTTTTCTGAAGGGACTAAAAAAAAAAAAAAGAGGGCGTGTTTAACGACGTATGTCAAAACCACAAGACGAAGAAAATTTAAAAAGATTAAAGTTAAGATGTCAATAGGTTTCCCCGACCCCGGGCATGAGTCGTGGAATGTTTTCAAACAAAATGAGGGGTGACGAGAGGGGGGTGGGTGAGGTGGTTGACATGGACGTATGATGGCACATTACAGAGCTTCCTGTACGTCTCGGTTACTTTATTAATGTAATCCATTTAGAGAATCTTTACTTTCTCGAAGACTTGTCAATAAGGACTCTTTTTTTTAAAGGGATATTACGTAACGGATGAAAAAACAAGAAAGAAAGAAAGAAAAATTGACAAGAGGAAACGAAAGATGATTAATTTAGAAGCGGGGGGGGGATTTCTTATTACAATTTTGGTCTAATGTTGTTGCTAACACCAATTTTACGGGTAATTACGATTAAAATACTACCATTACAAATACAAGTAGGATCGTTTAAATTATCATTATATGATTACCTTAGGGGCTGCCCATAAATGACGTTAGGACATGGGGGGGGGGTATTCAGAATTTTGCTAACAAAGGGGGGGGGAGGTTACATATATAACGTTAGCATTTGTTTCATATAACAAACGTGCAAAAATGAAAATAATTTAAATTTAAATTATGTAACCTACTCACTGAAAAAAAGGCTTTAATTTTACCCGCGCATTTACTTTAAGTTAATAAAAAAACCTATTCTTTGTAAAATTTAAGTTCAGAAGAATTCCAGATTTTTTTAAATGTTTAATATTAATTTTAAAAAGAAATTTTAAGCGCGTGGGGGAGGGGGGGGGGGTAACAGAAATGTAACGCAAGGGATCGTCCATAAACCACGTTAGCATTATTTTGGCCATTTTAAACCCCCTCCTCCTTGTTAGCAAAGGTTAGAATTTCAAGACCCCCTCTAAAATTACGTTATATTTCGGTAACCCCCCCCCCCTTAAATTTTTATTTTTTAAATTAATATTAATAGGGGTCGTCCATGTATTACGTAACGCAAAATAGGCCACTTTTTGACCCCCCCTCCCCCCCTTGTAACACACTCGTAACGCAAGCTGTAACCCCCCCTTCGGTATTACGTAACACGGGTTCTAACCCCCCCCCCCTTTAAAAATATTAAAATTTCGTTTTTGAAATCAAAAAAAATTTTCAGCTTCTTGATAAATTTTAATCCGATTTTACGAGTTAAAAAAATTTTTAATTTTTTAATTTTAAAGAATAACTGGGAAAAATTTTTTAAAAGAGTGAAATAAAATTGAAGTAATTAATTTTAATATTAAAATTACGTAACGCATGACTTAGCTCCCCCCCACCCCCTTGTAACAATTCGTAACAGTTCCTTCGACCCCCACCCCCCCCCCCTCCAGGCGTTACGTAATACATGGACGACCCCTAAAACATTAAAAAAATCTGAAATTCTTCAAAACTTAAACTATGCAAACAAAAGGCTTTTTTTTTTTTTTTTTTTTTAAAGTGAGTTAGGTTACATTATTTAAAAAACTTAAATTATTTTCTTTTTTGCACGTTTATTACATGAGACAAAGGCTAACGTTAAATATGAAACCCCCCTAACGTGCTAACGCGGTTTATGGGCGACCCCTAATATCGGGGAGGGGGACGAAATGCTAACCTTTGCGAACGGGGAAGGGGGTCAAAAATGACCAAAATAATGATAACGTAATTTATGGACTATATGGATATATTGAGATGACGTCAATCAGACGTCATAAAATGATTTTTATTATTATCGGCCATACTCCTTTGAAGTCATTTTAACGTCAAAAACCTCGTGAAAACACCCCAAAAAATGAACTCACTTCCTGACGCGTCATTAGGACTTCATGTTTTTCGTTAAACAAAGATGTAGTCAAAAATTACATCCAAATTGTAATTCCGTGCGTCGGAGGTGAACTAACGCCTCTCCATCGTAAATATGATTGGAGTTAGTCTGTTTTGACGTTTCGTGGAAGTGTCACGTGGCCTCAACTTTACGGCAACATGAGCGTGTAAACTTGCATTCGCATGATCACGTGATTTTCATGAACACTCGAAACAGACTATCTTCAATCATATTTTCGATGGAGATACGTTAGTGCTGTTAAAGCTTCAAGTTAAATGGTAGTGATACATGTCCAAACCTGTAACCGAATGCTATGAGGAAAAGTAAGCGGGGCTGCCTCATCAGCCCCCTTATGGCAAAACTTGCCCCGCCCTCCCCCGCCTTGAGTATTAAATTTAATAAGAAAAGTTCATTCTCCGTCGCTCAGTCCATCAATTTTTTTAGTAGTTCCTTTCGTGTTAAAACTTGTTTATCTTAATTAAAACCACCGGTAAACCTCATCATTTTTCGGCTCCGGAAAAGCCTAAAAAAAAGTTGACTACAATTTTTTCAGAACGATGAAAGCTCTGAACGAAATTTATAATAAAATTCTGAAGTATTTGTGCAAAAACCCCCTCCTCCCAAGTCAGCATTTCAAGTACCCCTAACCTGCTGATTTAACATTTAAACGGCCCCTAAATAGAGTGAAACAATCGGAGTTCTCGAGTGCAATGTCATCCTTTTTCCTCTTTTACAAAATTCTTCAAGGCTCTTTAAAATATATGGTCCCTTTCAAGTTTAAATCGCATAATTTCCGAAGAATTTATTGAATAAACCTCGCTAAGGGACCCGAAACGTGCTTCCATAACAATTTTCCCTCTTTACGAAATTTGAAAAGTTACAATGATTTCTAATAGGGGATATATGTAAAATGAAGGAAGAGAACAAGCTGGTGCCGCCTGCTGTAATCGATTGCACTATTATCATATCCCCCCGGAAAGGAAAATTAGCGAAAAACAAATATTCTCCATGTTTTTCCCCCTGCGTTCTTAATTTTTAAGCAAAACTTCCACATTAAACTTTTCCCAAGAAACTTTTTTTTTTATTTTTTGTCATCGGAGATTGTCAGAACATCCGCAGACAAAATAATAAAAAAATAATAAAATAAAAAAAAAAAAAAAAAAAAAAAAAAATCAAATAAAGACGGCAGATGGGAAACTGCTTATTGCAGATGATGTAAATTTCATTTTGAATGACATTGTTACTCTTTCTTCCCCATTTTTCGTGCTTATCATTTAACTTCTCATCAAAAATTTTTAGCTAATTTTTCTTTCTCTAATTTTTTTTTTTTTTTTTTTTTTTTTTTTTGAGCGTTCTTATCAATAAGCTGGAATTTTCATGCAAACGAATATATCGTGTCTCATTTTTCTTTCGAAATCTTTTTTTTTATAACATAATCCGGGGGTTGCTGGTTCAGCAGTTAAATGAGTCCATTAGTCAGGAAAAAAGGGAAGCAAACGATTTTTTTTATTCGAGCAGTTTTTTTTTTTTTTTTCATTTTATTTTGAGATTTATATTTTATTATGTTATGTTTTATGTCAAAGCGTTTTCAGCTTTCCCGAAATTTCATTCGATATTCAAGGAATATACTCCAAGGATCATCAACATATCAAAAGCGTCTTCGTATAATTAATTGTTAATCATGTAAATTCCTTGAGATTATATTGTAGTCTAGTATCTTGAGCTTTTGATAAAGTACATACACCAGTGGTTTAATATTTTCAGATGGATTTTTTTTTCTTTTTTTGTAAATTTGATAATGAGAGTTTATGATCTCATCAGAGCAACCACCAATTTTTACCATAAAAAACATGCAAGCTACAACCTATGTCTTGGCTCTTGCAACATCATAACACAGCATAATTCAAAATGATTTTTTAAACAACCATCTGAACCTGGTCGGCTCAGCCTTTGGACAAGGACAAGGTCCCAGGTGGAGTCGGTCCGGTCACAAATCGATACTAAATCGGTACCATCAGTGATACCAAAACGATGGGAAAAGGGGACCGCTCAAATTTAATTTTTGGTCATTCTTAAAGACGCCACTTTGACTGGATAATCTGTCAATATACCTAACCTAACCTAACCTAACCTAACCTAACCTAACCTCACCTCACCTCACCTCACCTAACCTAACCTAACCTAACCTAACCTAACCTAACCTAACCTAACCTAACCTAACCTAACCTAACCTAACCTAACCTAACCTAACCTAACCTAACCTAACCTAACCTAAGTCGTCCCAGAATGTGACCATATTTGATGATGTCCTTTCGACGTTTGAAGTACGTCACATTTTTCGCTGGGAAACAATTGATTTTCCATCGGATTACAAATACGTATGAAGTTTGAAATTAGTTTCATTTTACAATTTTCAAGCTACCGGCTTAAAGTCAAAGCAATGTTTTCAGAGCTTTAAAATCTGATCTGTGCACAGATCAGATTTTTGAGCCACAGCTGTGGCTCAAAAATCGGACTTGTTATGGGCGGCAATAGACCTTCATTCCCTATACCCGTCATGTTTAGCCAATTTACTCCAGAGGGGGGAACCGAGTCATGCCAGGGGGGCGTTGCCCCCTGCCCCCCCACCCTTGGCTACGGACCCGAGCCACGAGCAGTGAGCTTTCCCAGCCCACTTTCACTCGCTTCAGGCTTGGTGCTTTTAACTGAAAACTTTTAGAGCGCAGTAAAATTTAATCATACGCCGTTAAACTTTCAAAATTATAATTCTTTAATTTTTGTAAACACTATTGGATTCTATTGAATGTGATTTAATTGTGCAACAAAGTGAATGATGTAACTGTTGCAGCTGTGGAAAATATACGTTTTTCATATAATACAATGTAATAAAATTTAAATGTTGATATCTTTTTTTTTTTTTTTTTTTTTTTACAGCCCTTGAAATCAATCAGCTGATTAGTCACTGGTTGTGCGATGGTCATTATTCATGATGCTGTAAACTATAAATCGTTCTTTTATTACAGTTAAATGACATCGATTCGGCAAATGTGTGAAAAAAATTGTATTTTTTTAAACGATTTCATTGCATGATCTTTTGATCTACTCCAAATAAAATATGTTCCAATTAATTGTGTTCTAAAAAGCCAGAAAAAATATTTTGTAAATTTTTTTTCAGGTAAGATTTCTGAAAAATATGATCGGGATTTTTCCGGTAAATTTCAAAGAAACATGGGAACCGGGAAAGAGGCGAAGTATTGAGACTCATATGTTTGGCTTATGAACCAAATCTGGACATTTTGCCCCACCCGAATTGCTCTATACCCGCTCTTTCCTTGCTTTACTGGTCTTTACTGGAGAAATCCTTCCAATTTTCTTTTGATTTTTTTTTCTCTTTCTTTATCAAATTATTTTATGAATTATCTGTTTTTCACCTCCATCTTTTCTTCGTCTGTGTAACTCATTTTTCTTTCATTGCGGGTCCGCCGTAGCCAAGGGGGGGGGGGGGGCATAGGCCTTCACTCCCTATACCTGTCACGGTTTACAATCTAATTCTCCCTATACCTATAAATGACCTATACATAAATAAATAAATTTTATTTTTCTATATATAAATTATATACCTATAAATAAATAAATATACCTATCACCTGTCTGTAAATTAGCCAATTTACCACAGGCTTTATAAAAAATTTACTTCATCTTACAACCGGGAAGGAGGAGGTCAAAAAAAGGCTGTATGACTTAAGTATTACGTTAGCATATTTGGCCTTTAATATTTGCACAACCTCTGTTCTTTTACTTTGTTGCCTCTCGTTCATTTCTTTTTTCAAGTTTTCTTTTCCCTCTCATTTTTATATTTCGCCCTTTCCTGTTTCATTTTTCGTTTCATCTTCTTTTCATTTTCTCTTCTTCCCAACTTCTTTTTTTCCTTCATTTCTTTCCCTTTACTCCCATCATTTCTTTGTGGCTTTCCCGTTTTTTCTTGGCTTGATTTTGCTTTTTATCGCCGCCATTTCTAATTTCGACTCGTTCTTGGCTCGTGTTTTCTGAAAAATAACTTTTCAAATATTTTTCCTTAGGGTGCAAATTCAATATGGAATGACCAGCATGTTGGTACAAAAAGTTGGACAAACATGTTATACCAACTTGTTGGAATGTGGGACGAACTTGTTGTACCAACATATTTGACAAGCGAAGGAATCGAATCGACTATTGGAGAATTTTTCTACGCCAAAAGTAGTGTGGATTGTTGGTCCAACAAGTTGTATAACATGTTTGTCCAAATTGTTGTACCAACATGTTGGTCACACATCCCATAGTGAATTTGCACCCAAAAAAAAATAATAAATAAATAAATTAATTAATTAATTAAATCTACTCATTTGTTTAAAACACTTCTCGGCAATCAGTTTTGTAATAATAATACTAAATAGCAATCGGTTATACTGTATAAACGATACCGTCAACAAGATTTCAAAATTTCGCTATTTCAACAAGAATTCGACCTTCCTCAAAAAAATAAACGCAGTACTCAATTTTCCTCTTTGAATCGTAAACAAAAGAAATCTCAACATAAGTTTATTAAAAATAAAACTAAATTAATTAGGGCGTTACGCTGTCAATGACCATTCGCGAAAACGATTTTCATTGCAAAATTTTCGCCAAAAATTTTCAGTTTGGCGAATTTAAAACCTCTTTTTTTTTCTTCCACGAAATCGTCCATGCATATTAAGCCCTGACAACGATCTCGGTATTCCAAAACGTGGAGCCTTGAATGCGTGGGGAAAAAAAATGTAAACAAACAATAAAAGAAAAAATTAGTTCAATTTGGCGGAGAACCAACAGAAAGAGTTCGCCAATACGTCTAAAATATTAATTAAAGCGTTATACTATCAGCGTCTAAGGACAGATCAATGAAGTATAGTGTTCCCAGAGGTCAGGACTTCATATTTGGGTCAACTATTCTTCTTTTGAGAAACGTTAAAGTCTAAAAAAATAAAAATGCTAATTCGAAAAAAGAAAAAAAAAGAAAAAAAAATTGGGACAGTTTCAACAGAATTTTGACAAAATCTGTATTAATTATTGGCACCGGTGAAGTTAAAATCGAAATCGGACAAGGTTTATTTATGATCTATAATCCTACTTCGAGAAAGGATTTTCCAATTAAAAAAAAAAAAAATTAAACGCAGCTTATTAGCAGAAAAATGCATTAATGAATATTTTCGAAGAATTGGGAAGGGGTGGAGTTTCTGGCAATGAAGCGGGTAATGTATTTGTTTTGCGGGTTCCTGACACTTTGCCAAATTATATGTGAAGAGCTTGTTGCTCTTACCCAAGGACGATTAAAATATTATTTACTATGACCGGTTCAATTATTAATTAAAAAAATTAATAATAAGAATGGGAAAAGTCGATTAAAAAAATTCTGGGGTTACAAAATCCATGATTAGAATATTAATTTTTTTTTTTTTTTTTTTGTTACCTGTATATTTTTCTCCTGGTTCGTAAGTATTCGGGTTTCCGCTGATTTTTAGCTGAAATTTATTTTCTACAGGTGATTTAGACGTTATACGCCCTTCTGGAGTTCTGTCGCTGCAGCGAAAAAATGCGGAAGTCTTGCCGGTCAGCAGCAATGCGACACACACGGCTACTGTGAGCTGGACTCCTCCTCTCATAGCTATCAAAAAAAAAAAAAATAAATAAATAAATAATCAAAAAAATTATGTATAAAAAGTGAACTGAAATTTAAATTTTACTGCACTGCACATTCAATTTACTAATGTAAAAAATCCATATGTACAAATAAAATTCACTGAATTATTTTGAGATCAGGATGACGATCAAAATTTGCTCCAGAGCAATATAAAACAAAGATGCTGAATTAGAAAAAAGAAAGAATTTAGTGCTGTAGTTATTTAAATACTAGATTTTCAAAATCGAAATCCTTTCCAATTAAACTTCATTCATAAAATTACCCGAAAAATCTAATGTTTGGTTTTTTTTAAAGAAAAAGAAAAATAACTCTGGCAATGAACAGTGTAAACACAAATAAATTGATTGCAGCTGATTAATATCTCAAATTTTTTCCATAGAGTCTGGACGATTTTTCACCGTCAAATTAAAGAATTTTATTTATTATTTTAAGTTTTTAAAAAAAAAACTGCAAAATTTTTCAGAAATTTACAAAATGGACGCTACGCCTAAATTTTTTCGAGGAATTCGGTAAAGTTCATTACGTTGCATTTTTAATTTACTTTTTGGCGGAATTTCAAGAAGATTTTTAAGATTGAACAACGGAGATGCAGATATTCTAACATTTTAAAATTCTATAAGCACAGCAGGGCTGGATTATTTTTTTAATAAAAAAGGTATTTGTCAGCTCGAAATTAATTTTTTATTACTTTTAAAAATCATGTGCTAAGTAATTCTCATATCCTGCAAACTTTTTTTTTTTCAAAAATTCACTTTGACATTTAATAAAAAATCCCTTAATCTCGAAAAAAAAAATCATGCTTAAATTAGAAATAAAAATCGTTAAAACGATCCACTCACCTTGCTTAAAATCCCAGGTTTTAAATAACTTATTTTTATCCTTTCTATAAACGTCAAAACATACAAACAAAACGAACGAACAAAAAACACCGGAAAAATGTGAATGAATGAAGAAAAGCTATCGTGCACTCCGATTTCAACGAACGTTACGAAACGACTGAAAACGTTTAGCATAGCAACATTTAACCCTGTCTCGAAATATTAAGAGCGGGATCGGATTGGTCCCAAAATGATTTTTCACTTCATCATTATTATTTCACTGGTTTTATATCAGTAAGCATCCATAAATTTAATACAAGTTTTCTTACCCCACTCCAACACATCATCCCCTTATCTATAAAAATATATGCTTACGAAGCCTTTTTATTTTTCCCCTGGTTTAAATATATATCGTTTTCCGTTCTGCTTCTTATAGCAAATTTATTTAATAAAGTTAATTTCGTATAATGTTGGGATGTCCCACAATTAAAACGAAAGAAAAGTCAACGACAAGTGTATGCTTGAGAACAGAAATTCAAAATGGCGTCCGGAATTAAATAAATCGAATAAAATTATTTTGTTGACAGTGGCGCTGTTGTGGTGATAAAATGAAGGACTTTCAAAGATGACTGCGCTGGTTTATACCAGCGATTTTGACAGTGACGAAATAGCGATTTGATAGTCAGCGAAATAGACGATTTTGACAGTGACGTTGCATCCCATAATGCATTGCAAAATCGTGTGTCGTTTGACCGGGTACATTCTGATAATGCTTCTTGTAAGCTAAGTATAGACATGGAAGTTAAAATTCATTTTGCTTGGTTGCAGGAAAAAATTATGTAGGTTTGACTTCGGAATTATTTTTACGGCATGAATTATAAGAATTTTCATAATTAAATGCATTGAAATAGCTAAAATCACTATCACGCCTGTTCTTAACTTACGAATCACAAAGACGCGTCATCTGTCTGTTAGTCCCGCAATCCTTTGCGAAACTGCATCGTCGAAATCGTCTACATTAGGGCTATTCATTCATATCGTCATCAATATAGAGGAAAAGGGGAATCTTCGAATTATGAGGCGAATGATAAAACTCCATAAAAGAAGCAAATTTTTTTTAATGACGACCGCGACGCGGGGGTGAGGGTTAAAAATCTAGAAAAAAATGAGTAGGAAATTAAGAACGGAATTTTTAGGCCTAAATGTTTTTTTAATGCTTTTTCAGTTGATTTAAATCTTTAAAGAAATAAACTATTTCATTCCTATGTACCGAATTGTTTCAACATGCTGTTCTCCTGTTGGAACAAAACTATTCCTAGACGAAAGATGACTTCCTGGATCACTCAAATATAGGGTAAGCACGCTAGAGGGGGATGGGATCTGGGAAAATTTAATTTTTGTTTACAAGAGGAAGCGGCGGGGGGGGGGGGGGGTTGGTAAATTTTTACGTAAGCGCAAAATGATCGATGAGCAAAAAGGGCACGGTTGATTTGTAAATCATAGTGTAAACACTATGAATCGCGTCGCACTCCCGGAATGTCAAATAAAAAAATATCCCCAAAAAGCAGTTTTAGATTTGTTGGAAACATATGAATATGAATTTGTTTTCGGAACGATCATTGCGTTTTACATTAAAAAGAGTTTAGTTGAATCTTGAAATTGACCGTGTGTATACTTAGCATCTCGTGCGCTCAATGTTATATTGTTCTAGTTACACTTCTCAGGTTGACACTAGTCCCCTGTGCTTAGCTTATGAAAAACGCGTGTCAACCTGGGAAGTGCAACTAAAACAATATAATATTCAGCTTATGCTATAGCAAGTTCCATATATGCGAAAATTTCCTTATGATTCACCTAACACCTAATGTAATCTAGGTAGCTCAATGGTAAAGCAGCCGTAGCGAAAACGAATAGTCAGTGGTTCGAGTCCACTATTCCGAGTGCCTCTGCTGCATTCTTTTACTGAACATTTTCCTGGTTCATTCTATGATCCACATACCGATAACTCCAACTGAGAGAATTACCCGCCCTTGCGCCAAAAAGCAGCTTTAGGTTTGTTGGAAACTTGTAAAAAAAAAAAGAATATCCACTAGAAAAAAAAATTATTATCGTGATTATTCTTTATTTGATTGAATTTTTTTTACACTGGATTATTTTACTTTAAATAATTTTAAACTGCATAATTGTAGGTGTTACTAACATTTTTCACATACATTACAAAATTAGATAACATAAAAATATCTATGATTACTTTTCAAGCTCAAGCAAAGTGCATTTTTCTTTGTACTTTACAAAATTTAAGAAAAAAAAATTAAAATAAAAATAATAATAAAAAATAATCAAACCTTATTTTTAAAGTTCGAAATTTTCTCGCACCTTCCTACTGTTTTTCTACCAAAAAAAAAAAAAAAAAAGGAAATTACTCAAAACTTTAACTAGCGTTTTGAAAACTAAGAATACTGTTTTTACACCGTTCATTAATTCCACGAAAGCTAAATTAAAAAATAAAATTAAAATATAGGTATATATTCTTTGGAAAAAAATCGTCAAAGAAATAGTTACTTCAACGTCGGAAAATGTATTTACAAAAGTACTAGAAAGAAATGTTTTTTTTTTCTCTTACTCCGTAGAAAATTAGTTAAGACTGACCCACTACTAGACATGTACGACAAAAAATGTTGCGCGAATTTTAATCGTACAAAAATTCTTACTTCTTTTCTTTTTTTTCATCTTTTCATATTTATGTCTCCATGTAACAAGAAAACATATGCCCTTATTCGCCCATTCAATTAATTATGGAAAAACCATTTCAACCCTTTTCCGCTCTCTGTTTAAGTTTCTGTAATATACTGAGTAGCTGATCAAGGGTGAAACGATATCTGAGGATGTGATTATCCGGGGAACAGTGGCAAAGAGAAGTATAATGACGTAGGCATACATTTTTGTTTTGGACTTTTAAACATTTACAAGTCAGACCGCTTAAAAAGCACGTAGTCTTACAAACTTCGCAAAGGCGTTCATCATCCGGAAGTTTTTCAAAATTATGTTTTTCTGCGACGTGCACTCCCCAATCCAAGACGGATTTCCTTAATTTTTTTTCAGTCCGTACCTACAAAAAAAGTATTATGAAATTTTTTTTTGTTTTTTGTTTTTTCGTTTTATGTTTTTTTGCTTGACTTACCATAGCGACCATGTCTTCGTATGTTGCGGCAGCCACGAGTGGATCCAAGTTCTCAGGATGTTCCGCCATTTTGCAGACGAGTTCGTCGTGAGAAAACACACAAAACCTGTGCAAAGTGGAATAATGAGCGACGCATTCCCGGCCCATTTTTAACCAATCCGCCGGTGCAAAGTTAACAGCTTCAGCAAAGTTGTAACCTTGATTAAATCCGGCGTGGTATGCTCTAGGAAAAGTTATGACAAATTCTCCAGCTTGCTGATCAGTCCGAACAACCTAGAAAAAATAATTTACGGTATTAAATTGTTAAACGCAAGTGATGCTATTTGGCAGATCTTTCGTCTTTTTGCAACGGCAGGCATTGAACCCATTTCGCCCAGAAAAATTAGTGACTTTAGGGACCAAAAACGGTTTAAATAGTGACTTTCAGTGACCTGACGGAAGGAATTTAGTGACTTGAAATAAGTATATCCAAAATTTTTTTAAAGTATTAGACCTGAGTTATTACATTCCTTATTATTTTAATCAACTTTTCCTAAAATTTTTAGCCTAACCATTTTTTTCCTAATTTTCAATTTTCATAAAATGTTTTAATCCTCAAATAAAATTTCCTAAAATGAATATTTGTCCTAATTTTTTAAATCCCTAAAGGGGTTTTAGAAAATTTTATTTTCTTATTAGGAAATTTTATTTTAGGAAATTTAAGAAATTTTATTTCAGGAATCAAAAAATTTTAGGAAAATTAAAAAGGCTATTAGTGAAAGTTCCCAATCGCATAATTACCATTACTAAAGTTCCCATTACGAATCTACCCATAACGTAAGTTTCCAAAACGAAAATATCCATTCCCAATGTACGAAAGTTCCCAGAAAACGAATACTTTAGTAATCAACGTGAATTTCGGATGATTTCTTATGCGCTAGGGAGTTCTATGTTTTTAAAGACGGGACCGCATATTTGCGGTATAGGGATTTTTTAAATTCCGGACTTCTTAGTAGGCGATGGAATGACCTACAATGGGTTATACAACAAATTAAGTTCAAATTTTTATTTTAAAATTTTTCAAATCCTATACTTAGCTTATGGGAGATCAATTTCTTGTAGTAACAAGCAGTAGGAAAAATGCTAAAATTCACTTTAATTAGTTATCTTTAGGTATCTTTATTTTGAAACAAAGGCTTTATTCAAATTTAATTAATGAAACAAATTCTAATGTTTAGATTATGGAAAGATCTTTCTCGTGTTTAGCTTATGGGCGTTCCCTGAAAATTTTTCTATTTTACTTTTTACTATTTAAGAAATTAGAAAAAACTTCACTTGCTCTGAAGTAGCTTGAATAGTCCCTATATTTTATTTACGGAAATTGCGCCGCTTGTGATTAGCTTAGGTCAATTTTTTAATGTTTAGCTTCTGGAGCTTCCCTAAAAATTTGATCATTTCGGATTAAATCTAAGACGGGTGATTTTACCTTTTTAATATCACAGGCCCTAATGAAGGCCCTCTACAAGGCCACCTAATGGATCCCAAAACTGAGATACATCTCACCAATACAGTTCGCGGTGTTTTTAAAACCACATATGAATATAGTGTTGATAAAATCGCCACTATATTTAAAACTTTAAGGTCCAAAAATGGCTACAAAAGTGCCCTTTACATTCATTAATGCACTCAGTATAGTATAACTTCATTTTTGTAGGCAATTTTTCAATAGAACAATAACAGCCTTTCCCTTTTTTTCCTTTATTATTTTTTTTCTGGGAACTTTCGCACATTGGGAATGGGTGTTTTCGTTTTGGGAACTTTCGTAATGGGAACTTACGTTATGGGAAGTTTCGTAATGGTAATTATGCGATTGGGAAGAACCCCCGCCAGCGAATTAAAAATTAGAAAAAAAAAAGTTAGAAAAACAATTTTAGGAACTAAAATTTTTAGAAAAAATGGATTAGGAATTTATTTTTTTTTTTTTTTAGGAAAAATGGTAGCGAATCTTCACAACTCTACATAAAATTATTTTTAAAGATGGCGTTTTGGTGAAAAAACCTTTCCTTGAGCAATTTCGAATGTTGAATAGAAATTTTTTAATGCAGGAAATTTTTTTAAATCCACCAATTTATCAAAAAAAGTAACTTTCATGACATTTCTTTAAAAAAGTGACTTTTAGTGACCTTCCATAAAAAAAGTAACTTTTAGGGGGGAAAAGTGACCAGTTCGATACCTGCAATTCCCGCTGTAGAAGTAATTTTTTCCCACGATAAAACTGATTTTCTCTTCATTTTTCCCATCGTGGGAAAATTTTTTTTTCTTTTTGGTACAAGCTTTTATTTTGATTTTTAAATTATAAAACTGTCAGGTTTTAAAATACATGTGTAAGGATTACTTACAGGTACTCCGGCTTCCATTAACAGATTTGGATTCATAATAGTAACTAACTGATGCAAGAGATCGGGCTGAGATTTGAATAACTCAGGTGCTACGTTTTTCATTGTTTCTTCGAACAATTCCGCTTTTATGCCTGGAACTCCGTACCATGTTTTCGGTTCTCCCCAATGCAAATAATTTATCGAATAATTCCAATGGTCTTCGTTGTGCCAGCAAAACGTGGCGAAACACATACCAACGTACATCCAAGGTACCTAAAAATTAAAATCAAATAATATTACTGACAACTTCAGTGCAATATTTTCTAAAATTTCTTCACGATATCCCTAATAGAATTATAATTTTTAGAATTTTCTGGAGTATTAGGGATAATATAACAGGAACGGAGTAATTATAAGACAGTCTACTATCGTGACCCAATGAGAATCTAATCGTAAGCACATACTTGATATCTGTACATTCGGTTTTATATTTATTACAAGCTTTGTAATAAATATAATACGAAGCGTTCATAGCAGCTACGTATTTAGTTTCAAATTACAATGCTTAAGGTCACTTTTCTTCTCACCTTCATTCCGGAAATATCCGAATCGATATACTGTAAAACAGATCCTTCCAAAACGGGAAGTTTGTTTAAATTCCAGGGCGACTGAGCATACTCCAATTCGCAAGTCAGCATTTCGTCATCGGTAATAATCGTAGGAAAACCAGAGCCATGATCCATCGTATGTAAATCAGCTCCATATTCCACCGTTACATCTAAAAAAAAAAAGAAAAGATATAATTCTATCCAAGACCGTCATATACTCTTTAAACCAACCTTCGTCAATACTGCTCACGATCCTCCAAAACTCCTTCTCAACAAGTGAAGTGGGCACTCTGTGCACGGCCATATTAAAGTAGTCTTGCTTAAACTGATCCGCCATTTCTCCAAACTGCTGTAAGGTATACTCCCTTTCCGCTTGTTCGAACCCGAATGCCTCGCACGGTTTCCAAACCTCAAGCGCGACGCACTGCGGGCACCTCCAATCTCCCTCAGGAACGTGACTTAAGGGGGGATCTAAGCAATGCGTGTGATAAGCGTCATCACACCCGTCGCAGAGAAGTATTGTTTCTTCTTTCTCTCCGCTTCGACATGCCTTACAAGTATATTTTTCAAGAGGATCAAAGCTGTAGGTTACTTTTTTCCCCCGTGTTTTACTATCGGAGAGCTTCATATTCGGGTCGTACCCCGGTAATTTTGGCCCGGCTCCAAAAAAGGCTAATCTCTGCAATTCTTTATTTTTTTTCATGGTCTTATCTCCGTTTGTAATGGATGCATCTTGATCTGCGTTTTGTTCTTGTGGTCCTTGACAATTTCTTCGGGTATATTTCCCGGTAGGAGGCTTAATAGCTTGTCTGGGGAAAAAAAAAAAAAAAAGGATTTACAAAATAGTTTAAAGTCGTAAATGACAACTTTTATTTAATGGTTAGCAGGGAACGGTGAAGTGGCTGCACTAATTGTGGATTTCTTGCAAAAGCCCTTCGAATTCGGAACAAAGGCACCACCAGATGTAGAGTTAAAAGGAAATAGAAATTCTTGAAGGTTGTTAACAATAACTGGATTATTACCACACGAAACCTTATTAGTACAGAAAAAGAAATAAAGAGGCGTAGTTAATTGATTGGCATAAAATAATTCGAAATAATGTTGTTGAGCTCGATTTTATGATCTAAAATCATCACAGTTTTCATCGATCAAGAACTACGTAAGCCCGGAGTGACGACTCTCAATCATAGCTGACATCAATAGGATAGTAGATTGAGTAAGTCTTTCACGGAAATAAAACAGAATAGCCTGTTAAATTATCCGCAAAAGTTTAGAAACCACAGATATGGTTAAAGAGAGTTCAGAAGTCATAACAAAGATCCATGTAACCTTTCTTCTTGAAAAGGTATTTGAGACTATATGCTGAACCATTTTCAAATTCCAAATTTTAAAAACCGACCATCTTCCTTACTTTCACGCAAGTTCATTTTACTTTTATTTTAAGGCCAGTAGCCACCCCGGAAGGTCAAGGGACACCAAATGCTCCCAATCCTAACGTGTAACATATGAAAATTATATTGGCTAAAAAAAAAAAAATACAGGGGAACTGAGTCATTCTTTGCCAGCGGAAAATTACGAGTTTGGCGTAACGGTATCAAAATTCGATCACGAAAATAGCAAATTGGAAAAAAGGGAAAAATATCGAAAAACAGAAGAATTCAAAGTACAAAACAGAAGCTTTTTATTCGCCCCTCAGGCATCGAACCCATTTCTCCAGAAAAATTAGTGACTTTAGGGACCAAAAATGGTTTAAATAATGACTTTCAGTGACCTGACGGAGGGAATTTAGTGACTTGAAATAAGTATATCCAAAATTTAATTAGACGTGAGTAATTACATTCCTTATTATTTTTGTCAATTTTTCCTAAAAATTTTGGTTCCTAAATTTTGGTTTTTAAATTTTGGTCCAAAAAAATTTTGGTTCCTAAAATTTTTAGCCTAACTATTTTTTTCCTAATTTTCAATTTTCATAAAATTTTTTAACCCTCAAATAAAATTTCCTAAAACAAATATTTGTCCTAATTTTTTAAATCCCTAATGGGGTTATAGGAAATTTTATTTCAGGAATTTTAAGAAATTTTATTTCAGGAATTAAAAAACTTCAGGAAGATTAAAAATTAGAAGAAAAAAAATAGTTAGGAAAACAATTTTTGGAACTAAAATTTTTAGAAAAAATGGATTAGGAATTAATTTTTTTTTTTTTTTAGGAAAAATGGTAGGGAATCTTCACATTTTTACATAAAATTATTTTTAAAGATGGCGTTTTAGTGAAAAAAACTTTCCTTGAGCAACTTCGAATGTTAAATAGAAATTCTTTTTAATGCACGAAATTTTTTAAAATCCACCAATTTATCAAAAAAAAGTGACTTTTAGTGACCTTTCACAAAAAAGTGACTTTTAGGGGGAAAAAGTGACTAGTTCGATGCCTGGGGCCTTAGTAATTCATGTTTAGCTTAAGTAAAATTTCGTTTAGGTCGTCCGTAAGTTAAACAACATTCAACAAATATTTGCAAAAGAGAATTCTTTAAATTTCCCACTGACATTCTTATCGAGCTACTTTTTTCGCTAACAAAATTCAATATTGTTCGTGGGCAAAACTAGGAGGCTGCTAGCCACCTAGCTAGTAGAACAGCCCCCCCCCCCCCCAGTTTTGAAAATTCCCATTTAATTTAAAAAAAAATAATGTTATGGGAGGATAACTTTATGTAAAAAGGGCTCTAACTATCCCCCAGAAACATCAACTAGTTCCGTCCATAATAATATAAAATTTTTAAAAAAACCAATAACAAACAATTTTTAGAATTTATCAGTCAATATTGTTAATCAATTTTTAAAATTTATTGCATAATAAAGAAAATAATTCCTTAGTCAAGTTATCATACGATTATCGTCATTTTTTTTTTTTTTTTCTACGGAGTAAAAAAACACTCCATCCCATCTCAACTCAAAAATCATTTTGACTGACACGGGTCTAAGACCGTATTATATAAGAAACAAATTTTCCACAACCAATTAGAATGCATCGGTTAAAAACAACCGAAGATGAACTAAATTGCTTCTCCTACTCCGACCGAAAGGACAATATCGGAAATATCAATTTTTAGTGTGAATGTCGAACTTCCTCTACTTTTTACTCCCATCTACTATGAAGCTACTAATAAAAAAAATAACAAACCATTTTATACCTAATTTTCTCAGATGTTAAGTAATTTGATTGGCCTCAGCTTAATTGTATTATAGAATTTACTGTTACCTCAAAAGCCATTTTCTTTCCTCCCTTTTTTCATAAATTTCCATTTTTTCATAATTATGCAAAAAAACCACAAGCAAGAACTTAACTTAGGACCTTGCAATCAAATGTGTATAATAAAAATACACGAAATGTACACAATATTCATAACATGGAATTTCCTTGCAAATGGGATCATTTTGGGGTTAACACTAAGAAGTACTTCAAACATTTATCTTCATGAAATTTTTAAAAAAGCACAATTTAATTATTTTTGACTGTCTTACCTTGAAACAATTCCATGAGGTGTGTAATTATTCCCTTCCATCTGCATTATTTCCTTTTTAACATTTTCTTTAGAATCTTCAGAACATAATTTTTTGTTTTTACCATCCTCATCATCAGACAAGTCAACCACTTCATAGTTCCTTTTCTCACTTTTTATTTCAATTTTTATTTCACTTTTTATTTCCTTTTTAATTTCAGGCTTTTGTTCATCTTCAGTCTTTATTTTATTTGCTTTCTTCTTTTGAAACATATCAAATGGATATAGAATTTTTTCATAATGGTTTTTTAAAACCTGACCTATATTTTTATTCGGATCAAATCCCATTGCAATTGATATTCTCATCCATTTTTTTTCTTTGTTAACAATGGCCTAGAAAGAAAACACAAAAATCAAAAATAATTTGCCTATTCTATTGAATTTTTAATATGGATTTAAAAAAAAAAAAAATCTTACCAGTCCTCCATTTTTCTGCACTAAACTATGCAGCTGATAGAGATCAAGTGTTTTCCTATCAATTATTGGGATTTTTAATGAAATCCCTTGCAACTGCCAAAATTTGGCAATTTTATCAAGAAAATTAAGCTTCACTCTTGTGCATGCTTCCAATTCATTTAACCTTTGTATTCTAGGTACAAATTTAAATTTGTCAACATCTACTGCAAAAGGAGGCTGCCAATCTGGAGGAGGCTTGATTTTGCATATTCCTGCAGCTTCTCCAGCTCTTCTGATTTTACTGATATACCTGAAGCATTAAAAAAAATGAAAATTATCAAAATTTCAGTTTCTCAAAAATGTCATTAAAAAAATTTTTTTCTACTGAATACTCACTTCAGAGGATCTCTAAATTCTTCTTCAGTTGGTTCAAATACTGGACATTCTGGCGGAGGAGTAAAATCAAACTTCTCGGCAGCTTTTAAGTCTATAGCTTTACGAAAGCTCGGTGTTGTCACACGGACGGCCATTTTCCACTTTCACAATGACATGTACACCAAATTCTTCAAAAAAAAAGGGGAAGTGTGATTTTTTTACGGAAACATAACTTTACAAAAGAAACTGAACATTTGGATTAGTATTAGTTAAAAGTTAAAAACTTATTTAAATGTATCATTTTTTACAGATCAATGTGCCGTAGAGCTTTTAAAAAGCAAAATACAACTTTGATTATTTTATATTATTCATTATGTAGTCTTTGTAAAAATCACTTTTTTCCTCCGACACCCTTGAGAAAACAAAATGCCTGGTGCCACGACTTTTTATGAAGGAAAAAAAACAAGTTATGAATGATTTGCTTCGCGCGTTTTTTGCGAATTTTAAAAAATAATTCCTATTACATGATTTACACTTCATCAATCAATTTTTTACAATAAAAAATAAACAAATAAATCATTTTTGGATCATACCCACTGCATCTTTAAAGAAAATTAGGGACAGAAGCACCACTATCGAAGCCACACCCGGCTTTGTATGCAATGCGGGATGACCTTGCAATGGATTTCCTGTCAAAACTTGTAAGCTTTTAGAAAATAGAAAATTTATTAGACACGCAAAAGTTGGTATCAATTTTTTTTTTTTAAACCTTTGGGTTTTTTTGAAGGGAACTCGTTTCAAAGTTACTCGCAAAATATAAAGATGCAGTTTTATCTACATTATGCCTTTAATAATAAGGGTATCAGAATCTGAGAGAAAAAAATACTTTTCTGCTAAACGCTTAGTCATCCCGAAAGGCCAAGGGGGAGGGGGGCGAAGTGTTCTCTAGGGGGCTCTAAATGGCTTCTTCTAGCTATGCCAGATATAGAAAACTTATCGATAAAAAAATTTAGAGGAGCTCAAACATTAAATAAGTACCTAAAATAAATACATTGCTACTAAGGACAATAAATTTAGTAATCCAGAGACTGTCAAAAATTTTCTGTAAAATTAAAATTTCAAAAATTATGTATTTCATTTTAACTTCAATAACTTTGTGGAAAGAATCCTTTCAATCAGCGGTAATTAAATCCTTTAAAGTGCAAAATGTTTAGTTAACGGGAAAAATTCAGCCTGGTACAGAATTTTCGAAGAATTTAAACATTTAATCCTATAATAAGGATTTTTACGGCAAACTAAATCCGGTAGGGAACTGTCGGCTGCTATCATGGTAAAATGGCGGCCTGCTTCGGATTGGTTAATAAATATTCCTTTCTCATATTAAAAGTCATTTATTAACAAATCCGAAGCCGGCCGCCATTTTACCATGATAGCAGCCGACAGCCCCCCTAGCGGATTTAGTTTGCTGTAAAAATCCTCATTAAAGCTGTATACCATTCGTTTTTCCGGCCAAAGTCCAGCGATAGATTGCAAAAAATTTTATTTACTTCAGTGGCTTTCATTAATAAAAACTTCTCATCGACCTGTTCTTATTATCACGTTTTCAATACGTATGTTTAGCATTTGATGAAAACTGTAAATTGCTATTTCAACCTAAATTATCAATAGCAATTAAAAGTTTTCAACTTAAAGAGGATTAGGATTAATAACCATAAATCCATAACCCCTTATTGTAGCCAAAAAACAGTACATTTTAATTATTTTTGGCAGTCACCGGACGAAGTTAATAAGACAAAAAATAAATCTTCGTACCATATATGCAGTACAATGTACAATTTTAATTCCGTTTACTGCTTACTGGTTTTTAAAACTAACGATACTGTGTTCTCCCTAGGTGATTCAAATATTTCGAGTTTTGTCTATTAAAATCAACCATTTAGAACAGCATTCACAACGACAAGAGGGAGTGCAATATTACACCAAGGGGGCTCCAAATGGCATTTTTTAATATGGAAGCTAGTGAATATATGAGTACAAAAAAAATTCGATTTTAATTGGGTGGATTCAAACCTTTTCATAGGGAAGCTGTACCTTCTTTGTCACCCCTCCCCCATAGCTGCATGCCTGCAATAATCAACATCTTAATGTTTCTCATTAAAAGGTCCTAATCATATCAAAGCAACGCACTACGCAATTATTTGAATATTTTCTAAAGGTAATGGGCCTAAATGAGAAAAAAATTATTGAAATTGCGAAACAAAAAGTGAAAAAAAAAATAAATGAAGTAGTTTTACATTTTTACCCTCAAAACCAGAAAAACAAGGAAAGCGTTAATAAAAGAAGTCAAAAAAATTACTGGACTAAATGTAGTCACACCAGTCAATTTTTTCGACTTAAACAATACTGTTTCGTCATCTTAAAGACGAATCAGCAGGATTTTATCACTTTAAACCGCTTCCAATTGACAAATGTTATATGATATTTCAAGTGTTTATTTTCAGAGCTTTAGAAAAAATACAAACGGCGAATTTACATTACCTAGGGTAATATATTACAACGGACATTCTCATCCGTGACATGAAATTTCAGGATCAATGCTGTAAGCACAATAGATCCAGAAAAACCAGGAACATATTTAGCTTAACATTTATAATATTTTGTGAAAAAATGTGAAGAACTTACGCTTACGGAAATCATAAACGGCGATTTTCACTGATATGATATTACTGACAATTGCACCATAGCACTTCTCAATTACTCAAGCGTCATATGACATATTATCCTTCCATTCCACAATGGCGTCCTTTTCTCCAGATAGCCAACATTACAACTTACTACCATTGCCAAAGGAAATTTCTAGAAAAGCTTATAATCCTCATTTATACTTCTTATTTGAACAAAAAAGTATTGAATTTTCTTTGATATATTTAATTTATGTAATATTTAAAGATCGATTTAAAAAATCATAGGAGATAATTCAAAACATCAAGTTACGTTCTTGTTTCCGGAAATGACGTGTTGCAAAAATCAAAATGGCGGATGACATCGTGTTGAGGAAGAGCTAAACCGCATGCATAATTTAGGTAGTAAAAAGTAAGTAAAAATGATTATAAATTTTAAATACGTCCTCATCATGTGGTCCAAATTTGTAAATCAGTGTAGAATGAACTTGGTTTTATTACTACTTTTTATTTCTTGGTTGTCTTTTTTATTCATTTTAGTGTCATATTTATTTTGCTAACAAAGTGTTTACGATTTTTACGATTTCTTCCATCCCAAAGTATACATAATTTCCCCAAAGCACATTTAAGTCATATTCCAATAAAAGACTATTTAATTATAAGAACGTCCAGTTATTTATCGAGAAAAACTTGAAGTAGACATGCAAGCTGTGACTATCAAATTAATTTTTCCTTTAATAACAGAAACAGCTTAAAGAAAGTGAATTTGAGGAAGGGAAAAAATTTACGCTAATAGTTAAATTTATCTCATCTTCGCTCGGCGGACTTAGCTCCAAGACAGAGCACACGTTGTGATCAAAGACATCACGGTTTGGTTCCTAGCGGTCGCTGTTTTTGGCTGGATAATTTAATCTTTTTTAAAGCGATCAAAATGAGCGTTTTAAAGTTTTTTTTAACAACATTTAAAGGAAAAAACTGAAATTTAAAAAAAAGTAGCAAATTTAATTAATTTTATTAAAAATTTACAGTTCCCATATATCGGTGCAAAGTTAAAACAAAGATTATACCATGATTTGATATTATATTTTTTAGCGGTTAAAAAAAAATTAAAGACACTACGTCTTTTTTTCATTTAAATAAAATAAAAAAAGAAAAAAAAAATGTTAATTTGAAAAAAAGTATTTTATTATTAATTGAAGAAAATTAAATTTTCATACTATTTTTGCCCCTAAAAATGTCATGAATATGCTAAGAAAAAAAAAACTTAATACTACAAAATGCTGCATGAACAATTTTTTAAAATAAAAATGCATATTGAAATTGAAGGGGCTTCTAAATTTAATAATACATTACACATTAGCTATTGTAAAAAATAATGGGAGGTTGATCAAATGATTAAATTTAGTAGTAATCATAAATAAAAATTTCTGTTTTTTAAATGGTTCATACTCATTTAATTATTTCTTAAAAAAGCCTAATATGTACAGGAGAAAAAAATTGAACTAATAGTTTATAAAATTTCTCACGAAGCATAAAAAAAACAGAAATATATATGTATTTTTTTTAAATTTATTTTGACCTTGTTGTTCCGGTTGCAGCGGAAAAAAAATTGCGGGAATATTTTTAGCACATTATCACATTTGCAGATTTAAGGGAACGGTATAAATTATTCAGTCTATATGCCATTATAGCAAAATCATGTTAAAACGTTTTTTTTTTTTTTCCTTTTAAGAAAAAAAAAGTAAGTTCGAAAAAAGAAGTCAAATGGAAATTTTTTTCTTAATAGGAGATTCGAAAAATATTCGATCACACTAAATAAAATAAACATAATGATGACGATATTTTAAAAAAAATGAATTATAAAAAACGAAATAATCATAATTAAGAAGAAGCTGCAAGGAATTAGCAAGGAATAATAGTTTTAGCGAAATATTGATGAAAATCAATTCCAGTTATAAATGGAACTTTTACGGTAAAACTTTCGAATATTTAATGTAAGTTTTAACTTATTATAACAAACGATGGTCCGAAAACGAAATGAAAATATTTTGACGAACAGTTGCATTCGACGTTTTTGATTCGGCACGTTTCCCGTAAACAGAGATCATAAAGCAGCTATTTCTTGCAGAATTCCCTGAAGTTTTGCCTTAATTAAATGACTTACTAAATGTAATACTTGTGTCTCACTTTTTAACACTGTTTTATTTTTTTTCATAATAAAGGGAGAGAAAAAAGTAAAACACTTTAGAAGCTTTTCCGACGTTACGCTTTTCGGTTTCTTAGTTTCAAAGTGTTTTTTTTAACTTAATTATAATTTTACAGTCAATCGAAATATCGAGTTTACTCCTTTATTTGGAAGGTTGGCCGGGTTGATTCGGTTGTTTTTGAAAACTAGGTCCGTTTCCTCCACCGGGCTGACGATTCATGTTCCTTGGAGGCCTCGGTCCTCCGTTGTTACTTCTCGGAGCTGAAAAAAGAATTGTGAGATTTAGGTCCCGCCGTACTTAAGGATGCTGTAATTTTTTTTTTTTTTTATATTTACCTTGACCTTGCCTATCGTTCCGATCCAAAGGCCCTTTTACGTTTGATGCTCGGTTATCCCTGTTGCCGTTTCCGCCTTTGAAACCTCCGCCTCCTCGGTATCCGTCTCTATTTTCCCTATTGTAATCTCCTCGTTCTCCGCGTTCTTTGAAATTATTGTCTCTACTGAATTCCGAATTCCCTTTTCCAGAATATTCGTTGTTCCTTTCGTTCCTTGATTGATATCCGTTTTGGTTTTGATAAAAACTATTCCCGCCTTGGTTGTTTTGTGAATCGCGGAAACCTTTCGGTAAGAAAAAAAAAATTAGCCAAAACGTTATGAAGAAAATTACAATCAGCAAGTACCTCTTGGCCTATTATCCCTATCCCGGTCCCTGTCCCTATTCCTATTTCCTTGATAACCGTTGGAATTTCGACCGTTTCCTCCTCCGCCTCCATTTCTATCATTTCTATAATTTCTCCCTGAATATTTGTTTGAATTTGAAGTACTGTCTCCCTGTGCGTTTGGCTGGATCCATTCGTTTGACTCCACAACGTCGTCGGACCAATTACCCGTTTGTCGTTGATTCCACTCTTTGAAATCGGTATCCTGTTTTTCTTTCCTGTCGCTTTAGTTAAGTTAAGAAAAATAGAACCAAAATTTTTAAAAAATTAAAAAAAAAAACTTATAATTTGATCATTTAGTAATTAACCCAATTCCAAAAATAATAGATTGATTTAAGGTTGGTTGTAATTTTTATTAAGAGTTTATTGCTTTGATAAAAATTAACCGGATAAACAAAACTTACCTCTCAGGCCGGACGGTATCTTCTATTTTATTATTATCGACCTGCGCCACATTATTCTGTTGGAAAGCAATAGGTTGACTTGCAGGTTGAGATCCAGGTTGCGTGCTTGTTTGGGGGGTAAATGTAGAAGGTATTTGCTGTTGACTGTAAAAAAAAATATTTAAAAAAAAGCGCATTAAATTCAAGTAATCGAAAAGCAAAAAACCTCAAACATTTTGTGCTCTTAACATACCTTTGATTAAAACCGGCGTTTGGATTCCTAGTAGGCGGCATTGGAATGGGAGGAATAAGATTATTATTAACGTTATTACCATTATTGGTGTTAGTACTATTCGTGCCACTAGTCGGGGTTGGGGAGGTAGTAGGAGCGACGAAAGCCGGGAAAGTCGGTACGAAATTTTGGAAATAAGCCGGTGGAGGAGGGTTAGTTTGGGGGAAAGCAGAATTAGGTTGACCGTTAAAATTTTGATTCGTAAAAGTCCTCGTCGGTAACGCTGACGCAGGTGCATTAGGTACTTGCGGGACCTGTACGGGTGGATTACTCGGAACAACACCGGAATTCATTTCTGATATTTCTAATTCCGAATCCTGAAGGAAGTTAAATTTTCCGCTTTGTATTACATCATTTATCTGCCTCGTGTTTTGGGCAGCTGGCGGTACGGTCGATTGTTGCGCGGGGGGTTTAAAGCCGTGAGCGTTGAAGAGACTACTTTCAACTTGGGATACCGGGGTCGGGACAATGGCTGGGCCTAAGATTGGGGGTTGACTCGGTGCGACTATCGGGGGTTGTGCTGTAGGGATAATGGGTGCCCCTGGAATTATCGCCTGGATCGGTGTCGGAGCCGGAACTGGAACTGGGGCCGAAGCTGGAACCGGTGCTGGAGGTACCGGACCTTCAGGAGGATTTTGGGAAGGGACGATAACATTGGTCAAAATTTCTTCAGCTTCATGAAATTCTTCAACTTCCTCTGGTGTTTCAGTAGGTACTTGTTCAGGTGCAGGCGTCTCTTCTGGAACAGGCTCTTCTCCTGCCTAAAAAAAAATTAACATTGAACATAACTTCTTATCTTTCAAAATGCCAAAAGGATTTTAATGATCAAAAAATGCAGATACCAAGACTAAATATTATTAATAATCTGTCTTTCCACTTACTTGATCAAAATATCCACAGCTAAATATAGAAAATATCAGTTCCTTAAGCCTTGAACATGGCACACCAACAATTTCCTTATTTTTAGCTTCAATAATCGCCATAAAGTATTCCGCAGCCTTTTTAAATTGGTCGTTAGGAGTTGGTTTGCCATCTTCAGTAAGGCGTTTTGGTGACACTTCAGAGTAGAGATCATCCAAAGCTTTGAGATCCTGTTCAGTTAACTTAATCGCTCCATTAGATCCAGCCAAGAAGTCTTCCCTCACGTTCTCCCCTCCCATGCTTTGGAGAACATCCTAAAATAAAAAAAAAAAAAAACCAGGCTTAATGCATATGTTTTTTCAAAATAATTTTTTTAAGTTCTATTACTTATTTCCTTAAAATAAAATTTTGGGATTGAGTTTGTATGTTAATCAAACAAACATATAAGATTATTTTAAACTCACCTGTATTTGCAAAACCAGCTTGACTTTCCCAACTTCTGCATGGAATCGTTCCTGTAGTTCCTTTCTCGCAAGCTTTTTCTTAAGTTTCTCATGTTCCGTGCTAATTTGGTTAAAATTTTTAAGGTATTCCCTTGATAACTCCAACTGTGAAAGAATGTCCTTGTGTTTGGATAAAGCTTCTACCTGTTCCTTTGTCAATGACTTCCCAGCTTCTTTGTACGTCTCAAGTTTACCCTATAACATGGGGGGGGGAAAAAAAAATCCTATTATACAATAAGCCTACGTCCGTGGTTTGTTTCTTTTAAATTAAAAATGATATTCCCATTTCTAGAAATTTGGTAATTAGATTATTTTCGACCTTGTTAAGAAGGTCTCTTCAAGTTAAAATCGGGTGTTACCCAATGTAACGTAAGTGTTCGGAAAATGGGAAAAGAAATTATTCCTAGTTCTGAGAAAATGGCAACCGTTCTTTAAAATATCATAATGTTTATTTGAACCTTTTAAGGATAAACATACATCCGATTCAATATCGGATAAAGTAATTAATAAAACCTCGGTAGATAGCACATGTTTATCAAAAAAAATATGGCGGAGTCTTTGTTCATCAGAATGTCAGGTCAATTGAGTATCATTTTTTCCTTGACAAAACTTTCGATATATGAATAAAATACTTACCTTCCGCTTCTCGAGGTTTCTAATTTTATGTTCAACTACGATAATCGCTCTGCTAAACGGATCAGCAGCCTCAGCAGAGGCTGGTTTTTCTGATTTTGAACTCGCAGAAGGCATCTTCTACAGGCAACAACTCGGCTGTAATGAGGCAGAGTTGCCAACTTGTTTTTTGCAAAACATTGTTACAATGTTGCATGTCATCGATGGACCGCCATGTTCGTTTTTAAAAACCGGCTATTTAAATTTAAAGCGCGAACATTCTTTTTAAAAGCGCTTAAACTGTAGATTTTGAGAATATTTCTGTAAGCCTTGATTAAATCTGCTTTGATATTCCGTAGATTGGGGTGAAGTTGAATGGAAATTCAAAACAAAATTCTAGGTTTATTTTAGGCACTAAAAATAAAATTTTGGGATTGAGTTTGTATGTTAATCAAACAACATATAAGATTATTTTAAACTCACCTGTATTTGCAAAACCAGCTTGACTTTCCCAACTTCTGCATGGAATCGTTCCTGTAGTTCCTTTCTCGCAAGCTTTTTCTTAAGTTTCTCATGTTCCGTGCTAATTTGGTTAAAATTTTTAAGGTATTCCCTTGATAACTCCAACTGTGAAAGAATGTCCTTGTGTTTGGATAAAGCTTCTACCTGTTCCTTGTCAATGACTTCCCAGCTTCTTTGTACGTCTCAAGTTTACCCTATAACATGGGGGGGGGAAAAAAAAATCCTATTATACAATAAGCCTACGTCCGTGGTTTGTTTCTTTTAAATTAAAAATGATATTCCCATTTCTAGAAATTTGGTAATTAGATTATTTTCGACCTTGTTAAGAAGGTCTCTTCAAGTTAAAATCGGGTGTTACCCAATGTAACGTAAGTGTTCGGAAAATGGGAAAAGAAATTATTCCTAGTTCTGAGAAAATGGCAACCGTTCTTTAAAATATCATAATGTTTATTTGAACCTTTTAAGGATAAACATACATCCGATTCAATATCGGATAAAGTAATTAATAAAACCTCGGTAGATAGCACATGTTTATCAAAAAAAATATGGCGGAGTCTTTGTTCATCAGAATGTCAGGTCAATTGAGTATCATTTTTTCCTTGACAAAACTTTCGATATATGAATAAAATACTTACCTTCCGCTTCTCGAGGTTTCTAATTTTATGTTCAACTACGATAATCGCTCTGCTAAACGGATCAGCAGCCTCAGCAGAGGCTGGTTTTTCTGATTTTGAACTCGCAGAAGGCATCTTCTACAGGCAACAACTCGGCTGTAATGAGGCAGAGTTGCCAACTTGTTTTTTGCAAAACATTTGTTACAATGTTGCATGTCATCGATGGACCGCCATGTTCGTTTTTAAAAACCGGCTATTTAAATTTAAAGCGCGAACATTCTTTTTAAAAGCGCTTAAACTGTAGATTTTGAGAATATTTCTGTAAGCCTTGATTAAATCTGCTTTGATATTCCGTAGATTGGGGTGAAGTTGAATGGAAATTCAAAACAAAATTCTAGGTTTATTTTAGGCACTAAAAATAAAATTTTTTTATTTCATTAAGTGGATATTGTTTTTGGAATACTTAAAGAAAAATTTTTATTTTTACTGCCTAAAATATTTTGTTTTGAATTTCCATTCAACTTCACCCCAATCTACGGTTTTCGATATAATCGACAGAAAGGATATTTAAAAATTAAAAGCGATACTTTTATTTTGCCAAAACGAGCGAACATTTTAACAACATTCTTTAACTGCTTTTTCGGTGAAATATTAATCTTTTACTTTGAAGGCGAATTAATTTGTAAAACTTATATTATTAGGTACTTCAGTACAAAAAAAAATTACAACTAAATATATATATCATATAAGAATGGGAATAGAGTTAATCACCGTTAATACTGAATAATTTATATTAGATTGAATGAATATGCAATTGAAATGATGATTAGGACATGTGAGATTCTGCTGATCAGATCATTAAAAGAAATTCTGTTCATTTGGTAATATTATTTATTTCATGCTCCCTGAAAAAAGAAAATAATTGTTGTATTATTTTATCTATAAACTTTTCATTAGCGTTAACATTAACTTTTTCATTTTTTTAAAGTAAAGTAAAAAAAAAGTTAATAGCAAATTCAAAAAGTAGTCTTGAAAAAAAAAAAAAAAAAAAAAATTCCAAAGATTTTGTAGGAAACAATAAAAAATAAAATTGTTCTTCATACTCTAAAACTTACAGAATCATCAGCTCCCCAAGACAAATAATCTTTTTTGGTAGCTGCTTGATACTCTTCTACTAAATCACAAACGACCCGATTTGAGTTGTCTAATTCATCAAAATTGTTAGAAAATATCTCTTCCTTCTTAAATTGTTCCAAGAATGCGTTTCTTTTTCTTAATTTATCATATTGCATTAGCACACCTTGGAAAAGCTAAAAAAGAAAAAAAAAAGTATACAAATAACGGCTAATCTTATACCAATAACGGCTATATCTTTTCATAATGCATATCAACTTACGGATGAGATATTTGTATGATTAGCTAACATCAATCCCGAGACACGATGTGATGTTTGTATGTATGGACTTTTCCTCGACAATGCGACTTGTATGCTCGCCGGACCCCACGGTATAAAATTAGCCAATTTTCTTTCCCTTATCCTTTGTAACGATTTATGAACTTGAGTCGGATCGACCTCGCCCTGAATGATATTTAATATCGAAATGTAGCAATGAGCCGCGTTTCTATCAAAAGCAGTCGAAACCATCATATTTTTAGGCTGCAACAGTCTTCTCATGACATCTAAAACCGTGGTTTTACGAACAGATGCATTCTCCTGATCGGTTGTAAGAGGGGTATACCCGGTCATTAAAAAGTGTAATCTAGGAGTCGGTATCAAAGGCGCGACTAGTCCTATTAAATCGTTGTTCATGTAGGATGGATACCTTAATGTTGCAGTGGATACAGACATAATAGTGGACACTAGAGTATTTATTTGCGCAAAACTTGGATTGGAAATATGCAATCGATCTGTTGCTATTCTATTTAATGCAGTATTGTCTAAAACAACAACGCAATCCGCACTATGAATCAGTCTTTTAAGGGTTAAGAGACTGTTATATGGCTGCACCTGTAAATATTGAAATTTTATTAAAACAAAGGTAACATTAATTAAATTCCATCTAATATTATACTTTTAGGTGAAAATCAAAATTCAGGCTTAAAGTTTGAAAGATTTCTGCAAACCTAATAAATAAGCCTACAACCAACTTCTTTTTGGAAATTCAACTTTGAAATTTCAATTCAGTTCTAATTAATTGCAAGTTATGTTATGCCTGTAGATATATGAAAGTCAATTTTTCTTATTTAAATAATTTTACTTACAACAACGTCACTGATTTCATCTTGATTAGGAAATACGCTGTATGTTTGAATTAACTTTTTAGGAAATCTATCGGTCAACTGTTCTAAAATATTTGAACCCATTCCAGATCCAGTCCCTCCAGCTATTGAATGGCACAAAACAAATCCTTCGATGCTATCAGATCCTTCAGCTTCTCTCTCGATAATATCAAAAATTTCATCTGTCAATTTTTCTCCTTGAGAATAACCAGATGCCCAGTTATTTCCAGCACCACCTCCATGTTTTGATACATAAATATTCTCCGGATTATACAACTAAAAAATCAAAATAACTCAATAAAATTCCAAATGGGAAAAAAGAGTTTAAAAGATTTACCTTGCTGTGCTCAGAATTCATAATGCTGTTGATTACCCTAGGCTCAAGATCAAGTAAAACTGCTCTTGGGATGTAATGTTCATCATCAGCTTGATAAAAAAACACATCTTTCCTATCAGTACCTTCAGTTACATAAGGTTCAAGTATCCCGGACGGATTTATCCCATGTTCTGCGCATAAACGCTTCCAAAATTCGAATCCAACTATCAAAACAAATCATATTTTTATGAAATAAAATAAAAAAGAAGTTAAAAAAAATCAATATGTCAATTTTTTTTAAACCACATTAGGTTACCTTTAACAGAAACTTACTCTGATTGCCACATTGTCCCAATTGTAATGTTATAATTTCACAAGGCATTTTTTCCTCTCTTTAAGTAATCATTTACCCTTCTTCGACGTTAATTATTTATTAAATTTTAGAGCTATAACGTTTTGCCTTTCGTTAGTCGATTCGCTCCAAAACAAACATACAAAGATGGATGTAATTTAATTTAGTTCGTTTACACTGTTTACATAAAACCATAGAGAAAAGAAGAAGAAGACTACGCTCTATGAGACCGTATGCATGTGACGTCATTTTAAGGGGAAGTGGTTGATGGCGGTTGATCTAATTTTATAACGAACTATTTCGTTATTACTTTTTATTAGTTCAAGTTCATTAATAATATCAAAAGGAACTTGAGCCTCCAGAATTCTCAAACTTTCAATTAATATATTTGAGTCCCAAGTATTGATATTCCCGGAGCTTATAAGCATTTGCTAATAATAAGAAATACTATTACATACTTCCTTTAAAAAAAGTAAGGTTTAATTCTTTCTTTGTTAATTATAAACTTTAATACCATCGACAAATTTTTTCAACATATTTATTTCCTCAATGGAACAATTAAAGATTTTTAAGCAAACTAAAGGACATTGCCTAATCTCTTCTAATTTTTGGTCAGATATTTCAAACTTAGCTTTGTGAAAATAATAATTTCTTTGACTAATATTAAGCTCTAGACACGACGTCGGCTGAGTGGCGAGCGTGCTCGACTCCGAAACGAATGATCGTGTGGAGTCTTGGTTCGAACCTGATTTCAGTCAGGATTTTTTTCCGCCAGCATTCACCTCTGATTATGTGTGTATCATGTGAAGAAGACCGATGTGTCACAGGGTTAGGATTTCCTGTCTAAATAAAGTAGGTCCCGCCCATTCGTAAAATACCTTTGCGATATGAGTGCTCCGTCTTCGAGCTCGTCACTCGATACATTAAGGGGTATGACGTAGTAACGCCTAAACCTTACACCAGAAACCGAACTTGGTCGGGCCCGTAGCCAGAACGAAGAGCCAGGGGGGGCAGTTGGGCTTCTTAGGAGGGGCAATAGGCCTTTTTTCCCCATACCTGTCATGTTTAGCCAATTTACTCCAGGGGGGACACAGAGTCAGCCCAGGGGGGGCAACGCCCCCCCTGGCCCCCCCTTGGCTACGGGCCCGAACTTGGTAAAGGTAGGCGCCGAGTCATAGAGCTTCATGTCCTGATTATGCCGAAAAAGAAGAAGAATAATAAGCTCTAACTCGTTTATGTTCTTATATCTTAATAACTTCAAGCAGTAAATCAGATATATTGTATCCCACAACAAAATATCTCCTCTCATGAAATCTAATTTTTTATGGAGCGGGGCATTTTTTGCTTATTTAACTCTAACATCGTAGTGGCCCGTAGCCTAGTTCATAGCGCGCTCGACTCTCAATCATGAGATGCGACGCGTCGTGCTTCTATCCTAGTTCACAGCTAGGAATTTTTCTCAGGTCAAAACTAGTGCGCTAGTCAGAAAATCAACGGTCACCACCCCTCGGAAGGCAATGGCAAACCACCGAGCGGTAACTGCCTAGTAAAATCTCTCAGAAATAGCCGTTCGGAACCGGCGTTAAACTGTAGGTCCCATATGCCTGTGAGCGCACGCACAGGTGTATGAGAGAGATCACCACGCTCGTAATCGAGTAACGGACTAAAAAGAAGAAGAAGCACACTACACAACATTGCCAAATTTCTTCAAATTTTTCATCCGATATTTCGAACTTTGCTTGGTGAAAATAAAAATTTCTATAATTAATGATAACCTCAAAGGGGGTCGGAGTGGTGACTTGTTCCATATAGCGGCAGAGTGATCAATGAGGTTAAGCAGCATTGAGCACGGCCAGTTAGTGGATGGGTGACCACCGACACTCCCTCCCTCTAACAAGGGATTGTAGGAACTACTAATACAATCATCTTAACCTCATTGTAAAAGTTTTTCCTATCATACCTGTTCTTCCGACCGCAATGTCAAATAAACTAGGGGGTCGGAGTGGTGACCAATCCAGAATAGCGGCATTCGTAATCAATGAAGTTAAGCAGCATTGATGGCGGCCAGCTTCTGGATGGGTGACCGCCGAAGCTCCTTCCCTCTGGCGGGGATTGCAGGAACTACAAATACAATCATCTTAACCTCATTGAAAGAGTAGATTCTGTAAAGCCAGTTTAGTTTAGAAATAGAATATATAGACCTGCGAAAGCAGTTATGGAATAAAATAGACCTGCGAAAGCAGTTATCGAATAAAACAGACCTGCAAAAGCAGTAATAGAACAAAAAAAAAAAAAAAAACTCATTTATGTTCTTAGATTTTAATAATTTTAAACAGTAAATCAAATAAATGGCGTCCCAAGACGAAATATTTCCTATTATAAATTCAACTTTTTTGTGTAGTTGGATATTTTGGTTTTTCAATTCTAGGAGGAATTGTAATCTATTGTTTAGTTGCCAAGCTTCGTACCATCTGTTCAATAATTCGAATTTGTAGTAATTATTTAATATAGATAATAAGATACTGAATTTCATAAAATTACCAGATTTTCTGATATTTAAATCATGTAGGATGTCTTTCATCATTGGTTTTATCGGCGTTTCTGAAAAAAATAAATATCACAATAATTAATATCTCAATAGGGTCATTAATGCTGGGTCAAAATATCGAAACATACCTATAGGAACAACTGAACTGAATAATCTATGTGTATTTTTGAAGGCATCAATTTTTATGACATTATTGTGTCCTACATTTCCATTTTTTAAAAAAACTTTCCCTTGCTTCCAAATCGTTGTTCCTTTTAACTTTTTCTAACTAAATAGGATAACATTATTACTTCTTAGGAATAAACCTATAATAACTGAAAATTCATATTTTATTGGATCAATATTTCTCCAAAACTAATTATATAAAATACAAACGAAAAGAAAATGTTCAAACAATAAAGAAAACAACTTACCATACGCTAAAGGAAACATTAGTCCATAGAGAAATAAAAGACTACGTAGAGAGGTAACTCCAAATCTAAAGTTTGGTTTGGATGACATCATGCTTAGCTTACGATGAAATGACGTCACCCGTAAGCTAAACATGATGCCATCCAAAACGAAATCGTTCATAAGAGTTGCACCCCCCTGCGTTAGTTATATTCTCTATGAAAGGAAAAGGAGGGAAAACTAACGGTCAATGATTTTTTGTTGTGTGTACGTCTGGCTTGGTGCATTTGTACAAAAGAATCGAATTTTCCTCTTCATGAGAAGGAGTAGTTCTCGTTTTCATGAAGGATGGAAGTTCACCTGTGAAAGGTTTTAATTGTTTAATGGTAAACATCTAGTGGAAAATGAATAATCCATTAGGCTTCGGTGCTAGAATAGAGGTGAGGTTATGTTTTGATTTTTCATTTAAATCATTTAAATGTATTTTATCATTGTTCTTCGATTATTATTATCACACCTTATTTTCAGGATTATGAAGTGGGATGTTTATTAGGTAAAGGAGGTTTTGCCAACGTCTACAAAGCAAAATGCATGAAGACACAGTTATTAGTTGCAATAAAAATGGTAAATTTGAATTGAAAATTTATAACTCTAGATTAAAATAAATCTGAAATACACAAGTAATTTTAAATTATTTTACTTTTAGATTGACAAAAAATTGATGCGTGCTTCAAATATGATAACTAGGGTTCATCAAGAAGTTTCAATACATTCACGACTAAAGCATCCTTCAATTCTTGAGTTGTACACATTTTTCGAAGATTCAAATTATGTTTATTTAATATTAGAGTTTTGCCAAAATGGAGAACTGCAAAGATATCTTAAGCAGCATAATAAGGTCTTAAAAGAGAATGAAGCTTATGAAGTGTTTCAGCAAGTTTTAGATGGATTATCATATTTACATTCACATAATATTGTACATAGAGATTTAACTTTGGCTAATTTATTATTAACACATGATATGAGAATAGTAAGTAAAAAGGATCACATTTTAAGAGTATTTATGCAATATTTTTTTTTTCTTTTTAATTTAGAAAATTGCTGATTTTGGTTTAGCAACACAATTGATGACTCCAAATGAAACTCATGTCACCATGTGCGGTACACCAAATTATATTTCTCCGGAAGTAGCAACTAGAAGTTGTCATGGTTTGCAAGTAGATGTTTGGGGTCTTGGAGTTATGCTTTATACTTTGCTTGTTGGGAGACCTCCTTTTGACACCAGTGCAGTCAAAAGTACTTTAACAAAAGTTGTTATGTCTGACTATGAGGTACATATTCTTTTGTATTAAATTTTTAAAATGATCATTAAAACCATTTTTTTTTTTTTTTTTTTTTTTTTTTCATTTGCAGATACCTGCATATTTGTCATCAGAGGCAAAAGATTTAATCAGTAATTTATTACAAAAAAATCCAAAAGACCGGTTAACCCTTCCGGACATACTGAAGCACCCCTTTATGTTGAAACGACGACACGAACGTCTTCTTGTCGGAATGAACGAGTCAATAGATAGTGGTCGTTTCACGATGTCGACGGTCACGAATTCACATAGAAGCATTTCTACCAGAAATTTATCAACAAACGAAAGTCTTTCAAAGTTTAAAGACTCTTGTTGCGTTTCGAGATGCGAACCGGAAATGAGAAGATCACAAGAAATAATAATCAAACCCGCGTTAGTCGATCTAAGGCAAAAATCCACCTGCCAAGATAACGAGAACTATTGTAAAAATTTTTCCGTACGGACTTGCATGAGTGATAATTTATCTTTAAGAAAATCTAACAACGTGCATAAAAACGATTCGATTTTTTCGAATTTTAAACATTATTCGACGTGCGACGAAACGCCTAATTGTATGTGCCGGTGTGCAGAACGAAATCGCATGTATAACAACGATGGCCAAGAATTGAGGCACTCGCGTTGTGATAATTTTTCATTGAGGAACGACGGCGGAATTTTTTCACAAAATTCGTGTTATGAAAGTAAAACGGATGAATGTTGCTCTCGTTCGCTGAGGAGTAATACAAAAAATTCAACGGATACGTCTACTGTTAAGAAATTCAGTAAGCTCGAAATTAACGATGGTTATAGAATTGTTGTCGATGGAATGCCAGTGAGTAAAGAAATGGAAAATTATTACTTTAATTTTTTATTATTTTTAATATTTTTTTTTTTTTTAGGTTCCGCCTTTGGATTCAAGTAGGCTACAATCTGCTAGACATAAAACGAATAAGGCAGTGTTGAGTATTTTAGATACGGGGGAAGTGGTAATTGAATTTATTAAGAAAAAGGGGAAGGAGGAAAGGATTACAGATTGTTGTAGAATATCGAAGGATGGTATCAGAGTGAGTATTATCAGGAAAATTACATTAGTTTTTATGGACATACATTCTAGGACGTTTGTACCCTTTCCTTGACTTGAGATAAGTTTATTTAGACTCAATTCACAAGGAATGGTTTTGAAAAAAAAAAAAAAAAAAAAATTGAAAAAGTGTATGTAGGAATACTTTATTTTTTGTAATTTTTCATAAAAACATTTTACATGCTAAAATGTTTGGAAAAAAGACTTCGTACCTTTGTTTAAATGCACTGAAGTCATTTTTCTGGCCTTGGACATATTTTCAGAGATGAAAATTGAAAATCTCGTTTCATTTAAGCCCTTGATATCGCCACTGGCCCCTTATTTAGATTTTTAAATTCTAGATTTTTTTTTTTTCCACCATAACATTTTGAGTTTGTCTCAGAATAGAGATTTATCTACTGTCAAATTTTGAAAATAAAGTAAGTAAAATTAGGAGAAAAGAGAAGGACAAGGATAAAGTTGTTTTTTTGCCTAACCAGGAATTTTTTTTCTCGTAAAATTTGTTCTAAGTATGATAATGAGCATGCTACCAAAACTTTATCTCACTTCGGCGTGTTTATATTATTTTTATGGTAGCATGTTTCCAAAATGTTATCCATATGAAAAAACAATTTACCCTTAATTTGCCTTAATAATTTACCTCTAACGCCTTCATTTTTGTTTTTTTCTTGCTTTAGGTGGTGGTTTATAGCGTAAACCAACCACTTCGTGATAAACCGCCTGACTTGCCGGAGCAAGGCACCGATGCCATTTACAGCTACGAAAACTTGCCGCAAAAGCACTGGAAGAAGTAAGAATTTTTAAAATTTAATTTTAAAAAAAGATAAAGTTCATTAAATAATTTTTTTTTTTTTTTTAAGATATTTATATGCAGCAAGGTTTGTTAATTTGGTTAAAGCGAAGACTCCAAAAATCACATATTACAGTGATCAAGCCAAATGTTTACTAATGGAAAATTCACCTCACGATTTTGAAGCTTTATTTTATTCCGGTTAGTTTTCAATTTTTAATCGTTATTAAAAATTTCCGCTTTCGTGTTTCTGTCGCTGCTACAAAAGAATCTTTTATTTTATTTTCCAGGTGCAAAAGTAAGCAAAAGTGGAGAAGAGATAAAAATTATAGATGAATCGGGACGTACAACATGCTTCCAAATGAACGACTCTCAAAATTCCAATGACTCTCTACTATTCCAACATTTTCTCCTATGTTTTCAAAACTGTTTAAAATTGGAATCAGTCTTAACGGAATTGTCATCCACAAATAAAGCTTTAAATTCTTTTCCTGTGATAGTCGGGAAAAGGCCGAACACGACTCAAAGTGTTTTGAAGAGCAAGGAAAACGTATGCAATTCTAGTAATTCTAACAATTCTAGTTTTCTGCCTTCTTCAGTAAGTTTTCAATGTACTTTGAATTAATAACCATAATTTACCGGGAAATCTATTTTTTTTAAATTTCAGCACGGGAGACCGTTCACAATATCGACTCAACAATCAAGAGCTCAGAGTACCCCAAAAACAAGGTGCCACACTCCAATCGCAAGTCGCAAATCACACGTACCCGGATTGGGAGTTGCCACTCAATTTTCGACTGGGGAAATAGAAATAAACTATTTAGACGGTTCAAAGTTATCATTCGATTCAAAATCAGGGGACATTACATTTTCGAATTCCTCAGATTCGATCATTCGATATAATCAAAAAGAAGTTATTCCGGAATGGCTAAGGAGTAAATTAGAACATATACCTAAAGTCATCCCGTATTTATTGGAAGATGAAGATTCATGCCGCGGAAGAAAACCCATAAGATAATATTCTGTATCTTTATGTAAATATTTTAAAGTTTAAAATGTTTTTAAAAAAAATTTTAAAAAAGAGAAAATAATTATATGTTTGTTTGTTCCTTTTTAGTGGCAGTTGGTTTGTTTTAAAAATACAAGAATTTGTGACAAGGAAAAGATTTTCTGAATAATGATTCGGTTTTTGATGGAAGAAAATTTCTCGGATATTAGTAAAAGGTACGATTAATTTATTCCTCTTCTGTTAATTATAACCACATATAAGTCGTGAAACGGGGCTTGCAGCAGATTTGTTCTATGGATTTTACTTTTGAAAAGTAAGTAAAATTATCCCGAATAATTGGTCACTTTTCTCATTTTTGCATAAATCTCGTACTTTATTTTTTTTAATTTTATTTTAACGTTAGTCCGGTATAACAGCGTAAAATTTTGAGTGAATTTCACTGGTCAATCGTGGTAGTGAAAGGAAACGTTTCCTTTGTTCGTCTTGTTGCTTATTTATACCGCCATATTGTCTTTTACTTCAAGATCCGAGATCGTCTGATTATTGTTTTTTATAATTTTATTTCATCGAATTCTATACATTTTGTGAATCATGTTTCGGATCGTAAGAGGTTGTTCTGAGAGTGACAAAATCGAAATGGAAGAAGAACAGAGGCGGGCGAGAGAAAATACAATTCAAAATGTGGCTGGATTTGTGATCGTGGTAGGGTTAATAAATCTTGGTAAGTATAAATTTTGGAAATAAAAATAAATAAAATCTCTTTTTTTTTTTGAACGAATTATTCTTGCTTTCCAGTTGCCTTTTTTGGTCATGCTGTAAGATCCCAACTTACATGTTAAGAAATCCCTCCATGAAGATTAATAATTTTTTTTTTTATTGTAAATTGTCAGTGTAAAAATATACAACAGAGCTCTCTTTTGACTGATTTTTATGCCTTTTTTTTTATTTTACAGTTGAATATGTTCTTACAAAGAATCCAATTAGTCTGCTTCAATGACATCTCATTCCATTTCTTCATTAGTTTGTAGTTCTTTATGTGAAAAATGACATTTATTATAATTAGTTGAATCAAGTGAATATAAAATTTACATTTTAAAAGAAATAACTAGATATAACATGTTATTGGGTGAAACAAAAAATCCATTTATAAAACCCTAATGTAAAATATATTCTATTGCTATATACATTTTAGTACATAAATTTTATGTTAAAAATTTTTTATTTATTAACTTTATTCATTACCAAAGTCTTTCCATTTAACAAACTTTTGCTTCCTTGATTCTTTCTCATGTACTTGATTCATATAATGAGTATACTCTCCCGTGAGAAACATTGTCAGAAGAAAAAGAGTTAATACATTTATAAATTTATAGAGAGGAAAGGGCCTAGTTGATTTTGGTTCTGGTGGATCCATATATGCCTTTCGTCTCTTAACAAACATATCTTCTTCAAAACCTCCAAATGTTTCCTTTTGGCGAAATTGATTTCTTCTATTTTTGTCATAGTGAAATTCATACCACATATCAAAGTTATATTGACTTGTTCTACCTGTGTAAATGTTTCGTTTTCTTCTAGTTCGTTCATAAAATAACCTTTCACTCTCATCATCATAGCCCTCTTTTGTTCTATAATAATGTACAGGTCTTTGACTAGATTGACTATTTTCAGTATCATACTGTTTCCTAGATTTTTCATTACCTTGAAAACAATAAGGGAATTTTTGATAATGAACAATTAAATAGAAAATGAGAAGCAGAAGTAATTACCTAAAATTTCATAAGCAGCGGTTATTTGGCGAAATTTCTTAGTGCTTTCTTCACTGTTATTATTCAAATCAGGGTGAAATTTTTTGGATAATTTGTAATAAGCCTTCTTAATGTCATCTTGTGTTGCTGATGAAGTTACTCCCAATTCTGAATAGTGATTCGTCTCCAAAACTGGACTCATTGAAATTTTACGCACAAAAGGCTTACCGGAAAAACAAACCATTCTGGCTGATGTAAAATTCATATTTTATAATAATATTTAGTTTTTTATTTATTTTATATTTAAACAGCTGATCACCTCCGCCATTTTTAAAAGTGACGTGGTTCGTAAATTCACCGTTAATATTAATTTCCATTTCAGTTTTTGATATTTATCAATAATTTTACGAAGTGTTGTTCAGCAATATAAAGTTAATGTTTTATTTTCGGCTTGATTAATCGACTTTGGCAATATTGGGCTTGTTAGGTTGTTTTTATTTTTTTAGGTCAGGAATTAAGAACATTGAATTTACGAACATGTTAATTTTTTTCATGGCCGCGGTATAAGATTTTTTTTTCTCCAAAGCTTTAAATAGTTTTTAGTGAAATAATTGGACAATTTTATCCATGTACCGGTTTTCTAGAAGAGGAATATTAGGAGTGGCAAGAAAATTTTCATCTAGTGGTTCTTCGTCAGAAAGTCATTATGAGACTCTTGGTTTAAAACCATCAGCAACTCAAGCCGAAGTAAAAGCAGCTTATTTTGAATTGTCAAAATTGTATCATCCTGATAAAACGAAAGGAAACGAAGAAAGTATAGATAAGTTTCGGAGTATAACGGAGGCTTATGAAGTATTAGGTAAGTCAGGATTAGAACAAAATTCATTTTGTAAATATAACCTAACCTTGATGAAATTTTTCAGGTAATGTAGACAGTCGTAGGATGTATGACAGAGGAATGTTTACTGATGATGAATTTGGCTGTAAGGAGGAAGGGACAGAGGACCCTTTACAACAATACGAAAGAGCAAGAAAAAAAAAGGACATGGGACATTCTTTTGATGCATGGACAAAATATGAATATCAAAAATTGAGAGAAAGAAGGGATACATTTAAAAAATATGAAGATGAAATGAAACATGCTTTTGACAGTCAAACACCAAATCAAGTGTCAGGTCCTTCAGTGCTTATAATACTTGCTTGTGGTGTTGCACTTTTTTTATTACTTGAATACAACAAAGATTTAAATCATCCTAGTCAAAATAAAATTGAAAATAGGTTAAAAAAATCATCTGAAAAACAGAGTTAAAGAAGGTGATCTTTAGTGAATTTAAATTATTGTTAAATAGTTATTTTTGTATAAAATATCACCAATATTTTTAGCAACGAATTATTTAAATAATAATTAATTTAATTTATTTATTTACCTTTAAAAAATTAAAAGTTTTTAGTAGTTGTGCAGGCACAATTACCTATTCAACTCTGCTGCAAATACATATCAATTGATTGTTGAATATTTAAATGAAAAGTTTTCTTTTCTTGTTAAATATATTTAAATAAATATAGGATACACAGGAAACAAGATCTCATTGACATTTTTTGCATTATAGGCATTACTATTTTTCATGAGTCTTTAGTCAGTTTACCCCATCAAATATGGTTTGTAAAATGTTGATGAGTTCCTTTTCCCTGTGTACCCTTCAAATTTAATAATACCTTTTCTTTAATTTAAATATAATGTTCTAATGGGAAAAAATTAAAAAATTGGAGAGTGTGATTGATAGTTCTGCCTTCTAAAAAGCAAATCCCCTCTGAAATAATTAATTGACTGGTAAAAAAAAAAGGTTTGAAAAAATTTTTTTAAGTAATAATAATAGCTGAATAGGGACTGCATCGACATATATTGTGTCCAGAAATATTTGATATGTTTTTCAAATTTTTGTTTAGAAGAGAGCTAATAATTTCTTTCTTTAAAACTAAAAACAAGTGATAAGGTTTTCAGACTCAAAAAGTATTTTAGTTGATAGAATTTTCAAGTATTTTTTTCCAAAATTGCAGAGTTTCGTTTTCCAATTAAATGAAGAGAAGTGGCCATCAAGTGGTTTAGATTTAGAAAGAGGTTTGTATGAAGACAATTGAAACTTTTATAATCTTTAACATCCCTTCCTCATTATACTGAATAAGTAGGATAGTATTCTCATATTATAATCAACTGTGAAAAAGATAAAATTCTTCTTCGGGTTAAAGGTATGATGTATATGAGTATTTAAAATTATTGTGTTATTTTTTTCTTAGAAATAGCAGCAAAGTGAAAAAAATAAGACTAGACGTTATTATTTGGTTGAAAATAAGGGAAGTCATTGTAAGGGAAGCAAAATTAATTAACAAAATGATTAAGTATGTCAAAGGCAGCATTGCTGTTGCTTTTAGTTAGTATATAGTGTTAAGTATTGTGATCGTATACAAAGTCTCAAAAATCATCGATCTCGCGCATAACTTCATCGGAATCAAATTCAACTACAGGCTCTCCAATGTTAAAGCTTTGGACATGCATCTTGTCAATAAACAGGACGACTAAAAAAGCTTTACAAATACAAAAGCTTAGTTTTCGATTGACCATGATGAAGTCACTGGCCGCTCCGCCTAAACGTTATTTTTGGTTGCGAGTTTATGGGCTCGTCTCTAAAAATCGTTTTTACCCAATCAGAGGCCGTAAAAAAACCACGTGGTCTCCCTGCGTATGGCACACAATGAAATATGTTTTTTCACTAGTATGCAAGTCGGGCCGCGTTTCGCGAATTCGTTTACAATTATGCCTCGCTGTAACAAAAATTGTAAGAGGAGTGTTTTGTTGTTTTTATTCAAATATAGCTGAAAGAATGTGCCGTCGTAATGTTAGTATGTTGAATGTGAAAATCCTGCTGAATGATGGCATTAATCGCGATTTATTTTGTGTCATCACCACTGTTATATCGCCTTTCCGCTGTTTCAAGATGGCTTCCTTTTTTTAGATCCATGAATTAAGGTATGTGTTTCCTTTTGTAACATTATTTTTTTCTAAATTAGTAGTATTATTAATAACAACATTTGTGCATTTAAATATTTCGTTCTGACAATCGGTTCTGTTATTTTTTGTGGGCAGGTTATTTAATATGGCATAAGCACGGCAGGTGTGGTGTATTGAATATGATGAATGACTTATTGTTAAATACAAAATGAACGGTTTTATTTGATTAATACGAAATCGATTGATAAACACAAAATGTATTGTATTTTTTAGAGGATTTTCCGGCAAAGCATTCGAATGCCTGATTTGAAAGATAATATTTTATCACACATGTTCTGACAGGAGAGTAGGTACCTACAAATCTACCTTTGAGCTCAACTGCTAGAAGTTAAATATTGTAATAATTTTTTAGCTTGGTAAATCCTTTTAGGCTTATAGGCTGTAATGAATTTCCTGTGTTTGCTTCATATGGTTGATACTCAGGACAAGTGGGAAAATTGTGTCAATTTCTTTCTGTCGCCTTTTCAAAAGAAAATTTTTTTGGTTAAAAGGTTTCACAAAATTGTGTTTGGTGTGTGTTTTTCCTGAATAAAGCCTGTTTTGACTGAGTGCTGTAAACAATGATAGCTAGTTAAAATTAATTTTCATTATCCTATTCACATAACATGTGCTAATCAATGGTCAGTCAAATTGGCTTAGAATTATTATTAAAAAATTTGTCATGGTGAGCAAAAAAATCTAGTTTTAGCAGAATAATGCAAAAGTGATATGTCCAATACAAAGCAGAGCCTTTAAATGTCTTCCACTTAGCTCTGGATATCCACATAAGCTAAATTCAGGACATTTATCAAGAACTGATTGTATCATCATTCTGGTAATATCTGTCTTCTGTAATTGGCTAATTGTTTTCATTCAGAACTTCAGTTCCCTAACTTTATGAAACAGTGATTAATTATTTGGTTGTCCTCCTGTCTAAAAATATTGAAGCAAAGGGTAACTTTTATTTCCAGCTAATCGTCAAATAGTACTTTACTTAAATTTTTTTTTTTAACTGTTTTATGGATGTGATTAATTAGATGTGGAAAGAACATATTAGTTAGCCAAGACATTTACGTATGTCTTTAAATCCCTTTAATTTTGCTGGAAAAGTTTCTCTTTTAAATAATGAAGTGTTCTAGGCTTTTGAAATGTAATCATTACAGGTCATGATAGTTTAAAAGTTTTAAGTTCCCGAGGAAACAGCAGTTGGAGAAAAGAATGGACTTTTGTAAATAAATAGGTTTGAATTATGTTGGGAAGCCGGATTAAAATCTTGAAATTACTAATATGATTGTATTCCATTTATTTAAAAAATTTTTTTTTTTTTTGCTTATTTCAAGTAATCCCTTTGACGTATCGAAAATTTTTAACAAATGTTTATAACATCCTGACTGTGAAATATTTTGGTAATATTTTTGTTGTCTCGGTTTTTGATGAGCCACAGGTGACGCTTTACAGGTCGTTTTCAATTATGAATATTAATCATTCGAAGTTTATTTGAGTTTAGACCAATATGGAACGCGTCAACGGTGAGACACTAGCGAAAACCCGATTGAATTTACATAGGATTCAGGAAGGGATTTCAGTCCCGTGACGTTTCATACCTTTAAACCCTCAAAGGTTTAAGCTTTCGAAAAGGCGACGACGACAAAGGACCTTCTTGGAAATCCAATTTGCTCGGGAACCTTTAGTCAAAATTCGACAGGAAATCGTTTGTAATTCATTAAAAATTTCAAGAAGAAAGCAAAAATAAAAGAAAGAAAAAAACTTTTTCTCATCTTCAGCATCCCTTGCGGTAGTGATGTTCGCGGGAGCATGCTCTTCGAACGTTCACAAATCATCTGTTGCTAGCCGTTCGTTTCTCAGTATCAGTTCGCTGTTCCAAACGTCTGTCGTAAAAAAAAAAGTATTTTTTTTTTTTTTTTTTTCGTGTGTGACTTTGAATAGTCGTAACTTCAAACGAAATTCCTAGGATTAATTTTTTTTTTCGCCGTTTAAAAGTTGGCAACTTCGATTTTTTTTTTTCCCCGTTAAATTTTTGTAAAAGTTTGTTGTTGTTTTTTTGTTTGTGAAGTGGGATTAAAATATTTTGTGGTGCTTCCGTTAAAATTGTTTCGGATTCATTTAAAATTTTAAGGTAAAAAAAAAATGCTGGTTATTAAGGGACGTGAGGCTTTTAAAATTCACGAAACGTGACGTCAGCCGGCACACCAATGACGTCATCGAAGAAATTTTAAACCCATTTTTCGAAGTTTTTTATTTACCTTTTTATATTCCGAATAGGAAAAAAAAAAAAAAATTGGACGTCTTTTTTCCATCTCTTTTCTATGAAATCGGACTTGGAGCTTTATAGAAAGCAACGGACTTTCCTGAATAACTTGAAATTGGAAATGCTACATTTTCTTGTTTACGTAACCTTTCTCGTTTCGGTTTGGTAAATCCCCAGAAGAGGAATAGATTCCAACTCCCCTGTAGGCAATGGAAAATACCGTTCAAAATTTTCATATATAGAATTTCGATTATATTATTAAAAATCCTCCCTTTCGCATTCTTTGAAGAAAAGTTATACGCTAAGTGGAAGGAACGATTGGAAAATTGTTTTTAAAAACCCTTTATTATAAAATTCCCGAAGGTAAAAAAAAAAAAAAAAAAAAAAAAGAAGATCGGAGCACATGGATCTTTGGAAAATTTTCCCATCCGATACTTGATTTTTTTTTCATTATTATTTTCGAGATGAATGAATTTAATGAATTTAATTCGTATATATTTTAGTCACTTGATGGATTTTTGTTATTGATAACAATTTTTTTTAATTAAGTCTGGCACGTTATTGGTGCGGACGTGGAAAGGGACAACACGTTGAATAATTTTTTAGCGGTTGCTTCGTTTGATTTCGCTTACCGGAATTCCCGGTAGGTATCATCGATGCAATATCCAGGAGATAATACGATACCGAATGCTTAATTCGATATTTTCCGGAGATATTCAAAACTGAGTTTTTGTTTTCACACTTAATGCATTTATTATTCCCGGAATATATTTCTGGAATGTTGCAAGGGCGGATTTAAATTTTTTGTGTAAGGGAAAAGCCATTACAAAGCCCAAACCAGTTTTGCGAAAAATCGTGTTGTTATCGAAGTATAAATTGTTTTATTTAGGAGAGAAGGGAAGTCTTTTGCACCCGCCCCTCATCCTCGTATTCGCCCTTCAAGGAAATTCGGTCCGGATCTCAAAAAAAAAAACTTTTAAAAATATGAAGGAAAATTCAATATGTCCGTGTGTGGACATTTAATATTCCACGAATAATTTAGAATCCCTACATTGCTGTTGGACAATCCAGTCAGGAACGCTGACTGGTTATTGAATAGTTTGGAGCAGAAAAAGTGGGATGTTAAGTAATTTTTTGAAGTACAGTATACGGTCCACAAAGTTTGTCTTTATGTGGGAAGTCATAGGAAATGATTATTTTACTGAATTCCTTTAATTTTTTTAATTCAAATTTTTTTAAAAATCGATTTTTTTAATTTGGGCATATTTGCCAGTATTTTTAATTAGGGCAGATTTTGGGTTATTCAGGTATTCCATGAGCAGCTTAGGCAGACGGGGTTATGTTAGTAAAAGGTTTCTCCAATTTAATAAGAGAAAGACTTATTCGATTACTGGAAAGGGGAGGGAACCAAAAATTGCCAAATCATTCTTACCTGATAATTGCGTTCCCGACCATTTTTCGTAATCCGTTTTGGCTAAAAAAAAAATTAATTCCGAACCCATTTTTCCTAAAAATTTTGGTTCCTAAAATTTTTTTCCTAACCATTTTTTTTCTAATTTTCAATTTTCCCAGAATTTTTTGATTCCTAAAATGAAATTCCTTAAAACGAAAATTTTTTTCAATTTAATTTAATTTTAGCGATTTTAAGATATTTTATTTTAGCAATCAGAAATATTTAGAAAAATTAAAAATTAGAAAGAAAAAAAAAATAGTTAGGAAAACGATTTCAGGAAAATTTTAGAAAAAAATAGATCAAATTTTTTTTTTTTTTTTTTTTTTTTTAAATAGAAAAAATGGCTCTATATCAAAACCCTGACGTTTCAAAACCCCGATCGGGGTTTTGGAACGTCAGGGTTATGATTCCGGGGTATTTTTTTTTTTTATTAAATAATTTTAAATTAATTTAAATGTCGTGGTTTTGAAAATGAAGCAAAATTATAAATTATTGTAATGTTCAAATCCTCGACGAAATCGGGGATTTGCAAATTTTAATTAATTTTAAAAAAAAATTATTAAAAAAATAATTTTAATCTTGAAAATCCACGAAAAGTTCGGGAACCCAGGAAATAACGACATAAATAATCAATAGCAGACATGAAGTAAATATAGACCTTACCGACCTTGGAGAGGGGATAAGGGGGTAGGGGAAGGTCCCGTAAGCTAAGTAGCCAGACATCTTTCCTACCAGGTGGTAGGAAAGATGTCTGCTATATATACGACTTACGTGTTAAGTGACGTCACTTTTAGGCCACTGCATAACATCTATATGATACAGGTACTACTTTGACGCAATACTGATGGGACAGAAATCAATGCAAAAAAAACCTATCAATCATTTGTAAACGTCTAACTTATGACCATTTCAAATGATCTACACACCCGCTCTACTGAGGTACACAGTAAAAAATTTTATGTCAAAATCAACATAAATCAACATAAGCAGGTCCACATAATTTTTATGTTGTTTTTGTTTTATGTTTGCCTTATGGGAGAAACAACATAAAAAATTTATGTGGACCTCTTAGAACATATTTACATAATATTTTTTACTGTGTACGTTCATTTCACAACAAATTTATAAAGTTTAGATTTCAACTTTTTTCCACTACTTCTCCCCGGCATTTTTACTCTGGTTTCTCGTACTTTTCCGGATTAGGAACTTTTCGTGGATTTTCAAGATTAAAATTATTTTTTTAATAATTTTTTAAAAAAATTAATTAAAATTTGCAAATCCCCGATTTCGTCGAGGTTTTGAACATGACAATAATTTATAATTTTGCTTCATTTTCAAAACCACGACATTTAAATTAATTTAAAATTATTTAATTAAAAAAAAAAAATACCCCGGAATCATAACCCTGACGTTCCAAAACCCCGATCGGGGTTTTGGAACGTCAGGGTTTTGCCAAGTCCCCGAAAAAATGGATTAGGAATAAATTTTTTTAGGAAAAATGGATTAGGATAATTCTAAAGGTGGGGAAAATGGGCTGATTATTTAATTTTAAATTGAATATTACACCCATTTAACATTTTTTTTCGCGATTTGACTTATTTTCGGGTTTTTTCTTAAATAGGTTCCTTTCCCTCAAAAAACTGTTAAATGGGTCTAATATTCAATTTAAAATTAAATGGATTAGGATTTTTTTTTTCTTAGGATTTATTTTTTTCGGATAAATGGAGTAGGAATTTATTTTTTTTAGGAAAAATGAATTAGGAATTAATTTTTTTTAGGAAAAATGAATTAGGAATTAATTTTTTTTAGAAAAAATGAATTAGGAATTAATTTTTTTTAGGAAAAATGGGCTAGGTACTGATTTTTTTTTCAGGAAAAATGGTAGAGAATCGATAGTTGAATTTTCCCGTATACACATATTTTATATTTCACAATTTATTTAAAAATGAAATATGTTATTGGCAGAATAAGCCCCTTTAGTTGTACTCAGAAAAAAGAAATGTCTTGAACAAAGTTTTTCTTGCAACAAAACCGGAATGTTTCATGAAATGGTCAGGTTGTTTCTTGACAAGATATTTTTATTGTTTTCGCATGAATTTTAAGAAAATGGCTTGACAAGCCATTTTTTTTTTTTTGTTTTTGCATTAGTATTTTTTTTTCTTTTTTTTGTTTTCTGAATGTGAGCATTGATTTTTTAAATGGTTCTATGGTGTTCAGTGCCTTGCACGGATTTTTTCCCGAGGGTCCCTTAAATTACCTGAAAACTATTATCCTCTACGAGGATTCCTTTCACTCCCTTTGACCGTCCATTCTGCTGCTGGCTATGTAGCGTCAAGACATCACGAGTTTTTGATCCCAGTAAACAAATCTCTTATTTCCAAATTATTTTCCCGCTGCTTTTGGCTAAAACAAGGTAGAGCTTTTCAATATTAAAAACTTGGCTAGGTCAGGGTTAACGATGAAGATAATTTTAACGGTAAAAATTGACTTTGAAAGGGTTTGTAAGAAAAAATCTGAAATATGCGAAAGGCTATACGAATGTGAAAAGTGTAGTTTTCGCCATTTTTTGAAAAATATTGGCTTTTTCTCTCAACCCAATTTTTTTAGGCCGTTTTCTAATGAGGTTCGTAGCTGCAAAATTTTTCCGCTAAAAGCGCTAGATGTGTTTAACGTCAACCAATCAAAAACAACAATTTATTAGAAATGGTCAGCTTTTATTTTTATTACCGTTCAGGACACCTAGCGAACCTTGCGGGAAAATTTTTCGCAGCTGCGGTCCTCATTTACCGGTTCGAATTACGTATATTTTTGGTCGGTTCGACTCTAATACTTCTCAGAATCTGACGTGCTTTCTAATGTTTCTTAGCTGCTCCAAAAAGTCAATCGCCCTTTAAAATTGCAATGGAAGTAAATTTAGTAGAAATTTGTCGTTTTAACTTATAAGATGATTGGAAAATAAAATTGATATATGAGATCTCTGATCCCATCCATTTTCCCGTATTTAAACCGCATTTCCTCAATTCTGAATGGAAAAGAAAAACTGGATCCGATTCCGAATCGGATTATCGGTCAGAATTAACTGTTGTCAAGCAGTTCGACGTTTTGATTTCCCAAAAAAGGAAAAAAAGGAGAAAAAAAAAAATTTGCAAAATAAGATGATCGTTATCCGTGACGTTCTCGTGATTTATGAACACGACAGGGGAAAAAAAAAATGTAAGAAAGGGGCACATTTTCAAAATCCCAGGCTTTATTATCCTGTTGTCGATTTTTCTTTTTAAGGTTACAACGGATTTACCTGCTCCTAAAGCACGTGATATGTGCCCAGCCTCCCTAACATTTTCCCAGGCATTAGGCGAACGTTATTTTTCATTAACGCACGTCCAGACTCCCGTTGATTGCGTGAAATTTAATGAAAGTTAACGGTGACAGCCTTTTCCTTTCTCAAAAGAAGCAAACCGAATTAATCAAAAAAAAAGAAAAAAAAAAGGGATTAAATTAAATTCTCATCTCCAAGGCACTCGTAAGTCGTTTTTTTAATAAACTTCCTTGTATTTCATTCACTGCAATAAAAGAATAATAAAAAAAACACGTTTAGTTTCCTGATAGTCTCGCGCGAAGGTTTTCAGCTTGTCGAAATTTAAACAAATAAGCTTTAAAAAAAAAAAAAAAAAGGAAAATTGTATAATTAGTCGAAAAAAGGGCAAAAATATAAAAATGCGAGAAGAGGATCGTGAAAATGTTTCCCTAATTAATTCGTGATTGTTAACGAGGATTAAGCTTTTTACTCATGTACTCGATTAACCTTTAAAACATCACTGCTGAACGGGGACCATAAATTTCAAAACGTGATTTTCCTGTTCCTAATAAAGCTGTCATTTTAATTTTTGAAATAAAATGAGCGTGGTATAAAATATTAAGCTTCAGCGAATTGTTTCCAATTGTTTCGAATAAGCTTACTAAATAAGGTCAGCAAGTAATTAACAGGGCTTCAATTCGACTTTTTTTTTTTTTTTTTTTTGTTAAAAAAAAGATAATTTTAAAATTTATAAGAAAAAATTGGGGGCAGTTGGTTGTCCCTTATTTTTACAATTTTCGAATTTCAAATTTCTTACCTCCAAAAATAATTCTCCTTGGTGCACTGATAAACTCGAATTTTTTACAATTTTTTTACTCAACGGGAAGGCGTGGCAATTTGAGCTTAAAGTTCCAAAAATTGCCATAAAAAGTAAAAAAATCAACATTTTTTTTTTTTTTGCTACAAAATGCGGTTTTTTTATCGGAAATTTTCTGTAGATCAAGAATCTGATGTTCGTTTTTTTATATCTGGTCCAGTTTTTGGTATTTGGTATTTTGATTTGGTAACTGGATACTTAAAAACCAAAATACGAGTAAAACTGAGAACTTTGTTTTGGTCACCTCACCGCTTTTTTTTTGCTATATTTCGGTTTTTAGATCCGAAACCGGACCAGATATAAAAAACCGGATTTCAGATTCTTGGTCTAAGAAAAATTTCCAATAAAAACCCGCATTTTTTTTTTTTTTTTGGCAAATTTTGGAAATTTAAGGCCAAGTAGCCATTCTTTCCCTTTAAGTAAAAAATTTTAAAAAAATTGGGGCACACCAATGTGTTTTTATATTGGGGTACACAAATGCTTTTTGCATAAATCCCTTTTGCTTAAAAATGGCTAGTTCATCTTCAGCATAGGACAGATTCGTAAAGTTCGCTGATCGAAAAATAAAATTGAAAAGAAAGTATATTGACTTTTGTCAATCCTTTTTTTCCCCCCCCTTTTCAATCCTTATTTATGTATGAGAACATTTTACGATTCCAAAAAAAAAAAAAAGTATAAGTGCTTTATTAAAAATCTGAAAGCAATGCAGATTTCTCATTCACTCGACTTTTAAAGTGTTTTTCGCATAAATGAAGGAAGGGTTGGAAAACAAAATTCTTTTTTTTTCTTTTTTGATCCAGATCCACTTCTGCCATATATTGAAAAATGATAATTAGATTGAAAATTGGAATAAAAAGTGCGGAAAAAAAGCTGTATGAATTCAATGGAGATTTCAACTTTTCATACTCGTTATATGCGAGTTTCCGTGATTTATATATATTTTTTTATCTGCTTTGCACGGAGAAAAAAAAAAAAGGTTGGTTTCTGTTATTCAGTGTTGAGTTGGGTCCCGTGACGTCTGAACATTTGAGTTGAGAATACTGGAAGGCGGCCACCGGGTTGCCATGAGGTTTGTTCCCCAAAATTTAATTTTTTTTGGACTTTCACTCATCGACAGGACCTAGTAAGAGGGTAAATTAGGCCAAATATTAGGGTCGAAATGAAAACCGTTTTTGAGAAGGGAGGATGGGAGTGCTAATTAAATTTTTATTTTTTTGGCAGAGAATGGGTTGTTCGATTGAAGAATCCAGAAAAGGAAAAAAAAAAGCTCTTTCCAAGCTTTATCTAAGAGCATAATTTTTTTTTTTTTTTTTTTTTTTTTTTTTTTTAATTGCCCAGTGGCCAAAATGGTTATTTAAAGAGAAAAAAAAAATATTTTCTTCATGTTAGCGTCGCCGGACCAAACTTTCGCCATGACAGCCAAAACTTGGCCTAAGTACATGGGCTTTAAAATTTTTCTTTCAACAAGAAAATGGAAAAAAAATGCACAAAAGTCAGGGGTCCGAAGCTTAAGATTACTATGGGATCCGAAGCACCAGAAATTTTTTCAAAATAAAATTGGCATCGGCATCGGAATTTTTTTTAATTTTATTTTTTTTTCATTGGTGCTGGCACCGACACCAGCATTGTAATATCTTTAGTGCTGGCACCAGAACCGGTTTCGAAAAATCTTTGGTGCTAGCATGGAGGCTGGCATCAGCTTCGACGTATTTTCCCCCAAAAAAAAAATATTCGAAAAAAATGGGTATTTACTAATTGTGAGAAATAAAAAGTATTATATACGTCATTGTGTCTCAAATAGAAAGTTACTTCAATTGATTTATTTTGAAAAAAATATGTAGTTAAAACAGAAAAATTAAAAACAAAAAACAATCATAAACATTGGGGGTCGTTCAAGTATTTTGTAAGTACCTAAGGGATGGGGGCGGGCTCTTCGAAAATCTTACGCTAATGTTAAATCTTCATAAGAGGAAGCATATCAGGCCCGTAGCCAGTCTGAGAAACAAAGGGGGGCACGAGACATTCAAAGGGGGGCTCCAAATGGCCCCTTATAACATGGAAGATAGGGAAAATACATGGGCCAAGTCAAATTTATAGGGGGGCTCAAGCTTTTCGATAGGGGGGCTGAGCCACCCTATGCCCCCCCCTGGCTACGAGGCTGAAGCATATTTTTATTTTTGCTTACTATGGGAGGAGAAAAATAAAAATAATAATAATATTAATAATAACAATAACAATAACGAAATGACATTTTAAAAATTATTTCACTGCCGGATTGAAATCGGCACCGGCACCGGCACCGGCACCAGATGTCCGTAAATAATTACATTGGCACCGGAATCGGAACCGAGACTTGAAATAAATGTATCGGCACCGGCACCATCACCGGCACCGACCAAAGCGAAACTTAAATATATGCTAGCACCGGCACCGGCACCGGCACCAGCTTCGGACCCCTGAAAAGTTAAAAAAAATTTTTTCGCTGCGAAAATGAGCTCCACACTTTCGCTATCACCATGTGAGAGTACTCAAAAAATGCTCTAGATACGTAATTTTTTGTTTTTTTTCTCCACAGACCAAAGTGGCCATGAAATGGCCAAAATCTAAAAAAATCTGTTTCGCCACGAAGACCCCGCTGGAGTCAAATTTGACCTTCACCATGTGAAAGTACGCAAAAAATTGGCCCAAAATTATGTATTTCCCAAAATTATGTATTTCGCCTTGGAACCCGAAGGGCGATAATGGCCAAAATCAAAAAAATCACAAAAAAATATTTTCACTGATAAGACTTGACTGGACTAAAATTTTTTAGTTCCCACATTTCCTATCCCCTTTCCACTTTTCAAGTTTGCGCACATATTCCGAGTTCGACCTTGAAGCTGTAAAAAGCGATAAAAATGAAAAATATACACAAAGAGATCTGGAACTTTGATTTGGAAAATATATGAAAAAGGACTCTTATCTCGCTCACCACAAGTTATTTATTGAAATGTCATTTATAAAAAAAGAAAAAAAAATCGACGAAAAATTGGTGGTTTGGTTTCAAGCTTGTTCGTTTGTCGTTAAAGCTGCAGCATCTGGTCGACGGGTTTTTAAGTTTTTAAATTAGGTTTTAAAAATTCATCGGAGGTGACCTAAATCAAGTGTGAGGAATATATAATTACCTTTTTGATGATTTGGGGGATATACAAACTCGTCTCAACTCTCCCTTCATTTTAAATAAAAAAAGGTGTTATTTTTAAGTTACGGGATTTGATAAGTTTTCGATTTTTTTTTTCAAAGAATAGAATGATAACATGGAATGGAAAGGATTCTCTACCATACTTCCTAACCCATTTTTTTTCTAAAAAAATAATTCCCTAACTCATTTTTCCTCAAAAAATAAAATTCTAACCCGTTCTTCCTAAAATTATAAATTCCTAACCCATTTTCCTAAAAAAATAAATCAACCAAATTTTCCTAAAAAAATAAATTCCTAATCCATTTTTCCCAAAAAAATAAAATTCTAACCCGTTTTTCTTAAAAAAATAAATTCCTAATCCATTTTTGCTAAAAAAATAAGTCAACCCAATTTTCCTAAAAAAAAAAAAAAAAAAAAAAAAAAAAAAAAAAAATCCTAACCCATTTTTCCTTAAAAACTAAATTCCTAATCCATTTTTCCCAAAAAAAAAAAAAATAAATCTTAACCCAATTTTCCTAAAAAAAAATTAATTCCTAACCCAATTTTTCTAAAAAAAAGTAAATTTCTAACCCATTTTTCCTAAAAAAAAATTAATTCCTAATTCATTTTTCCTAAAAAAATTAATTCTTAATCCATTTTTTCTAAAAATTTTGTTTCTTAAAATAGCTTTCCTAATGCCGCTTCTCCATTATGGCTCAAAATTAATTTTCTAGAATTAATTTTCAAAATTTCCGGAAGTACTGTGCTTTTGTTATTCTATGGATTTCTAACCCAAGATTTAAAAATGGAGTCGGTCATTTTTACTACATTGCATTTTTTGTATTCTTAATCCATGGTCGAAAATTCATAGAATAACTAAAGCACAGTACTTCCGGAAATTTTGAAAATGAATTCTAGAAAATTAATTTTGAGCCATAATGGAGAAGCAGCATAACAATTTTTTTTTTCTAATTTTTAATTTTTTTGAAATGATTTGATTTCTAAAATTAAAATTCTTAAAATCTCTAAAATACATTTCCTAAAATCCCTTTAGGGATTTGAAAAATTAGGAAAAATTATCATTTTAGGAAATCTTATTTTAGGAATCAAAAAATTTAATGAAAATTGAAAATTAGGAAAAAAATGGTTAGGTAAAAAATTTTAGGAATCAAAATTTTTAGGAAAAACGGATTAGTAAAATAGTGGGAACGATGGAAAACGATGGAAAAACGCGAAACAAGATAATTGAGCCGTTTCAATTTGAATGTCGACTACAATTTTTAACTTAAAATTGTAATCAGTTTATTTAAATTACAGGCGCGCGGAAAGACGCGCCGGGAAGGGAAAAAAAGTTTTTAAATGTGTTTGACCTGTTAAAATTAATTTATTTTTCTTTCGAAAAGGAAAAAAAAGCTGAAAATCTGGAAAAGTAGTTCACCATTTCATATATTTTTTTTTATATTGAAATGAAGCAGAGTTGTGACACTTTGGGAATAAGGGGAGAAAGGGAGAAAAATAGAGGTTTAACTGCTTTGCCAGTCGTGATTTTACTTTTGAGGCGCCGGAAAGCAGTCATCATCGACTTTTTTTTTATATCCGACTTTTTTTTCTTCTTCCCTATTATATTGGGATATATTCAACTCTCTGTCCTCAAAGTGCTTGAATTTGAGTTGGAAACTTAACCATATCCAAGTTTATATTGCGTTGTTGATCTCTTTGAAGGTTTTAATGGAACGTAAATGGGGGGAAAAACTGTGACGAAGGGGATTCAAAGTATGGCAAATAACAGTTTCTATCTCTAGGAAGCGGCGTTTTCTGCTCGAGGATTTGAGTTTCGAGAACTCTCGAGATTTTTCGAGAAATTTTTCGAAATATAATCTTTGAGAATTAATTTTTTTTAATTTTAAGAATCTTTAAGTCTCGAAAGTTCCATTTTTTTCGAGATCGGACTAGTTGAAATAAAAAAATAAAAAGGGTTCATTTTTAAAAATTCTTATCGACAACTTTATCGACTTTATCGACAATTGTCAATGATATAACTCTGAGAATTTCGAGAATTCATGAGGCTTTTGAGAAAGTTGGAAAAAAATTTTAAAAAATGAACACTTTATATTATTTTTTTTTCCTGCCAGAACGCTGGTAATTTGTACTAATTTTTACCTAACTTATGGTAAAAAATTGCCAATATTGTATGTAAAATTTACCCTCAGTTTCAGGTAGATGTATAATTACTAATAAGATTTAGTTAAAATTAATAACAGCTTTTTTTATCCGTGCAGAAATTTTTTTTAAATAAATTCACTTTTGCAAAAAGCGTGCCCTTTAAGCAATGTGAAAAAATTTCTTTCGACATGGTTCCGCTTATTTACGAACGTAAATCCCCCAAAAAATACGGGTACGGAAAATCAGGGTTATATATATATATTTTTTTTCTTTCGTCTTGTAAATAAATTCCCAGCTTTCCCGGGATTCCCTGAAAATCCAAAATATCAATTTTTCGATTCCCGAGAAGTGAAAAAGCTAATCAAAAGGGGCTTTTCCCGGGATTGATATTTTTTTTTCAAAAGCGGGAATTCCGGATTTTCAAAGATGGAAATTGTCAGGAATTTTCAATCCCTTGAGGAAGTTCAAAAATCTTATTTTTTTTCATCATGCAGTGCGGAAAACTTATTTTTCCGCAGGTTTTGAAAAGTTCGTTTTGAATTTAGTTTTTGAATTTAGTTCATGACGGTTATCGCTGAGAATCCATAAGCAATTTCTTGCTTTTTTTTTTTTGACCACTACAATTTTTTTTTCCTGACCCCAGGCGAAAATTTGAATTGGGAAACGGAAACAAAATGCTTTGATCCAACAATGATCCAGTCTTAGTAAAATTTCCAATACCGTACCAGGGGGCTACTTTGCACTCCAGGGTGCTACTTTAGACACTTTTTTTTTTTTTTTTAAGTACTTAAAAACGGCCATAAATGGTTAAAAAAATTAAACTTATTCTAAATTGGATTTGGTGATTTCGGGATTAATGGACCTTTGAATGAATTAAACTATTTCCTCTTCACCTTCGTTTCGCTTTATATTTGTAAAGCTTCTTCAGGGCTAAAAAACTATGATTATTCTAAATTATTGAATATTTTTGAGTGTTATGTTCAAGCCGAGTTGCCTAAACTTGTTTTATTATGAAAATATTCCAAGTTTTAAATGATAAATAAAAAAAAATTAAGAAATCACACAACCTAAAATGAATGGTGCTACTTTGTACAGATATTTTAATGGTGATGTCGCATGGGTGCTAAATCCACAACGAATCGACAACGTTTCCGACATTTTGATTACGTTTTTACTACGTTCAGAAATTTTTTAAATATAAATAGCGATAGTCATAAATAGAATATCTAAAAAAATACCAGTCGTTTTATTAAGACAATTTCCGTTTACAGAAACCAATAATTTGTCACATCCTCTTACTTCAATTATTAAAGATATTCAGGTGTAAACATCATTGTACAAAGTAGCCCCACTTTTGTTAGATCGACAGCTTTTGGAATGTTTTTAAGTTTTTATTTGTGTTAAAACAAGTATAGATACGAGTCCTCCATGTGTACGAGTTGTTAATTTTTCTCGAAAATTTCTTTCCATCTTTCTTCCCAGCCCCGGTTTTTTCCCGCCAAAATTTCTTAGCATTTTCCTTTGCTAGGTATTAAAAAGCAGTAAACGAAATTTGTTCTCGTAAATTTTAAATCAAGTATAGATATTATAACAGGGTATTAAATTAAAGCTGAAGAACGCCTCTTAATGGTCGTATAAACAGATATGAATTTTCTTCTACATTTTATATCTCTTTTTGGAAAAAACGTCAAAAACTGTACAGTTTTTGTAGCCCCCTGGTACGGTACTGTAAAATATTAGGCTCTCAATCATTTTTTCAAGACTGATCCCAATTTAACAATTACCGGCTCAAAAATCCATCAGATTTTTACTTTATTCTGACATCGGAAAGGTTTCTTAGTTTGAACATTTCCGAAGCTATAAAAATACAAACGAGATAAAAAAAATGAATTGCTGCATGTCCTTACTCCAAGTCGATAAAAGTTAGATTAGATCTACAAACAAATCAATTTTTTCTTGTACAAATTCAAGCTCAGGAATGATTTAAAAATCGCAAACTCTGAAATGAAATTTCCTTTTTTGTATTAATGCTCTTTAGCCAATCAAAGTAAATCGGTTTTCGTTTTTGATTTTTTCCAAAGAGAACGACAAAAAAACCCCCCCGACGGTAATAAAAAAAAAAGAAAATAAATTAAAAATATAAGATTTTTCCTTTTTTTTTTTTTATTAAATTTTTCTTTTAATGAAGCAGATTTCCCTGTTTCTTTTTCCTTTTTTTTTGTATATTAATAATTTAATTACCGAAGAAGCTATATCATTAATTTTCTTTGGAAAATTTCCAGGATTTCTAAAACATCCCCTTTTCCCAGTTTGAAGGGATGACGGTTTGGGAAAAAGGTAAACTCCATAGGTACTGAATGCAGCTTCCTCTTCGCCGGTTAATGTATATCATATTATAATGGACCCGTAAGAAGATGTGGGAAGGTATCGTCCCTTAAGCAACGGAATTGGTCAATTTCAGAAATTTCGATAAAATGTAAATATTTGCACAAGATCCCAATATTGATTGACAATGGAATGGCCGTGAAAACCAGAGTCGTTTATATTGCTTTCATTAACTAGACTGATGGATGATTTAAATTTGATATCTTGGGCTTTAATTTTTTTTTTTTTTTCTAAGGAAAAATCGGTACGTGTCCGGAATTTTTTTTTACCCCCTGTGGGCAATAAAACAAATAGAAAAAGGAATTTAATTAATAAAAATCTGTCAAGTTTTTGGAAAAGTTCGTTGGAAAAAAAAGGTTTTTTTTTTTTTTCCTTCCGTTTATGTGCGGTTTTTCGGAGAAAGTGGTGTCCATAATTCGATTTTATTCCGATTTTTGTTTTTTCTCGGGAATTTCGCGAAAACGATTTTTGATCCGGATGCCAAAGGAGGTTTATCGCCTTGCAATAATCCGGGTTTAAAAATAAGATGGGAACATCACAAATCCCCGACGCACGTAAGCACGAAACCCGATTTCGGGGATATGTACACGAAAAGTTTCGGGGATTTGTTCAGAGGGGTATTTATTTAATTAATTTAATTAAATAAATAATTAATTTTTACGTTCGTGCACAAATCCCCGAAAGTTTCGGCGATTTGTTCAGAGGGGTTTTAAATTAATTTCCATTTAAAAAAGGAAAAAAAATTAAAATAAATTGAAATATAAAGTAATTTATTTCAGCGTACGTAAGCACGAAACCAATAACACAATTTTTTACCATAGTAAGTAAACACAGTTTTTTTTATAATAAGGGCCATTCATATTTACGTTTAAATAATCACCTGATGATAACTCGAGACGCTCGAACCGCGACCTTGAAGTCCTTTCAGTAGTAGAAAACAATGCCAGGTACCGGTTTACGTACAAGCGGATACAAGCATGTAAAATCGTTGATTTTGTCGTGGACGACATTTAAAGCATTAATTTTTATGAAAAAAAAAAATGCCTCTGCCACGGCGCCCCGTTGGTAGACCTCGGAGGGATCAGCAAACTCCAGCTCCTCCAGGACCCCAGGCCCAGCATCCGCTTCCAGCTCCTGCAGGATCCCAAGATCCAAGTCCTGCTTGGGTTTGGGCTGTAAAAATTTTGGGGCCGGAGGAAAGGATCCCAGCCGCAGAGCTTCAGTGGCAGCGCCGAAAACTGGCAGGGGATGTAGTACTGGTGGAAGCAGCAACGGAGGTCGGAACTGGCGATGTGGTTTGCACTGTCTGCCTCCTCAGTGCAGTCACTCGCCTAGCCGTACCGTGCTTCCACCGCCTTACTTGCGGACCCTGCGCAGCAGCCCTCGCGACAACAGTTGTGTTTTATGAAGACGGGGGGCAAAAGCCCGTAACATGCGGGGTGTGCAGATGCCTCATCTCAGGTCTCATAAGATATTTTTAAACTTTCATGTAATTTATAATTTTACTAAGGTCACGTGTTTCACATTTAACCAATGTCCCCTCTTACATATTTACCGTATGCAATTTTAAGCATTATTTTTAAACAAATTGAGAATGACCCTTATTCGTTATTTATGTTCAAAAATTACCGTAAAAAACTGTGTTACTTGTTTCGTGCTTACGTACGCTGAAATAAATTACTTTATATTTCAATTTATTTTAATTTTTTTCCTTTTTTAAATGGAAATTAATTTAAAACCCCTCTGAACAAATCGCCGAAACTTTCGGGGATTTGTGCACGAACGTAAAAATTAATTATTTATTTAATTAAATTAATTAAATACCCCTCTGAACAAATCCCCGAAACTTTTCGTGTACATATCCCCGAAATCGGGTTTCGTGCTTCTGTGCGTCGGGGATATAATACGGACCCAATAAGATTTACGTTTAAATCTTTACGATGTTGTAAATTTTTATCAATTTAGTTGGCGCATAATTCAAACGGTTTATTTTGTTTTGAAAAGTGATTCTTAATCTTTTTTTTTTTTTTCGAAAGGAAAGGGAAGACCTTTTTTTTTCGCTGGGTTTATTTGACAGATGTACCACGTCTGGAAACGCTTTTCTTGCCACGTTTTGACAGCGGAATCGGATAGCGAGTCTCCGGAAAAATGATGGGGAAGGATTTTTTGAGGATGCTGGAATATTTTACTCTCGTATATGTGTGGTTTTTGATGTGGGGAGGGAAGACAGATTTATGTGTGATATTATTTTGTTTTTTGTTTTTTTCGTCGTTCGCGATTAAAAAAAAATTTATTCGTCGCTAAAGATCGAAACCAAATGAACGATTCCCTTTAATCTTTCCTCCGTTGTTATTTATTTATTTACATAAAATTTTACCGGAAATATATAAAAAAAATCTGAGCCAGACGCAATGACGCAACCGATGAAATAAAAAAGACATTTGATTATGGGTCGATCGAAAAGTTGGTGCATCGTATTTCCCTTCTTTTTAAAAATGAGTGGTGTTAAATTAAATGAATGTTGGGAAAAAATTCGTTGGATAAGATTGTCGATTTCATGAATGAGAGAGTGCGGATATTCATAAATCAAAAAGTCGATTGATTTGTAAATTTTTATTATCATTTTACCGTTAATGTTTTAACCTTTTAGGATCAGAATTCTGGAGAGTTTCTGGAAAGGGATATATGCACGAGACATAGGGTTTTTTGAGGCACCTGGGACACAACTGAGGGTTCGAATCGTGGAAGTTCGAAATCGGGCGGAACCTTTACATAATTCGACTCGTAGAATTCGAAATTGACCTTGAAAATTTTGGTACAGTTCCGTGAAAACATTCGGCATCAACAAAACGAAAAAAAAAATAAATAAATAAATAAAAAATAAAAAATATAGAGGAAAATGTTGTTAATTTTATACTTCTAATTTTTTAGAGATCGGCATTTTCTCGCGACCGTAACTAATTTTCAAGGTCATTTTTGAATACCGGGGTATCCGTTTATTAGACTTGTAGAATCGAATCCCCAGATACTAGGTTCATTGAAACCAAAACTTCGGTTTTGATGTTACAAAAATAAATATCGAGACACTAGCACATGGCTATTAAAAGATGAACTAATGAGGAGCAAGAGGGAAAAAGGTTTAATTTTTTAAAAATCTTATTTTATTAAAACCGCGTACATTACGCGGTAGATATTTTTTTTTCTTTGTTAAATTATTTAATTTAATTTAATTTTATTTTATTTTATTTATTAATTTATTTATTTATGACATTGCAATTTATTTATTTTTAATTTGTTAATTGACAATGTCTAATGTTTTCTTTTGCAAACAATGGAATGCTAAAATATACTGATACTGATTCTGATACGAATTTGAAGCCGAAAATTAGTTTTGGCGCATGGTTTTTGAGCTGCAGGCCGGATTTAAAAGCCCTGAAACCCTTGTCATTGCCTTTTGCCTGTGGCTCAAAATCCGTACACCAAAACTAGTTTTTTACTTCAAATTCGTAATCTACGAAAAATTTCCGATGGGAATCGATAATCTTTTATGTAAAAAAAAAAAAATGTTCATTTTCGGCCCTTATATGGGCTTTTTGAAAATTCCAGGGCCAATATAACACTTTACGATGCTGTTAAAAAAATCTAAAAAAATTCAGGGTTGATACTCTACCCGTAAAGAATCTTTTCCGATATAAGAGTTTTGAAATTCCAAAAAAGTTGATTTCAAACCACTCTAATATGGATCATTCTCAAAAAAAAAATGGCGAAACAGTGTCCGGATGTTTTTTCTGTTGCTAATTTACTCAATTTTCGAAATCCATCATTTTTTTCGCTGTCCAATCTTTTAAAATGTTGTATTGTGCCCCATTATTATTTTTACATGCGAATAAATTTCCATCAAAGCTTAATTTTTCACTTAAAAAATATTGCGGCAGAACAAAAGGCTAGTAGCGACCCCTGTACACTTTTTAAAAATCTGAAAAAAATTGGAGAAGGTATCTGGAGGTAGTAGAATCGAAATTGGGACACCATAAACAGTCCTCAAACTTGGTCCCTGAAAGTCCCTAAAGTCCATATTTTTAAAAGAAGTCCTTAAAAGTCCTTAAATTCGAAAAATGGTCCCTAAAAGTCCATAATTTTTGTATTTGGAGCGCGCTTACGGAAAATTTCCTATCGTTTATATTAAAGAACGTGATATTATTACAAAGCAAAAATTTAGAAAACATTTTATAGAAGATTTAAAAAAAATTAATAGTAAAAAAGAAAAAAAAACATTAAATTTTTTTTTTTTTTTTTTTTTTTTTTTTTTTTTTGCTAGTTTCTAAAAGTTTTTAAGTCGTGTCACAAACCTTTAAAATCAATCTACCAGAGGAAGGTGCCTAAAATAAAAAAAAAACGATCTAGTTTTAGGCTACTTTTAGGTTCTTAAAAAGGTCCTTAATTTTCATGTTTTCGGTCCCTAAAGTCCCTAAATTTCAGACCAAAAACCGGTTCGAGGCCTGCATAAAATAATAAATAAATTTTTAAAATTTTGAAAAATATAATTTTTAAATCTGAAACCGTCCCTACTCACGCAAATTAAATTTTTTCCAAAAATTGGATCGAAGGCGATGAATCTACATTAATTATTTTGGGTCATTTTGGCTATCTTGAAATTTTTTTAACTTTTGGGGCTGGTCAGATATAAAAAAACCCGTTTTTGCCGAAATTAGCCATAAGGTCTCATTTTATCGGCAAAATGAAATTTTTTCTGGATACATACATGCATAAGTATTATACCCTGAAAAGATCAATTTTTTATGTCATAAAATATTTTCCCTGCGAATTTTTGAAATTTGATCAAATAAAAGTGCGAAAAGTAAAGAAAAACAAAAAATTCGGGCGCCACCTCTAAAAATTTTTTTAAAAACCTGAAAAAAAAATCAAAAGTGTTCCAAGACCCTAAAAAACACATTTTTTGCTAGGGAACGAAAATCAGAGATGGCCGATTTTTTTCGGGCCACCCTATTATACATACATGCAACACTGTGCTTAATATTACAATTTTTCTCTCTCAAGTAACTCAACACCCAAAAATATATCTCACACCGTAACAAAAGACACACATCTGACCCCAGCACTACTCAAAGATAACTTTAATTAATAAACCCCACTTTCAAGTGAGTAAGACACCGGTGTTGAAACAACACTTTGAAAACCGGAAAATATGGAAAAGCAATGGGTCCGATTTTCCTGGAATTCCATGCCTTAAATGCCTGCGTCAATAAAGAAAACGTCGTGATTAACATTCCATTTTCCACCGAATTTCATCTAGAAATTTCCCTCGTTCCTCTAATTATTAGGCATTATTTCTCATCGGGTGACAAGTCTAGCTTTGCAACCGAAACAAGGTAATCTTCAACGCCGTTTGATATTTGTTTACATTAAATCAACCCCAACCATATCGTGAATCGTGAGGCAACACACAGAGTTAAATTAATAAATTCATTATGGTTAATTTACCTTCTATTACTTCTCCATTCATCAAAATTTAGCAATTATCTCGATTCATATTGCAGGAGAAAATGATCCGCAATATTTTTTTTTCCTACCCATTGCAGAGTAAAAAATATTTCAAATACTGTCAAAGGAAAAAGAAAAAATATACTGCGGAGTACAAGCAAGATGATATCAATATTTTCCTTGTATTCTTAAAAACAAGAAAGAGGAAAAACTTAAATAAAATTTATCTTATAATACCTCTACCATTCCAGATAAATAGATTACATTTCTTTTCTTAAATAATATTAGCTTTTTGCAGCTTACTCCATGGTGGGATACGTATATAGTATCCTTTACTGTACTCCCTTTATAACGTAATCATGGAGAAATCATTACGTAATACGGAGTTCTTGCGTAGGACTGAGCTCTTTTTCGGTATTATCCAAAAACTTTTCCTAAAATCTTAAAAAAAAAAATTTTTTCTACCTATAGTTACATCAAAGGCGATTTTACCATGTAAATTCATGCGTCAAGAAAAATCGTGATAATGTAGCTGTTTTTCCCTTATTACGGAAACCAAAGAAATACTTTTAACCCAGTTTTTTTTTTTTTTTTTTTTTTTTTTTTTTTTTTTTTTTTTTTTTTTTTTGTATCTTCATTATTTTTTATTGTATCATTTTTGTAAAGAAACCATAAAGAATTATTCCCCGTGGTTATTTTAAAAATACGAGACATGTTCCAGGAGGAATGTCGGGTTAAATGTTATGGGCTTTAGGGCGGATTGGGTGAGCTTTTCTGTCGTAATTTTATTTTTATTTTTTTTTTTTTTTATTTTTTTTTCATTCTTCTTATTATTATTTTTCTTTTTGAGAAACGGGCGGTATCAAGGTTAAAAAATACAATTGGTGTCATTTCAGAAATCGAAAATGATTTTTCAAATCTTTATTTGAAGTCAAATTTAACATAGGCCTTAAGAATAATTTTAATTGTATAGGAAATGTAAAAAGTCATTTTTTTTATAAAAATATGTCAAATTCAGAACGATACGCATTTTACAAAAAAGCAATCGTTTTTTCTTGCAAAACAAATGGGAAAAGAAATTTTTCGTGCTTTATTTATGTATCACTCAGTTGCTCACCATCAAATGCTATCAGAAGAGATAGGAAATAGGAAAATTGAATTGAGCTGTAAGCTAAGCATTGTTATCAAGAAGATAAATCCCTCGGTTGTAAAGGACAATAAATTAAAAATTTTAAAATCAACTTTGATTTATTCATTTTTAACGTGATTAGTTTTCGTCTTTGAAATGGCGAAACATTAGCATTAATTGTTAATATTTTCAATTTAATATTGAAATTGAATTGTCAGCGATAGGAATTTCGGACTGATTTAGCATATTGGATTTGCTTTAGTTGGGCCCGGGGACTCCCGGAAAATCTCAAGGAAGCTTTGGTTTGTTACCGTGGTAATTAAGCTTATTCGTGTTGGATTGGCTCGGAGCATATGAACGTGGTATAATGATTACCTACGTACTATAAGCGTATTTTTTCAGTACTCGAATCATTTTCCTGCACCATGCTGGAATTTTCTTTCTGTCTTCCAATCAAAGCTAACGTTGCTGTTTGATCTCCTTGATTACTAGGGTGGAGCGAAAAAAATTTTTTATTTTATTTTAACTTTTAACGGCGCACAAAACACTTCATTTGGCGTCAGAATAACGTATGTATGGCCTCAGCCCGGTCGGACAATATTTTGAGGTTCCTTAATGCACTTACATGCTAAAAACCAAAATTTTAGACATTTTCCGTGGCAAAAAATTTTTCCAACATGGAAAGTAACCGAAGCAGGACTTAAGTCGATGCTTGACCTTCGTAACATATGGGGGGGGGGACTGTAAAAGAAAAAGTTTCTGATGTGTTGTTTTTTACAGGTTGTTCTAAGTGCTTAAAAAACTTGGTTTTTTGTCTGCGACCGCCTGCAATTTCTATGGAAATTTTTATATGGAGCTAAAACTCGTAGGGAAACTACACGTAGGGTTAATTTATCAGATTTAACAAGATTTTTTTGAATCCGAGTTTGTCCGGCAAAATGGCGGCATTAAAACATTGATTTTAAGAGCTAAAATTTGAAAAATTTAAGTTTTCTGGTGAATAATTCTGCTAAAGGGGGAACTAGAATTTTTTTTCTGTTTTTTCTACTTTCTGCGATCGAAAGAAATGCGTTTAAATGTTTTTCAAATAATTTTTTGAATGTCTCGAAATATTTGACAAATATTTAAAAAATGATTTGAAAGCATTTAAACAAGGAACCTCAAAATATTGTCCGACCGGGCTGAGGCCATACATACGTTATTCTGACGCCAAATGAAGTGTTTTGTGCGCCATTAAAAGTTAAAATAAAATGAAAAAATGTTTTCGCTTTACCCTATTGATTACCTCATGATCGATTACCTCTTTTCGAATTATTTGAAAAATTACCAAGAGAATTTGGAGAATCATCGTCATTATTATTATTATTTCGTGGACAGTCCTTGGCCTCGTGACCTTTCTTATGACACTTGTAACACAAACCTTAATCTTAATCACTTTTATATGTGCAATCAGCAGCCTTGTGTCCAACTTTCCTACATAAATTACAAATATTATAATTAGAACTTTGACGAGCATTGTTGTTACTGCCCCTTTGAGTCCTGAAATTTTTCCTCGAGTTAAAACTGTACCTACTGACTGATGCTGCAGAATCATTTCCTCGATCACCTCTTTCTCTTCTTCTAATAATAATAATAATAATAATCGACTTGTTAATTCATTGATATTTTTTCTTGTATCCGGTGTGGAGTCCTAAGCACTATGGAAATGCTTATAACTATCTGGCAGACCTGTCAAAATTTTTGTGATAAACATATTATCAGATATTTTTTCATTCAGCTGCAAAAGTTTATGTCGAATTCCCTTCAAACCAGAAATGTATTTGGCAATTTGCAGGGAAGGTTCAAGTATTACGTAAGACTATTTTTCGGGTTTTTGGACCCGTTCCTCGTCTTCTTCGTAAGTATTAGTCAGATTTCTTTGAACCCCCCCCCCCCTTTCCCACAGTGGTCCGGAAATATAAATAAATGTCCAAAACTAATGCCCAAGTCTATGTGAAACTTAGGATGAAGATGAAGGTGTCAAAAGCTTCGATATTTTGGGAAATTAAAAACCTGCTGCCCGTGCCCCAAAATTCAAAATGGCGGACATAATATGGAGGCCAAAATTTTAAATTATGGGTAACATTTTATGAATATTTATTTTTAGGTATTTTTGTGGCTGCTGATTTTATATCTGGAATCATTTTTTTTAAATTCAAGATAGCGGACTTAGTATGGCGACAAATGTAAAAAAAAAATAAAGTTGTTAAATTTTAATGAACATTTGTACTTAAGGGTTTTCGAGGTCGCTGGTCTCGAATCCATAAACCGTTCTACTGAATTTCGAACATACAACGAGTAAATCAATTTTTCTTGATTTATTGAGTCCCTTAAAAACATTTTAGAAAAACTGTTAGCAGATTCGAGATCAGCGACCTCGAAAACCCCTTAGTACAAATTTTCCTGAAAATTGAACAACTTAAACTTTTTTTTACATATTAAAGTCGCCATACTAAGTCCGCCATTTTGAATTAAAAAAAACCATTCTTCGAGTGCCTTTGGTGTATTCTTTTACTGAACATCTTCCTGGTTCCCTCTTTGATCCCTATACCGATAACCCCAACTGAGAGAATTACACACCCCCCCCCCCTCCCTGCCTTAAAGCAGTTTTATAGGTTTGTTGGAAAATAAAAAATTAAAAAAAATGGTTCCAGATATGAAATCAGCAGCCACAAAAATACCTAAAAATAAATATTCATGAGATTTTATTCATAATTAAAAATTTTGGCCTCCATATTATGTCCGCCGTTTTGAATTTTGGTACACTGGCAGCAGGTTTTTAATTGCTCAAAATATCGAAGCTTATGACACCTTCATCTTCTTCTTAAGTTTCACACAGACTTGGGCATGAGTTTTGGCCATTTATTTATTTTTCCGGACCACTGCGCCCCCCCCCCCCCTCACCTTTTTTACCGCTAATTTTAAATTGGAGTAATATTTTTCTTAAATCTAGACTTATAGTTCATACCCATATCTCTATTCCTGAAGATGGATACAATTGGCACAAAATCTCATCAAAAAATAAATTTTTATTTCTTAAAATATTTTGAAAAAAAAAATTTCAATATTTTTACTTAAGACATTCGAAAAAAAAAATTAAAACAACTTAATTTTATAAAATTTAAAATAAAAAAATTCTGAACAATAAATTATAATGGAAGTTCTTCCGTAAGATTTGCCAGACTCTTCCTCTCCCCGAAGTAAGAAATTGTAACAATTTCTAGTACCCCCTCCCCCCTTTCCGTCTTACGTAATAGCTGAACGCTCCCTAACCCGTATTCTCGGCACTCGGAATTTTTCGGAAACGTATCCCCCGCGTTGGACTGTATTTGTCTTTCGCTGATATGACTCAGATGAATCAAATAAAATATGAACCAGATGTAGTCTCCCGTGACTGTGAGACAGTCTTTTTCCAAAGTAAAAAGTTATTCCCTGGATTTTCATCTGGGAAAGTCAGCTTTTTTTTTTTTTTTTTTTTTTTTAAAGTGGAAATATTCCATATCTTTGACGGAGAAGCCCTAAATAAATCATTTTTCAAGGGAAAAAGAAACCTGCGTAAGAGGAATTTTTATGTACGATTACATTTCAAAAAGGAAGAAATTCATTCGGAAAAAGGGAAAATCCCCTCCCGAAGATAGAGTCGAAATAAAATTGTAGTTGATAGTTGTAGGATTCCACGTGAAATTTAAGGAATTGATTCGAATGCAAATAAACATTGTAAAGTGCTAAGGCAAGCATTAAATTCAATTGATTTCCATATCGAATGTTGTAGGAGGGAAAAGCCCGTAAACGGTTTCCTTCTGAAAGCTTCTTTTACTTTCTCCATCGTCAAACTTAAAACTTGATGTAGGGAAAGAGACCGGTTGCATTATTTCCGATGAAAATCACAATCAAGTCAATTATAACTTGTTATACACCTCGGTTAAGTTATAATTTGATTGGTCTCGACGGGATTTCCGGGTCGTAACCCGTAAAGTGTTCGAAATGTACTTAGTTGGCAGACTTTCCGTTGTCTTAACTAATCTCGGAAAACTTGTAGGAAAAATGGTTAAGTTTGAAAATCGATTAAATTAATTGGGGGGAAAAGCTGTATAAGACGAATCGATTAAAACTTTTTGATAGCTGAGATTGGTTTTCATTTATTATTTTTTTTTTCTTGTTTGATTTTTTGCTTTTTTTTTCTCTCTCTCTTTTTTCTGTTTCGGGTTTTTCCGGTGCGGATTCATTTGTTTTTTAATCAGGAAAATATGGCTCCTATTGAAAGTGACGTTGAGATATTATAGCGGATGTAGCGTCGACAGACATAAATATGACCGACTCATTCGTAAATTAAGTAAGCACATGCACGGGAGGATTCCGTTTATTCGCGAAGAGGGAAGCCATCTTTCTTCCGGATTTGTGGCTTTTGAATTTTCCGTTAGTTTTTAGGATATGTCTGGGAAAGGTGTGTGGATAAGAGGATTTTTCCCGAAAGCATCTAGTTAAATTTCCTTTTTCGTTGTCTTAGGTGATTTTCCGAAACCGGTCAAATACATTTCCATTGTCAATTTTTTTTTATTTAAAAAAAATCGCTTAGCTTCCGTTGATGTTCAGCTTTTGAAAAAAATGATGACGTCAGGGGAATCTAACAAGTGTTTACTCAATATGTTAGAGTGTTAACATTTTTTTTTTTTTTGAAAGGGAAAGTTCGCTTTAAAGTTTTTTTTTTTTTTTTACAGGGCTTATCGTAATGCCTTGTATCTGTTTCTTTTTAAATAAATCATTTATGACGCTTCAAGCTGCCAACGTTGTTTATTATTATCTGAATAATTGCAGAGTCGTTGATTATGTATCCAGGTCATGCTTTTTGCCATTTAATGGGACGAAAAGTCGCGGGCGAAAATGATTCGTTTTTTGAAAAGTTGTCTTTGCATAATTTATAAATGAAATTCGCATATAATGAAGATGAGCTACGTAAAGTTCTTTGTCATCGTGACTCAATTATTTTCTGTAATGAAGTAGTGCACAGTCAAATCACTGTTGGTGGTATGTATATATTTTCATTTTGTTGCAATTATTGCACTTAAATTGCGCCAAAAAAAAAAGATTAAATTTAAGTGGGCTTGTTGGAGGATGAAAAATTTTAGTTGGTTATTAGAGAAGAACTCTTCTCAAGGTAGAAAATAATAATTTAAGGTAAAAATCCGCTAAAGGTTTTTTTTTTTTTTTTTTTTTTCTCGGTGAAATTAAACCAGGGGTCCAAACCTGATGCCGGTGCCAATATATTTACTTTGAAGCTCGGTTCCTGTTTCGATGCTGACGTAATTATTTATGGACTATCCGGTGCCGATGGCGGTGCCGATACGATTTTAGTTTTTAAAAAGAAGAATTTGACGGTGAAATATTTTTAAGAATGTCATTTCCAAATTATCGTTATTTTCATTCATATATTTTTAAAAAAATAAAAATTGAAGTAATTGAAGTAACTTTTTACTAAGGCGTCATGACGTAGATACAAATTTTTTTTTTTTTTTTTAAATTTTGGCTTGCATTTTTCCGCCAGTGTTTTTAATTACATCGCAAGTATATTAATTACTTCAATTCAAATGATTCCGGATCTTCGATTCCAGTGTACTTTATTTTTACACCAAAATTTTTCAAAAATAAAAATACCTGAAAATACCCTATTAGCAATGTCTGAGCGCGTTGTCAGGCCCTGCTACTATATACAATTTTTCAGACAACATCCGACAATTAGAACGTTCCAAAACGTCCGCCATATTGTTGGAGACTATAAATTGTTAGGTTGGTTTTGCGCAAAGTCCCTAAAAACCGACAACCTAAGAAACCAAAAGTCCGCAAATTAGAATTTTTGACAGTTTAACTTGTTGGCTTTTAGGGACTTTGCGAAAAGCCAACCTAGAAAATATTTCACCTCCAACAATATGGCGGACGTTCTAACTGTCGGACAAAACCGTTGGTAGGGCTTGCGCTTAGTCCCTTCGTTTGTCACTACTGGGTCACGTGATACAATCACAAGACCTAGTCTTTTTCCCTATTTGTTTGATTTTATATAAATTCAAATTTTAGAGGTTATTAAAAAAAATGTAAAAATAAATTAATTTTGAATAGAGAATCAATTTAGCCGCCGCCGCCGCCGCCGCAAGCATGAGCTACACTGCTCGCCGCCGCTGGCAGGCACGTTTTCCAACACGCCGCCGCCGGCAAAAATTGCTCGGCGCAGGGGTCTCTAACTTCGTATAAATAAATATATGCACGCAAAACCATTATAATACAAGTGATACAACTTTTAAAATTTTTCATATGATTTTTAAATGTTTATTTCATATCTTATATGAATAGCAATAACATAACCTAAACATAGCTCCTACCCTCTGCATTGGACAATGTTAGATTTCAGTTCAATTTTTTTAAAGAAAATATTTAAGTTACTTGATTATAAAAATCCTGGATATCCGTCTTGGTTAATCCATGATGTTCTCTTACACGTTTTTAAAATAAAAATTAAATAGATATTACGCTTTTGTTTTTATTTCATTAAATAATAATTATGGTTTTCGCGAGCCGCCATGTTGATTCCGATAGCGTAGTATAAGAAATGTCCGCTAGTGTCGCATATTGTTTTGTGGCAAGACATTTTATCCCAAGGCAAACCGAAATGACTTATCACAAAACATTTTTTTGTTTTCGCACGGTTTTTAGGAAAAATGTCTGTCTTGTCTGAATGCACTTTTGCTTTCGCATTAGTCATTTCCTTTTCTGAGTGTATGTAAAGAAACAGTCAATTTCCGAATGGAGTTAGGTTAGATTCGTTTAGAACAGCAGATTATGAGTACAACCAGTACTTTAGCTTTTTTTGTTTCAACCCCTTTTGCATAGGCTGAACATTTGAAAAGAGCGAAAGAAAGTAAATCGTATAAATTTGATTCGATTAAAATATTGCGACAAGAGAAATTTTAATCGGAATGCAGCTATATACGTACTTTATACGTACGTATAAAGCCTTCCAGCATTTGTAATAAGCGCGCTCTGGACGATAGGAAATTACAGAATTTAAAAAAAAGAAGGGGAAAAAAATACAGTAACAACAACAAAACAATTTAAACAGAAAAAAAAACAAGATAATGTCTGTTTCTGTAACCAAGACCTTGACCACGAATCATTTTCAACCGCATCGTATTTAAAAAAAAAATTAAAATCTCCTAAAATTTTGGCTAGAATATTTCAAAAACCGGATCGTTAACAAGAATATTTTATAAACTCTCTGTATGCATAGCCGTTTTAACGGGATGAAGTTAATTCCGCTGTTTTATGTTTCACGATCCTTGAAAATAAATGTTTAGTTTCATAAACCGCATCTTTCTGTAATCAAATTTTCAGCGAAAGTAAAAACTTGAGAAAACTTTTTTGATAACGAGGTATAAATTTCATGGAAAATCCTATTCGATTATTATTTTCCAAATTTATCGATCGGAAAGAATAAACGCATCATCGACTCTAACCGATGAAAACTTTATTTGTGCACTTTAAAAAAAAAAAAAAGAAAAGGAAAGGAAAACATTTCGAAGATGAAACCGTAAACCGGGAAGAAGCTAGATGAGATTTAATTTAGAAAAGTTTAAAAAAACTTTTTTTCGTAACTTTATTTTTTTTTAGTTCATCTTTCTATCTCTGACCATCATTTTCTTTTTGGAAAAAAAAGACTTTGTAAGGATTTTCATTTTAGTAATTGGTTTAATGCGGGTTGTAAAAAAAGGTAAATTTGCTTTTTTTTTTTTTTTTTTTCTCGCCAATCCGAAGAAGTTGATCAAAACTCGGGACGGAGAATAATGCGGTATTCATGTTGATTACCGTATAATTAAAGTTGAGGTGATGATAATGAGGAGTCAGCCCAAACTCCGTTTTGCAGTTGACTGTTTGTGTGTTCGTGATTCAAACAAGGAAACAGAGGATTAAAGGGAGGAGATTGGTTAATGTCGCTTTAGAAGCGGAGAGGAAGAAGAGGGAAAAAATAAAAAAAAGTTTCTGATGGGGAGACGGTACTGGAAAAAGGATTTAAAGTCTGCGGCTGGCTGATGAATACACAGCTTATTACTAAAATCAGACTGGGTGAAATCCATCAAAGGTTTTTGTGAAAGGTAAAAAGGCGAAATCTGGATGGAGGATAACGCTTCGAAAGGATGAATTCTGGCGCTTGAAAGAAGTTTATACATAGAGTCATGCAAAGGGAAAATTGAGATCAGGAATCGATTTAGGATTTGGTTGATGTTTTTTCAAGATTTATTTTAAAAGTGAAGCTAAAGTAGATTTGATTATTTATTTATTTTATTGTTAAAGAGCTTTCCCGGCGAAAATAGTGACCTGCTTTAAATGTCATGAAGAGTATACGTACCGGAGACATAATCGTGAACAGTCATTTTCACAGGTAGTCCATGAGCTATCCCTCAAAATTTTGGGTTCGACCAAAATTTGGGGGGGCTAATTTTCCATGCCGGAATTTATTAATTTGGGTCATTCTGAGTATAAAAATCCATGCTTGCCATTTGAGAACGGGAGCGTTACAAAATGGCGGACGATTCAAAATGGCGTCGGGCCGATTTGCTTTTCGCCTCATAACTCTGTTCTCGTTCGTCCGATTTTAATGATTTTTTTTTTAAACGGAAGGTGACAACTTTGTCTTTCATTTTTGTCCTTACCGATTTCTTTTAACCCTTTCGGTTTTGCCGCCAAATTCGAAAATTCAAAAAAACGATTTTTCGGTACTGGTGTTTTTTCTGTACACCGATCATTCTAAAACTCTGATCGAGAAATTTTTCAAATAAACATTTTAGTGAATTTTTCCAGCTTTAAAATGAGACCCTCAGATTTTTGATACCTGCAACAGTACCGAAGATAGCAAAGCTTTTCTGTCGGCGCGCGGGAGTTTTACCATTAAGAAGCAGTTACGAAAGGATATACAACTTGTCTATTATTACCGAAAATCGACTATCTCGTTTTATTTGGCTTATTTAAATAATAAAAACTGGTATAAAATATGCATTTGCACTACTGCTGCCGCTGCTGTTGGTGCTGTTAGTGTGCAGCAGAGAGCTAAAATGTTATTATTTATTTAACAACAATCATATTATTTGGCTTATTCAACTAGTAAAAACAAGTAAAATTGTTGACCAGTGGTATTGTTTTGCTTTCACACCAGCAGGAGCAGCAGCAGCAGCAGCAGCAGAAAGGATTTCGAAAAAGTAACTTACCATTTTATCTGATATATGCAATTGGTAGATAACTAAGTAATATAAACTTTGATTTCGGTCTATGATCTAGTTTTCGCTCTCGCTGTAGCTGTAGCTGTCGTAGCCGTTGTCGCTATCCCTATCGTTTTCATAGTCGTAGTCGCTGTCACTGTCGTCCGTATTGTTGTCGTTGCTTTGTGCAAATTCATTCGATGGTGTTCGACACTGAAACTACTCGCTATCTTCAACATTGTCACAATTTTTATTTTTATAAGTCGCAGTACACTTCAAATTATTTGCGAAACTAACGCATTTGGGGCCGCTACATTTGTTTCGGCATTCACAGCTAAGAAGATTCAGAACAGTCTCAGGTGCTAGAGTTCCTGTCATCCAGGAAATGTCCAATTTCCTTTTTGGTCTCGGTCTCGGATCCCAGCCATGGCCTTGCAAAGGCTTTAAGATTTCAGGGTGATTCTCAAAACTTCTTCCGATAACAGCTTGATAATTCGCCCGTAACCAGTGCTGATACAAGCAGTCCTGACTTGGAGGTAGATGTTCTGAGTCATAGAAGTTCCTTTTTTTAAGAAAACATGAGATATCGCAAATAATATATACTGTCAGCTTTTTTTCGCGTTATAAATATTGCAGGTAATCTTTTCTAAATTTTTAAACGTATTTTGAATGCATTTGTAATTGCTGACTTGGGATCACAATGGCAACTGTCGGAAAATACGGTTAAAAATTCAGAAAAGATTACCTGCAAGATAGGGTGGCGCTTAAAAAGTCAACTTTTGATTTTTGGTCGTGCCACCCTCAAGTTTTGTTCCAGTATATGACAGATTCAACGAATTAAAATGTCAGCTTGATCGGCCAAGTTTAAGGGGTCGCTCAAGGTCCCCCTATTTTCGCCATAAAATTTACATTGGTCCAAGCACCGCTAAAACATGTTCATGCTCTTTCCGTTCTTGAAAATAAACCAGCATATTGTGTTTCACAAATTTTGACCCGCTGAATTCAAATCTGTAATCAAAAATTTTCCAGCTTTTACCGCTTTTGACCTATTCAATAGCCAATTTAGGCTAAAAGTGGGGTTTAGCTACATTTTAGCCACGAAATAAATGGAAAGCAGTACAGGCTATAACAATTTTGATTCCAGATCTGAATTCAGCGGGTCAAAATATTTAAAGCATAATGTGCTGCTTTATTTTGGAAAACGGGAAAAGCCTGTTCTTGTTTAGTGGTGCTTGGCCAAATGTAAATTATATGGCGAAAATGAGGGGTCATTAAGCTACCCCTTAAGTATGATCGATCGATTTGACATTTTAATTGGTTCAATCTGTTATATTGTATAGTGGAACAAAATTGAGGGTGGCACGACCAAAAATCAAAGGTTGAATTGTTAAGCGCCACTCTATCTTACAAGTAAGTGCAAGATAAATGTAACGGCCCCAAATGTGTTAGTTTCGCAAATAATTTGAAGTGTACTGCGACTTATAAAAATAAAAATTGTGACAATGTTGAAGATAGCGAGTAGTTTCAGTGTCGAACACCATCGAATGAATTTGCACAAAGCAACGACAACAATACGGACGACAGTGACAGCGACTACGACTATGAAAACGATAGGGATAGCGACAACGGCTACGACAGCTACAGCTACAGCGAGAGCGAAAACTAGATCATAGACCGAAATCAAAGTTTATATTACTTAGTTATCTACCAATTGCATATATCAGATAAAATGGTAAGTTACTTTTTCGAAATCCTTTCTGCTGCTGCTGCTGCTGCTGCTCCTGCTGGTGTGAAAGCAAAACAATACCACTGGTCAACAATTTTACTTGTTTTTACTAGTTGAATAAGCCAAATAATATGATTGTTGTTAAATAAATAAATAACATTTTAGCTCTCTGCTGCACACTAACAGCACCAACAGCAGCGGCAGCAGTAGTGCAAATGCATATTTTATACCAGTTTTTATTATTTAAATAAGCCAAATAAAACGAGATAGTCGATTTTCGGTAATAATAGACAAGTTGTATATCCTTTCGTAACTGCTTCTTAATGGTAAAACTCCCGCGCGCCGACAGAAAAGCTTTGCTATCTTCGGTACTGTTGCAGGTATCAAAAATCTGAGGGTCTCATTTTAAAGCTGGAAAAATTCACTAAAATGTTTATTTGAAAAATTTCTCGATCAGAGTTTTAGAATGATCGGAGTACACAAAAAACACCAGTACCGAAAAATCGTTTTTTTGAATTTTCGAATTTGGCTGCAAAACCGAAAGGGTTAAAAGAAATCGGTAAGAACAAAAATGAAAGACAAAGTTGTCACCTTCCGTTTAAAAAAAAATCATTAAAATCGCACGAACGAGAACAGAGTTATGAGGCGAAAAGCAAATAGGCCCGACGCCATTTTGAATCGTCCGCCATTTTGTAACGCTCCCGTTCTCAAATGGCAAGCATGGATTTTTATACTCAGAATGACCCAAATTAATAAATTCCGACATGGAAAATTAGCCCCCCCAAATTTTTGTCTCAAAGTAGATAGCTCATGGACTAAGGACTATTTTACGAGATTTTCGACGTCAAAACGATGTCACTAAGTATGACCAATATGTCTGTCATTAAGTAATATAATTAAGTATGACCAATAATTATTATAGGTATAAGTAATTATATTAAGCAAGATTAATAGTTATTATAGGTATGAGTAATTATATTAAGTATGACATTATTAGTCGTAGTTAGTGACCAATATTTTTGGTCATACTTAATGATGTCATTAAGTACGACCAATAATGTTTGTCATTAAATGATGTCATTAAGTACGACCAATAATGTCTTTCATTAAATGATGTCATTAAGCATGACAAATAAATGTCTGTCATTAAGTGATATAATTAAGTATGACCAATAATTATTATAGGTATAAGTAGCTATATTAAGTATGACCAACATTATTGGTCATACTTAATTATGTCATTAAGTATGACTAATATGGTCTGTCATTAACTGATATAATTGAGTATGACCAATTATGTTTGTCATTAAATAATGTCATTAAGTATGACCAATAATGTCTGTCGTTAAATGATGTCATTAAGTATCACCAATCATGTCTGTCATTAAGTGATATAATTAAGTATGACCAATAATTATTATAAGTAATTAGGTTAAGTATGACCACATTATTAGTCATTGTTAATGACCAATATTTTTGGTCTTTTTCTTTTCATACTTCCTTTAAAAAAGTAAGTTTTAATTCTTTCTTTATTAATTATAAACTTTAATACCATCGACAAATTTTTTCAACATATTTATTTCCTCAATGGAACTATTAAAGATTTTTAAGCAAACTACAGAACATTGCCAAATCTCTTCTAATTTTTGGTCAGATATTTCAAACTTAGAGGTCGGAGTGGTGACTTGTTCATGTAGCGGTTTGGCTATCAATGAAATTAAGCAGCATTGATGCGGGCCAGCTTCTGGATGGGTGACCGCACCGACACTCTTCCCCTCTGGCGGGAATGGCGGGAACTTACAAATGCAGTCATCTTAACCTCACTGTACGAGTTGGTTGTCGCATGCCAGAAAAGAAAAAGTCCCTGACCTGTGCAAGCAGTTAATAGAATACAAATAGACCTGCGCAAGCAGTTAGTAGAATACAGAAAAAAGACCTGCGTAAGCAGTTAATTGAATATAATAAAAAAAAAAAAAAAACTTAGCTTTGTGAAAATAATAATTTCTTTGACTAATAATAAGCTCTAACTCGTTTATGTTCTTATATCTTAATGACACGACGTCGGCTGAGTGGCGAGCGTGCTCGATTCCGAAACGAATGGTCGTGTGGAGTCTTGGTTCGAACCTGATTTCAGTCAGGATTTTTTTCCGCCAGCATTCACCTCTGATACTAGTGTGTATATTTCAACATATTTATTTCCTCGATGGAACAATTTAAGGTTTTTAAGCACACTACACAACATTGCCAAATCTCTTCAAATTTTTCATCCGATATTTCGAACTTTGCTTGGTGAAAATAAAAATTCCTGTGATTAATTATAACTTCAAACTCATTAAGGTTGTTCGATTTTAATAACTTTAAACAATAAATTAAATAGATCGCGTCCCAAGACGAAATGTTTCCTGTGATAAATTCAATTTTTTTGTGCAGTTGGATATTTTTTTTTTTTCAATTCTAGGATGAATTGTAATCGATTGCTTAGTTGCCAAGCTTCGTAATTTTCGTACCATCTGTTCAATAATTCGAATTTGTAGTAATTATTTAATATAGATAATAAGATACTGAATTTCTTAAAATTACCAGATTTTCTGATATTTAAATCATGTAGGATGTCTTTCATCACTGGTTTTATCGGCGTTTCTGAAAAAAATAAATATCACAATAATTAATATCTCAATAGGGTCATTAATGCTGGGTCAAAATATCGAAACATACCTATAGGAACAACTGAACTGAATAATCTTTGTGTATTTTTGAAGACATCCATTTTTATGACCTTGTGTCCTACGTTTGCATTTTAAAAAAAACTTTCCCTTGCTTCCAAAACGTTGTTCTTTTTCTGACTAAATAGGACAGCATTATTACTTCTTAGGAAAAATCAATATCTGAAAATTTATATTTTATTTGATCAATATTTCTCCAAAACTAATGATATATAATACAAACGAAAAGAAAATGTCCAAACAATAAAGAAAACAACTTACCATACGCTAAAGGAAACGTTAGTCCATAGAGAAATATAAGACTAAGTAGAGAGGTAACTCCAATGCTAAAGTTTGGTTTGGATGACATCATGCTTAGCTTATGATGAAATGACGTCACCCGTAAGCTAAACATGATGCCATCCAAAACGAAATCGTTCATAAGAGTTGCACCCCCCTGCGTTAGTCTTATACACTTATATTCTCTATGAAAGGAAAAGGAGGGAAAACTAACGGTCAATGATTTTTTGTTGTGTGTACGTCTGGCTTGGTGCATTTGTACAAAAGAATCGAATTTTCCTCTTCATGAGAAGGAGTAGTTCTCGTTTTCATGAAGGATGGAAGTTCACCTGTGAAAGGTAGGGTGCGTCGAAAAAAATCAAGTGTCTGGGATATTTGCTCCCCGGTTAAAATATGATTATTTGGCTATCGAAACACCTCCCTAATTTTTTTCAGCTCGAAAAAAATTTTTTTTGATATGCCCCACGATTTTTTAAGTTTTTTCGCCCAAAAAAAGGGCTTTTTTTCTTTTATTTCACAAAGTTATAAAAATTTGTGCAGGGCTTAAACTTTGTTATAAAAAATTGAAATTTTGAGCATAGGTTTCAGGCATATAGAGGTACCTAAAAAAAATTACGCAGTCGTCAAAAAAGCAGTTGTGTCGTTTTGGCAGGGGGGCCATAGTGAAAACATATTTTTGCGAGGGGTCTTCGAGCGGGGAGGGATCCGAAAATTTCAAAATAGCCAAAATGCGTCTAAAATATGTGGAAATGATGTGGCACTTGAACCGTTGAGGGCCTAGTATATATACGCTCTGTAGGGGGCCAAAATAGGGCAAAATTTTAAAAAATTTTAGACTTTGTTTTCGAAACACATTTTATTCGATAGACCTCGCAAAAAGAAAGCTTTTTTATATGGGACACTTTTCGTTCCCATTATTAGTTACGGAGATTGGCTAAATTTAATGTTTTTGGCTAAAAATTTAATTTTTTGGCCAAAAGCTTATATATCTCCACAGCCGTTTGATTTAGAAGAAATGTTCCATGTAATTTTTTACTCAGAACACTATAATTAAGAGAAGTAATCCACTTCCAAACCGATTTTCAAAAATTTTTAATGCATTGAAATTTTTGAAAAATTTCAAAATTATAGTGGAGTCAAAATTTTTGAAAATCGGTTTGGAAGTGGATTACTTCTCTTAATTATAGTGTTCTGAGTAAAAAATTACATGGAACATTTCTTCTAAATCAAACGGCTGTGGAGATATATAAGCTTTTGGCCAAAAAATTAAATTTTTAGCCAAAAACATTAAATTTAGCCAATCTCCGTAACTAATAATGGGAACGAAAAGTGTCCCATATAAAAAAGCTTTCTTTTTGCGAGGTCTATCGAATAAAATGTGTTTCGAAAACAAAGTCTAAAATTTTTTAAAATTTTGCCCTATTTTGGCCCCCTACAGAGCGTATATATACTAGGCCCTCAACGGTTCAAGTGCCACATCATTTCCACATATTTTAGACGCATTTTGGCTATTTTGAAATTTTCGGATCCCTCCCCGCTCGAAGACCCCTCGCAAAAATATGTTTTCACTATGGCCCCCCTGCCAAAACGACACAACTGCTTTTTTGACGACTGCGTAATTTTTTTTAGGTACCTCTATATGCCTGAAACCTATGCTCAAAATTTCAATTTTTTATAACAAAGTTTAAGCCCTGCACAAATTTTTATAACTTTGTGAAATAAAAGAAAAAAAGCCCTTTTTTTGGGCGAAAAAACTTAAAAAATCGTGGGGCATATCAAAAAAAATTTTTTTCGAGCTGAAAAAAATTAGGGAGGTGTTTCGATAGCCAAATAATCATATTTTAACCGGGGAGCAAAAATCCCAGACACTTGATTTTTTTCGACGCACCCTAGTGAGCTTTGCGATATGAGTGCCCCGTCTTCGAGCTCGTCACTCGATACATTAAGGGGTACGACGTAGTAACGCCTAAACCTTACACCGGAAACCGAACTTGGTAAAGGTAGGCGTCGGGTCATAGGGCTTCATGTCCTGATTATGCCGAAAAAGAAGAAGAAGAATATTTTTGGTCATACTTAATGATGTCTATACTCAAATCTATGAATATAATATCTTTATCAAAAGCAGACAATCTTATTTTCTAAACAAAACAAAACTAAACTAAACTTTCTTTTTCACTTGCTCTTCTTTTTGTCGTTTTCCGGAACGCCGGAACAATGTCATTAAGTATGACTAATATGGTCTGTCATTAAGTTATATAATTAAGTACGACCAATAACGTCTGTCATTAAATGATGTCGTTAAGTATGACCAATCATATCTGTCGTTAAATGACGTCATATTGACGTCTTGTCGACGTTATAACTGTCATCACGCTTGTATTTCCTAATCGAGTTGGCGTCAATATGACGTCAGTAACACGTTATACAGCCACATATATTACCGACCGTACTCACTTGACGTCATTATGACGTCGAAAATCTCGTAAAATCGTCCCGGAAAATGACCATACCTGATGATGAAAATCTGACGCGTCACCAGGACGTCACCTTTTTTGCTGGGTTGTCATACTGACCAAAATATTATTATTTCACTTTTCCGAATTATTATTTTACTGATAAGTAACAAACTAATCAAAAATTTATCACCAAATCAGTAAATTACTGATCAATTTTTTTGAAAAACCAGTCGAATTGATTAAAAAACTGATCAATCACCTTGGTGGAAATTTTTATTGGAAAAACAAGATCAGGAAAAATCTGTCTTAATGCAGCATTGATTCAGCCCAGATAGCAAAGTCTATTCATTCGCGAGGACATCATGAGGATATTTATGGGACGTCTATTAGATTTACCTATATGTCCGCACTGATCCAAAATGCGTCTTTTGGACGTCCTATGTATATCCCATGGATTTGGATATCCTGTGGATATTTAATGGACAATCCACAGGATGTCCAATGGATTGAAAATGCAATCTGGGAGTCTTTATAAAATTAGTTAGTGAAATCGATTTAGCTGATGAAGTATTCATATTACATGTTTGTTTACTTTTTTTCGGAAACTTTTTGCCTCAATTTTCTTTGTACGAACCTTTAGTTTTTTAGAATTTCAGATTGAGATACGAAGCATGTGCTTCATTTTCGTTCTTTTGCTAATTCGCATATTTAGATATTTTTTATTATTAATTTTTTTTGAAAAGGGAAGTTTTTTAAGCTAGGTTTTAGAAACGCAAAAAAAAAAAAAAAAAAAAAAAAAAAAAAAACGGTTTTTCTTTTTGTATTTGATTTTGTAATCAAAGTTACTTCGAAATAATTAAATCTGCACTCTCTTCTTAAAATCCTGGTTTCAAATGTCGTATTATTTTCCAGGTATTTCCAAAGTTGTCTTGGAAACTGATAGAGATAAAAACTTTTTAATTTGTTTTATTTGGTGTTCCGTAATTTCGATGAAATGATTCGCTGAAATTACTGAAAGAGAATGACCATTGACCATAGTCCAGGTTATAATTCGAATTTGAAATTTTTACCTTGTTGGTTTGTTTATTTTTATTTTATTTTATTTTTACATGTTTCAGTTTCAAACATTCCTCACGGGCAAGATGAAATTTTGAAATTCATCCTTTATTCATTTTTATCATTTTTGATACCCTATCGCTTGCTTTAGGGCAACCTTTTAGACCACTCGCTTTCTCTTTTCTCAACTCCGCAATTGCTTTCCGGAAACATTCTTCGTTTACCGTGATCCTTTCCCTTTAGCTCTTACATTCTTGTTAGATTCTTCTTTGCTTGGCTTTTACCAGAGCCTGAAGCTCTTTCGGTGTTTTCCTATTGACCTTTTGTTCAGCGCAGACACAGTTCAGTCGGTGTTGGCACGTACACGGTAGAATACGTCCATCATAACTTAAATGCCTATGGCAACATTTCCATTTCCAGTCGAAAAAAAAAGCAAATTCTTGATGCTGATAAAAAATGGGGCACCTGCCTGAAAAGCTCCAAACTGCGATTTTGTATCTTGTAAGGTTTTGTTAGTGAAAAGCATTATTATATTGTGTTAGTGTTGTGATTTCGCAACCTTGCAAATTATTTGTTTCCAGTTAGGACTTGCTCAGGCAGAGTCACAACACGTCAACGTGTCAATTTTTTAGATCTGTATTGGCCCCCCTCATTTGTCAATAATTAGCTTACTGCGAAAATCGCCCATTCGGACCCCCTACCGCTCTAAGATGCTTACGTAATACTGGAATGGTCTCTTAAGTGCATTAGGCAGTGGAAGAGATTAACTCGTGTGAGGAGAGAGTAATCTAAGTGGTCGGATTAAAAAAAAAAAAAAAGAAAAAAAAAAAATCAGGATGCGTTGATGGAAAAAGATTTTTTAATGACTTTAAAAGAAAAATAAACAAAGAAAGTGTCGAGCTTAGAAATCTTTAAAAGATGCCGGCAAGGGAGTAAAACAAATGAAAACTAATCCGCGTCTTTCTTTTTCTTTTTTTTTTTTAAACCTTCGCTACGAAAATAATTCAAGTTGTGCAAAATTATTATTTCATTCGAAATAAAACAGTTCAAAGTTTTTTGAATAGAAACTCAGCGAAACGTAAACGAATTAATACAAGAAGGGAAATGGACGAAGGAGGATAAAAAAAAAAAAAAACTTACTGTGACGACGGAGAAAACCTGTCACATTCAGGCATCATGTCCACCCCTTCCTGTTTTTTATCATATCATTTCCCCCTGTGGAAATTTCAAGTTGAACTGAAAAACCTTTTGGTTAATTTTCTATTGAATAGGCGCCAACGGGGAGTGACACGTTTCGGTAATAAAAGGAGAATAAAAAAAATAAAAAAAAATGAATAAAATGTCAAAAGTGCTGCTTAAGGCGAAATCCCTTTCCGTCTTCTTCCCGTTTTGTATAAGGAAACTCGGTAATTAAGAGACTTTCTTCGGGAAGGGAGATAATACTTCCTGTTGACTATCGTAAATTACCCTTGGCAAATCCGGGAAGCTTTGGACTCAAAAACCATTCGATGTATTAACAGGCTTTTGACAAATTACTTCGACCTATTATTACTAATTTCATGAGCTTTTACATAATTATTTTCACGTCGTTTCGCTTTTGTCCTTGGAAAATGAATTTTTTTTAGGGAGAAAAAAATTCTGCTGAAAAGTATTGGGTAAGATTAAACATAAATTACCCCGAAGCTTTTTTTTTTTCAACGAAAACGAAATGACTGACAAGTTGTCGCATATATCAAGACAAATAGCTTTGATTATAAACGGGATTGGACATTTTAGAGAAAAAAAAATGCTCTTGACGTATTCGATTCTTTCGCAGAGAGAAACAAGAACATTTTTCATTATCTTTTTTAAAGGGAAACAACAGTTTTCTCCAGGTAGTGTTTGTTTAGGCCGATTTAAGAGGAAGATTCAGTGAATACTGGAAGAAATAGCTGTTTTGTCTAATATTCGATTTACGAGGAAAAAAAATCCAATTTTAGGTACCTAAGAAATTCTTTTCAGTTATTCCTTAATTTTTGGTACAAGTTTCAACTTGTTTCAGTTAAATACGAACGAAGTTCTTTGACCGCAGATTTCTTTAAGATTATATTCCGCGGGCATATATATTACACGGAGAAAAAAAATACTTGTCACTAGTTACTACAATGCAGTAACTCGTCACCAGTTACATTGGAAGACTACTTTTCAATGTAGTAATAACTGCTACACTCAAGAAAAGCGATTACTAGTACGATTTAAGCCAGTACGATTAAACTAGAATTTGCGCCTAGTTAAAATTTTGCTTGTCGGCAGTCTAGAAAAATCTAGAAAAACCTACTGGCTGTGAGTAAAATTGACTGGTGACCAGTAAATTTAAACTAGAATTTGCGCCTAGTCAAATTTTACTGGCCACTAGTAATCATTTTTTTGACTTCGGACAATTTTTTACGTAATAATCGAAGTTACGCTTTAACCGACGACTTTATGTCGGGAGTAGACTGTATCTACAAAAGAGGTAATGATGCTAGTATTTAGAAGTAATGATGCCTAATATTTAGTCGTGCTTACTAATGTCTAGCACTCATAATTTAATTTTATAGCAAAAATTAAATAAAAGGCCGAATTCCACCCTGCAGTTTTATAAAAACCAAAAAAATGTTATAAAATCTTGGAATGACCTTTGACCTAATAATTCTGAATGATATATATATATATTTAATCATTTAAATGTGTTTACAAGGTCATAATCAAAGCAGGATTTCAGTTTTGATTTAATTCCCACCTTTGTGGAATAAAGGACCTTAGGGTGTCTACCGACCTTGAAAATTTTTAAAACCTTGAATAAGCCTTGAATTTGAAATTGAACCTTGAAAATTTTGAAAAACCTTGAATTTCAAACATAATTTTCAGTAAAAACCCCTGAATTTAGAACTTAAGTTTCTAAAGTACAGCGTGGCCTTTAAAAAAAACCTTTATTTTTTCTAAAAATGAGCCTTGAAAATCTTGAGAACCTTGAATTTCAAAAATGATTTTCAGTAGACACACTGGGGCCTGTTTGCTTCTGCGACCTCTTTAAAAGATCAAAGGGATATTTCTTGGATTTAGCAAATAAAATTTTAATTTGGTATTCCCGCAATTTTACATATTTCATAAATCAGGTCAGTTTTTTTTTTTAAAAGCATAAATTGGTAAAACAATAACGTAAAAATGAGATTCTTCGTATAATTTTTATCTTTGCGAAATTAGAGATTTTAAATTAATCCTGAAAGCTGTATTTTTTTTTTTCCGATCCCTTTGTTGTGTCGTATATTTTTTTGTTATTATTTAGAATTACATTTTATTAAAAATAATAGATAAATCTTTTCTTTTTGCTTTATCGACCGCAGGGAAAATAAAGCATTGTTTTTAGCACAAATTTCAGATTTTCAGTTTTTGATATTTTTACACGTTTTGAAGTCCCCTGATGCCGAAAAAGCAAAATTTGGATGGTGGCCGTGTGTGTGTATGTGTGTATGAATATATGTGGAAAAAAGTGTCTGTCCGTCGAAAAGCAGAAAAACGAAAGAACGGATCTCGATGATTTTTGGTGGGTAGCAACTTCTAATGAAATGTAGGTGCTGATTAGTTTTTGAGCCAAATCGGTTCAGCGATTCGGAAGCAGTGAGTGAAAATGTTAAATTTTCAACAATTTCAAGATCTTTTTTGACTATAAATCGCGAACGCAGCTACCGATTGAGTCCGATTTTCGTACTGCAGTAGATATTCATCAAGATACGCTACCATTGAAATTTGGTTAAATTCTGTTGAGTGGTTCAGAAACGGTGAGCAGGGCTAAAAGTATGGGTATAGGCCTAAAAACCGATATCTCGACTTTTGAAACGTCACGATATGACGTCATCGATTACGTCAACAAAGCGATTTGGATCCTGATTGGCGGGTTCCTCGTGGGAGCTAACGAAAAACTAACCGTATTTTTGAGAATATTTTTGGGGTAGAGGATTCTGAATCTAAAATAATTTTTCAGAAATTCGGATTCCTTGTGCTCGTACTGCGGCTTTGGTGGACCACCGATCAAAAATCTAAGCATATTTTTGAGAATATTATCGGGATAGAGGATTCCGAATTCCAAGTTATTTTTCCGAAATTCGAATTCTTTATGCCCGTACTCGGCTTTGATAGATCTCTGATCGAAAAACTAACCATATTTTTGAGAATTATTTAAATAGTCGATAAAGCAATTTGATCGGTTCTCCGATCTCATTTTTTTGACGTGAATACGTCTTCGTCGAGGTACAGTCCGAAATTATTTTATGAAAGTGAGCCGAATAAAGCGAGTATACCACGTTTGTAAAATTTCAAAAGGAGGCTATTTTTTAATATTTTTGGCTATTTTACTTTGTGAAAAAAATTCTAATTCAATTTTATATTTATTTTTAACTTACCTCATCCAGACGTATTCACGCAATCATAAGGCCAAGCTAAGGACAGCCCTGTGGCATTTTTTTCTTCTAATTCGGATTTTTTTTTTTCGTTGCCTCAAAGTGATTTTCAAACGTCACGACGTAAAATCGATTTTAAGATTCTTGAATTGTTTCCACTTCGTTAGTTTAAAATGAAAATGTTTCTTTTCCAATTTTTTTTAAGCGTCTTTGAATATTCCGAACATGAAAAAGGGAAACTAAAAACTGGAACATTTTTTAGCTCTCTCCCCTTCCCTTCCCCTCCCCCCTCGACGTCAGAGATTTATTAAAAAAAATTTTTTAATTCGCTCATTTGTCGTTAAGTCCTGCAACTCCCTCTTTTTTTTTTTTTTTTTTTGATCAAGTAGCTCGAATGTTTTCGAACCGCAAATTCCTTAGTTTTCAAAACTCATTTATTCATGTTGGAAAAACTTTTAATCCCAGTTTACGTTATCTCCACGGTCGAACTTCTTGTTAGCTACTCCTCTCAAAACAAACTTGAAAAGAAAGTTGAAAGTAAAGCATTTTATAATAATTTTTTTTTTCTTGTGTTGTAACGCGGGGAGGTTGTCTTTGAAAATCCCCCATGAAAGTCGGCTTAAACCATTATTTATACCCTTTCATAACAGAAAAGGGAAAAAAAAGAAAATAAAAAAAGAAATACTTTTCTTCTTTAAATGTTTTCCGTTTAAATTTTATTGCAGAATCCGATCCTTTTTTTTTTTTCTCCTTTTTAATTCCTATATGTCGGAAGTCAAATCGCTGATCAGAAATAATCAAAAAAATTCATCAGCGGAATAAAAGTTCAAGTTACAGTTTTCTCAGAAAGAAGGCCTTTCGGGAATGGTGAAATATCCTGGAGATTTAATAACCGACGTTCTACTGTAGAATATATTAAAGGTTTGATACGGAATTGAAACTTTCATCAGATTTATACATGGGAAAATTTTATTATATATCGGAAACTCGAAATCTTTTTTTTGAAATTGCTCATGGTTTTTTCATTATAAAATAAAGCCAGATTTACTTTTTTTTCCCCGACCCTGCTCCTTTTTGCCGGCTTGATTATTATTCCTTTATTGTGCGTTGGAAATACTTCCGGTGAAAGAAACAAAATTATAAGAAAATTAGTTACGATAATAAATTAAGAAAACTTTGAACTTTTTGATTTTACTTTAAGTTTCTAATAACCTTATGATGAATTATGACTGTAGGCTTTTGTGACAGAGCTTGCACAGGAAAAAGAATTTTGTAGAAATTTTTTTCCTCCGAAATGTAAAGGAGCGTGTGATGGCAGTTAGAGGCCGACTTCGTTTTCCACTCAAAGAAGTGCGATATCAAAAGAACCAGTTTTTACACTTGTTCATGACATTTTTTTTACCCCCCAAAATTTAAAAATTAAAAATTTTCAGAAAATTTTACTTTTAAAAACTTAAAACCATATTGCACCAACAGATAGGGGAGGTAATGTTAATGCTAAAACATACAGTCCTGAGTTCTCGACTTCCATTAAGGAAAAGCTACACGCAAAAAATGTTCCCCCAAAAAATTCGATTTTAAGTGCAATTCTGCAAATGCACAGCAGTCCGGAAAAAAAAAATGAATGGCCAAAACTCATTCCGAAACTTACAAAGAAGATGAATAAGGTGTCAAAAGCTTCGACATTTTGTGCAATTAAAAACCTGCTGCCTGTGCCCCAAAATTCAAAATGGCGGGCATAATATGGAAGCCAAAATTTTTAATTGTGAATGAAAGGATGTGGGTAACTAAGGCCGATTTTTGGGCCCCCTAGAAAAAAAAAATTTTTTCGTCTAAAACTTCATCTGAGACGCCCTTAACATACTGACACCGGTCGCACAAAGTTGCGCGCATGCGTTCCGGAGATATAACCAGTGGTCAAGTTCGCCATTGTGCGCACGTCGGACGAAAAACTTCTAATGACAGAAAACGCAGGTAACGCGAGGCCCAACCATGCGAGCTTTCCAATGGTTCCGTCCGAAGTGCGCACATAGCCTAAAATTGCACTCAAAAAATAGAATATGCCATTATCTGGCGAAGTCGGTAAAAGTCCCTAAATTCCTTTCAATATGTGTTGTATAGGAGTAAAAGCTTTCTTAAATTACATGTTTCAGTTTGCGCACGTGTGGCGGCCCTAGTTAAATCCGATTTGCAAATTTTTAACTTCGATTTTTCAGTATTTTTCGGTCTGAAGGAGGCAAATTTTTCACTAGAATTAACTATTTATGTTAAAACCGATCGATTGGACCCTTTTCCAACATCGAATATTCTCAGTTTTACTTCGAAATGATTTTTTTAAAATTCGATTATTTCTTTCTAACTACTTGTTTCACTCCGCGTTTTTTAAAATTGCTCTAGAACATGGAAAGAAACAGGTAGTTTTGAAATAAATAATCGAATTTTAAAAAAATCATTTCGAAGTAAAACTGAGAATATTCGATGTTGGAAAAGGGTCCAATCGCACAGTGGTCCAGAAAAATTTATTTTTGGCCAAAATACCTCAATTAAAAATTTTCACAGTTTTACATAACTGATCGGACAACACAATTTTCAGGTTTTTCGAATCCTTATATGAACGAAAAAATCAAAAAAATTTTTTTTTGCTTTTTTACATTGTTTTTAACTCACTTTTTGTTAATAATGACATAAAATTTGTTAACGCTGTAGGCATGTTTACGGAAATCATAAGTAATCGAATATGATTTACTGATAGTCAGTGACCATGGAGCGTAAATTATTTCCCTTCCAAAAATTTTTTTCTGACGGTAATTCGTTTTTAAAGTTAATTTAGTAAAAAATGTTATAAAAATTTTTTTTCAACTAAGCTTTTAGTCGGTTTATCCAAAAGTCTCTGTCGTGGCTATGGTCTCATTATGAAGCCTAGAGGTCCTAAATCAAAAACCCGCTTACAATTTTTGCGCCTCTTTGCGCCTAAGTTTTGGCCAAAAATAAATTTTTCTGGCCAACTGTGAATCGATCGGTTTTAACATTAAATAGTTAATTCTAGTGAAAAATTTGCCTCCTTCAGACCGAAAAATACTGAAAAATCGAAGTTAAAAATTTGCAAATCGGATTTAACTAGGGCCGCCACACGTGCGCAAACTGAAACATGTAATTTAAGAAAGCTTTTACTCCTATACAACACATATTGAAAGGAATTTAGGGACTTTTACCGACTTCGCCAGATAATGGCATATTCTATTTTTTGAGTGCAATTTTAGGCTATGTGCGCACTTCGGACGGAACCATTGGAAAGCTCGCATGGTTGGGCCTCGCGTTACCTGCGTTTTCTGTCATTAGAAGTTTTTCGTCCGACGTGCGCACAATGGCGAACTTGACCACTGGTTATATCTCCGGAACGCATGTTCGCAACTTTGTGCGACCGGTGTCAGTATGTTAAGGGCGTCTCAGATGAAGTTTTAGACGAAAAAATTTTTTTTTTCTAGGGGGCCCAAAAATCGGCCTTAGTTACCCACATCCTTTCATCAATATTTATTTTTAGGTATTTTTGTGGCTACTGATTTCATATTTGGAATAATTATTTTAAAATTCAAGATGGCGGACTTAGTATGGCGGCAAATGTAAAAAAAAGTTAGAGTTGTTCAATTTTAATGAAAATTTGTACTTAGGGGTTTTCGAGGTCGCTGGTCTCGAACCCACAAACCGTTCTACTGAATTTCGAACATACAACGAGTAAATTAATTTTTCTTGATTTATTGAGTCCCTTAAAAACATTTTAGAAAAACTATTAGCGGATTCGAGATCAGCGACCTCGAAAACCCTTGGTACAAATTTTTATGAAAATTTGTACTTAGGGGTTTTCGAGGTCGCTGGTCTCGAACCCACAAACCGTTCTACTGAATTTCGAACATACAACGAGTAAATTAATTTTTCTTGATTTATTGAGTCCCTTAAAAACATTTTAGAAAAACTATTAGCGGATTCGAGATCAGCGACCTCGAAAACCCCTTGGTACAAATTTTCATGAAAATTAAACAACTTTACCTTTTTTTTTACATTTGTCGCCATACTAAGTCCGCCATCTTGAATTTTAAAACAATTATTCCAGATATGAAATCTGCAGCCACAAAAACACCTAAAAATAAATATTCATGAAATTTCATTCATAATTAATAATTTTGGCTTCCATATTATGCCCGCCATATTAAATTTTGGGGTACGGGCAGCAGGTTTTTTATTGCACAAAATACCGAAGCTTTTGACACCTTCATCTTCTTTCCAAGTTCACACAAACTTGGGAATGAGATTTGGCTATTTTTCTTTTTTCCCCGACCACTGTGCACCATACTATTTTTTTTTTCAATGTTGGCTGCAAATCCGGGCCATTTTTATTTTTCAACAATCTTTTGGTTACCTTCCTCAAGGGCCGTTAAGGAGGTTCTATTGGTGAATTTGAGATGCTTAGCTGATCGTGCTCCTGCAACTTAAACATGGGCGGAACTTTGTTTATTTTTTGATGGAAGGTTTTTCGACTACGAAAGTTTAATTGGAACCGAATAAATTTTTTAAAAATATAAGAATATTCCTTTTAACATTCTCCCAGCTTTTGTTACATGAAATTTTGAACCATTTATCATTTTTGGTGTTTTTTGTGAGATTTTCTCAAAATTCGATGCTTAGCTGTAGAACAGTCAACTAAGATTCATCGGTAGATCCTTAAAATATGCTGATGATTTCCGATATAATAACCGCCCGTCCTCCTATGAACTAACCTAAACATTTTGAACAGCCACTTCCAAACATTCTTATGTAGTACTTGAATGACCCTATTAGGGTGCGTCAAGAAATATCTGAGGTCTCGGATTTTCCCTTACCAGCTCTCAGATTCCTTGCTGTAGCGTGTAAACTAAACTAAACTTAGTTATCAATGGTTCTTTTCCTATTTGCGATGCATATACTTTCTTCATTTTTCCCTCTACAACAAACTCGTTGTATCCTTTTACAGTGAATTTAATTAAGTCGGAGCATAAAAATTTATATTAAATCGCCCTTTAGATCTACCATGGATTTTTTTAAATGAAAAAAAAAATGCAGCATTTTTTAATATATTTTAATCCCTAATATCAGACTTTTTCCTTGTGTGCTGAGCCTTTAAATTGCCGATAAAGGAGATAAAATTTATAAATATCGTCGTTTTCGTAAAACTCGATTTTTTTTGTTTCTTTTAAATTTTGCTCTTGGAAAACTTCGCCATAAGATGTTAAAACTTCTTCTTCTTTTTTTTTTTTTTTTTTTTTTTGTTTCTTCTCCTGAGGCAGTTTTTCAATTTATAGACACTTACATTTATTTGTTATTCCTCAGTTTTTGACGCATATCAAGGGCAAAATATCGCAAAGCAAAATATTTTTTTTTTTTTTTTTTTTTAACATTTTCTTGCTTTTTATTTCAGATGGTGGTTCCAAAAATCAAACTTATCAGACGCGTGAAGGAGAAGAGCAGTGAAGGAAGATAATGATACGAAAAAGTTGGTAAGTTTGTTGTCATATTTCGTTCGCCAAAGCCGCGGTGTTTTTTTTTTTTTTTTTTTTTTTTTTATTTATTTATTTATTTATTTTTACATTTTTTAATTATCAACGAAATTCGATATTTTTATCAAAAACACACAGCCGTCTGTTAATCTGAAAAACTTTTTAATTTTTCAAGGGTTAATCAAACGTGACGGGAGTTAAAAGTGAAAGGAAAAGGGGAAGGGGGGGCAAAAAAAGTCGCAAGTTTAAAAGTTAATAATTTCCTAAAGTTCGAAAAAGTTTTTGACTCCTTCAACCCGAAAGTCTTGTCAAACGTAGTTCGTAGAAATCATTTCCGCCCTCCCCTAGAAAACCGTTGACTTAAACACTGCTTATGAATAAGATTTTCCTCTTAAAAGGTTTTTAAAAAGAAAATTCGTGTTACAGTTTAAAAAAAAAAAAAATGAAATACTTTGGTCAGGTTATTAAAACAAACGTTTTCAACGACGTCGAAATTCAAAATTAATTGGATTAAAAACGTCTTTTTCATCAGAAAAAGATTTGAAGTTCAATTAAGAATCTGTTCTTTTTTTCCTCCCCCCTGACTGAAATGTTTACGTCAGGAGAATGGAAAGACTAAGATTTTTATTTAGGGAAAAGAAGGTTACGGGCAGTATTAGAGTCGGAAATAGAGTGGTCCTTATTTTTGAGTTTTTGAATTTCGGTGATCGCACCCTTTAATTTTTTTATAATAATCGAATATTATTATTATTATTATTATATCATTATTACTATTAATAACGGGGGCATTTTCGAATATGTGTATAACACTTTTGGAAAATGTCGAAATATTCGGGAAACGAATCGGAAACAGAATGTTCTGGAAACCGGAAAACTTTCCACTCCCCCCCCCCAAAAAAAAAGAAGTTGGATCCGTTAATTTTGAATGTATAAAATTCATAACGATGGTAAATTGTGCTAATCTTTTTAGTAATGACCGCCACTTGTTTGGTAGCCATTGCCAAAATAGTTTAGCGATGCTATCCAATAGCCTTTAACAGAAACCGATCGTAATGATTACCAGAGAAACTTGGTTGTCAGGCCTTAATTCAGAAAGTTTGGCAACGATTACCAGATTCAGGTCAGGTTTTCCAGGTTTACCAGATTCAAGTCAGGTTTCTCCGTGCCCCGTTGTACGCAACTGGCAAAAATTGAAAAAGGTTGAAATTTTTTTTTTTATAATTTTGGTGTAAAAATTACAATTGGACTTATGCTGCTTCTCCATTATGGTCCTAAATTAATTTTACAAAATTAATTTTATAAAATTACCGGAAATTATGCGCTTTTTCTTTCTTTTTTCATAACATATTTATTTTTTACAGATTTCTTATTCTTTTTTAAGTCATCCTCATGTTCGATTAGTAAAATAAGAGCATTATTCCCAATAATTTTATAAAATTAATTTTGTAAAATTAATAATGGAGCCATAATGGAGAAGCAGCATTAAATATGAAAAATTTACAATCTTTTTCAAATTTTTGACGATAAAAATTTCAACTTTTGTAACTTTCAACCACCAAAATTATGAAAAAACTTCAACCTTTTCCAATTTTTTGATGATTTAAATTTAAACCTTTGAAATATTTTTCCTGTAAAACATTTGCAAAATTAGAATTTTTATCGAAAATTTTAGTAAAAAATTCTACCTTTCTCTTGAAATTTTGGGTCCTGTCATAGTTAAAAAATCGGAAAAAACCTACGACGAAAAAACAATTTTGACTAAGCTAACTATCAAAAATTTGAAAAAGGTTGAAATTTCCCCTCATTTACCCCCGGTCAGGGGCGGCGCGAAGCGCCACGCGGAACGGCTAGTTCTTCATATTTTTGTCCTCTAACACAGTAATCATTTGTCATTTAAATAAATTCTAACTTCATTTTCGTGATCTGCATAAAAATCCGAATAGGATACAACTTTACATAAAAATAAAATTTCTGATTTTTCGGTCTTTAAACTGAAACTTCGGAATTTTTAGGTCCCAGTAAAAGGTGGTTAACAATAACCACCAAGGTGGTTATTGTAAAAGAATTAGGGGATGGGTTCACCGAAATTCAAAAATTCGTAAAATAAGGGCCACCCTAGTCGAAAAATTTGAGTACATCAAATTGTTAACTTAATACTTGCTTTACAAGTAAAACCTGTTTCTTTTTTCCCTCCGAGGGAAAAAAAAATCTGGTGTGTAGTGTTAATGCACTCGGAAAAATTTTAAAAATATTGTGGAGTAATAGCTTCCTTCTCTTCTTTTTTTTTTTTTTTTTTTTTTTTTTTCTGCCGTTTTCAATTCGGCTAAAAAGAGGAAGAATAAAATAGGAAAAAGCGGCAAGAGGGAAATCAAAGACCCGATTACTCCAAATGCACGGATCATCGCCTTTTAAGAACAGACTCAAGGGAATGATTGATTGCTCCTTTAGATTTAGCCGTCCATGCTAGACGCAACAGACGAATTCCTGGCGTCAACTGTTCAGATTTTTACCGAGAAGGAGGCTTGAAATGAAAACAAGCTTTAACAATCTTTTCATAACTCATATGAAGAAAATCTCATTTTCTTCCTCTTTTCGAGTGCAGAAAATAAAATTTCCCTCGCTCGTTTTCATTTCCGGTTTAGCGGCAAATTCCCGTGTGTGTATTAAACACTCCAAAAAAAATGTAAACAACAAATATGGCGACGGCTATTTACTCCGAATGTTATCCGTTTTTTTTTATATAAAGTAAAAATAAGCTTAATAAGGTAATAAGGTCTTATTTTCCTTCTGGTACCATATTTACTAGTATTAAAAAACCCTTTTAAGATTATTAATCTTATTTTTTACGATTTAAAAAAAAATGGTAACATTGGACATAAATAGCGGTCGCCATTTTTGTTGTTTACCTTTTTTTTTTTTTTTTTTACTGTTTAAAGGCCGAATTACACACGGCTAGTGTACTAGCTCGTCTCCTATATTTAACTTTTGTACAAACTACTCGCTAGCTAGTAGGAGCGAGTAGCTTATACTTAAATTAAATATAGGAGACGAGCTAGTACACTAGCCGTGTGTAATTCGGCCTTAATGGGGAATACTGGTGGGCGGTGGGCGGTTCCACCGCCGCCAACATTACCCTATTTGCGGCAAACATCTTGCCGCCATTAAACCGGAAACAGATATTTAAAAACTTCTTTTTACAATAACTTTCTTTTCTTTTTTAATTATTAACCGCTCCATTCATTCGTTATGAAAAGTATCTTCTTCATACTAGTGCAAAAATGGATTTTTCTGGGCGGATTTCGCTTCGCTCGTGCTTTATGAAATCCGGCGGGGAAAAATCCATTTTCTGCACTAGTGTAACAATATACTATTCCGAGTTTTTTTTTCTGCTTTTTTTTACTTGAAATATACGAAAAATAAAAACGTTTTATCGGGATGAGAAGTAAAACGACGAAAAACGGACATCACGAGGTGGAGATTAATGATGAAAGTTTTGGTGAAGTTATGCAACTTTTGAAATGATTTTATCTTATTGTTACTGGTTTCCTTTTTTGTTTTCTTCCATGTTCTTTGTGTTATGTTCTTTTGAAAGAGTAAATTTAGGAAAGGAAATATTGAATGTGTTAGTTTTTATAAACGTCATATCTTCGGTAACTGTTAAGTCTGTCATTTCCTCGCTGCTTTGATCTCTTTCCCTCATTTTTTCTCCTTGCCTAAGCTGTTCAGTGATCTCTTCACCTGTCAAGTTCCAACAATCCAGAGTGAATTTAAGGATTGAGGAAATTCTTCTTTACTTAATTGTTCTGGAAAAATCAAGGAGAGGAAGGTAGAAGTGGAAAGGATTTGAGAAAGGAAGCTGCAGCTCCTATTTAGAGCTTCAGCCCGAGATCTGCCCTAAGAAGTTTCACTTCAAATTTACTTGCAATAGAAGTAAAAAAAAATTGCAAAAGATGAGGTCGGCGGACCGGTAAAATTGCTTTCTCGACAACTGATATGATTTTTAAAAAAAGTAGTAAAATTTTTCAAAACCTTGGGATTTGAAAAGAAAAAATAAAGGAAAGGAAATAGAAAAATTTCCGGAAACTTGGAAACTGCTAAATTGCACTCTGAAAATTATGTTTGAAAATTTAACAAGACTAGAAATTTTTTTTGCCTGGACCAGAAATTTTCCTTCAAAGTTTCCTTAAAATATTTTTAAATTATCCCGAAAATATCAAAATTTTGATCCCAACGCCGCACGCACTTTTTTTCTCGCTATTTATAATTTTTAACTGAAATTAAAACGTGTTCGTAATTTTTCGATATAATTTTGAACTTTGTCATTGCTCTCTTCCTTTTTGTCTTCTTTCCTCATTACTTTTTTCTCGTTTCTTTTGTTTCTCATTTCTTTTTTTTCTCATTTTTCTTCATTGCTTCTAATTTCATTTTTCTTCATTTCTTTTTTTCTCATTTCTGTTTCTTCTCATTTTTTTTTCTCATTTCTGTTTCTTCTCATTTCTTTTTTCCTCTTTTTCTCATTTCTTTTTTTCTCACTTTTTTTTCTTTCTAATTTATTTATTTATTTTTTTTCTCGTTTATTTTTTACTTTTCTCTTTTTACTCTGCGACTCTCCACTGCTTCTCTTTATGTACTTCGTAATCGACTTCACCCAACGTTTCCGCATTTCCTCTTTAATAATCGCATTACTTAACTTAAAGTCAAGACATTCATCTTATCAGCTTCGATTAAAATATCGGAAGGGAAATTAACATGCCCGAAAAGTTTCCGAGTATCATAAGTCTAAAGTGTTTTGGGAAGGGCACAAAAACCGACCAGACAAGCTGAATGACAAAAAGTGAATAACGAAGTGGATAAAAGAGGCAACAAACGACTTCACAATTTTAAGTTTCCCAGAGAAAATCTTAAGCAAATATAACCGACAGTTGGCCATTTGTCTCCTTTTCCTTCGCTTAAATTTATTTTAAAGCGACTTCTTTTATAATAAAATTTGTTTGAAAATTCGCATCGTGTTTTATTATACACCGACGTTAATTTCTTTTTTCTGCACAAAGTCCCCCCCCGAAAAATTTAATTAGGATTAATGAAGAGAATTTATTATTATTATTTTTTTTTTAAATAAAAGCTTTTAAAATTCTTAAAAGCCTCGACGAAATTTTTTTTTTCTTCCGCTATCGCTTTTGTTATCTGCATTTCCTTTCTCGTTGGGAAATATAAACTGACGAGGTTGAACGCTCGGGAATTATTATCATGCCAAAACCAATGTCCGTAACGTCAGATCAGATATAAATCCAACATCAGAGTTTCCATTTCTACTACATTTACACACTTCTCTTTCCTCTTCCCTTTTTTTTTTTTCAGATAAAAAAAAAAAAAAAAAAAAAGATTTTTAGCAGTTCGATTTTTTTCTCATGTTTCAAAAGGTCTTCTTTCGACAAAGCCATTCCAGACAGTTATTGAATTTTCTTTCAAATTAATTTCCTTTTGATTTATTCGAGATGAATAAAGAAAAAGAATTTATCATATGGTAGGAAAAAAATAAAAGGAGATTCCATTCGCTTTTCCTCTGAGTCCGCGGAATTAATCCTGGAAAAGTCTGTCTTTTAGCCATAGTTATTTATGTGACAAAAAGCTTTTGTTTATCGTATTTTATCAAGAGATGTGACAAGGGAGACAGTTTTTGAGGGGGAAGTCCGGAGGAGGAAGGGGTTCGGGGGGGGGGGGGGGGAATTTTCGTCCAAACATTGTCTCCGATTGTGTTCCGTCCAAAGAAGACTTTTGAATTGATATTCAATGCTGGTCCTTTGAAAAGACGGAGGAAACCTCCCCCGTTTCAGGAATTAGGCCAGGGATGCATTATACGCTAGCTATATAACAATTAATTAGTTCGAAGTGCTTTGACTGCCTTATGGAAGCATCATCGTTTATGTTCAGTTTATGTCGTCGATATCGATTAGAAGTGGAGATGCTCGAAAACGTTGAGATAATATTTTTCACGTTTGTAGAACAGGAAATCTAAATACACTTTATTAAAAAAAAAAAAAAACTTAAAAACGTCTGTAGGGATAATCTAAAAAAATATAGTTAATTCGCTTTTTTAGTCCCGTAGGTAATTAAAAGATCGGAATTAATCTACTTTAATCTATATATTTACCTTATAAACCATAAGAATGGTCTGTGAAATGGGTTTGGATTAATTTCTTTCCAGTGGCGGATCTAGGTTATTTTTTAAGGGGGGGGGGGAGGAAATAGACCATTATTTCATTATTTTTGGGGGGGATTGGGTCCTTATCGCAAATCGTTCGTATATTTCGTATATGAATTCGGTTTTTTAATATCTGATCTTGTTTTAAAGGTCGGGGTAAAAATGTAGTGACAGCCTTATTCCCTTTTATTTTAGTTAGGCGACAATAAATTAAATTATTTTAATCAAAATAAAAGCTGCATCCTGTAACAGGTATTAATAACCCGTGTTCATGTTCATATTCGTAATCTGAGGGAACTTTTAAAGCGGAAAAAAAAAGGAAAACAAAATTGCTCCCCATGGGGCTTTTCGAATTGTTAGGTTCAAGTCGGCACCGTTGAAAGGATCAGAAAAAAGTTGGGTTAATTGCATCCGTAGTAAAGCACATATTCAGTGAATAAAACATTATTAATTGGAATAGTTGGAAAATCATGGACGCAAGACTATGCATGGGTCATTTTCAAAAAAATCAGACTGGGATATGAAGGCTAGGGTGTCCCTTATTTTGCGGATTTTCGAATTTTAAATCGCACACTCTCTAAATCTGTGATCTATGGTTTACTGATAAGCCCTATTTTTTTCCAGATTTTTCTGGGCACCGGAAAGCGTGCCGACTTGAGCTTTAAGTTTTATAAGAGAAAAAAAGTCGACATTTTTTTTTTTCGCGGAAAGACGTCGTTTCCTATCGGGAATTTTGCGTAGATCACGAATCTGAAGTCCGTTTTTTTAAATCTGAGGCTAGAAGCCAAAATATGAGCAAAGCTTAGGACTTAGTGCGTTTTGTCACTTAACCATGTTTTCTTGCCACATTTTCTCCTCTAGCTCAAAAACCGGACCCGATATAAAAAAACGGACTTCCGATTCGTGATCTACGCAAAACTCCCGATAAGAATCGACGTCTTTCCGCGAAAAAAAAAAAAAAAAAAAAAAATTGTCGACTTTTTTTCTCTTATGGGAATTTTCGGAACTTAAACCTCAAGTTGGCACTCTTTCTGGCGCCCAAAAAAATCTGGAAAAAAATAAGGCTTATCAGTGTACCATAGATCGCCGATTTAGAGGGTGTGCGGTCTATAATTCGAAAATTCGCAAAGTAAGGGACACCCTACTATACATGAGTCATTCTAAAAAAAATCAGACTGGGGTATGGGGGCATATGTAATTTTTTTTTCTCGGTATATATTTTTCTACGTTTGCAACTTAAAACATGTACTGTCCAAAATTAATTATTTAATTTGTTTATAAATAATTTTTGAAAAATGACTAGTGCGAAAGCTATACGTCCAGTACAGAATAGTCTACACTGGAATCTAAAAACATGCTCAATTTTTTATTTTTATTTATTTATTTATTTATTTTTTTTTTTCAAATTTCAAATTTTTTGGCCGTTTTTTACCAGCAGGTACACAAGCCTTTATTTTAACGTACTTTAAATAAGATTAGCATTAGATTTGATCTGTCAACAACGATTATGACTATTAAATAAACAACTGTTTTCGCGCATTTTTCAAAAATTTCATTTTATTTATATATAAAAAAAAAAAAAAAAAAGAAAGAAAAAAAAGAAAAGGTATAGGCTCCGAGCGACTTTCACTGCAGCGCCACCGTTAAAATTATGTTTAGCTTATATAAAAGCAATATTCCCGCGAACTAACTGCGTGATGGAAATATATACGCTTCTGTAAGGTAAAGTAAACAGGTATATTTAAGTGTATATTTATACGAAAAAAAGTCGCACGAAGCCTATAAATTCTTCTATTTCTGCTGTGCAGTATTCTAAACTGGACGTATAGCTTTCGCACTAGTCTTTATTCAAAAAATATCTATTAACAAATCAAATAATTAATTTTGGGTAGTATATGTTTTGAGTTGCAAACGTAGAAAAACATATACCGAGAAAAAAAATTACAGTATATGTTTTTCTACTCCCGGAAGTGGATTATATGATACTGGAAGTATAGCTTTCGCCCTAGTCTCAGCCTAATTTCGAAAAAAAATAATCTTACTCACTTGGAACACTCTTCATCGAAAATTTCTTTTATTGATCGATACTTCTCCTGCATTGTAAAAAATTTTGTGTATTTTTAAGAGGAGGCTTCAGATATTTATTTAAATATACCAAAATAAATTTCCATGGCTTAGAACTTTTTTTCGGAGATACAAATTAGAAATCTGGCTTCGTAGCGAACTTCATAGTGATACTGGCATCTTTCCTTCAAAATTTCAGATTCTCAGGCTGAAAAGAAACTCCGGAAAACGCTTTGGAAAATATATTCCCGACATTTATTTTTGAAAACGTTTTCCGGAGTTTCTTTACAACCTGAGAATCTGAAATTTTGAATGAAAGATGCCAGTATGAATATAAAGTTCTCTACGAAGCCAGATTTTTAATTTGTATCTCCAAAAAAAAGTTTTAGGCCAGGGAAATTTATTTTGGTATATTTAAATAAATATCTGAAGCCTTCTCTTAAGTAATATTTACAATAAATTATCTACGTCCTTGCTTTCGTTCATGTCGTCTAATTTTACAATTAAAAAAGGCCAAAAGGCCATGAACTGCTTGCCTTCAATTGTCATCAACGATTAAGAGAATATTAAAGTCACTTATATCCCTTTTATCATTAAAATGGTGACGTTCTTAAATTTTGAAAAATAATTTTCGTCTGCAGCTTTTTTGAAGTTATTGTTTATATTTACGTTGGTAGATACATCAAATTTTTGCTTTGATATAACAAAAAAGATTTAAAAACGGGTCAATTTCAAAGCATGTGCCTCTTAAAGGGCTTTTTAGCTCCAAGTTTCGCATTATATTCGACCTTTTCGAAAAAAAAAAAGGGAAACAAAATATAAACAAAAGAGCGGACGAAAAACGTATCGCCTTAAAAAAAATGGATGTTCCAAAAATATTAAGATTTGTAAAATATAAATTTTGAATCGAAATCCTTTGCATACGAAGTCCCTTGAAAAAGTACACAGTAAAAAATTTTATGTCAAAATCAACATAAATCAACATAAGTAGGTCCACATAATTTTTATGTTGTTTTTGTTTTATGTTTACCTTATGGGAGAAACAACATAAAAAATTTATGTGGACCTCTTAGAACATATTTACATAATATTTTTTACTGTGTACGGTAAGCGTAGATAGAATCTAAAACCAATTATTTAGCGCCTGTGGGACGTAGATTTTTAAGATTTGGCCTCGTAGTGGCAGTAAAATTATGTAAAAAGTGTCGGAAAACGGCAACAATTTGCTTCCTTTATTTTCATTATTTGTCGATTTTAAAAGTTTTAATTGTGATTTTCGAGTTCCACAGGCGCTCCAGAATCCATTTAGGGATCTAGAAATACATTAGTTATTCTATTTAGAAGCCATTTCATGATTTAATAAGTGTTTAAAGTTTTCCGGCTTAGGCTATTGGCTTAGGCTATTGGCCATGCTTAGTGAAAAAAAGGGAATAAGTGATCTTTAATATTCTCTTACATCCCTACGCCTGGACACAGGTATGGCACCGTAAGAAGAAGAATATTCTCTTAAGAGCTGATGTTCATTTCCCGAAAAACTTGAAACTGTTCTTAATAATTTTTATTTTAATGAGAAAAAAAAAATCGTATGATTACTCTGGGTAATTAACTGAGCGGTTATCTCTTAAAACTCGTTTTTGTCCTTAATTTCTGTTAGTCATACCAACGCTTAAGCTACAACTTTTTTTTTTGTGCTGTTTTATGAATGTACAATCAAAATGACAGTTTAAAGAAATTTTCACAATAAATTAGTAAAACCACCTCGTCGTTTAAAATCTGAAGTGACAAAGTAGACAAACTCTTGGTTTTCGTACAGAAAATGTGTTACGAACAGTTGGCATACTTTAATACTGTTCTTGTCATTTTCTATTAAAATGGAAAATTCCAAGAGAACGGAAAATGAAATGAAACGTAATGAATTTGGAAAATTTTTAAAAAAAAATCGCGTTGGAAAATAATGAAACTTTTTTTGGAGTTTTATTTCAAGTTGAACGTTATTGTAATCCAGTTCACAGGGTTTCCTTTCTTCCCAAATTTTTTTTTTTTTCTTGAAAGAGATTTTTCTATATGAAAAAAAAAAAATGAAATAATTCACTCAACTACTCTGCATGAGAGTATATTTTCAAAACGATATTAATATTTCATCCACGTTGTAGTGGAAGGCAACGGTGTTTTGTTTTGTGTTTTCTCTTATTTCTCTCCATATTTTCTCATTCGCGATGTCTCTTTGAATTTTCACTTCCTCTTAGGATATTGTTTATGGGAAACGGTTTTTCCTGATGAAAGGTTGCAAAGTACCTGAGCTGCATTACAAACTATTTTTCAACCAGATATTTTATTTCCGGAATCAGTCATTTGTATTTTGTCATGATGATGACGAGGGGGGGGGGGAGGTATAGGGAACTCGGCGACATCTTGTTGAAGTTTTACCTTAATTTATAAGAAAAAAAGAAAAAAATAGAGCGGAGTCTTATATCTCTTTAAAAGAAATACTTGGGATTTATAAACCTCCTGGACTTGGGATATAAAATTCAATTCTTTTTTTTTTTCTTTCGTCCTTTTTATTCATATCGTTTATCATTTTTCTTTTCTCTCTTCTTTTTATGGCTGTCATTTATCGAAATCTTTGATAAAAAGGCTTTCGTTTCAAAAAGTTTTCTTTTTTTTTTATGGCATTTATTAATTTTAGCAAAAATGATTCGATTTTGGAATTAATGCTTGCTGAAGGAAAAAAAAAAGATGGGGGGAAAAAAAATTAGGGCAAAAAACTCTGTTAACTTTTTCCTTTTTTTTCCCTCGTTTTAGAAAAGTTATTTCGTTTGATTTTTGATTTTTATATTATATCTCTTGGGGGTGTTGACTCATCGCCCTTTTTTTCCTCTCTTCCTTTCATCAAGCTGTTTAAAGGATCTCATTTGTTTTTGAGTTATAATCTTTTTTTTCTTTTTATTTGTGACGTTTCTAAAAGGATTTAAATTTCTTTTTCGAATGAAAAAAAGATTTTCATTTGATCTCTTTTAAAATATTCTTTGAATTAAGCTAGTGATTGAATTGGTTGGTTTTTCTGTTATTTTTTTTATTTTTGTTTTTTTTTAGAGGGAAAATTAAAAGGAAAATATAATGGTTTTGTAATCACTGCTGCCACCTAGTGGTTTTTAAATAAAGTTTATTAGTTCCTTAAAAACCAAACAGGAGGCGCAGCTGTAATTTCGAAAGCGAGGCGCGCTTTTATGTTTTTCTTTCTTTTTATTTTTATTTTTTTTTTTTTTTCCTGTTTTTTCCTTCTCGTCGGTTTTTGTTAACATTTATTTTTCTGTTTCATTAAATGGCCACTTTTATTTTATTTACATTTTGACGACCACTACGAGAATATGGAATTGGACTGTAAATTTTTTTTAAAAACTTACACGGTCGAAATTTTTTAAAGGTTCTACTTCGTTTACATAACCGGCCGGTGTACACATTTTAACGATAAAAAAATTAAAAAAAAAATTTTTTTGAGCTTCCATTTGCAGTGATGAGAGAAGCATTTGCCTTCGAATCTAAGCTTCTAAAACTAGACTTTTTATTACCGATGTGATTGGTAGCGGCGCTATCCAGGCACCATTTATCATGCCTCGAGGTGTGATCTTCAACTGCCGTCCAAGCCTCTGCAGTCTCCACCTGCTGAGCCATTGGCTGAGAATCCTTGGAGGGGTTTTTCCATCTGTGCTCCTTAGTGGTGTGTCCCAACTTCTTGCATTTAAAACAATATTTTTGTCGAGGCTTGAGACTGGATTCACTAGGAGGAGTCCTTCGAGTCTTGGTATGCCTAATTAAAAGAGCTTGTCCAGGTTGCTCATCCTTATGATTATTGAACCTTTCTTCTTGTTCGAAGAGTTTGGGTCCTTCGCACTTCTTCGCTTTTGAGATATCGGCCCAAAGCTGTTGTAGACGACTAGCACAGGACCTGACATGAATCTTACTAAGTTGCTCCCATGCCCCACGGACGTCTTACACGTGCGAATATTCAATAATTGATGCTTCGAAACGGATAAGTGGATCAATGATAACGCCTTCCCATCCTTTAACGTCCATTCTGCATCGTTTGTGCCATCCTTAGTGATGGTCCCGTCCACATAACCGAGAAAGTCATGCCATCGCAGGACACTTTTCATTTGGAGTTTCCAAGTCGTTATAGTTACTGTCACTAAGTTTTTCAATTTGACACATATTGCTGCTTGACACAGCCATTTTTATATCACAGATACGTTAACAGTTTAGACAATCGAACATCGAACTTAATCGAACATCGACAATCGAACTTTGAGCTTAAGGACCCATTCTGACGTAATATGAAAATCAAAAGTTGATATTATTGTTTTCTTTGATGTCATTGCGAATGCGAACATGTGCCTTCTGAAATTTAAAACGGGTTGAAACTCGTATTTAAAAACATTAAATCCTACGATTTTGAACTTGTTGAGGTTAGAATCCTATAATGCACTATAACTGCGTATATTGTTTTTTGTGTACGGTGTTGCTGGTGGTATCTTTAAAATCGTTGAGGTTATTAATCTGGACAAACCAGAAAATTTTTTAAAACTGCACATATTTATTTCTAAAACGTTTTTAAAAAATCACGGAATAGAAGTATCAGCCCATAACCCTTTGCCCATAACCTTTGTTAGGTTAGGGATGGAAACGTATAAAGCCAATTATCATTGATTAAAATATATCTCTATTAAAATACGTTTGTAACCGAGTAGCCATTTTGATGAAGTCGTTGATTTCGCTAATGACACGTTTCACGTGCAAAGCCTCCGATATCCAATCTAACAGTTTTTTTCGGCTTTTTTATTCTATGGTACTAAAAAGTTGACTTTTTACTAACTCTATGGTACTTTTGGCAGGGATGCGATGCCGATGCCGAAGCCGAAGCCGATGGCGGCATCGGCCGGTAAGGGTCGCAAATAATTTCGATGCCGATGCCGATTCCGATTCCTTTTTTAAAAAAATAACCGATGTCGATGCCGATGTCGATCCTTTTTTTTAAAAAAATAACCGATGTCGATGCCGATGCCGAAGCCGATTAGTGAAAAAAAAATTTTCGACGATGACGCTGATGCTTTCAAAAATGAGTCAAAAATTCCTTAATTCCAAAATGAAAATTCCAAAATGAAAATAACTTAAATTTTTTAAATTATGTAACCAAACTCACTTTTTTAAAAAAAAACTTACAATTTTACAATCGCATTTGCTCTAAGTTAAATAAAAAAACCGGTTCTTTGCAAAATTTAAGTTCCAAAGTATTTCACGTCCGTGAAGTTGGCAGGACCCAGTCAACGGATTTGATCGAAAATAGTCTTATATAGTTGCTTTTCACTGTTCTTTAATAGTTCCGTGATCGTTCCAATTTGTTCTCTAACCTGAAAAAAACTGGAGCCAAAAGTTGGTGGGTCCTGCTAACTTCACGCGAGCAGGACCCAATTTGAATTTATCAAAAATTTTTGCCTTTGTCGGTTGCTTTTGATTTGTTCTTCATTGTTCCGGTCAATTCAACGATTGTTCTGCAACAGGTATGACAGTATTCGGAGGAGTAAGGGCACTGCCAACTTTACGGAAATAAAATAAAGTCAAATTCAGACGTTTGAATAGCTTGAATCGATTTCATTTTGTTTGTTTTCCGAGAAAAAGGTTTGTTCTTGTACGAAAAATACTATAAGGTTGAATTTTTCATTTTTAGAAAGACATTCTGGGTATGAAAAAATCATGGCCTATTTGTAATATTTAGGACTTGTCTATCAATGTCTTTTTGATTGTTCTGAAATGTTCTACAAATATTTCGATACTCCATCTTCTCAAATCCTGGAAATACAGACTTTTGAGGTCTGCATGCAGCAGGACCCATTTTTTCCCCCCAATAGAGCGCGCCATCTTTCCGGTTTGTTATTCAATCTGCTGCCACGTCGGGTTTACAGTGTTCTTTTTTTTGTCCATTATTGATCAGACATCGTTTGTTCTCGATTGTTCTCGTTTGTTCTCGTCAGATAAACGTTTTAGTTCATTTGTGGCTGAAAGTTGTGATCAAAAGTCGTTCGTTCAGTCGTTTGTCAGGGAAGAACAATCGAGAACAAACGATTTCTGATCAATTCAATAATGCAAGGTATTCCAAATTATCTTGTTAATACCAGAACAATCAAGAACAAACGACTTTTGATCAGAACTTTCAGCCACAAATAAACTTAAACGTTTTCCTGACGAGAACAAACGAGAACAATCGAGAACAAACGATGTCTGATCAATAACAACCCTTATTAGACAGCATCTAATAAGGGACTTTCTTGCGTATGAGTAATGAAAAATTAATAACTCCCCTGGCTAGTTCAGAGGTTAGAACAGTCCGGGACTAATGGGATGTCGAGAGTTCCAGGCCAACCATGGTTTCCAAGTGTTCTGGAATTGAAAAGGCAAAGCCTTTTTCATTTCTTTTTTTTTTTTTTTTTTTTTTTTTTTTTTTTTAAGTAAATTTAGCAAGTACAAAATTCTTTATAAAATGATAAGTTTTACTTTCTAAATAGCAACCTAAATTGCTTTAAGGAACGACAACTCATTCAAATTAAATTTTACTGCTCAATCATTATTTTTGTTTCTCAGAATCCTTTTTGACACTCTCAAACTTATCGTTTTCAATACCTTATTCGAAATTTCAAATTCTTGGATACTTTTCGGATTTTCCGTCGAAAACGTTTTTAAAGAACGTTGGTATTTATTAATTCGAATGATTGCATAATTCTTAGTGCTTTTTCTCTGGGCAAGAATGCTTTGAAAAGTTTCCTCGATTTCAAATCCCTTTAGAAAGTTCGAGATTTTGCAAAATATCCCTTGTTACGCACAATATTCTTTTTCGGAATCGAAAATGATTTGATATCTAGCATCTCGTTATTTAATGATAGAGCTGCTTTTTTTCTCTCTTCCCTTTTCCTATTTTTCAACATCATCACGTTTTCCTATTACGGTAAAACAATAAATTTAAATCATGAAAAGTCCCCTATTTGCTTTTATATCCTTAAGAAAAGAAAATAAGCGATAAAACCGAAATCTTTACACTTTACAAGCAAAAAAAAAAAACAGAAAAATTTCCCTCCAGCCAAAAAGCACCTAAATTTTGTAAAATTGAAACGGTCTATGCCTATGAGAATACTATGTTCCGCCGTTGGCGGAAGGGGGATGGAGGGGATGAGAAAAATACACCGGAATTACACCCCAAGTTTCAATCTAGGATTACCTACACACTGACCTAATTTTTCCCGTCGGTTAATTTGCATACTTTCCCCGTCTCTACTTGATTCAAAGGACTAAATAATAAAATAACGACAAGTCCAATTCTGTTCGAATTGCTTCATGAATATTTCAAATAACTTGGAATTTCTTCGTTTTATCTTCTGCCGTCTCCTCTTATTCTTTCCTTTAACTTAACTTCCTTTTTTTTTCTTTTTCTCTCTTTTAAATTCGATAATGTTGTAAAATCTTTTTCCGAGGTCAGTTAAAATCTGTTTTCTTTTTCGCATAAATATAAAAAGGTTACAGAGGATTTCATCAGACTTCATGAATGTTCGATTTAAAATGGAAATGGAAAGAACTTGGTTTTGTACATGTTTTTTCCGATCGATTTGAATTTTCGAATTTTCGAACTCGCCATCTCCAAATTTAAAACCACAACGACTGTGTCGGGGAACATCACGGTCATAAAGACAGGCCTGAAAGTTACCCTACGATAACTCTTCTGCTTAAGCTTAACTTTGCCGGTTTTAGTTCCTAGAGCAAGCGACAGATGACGGAGCAATCCTCCTGGACCGCGATCTTACGCACAGGTCAGGCAACTGCTATCTTAAAAAATGTCCCCCGAGTTTGAAGCAGAAGAATAGTTTTAAATTTGCTCGATAGATGGCTGGAGCTGTAGTTGGGGAATCACGTGATATGCCCTCCATCCAATCAACACTTTTTTTTATGATGGATGCCAGAACACGTGATTCCCTAATTACAGCTCCAGCCATCTATCGAGCAAATTTGGAACTATTCTTCTGCTTCAAGCTCGGGGGACACTTTTGTCCATATGAAGCATAACCGAGTTGCCTGACCCTCTATGTAAGATCGTGTTATGGACGCACCGTTAAAACCAGTGGCGGTTGCCTCTATACCAAGATGATTACAGAAATCGGGCTTTACCAATACTATATGAATTTTTTCCAAAAACACCCGACTATTAGAACGTTCCGAAATGTCCGCCGTATTGTTGAAGACAGTATATTTTTAGGTTTGTTAGTCCCAAAACACCCTCAACCTAAGGAACGAAATGTCCATAAATTGATGAACTTTTAATTGTTTAAGTTGGAAGTTTTTAGAGACTTTGGGAAATCCAACCTAAAAAATACATGTTGTCCAACAATATGGCGGACATTCTAATCGACGGACATTCCCGTATATAGCATTGGTAGGGCTTGGCAGCCGTCTGTATTGGAATCACGTGATATCAACAACAAATTAGAAAGAGTCTTGGATACATCCAGCTCTCAAGGTGATAAAATCCATGATTCGAATGCCTTTCTGCCGGTCTGCCATTATGATCCCAAGTAAGAAGTCTTAAGACATCTCAAGACTCTTCAAGACTCTAAGACGACTCATCTCTAAGACGACTCTTCAAGGCGTCTTAAGGCATCTTAAAGAGTTAGATGCGTCACTTACGGCTGTGATACGTGGAATCTTACGACCCGAGCTTATAAGAAGTTTGAGGTGTTCGAAAACAAGATCTTGCGAATTATTCTAAAGCCTAGAAGGGATCCATCCGGCTTTAACATTTCCAACAAAATTAAAAAGCACTAATAGAAGTAAAAGTTTGCAAACTTTTAAAAAACCGCCATTTTTGGCATCCGTACAAAAGTAAAACAAGAATGGATGATAAACTCGATAGAAATTCTCAGCTTTCATATTTATATTATTTAAGTATCCAAGAAACTATCTACTTCCGTGCGTCGGAGGTGAACTAACATATCTCCATCGTAAATATAATTGGAGATAAATTTTTCGAAAACTAAGTAGAGAAAAAATTGATTGGAAGCTGGATTCGAACCAACGAGGACTCACACATCCTTGAACCCCTATCCGTGGGAGAACTCTTGGCGTAGGAGGTGTGATTCACCTAGATATCTCGAACGAAAGTCGAATGTCTTTATAAAGACCTACTTAGTTCATATGAGTTAATATCAATGAAACGAATCATTTAAGTAGAGAAAAATGCAGTTGGAAGCGTACGATTGGAATGGCCGAGCGGTTAAGGCGTTCTCCCACGGATAGGGGTTCAAGGATGTGTGAGTCCTCGTTGGTTCGAATCCAGCTTCCAATCAATTTTTTCTCTACTTAGTTTTCGAAAAATTCAGTTATCCTACCTGAGGAATAGAAGGTGGATTGTCTTTAAAGCTAAAATAATTGGAGATAGTTTGTTTTAACCGTTTGTGAAGATCATGTGACTACAAGTTTACACGCTCATGTTGATGTAAACTTGTGGTCACGTGACACGTTCACGAAATGTCGAGACAGACTATCTCCAATCTTATTCACGATGGAGATACGTTAGTTCGCCTCCGGCGCACGGACTTAGTAAATAAAATAAAAATTATCTTTAGTGCCTAAAATAAATCTTTAATTTTTCCAAAAAAAGGAGTGCGCAGCGAAATGATCCAGAGCATATCAGGACTTCAATTTTATAGCAGCGAATTTTGACTTTTCCTTTTCAAAAACTTGAGTTATAAAACTTTTTTGTAGCAGGAAAAATACCGTGCACTTTTCTCCGTGTGTGCCGGTAATTACTATGGAAACTCTGAGTCTCGATGAGGATGATCAAACATATTCGGTTTCATTTTAAATCAATACCCTCTTTAATCCCCTCTATAGGCCGTCATTAAATCTTGATTTGCATTTTGATTATTACCGATTCGATTCCACATCAGGAATGAATATGGAATGAGCCCAAAACCATATAAACAATTAACACGGAATAAACGGGTTAACGTTAAAGGTATACGTGACGTGACTGTTCGTATAGTTGAATATTCCCGGTCAGCAATATGGTTAACGAAATTAATACTTTGCAAACATCGAAAATCTAATGACGGCTAATATGCCATTCTGAAATTATGCTATTTTCCGATGGTAGTAAAATAATCAAGGAAGAACTTTATTCGATTTTCTGCTTGTGCGAGCCCATGCATAAACCTGATGAAGGGACTCCCCATGGATTTTGAGGGTTGTTTTTTGAATGTCAATAGCGCGTACCATTTTTGCTTTTTGAGGGTGATGTCCGGGAATAATTATTGAAATGACGTCGTAATTTAAGCACGGCCAAAGAGTCAATTACGAAAAATTAATATACGTAAAATTACGAAAAATTTCCTATCGTTTATAATAAAGAAGATGACATTATTACGAAGGAAAAATTTTATAGAAGATTTTAAAAAAAATTTGATAGAAAAAGAGCAAAAAACAATTAAACCCAAGTGACATTGGTTGGTTGAATAACCATCCCAGCAACGTTTTTCCCCGACGTCTAAAGACGGTCGGTGTTAACGGACATTATTACGTTGAAATGTCCGGCCTAAATAACGGTCCTAGCAACCGTTGAAAAAACGTTTCCTCATTTACGTCCTTGACCGGAAACCGACTACGGTTTTTAATATACAATGCGGTCCCGAAATTCAACGTCCATTTCGCCCCTCCCCGCCCCCAAAATAATAAATGGGTTCCAACAAAATGAAAAAATCAGATATTCTTAAAATATTGCTTTTTTATATTTAATTCTTTGTAAAAACTTATACAAATTCAACTATCTGATTCTATTAAATAGTAACTATTGAAGTTTTAAATTTTTTTTTTTGAGTCAGACGACAATGAAAATGACTTAGACCACCGCATCAGTCTTATTTGCTTAAAGGATAAATTACATACAAATTTAATTACACATATTGAACATAAAAAATTATAAAAATAATGGAAACATATTTACACACACACACACACACACACACACACATGGCTTTTACAGGGCCTGGAGCCCTATCGCCGCGCTATAAACTTTCTTCCAATCAGGCCTCTCCTGGCAGGCATCTCGCCAGTCGGGCACTCCCAACCTTCTCGCATCTGCCGCCACGTTATCTTCCCACCTGATCCGTGGTCTACCTTGAGGTCTGGGACTCGTTGGTCTGCCCTCCAGGACCTGCCGGATATATCTTGACGGAGGTGCGCGAGCGACATGTCCCGCCCACTTGAGCCTTCGGGACTTAATCACACTAGTGATTAATGGTTGCCAATGGAAACATATTTGTCATCACATTAAAAAATTGGTATAATATTGCACCATATACTGATTTATGAGTTGAAATGTTATTTTAGACTTAAATTTAAATGTAATTTTTATGAAGAAATTTTGCAGCCATATTATGACGAAAAAAGAAAAATTCAGTAGGCTTATAACAATATTCATATGGCTTCAAATATTTTATAACTCGATTATATAAAACAACAAGTATTACGGTCACAATAATAACAACGCAACCCAAGTGACATTGGTTGGTTGAATAACCATCCCAGCAACGTTGTTCCCCGACGTCTAAAGACGGTCGGTGTTAACGGACATTATTACGTTGAAATGTCCGGCCTAAATAACGGTCCTGGCAACGGTAATAAAACGTTTATTCAACTACGCCCTTGACTATAAACCAACTATGAAAAGAAAAGAAAAAAGAATGCATTTTGATATGACTATTATAGCACCAACATGAGGAGTATTGTATCTTTTTCTCTAAATAAGTATTATCATAACGCGAACTTATCCCTAAGTATTACGGAACACTACATTTTACTCGTCTATTATAAATTTGGAACTTCTATATATAGTGCAAAAGAGCAAAGCAAACTGTACGCCAAATACCTAATTTTTTGTCTTAAAAATCAGATTTCAGGTATTTTTGTGTACTGTTAGTATTTTTTCATTTTTATAGACCTGTTAAAGGTCCTCAAGTTGAGATTTTGCGATTTTATATTTTGACTTTTCCAAAATCCGGGAAAACTTTTCCCATAAGCTAAACATTAAAATATACATAACGAAATTAGACGTTATTTAAACCGACTGCCCGGGTATTGGTTAGTAGTTAACGTTGTCTTGTAGTATTATTCAACCTAGTTGAAAAAACGTTCTTTTAATTGAAGGTTGATTTTTGGGCTCTGACGTTGTTCGTCGCAATTCAACGTTGCTGGGATGGTTATTCAACCAACCAATGTTACTTGGGAAGAGTGTTAGAAAGAGAGCTTCACCTTGAATAGCAAGGAACTTTGAAATCCTAGTAGAAACCATGAATGAAGTGTACTGACTGAAGTCCCATCATCAGCTCTTTCCTGTCGGAAATTATCGGTTAGAGTCGGGAATCTGGGTTAAAATTTTATAAAATTTTTATAAAATTTTATAAAATTCTTATAAAATTTTTATAAAAATTTTATAAGAATTTTATAAGAATTTTATAAAATTTTATAAGAATTTTATAAAATTTTATAAAAATTTTATAAAAATTTTATAAAAATTTTATAAAAATTTTATAAAATTTTATAAAAATTTTATAAAATTTTAACCCAGATTCCCGACTCTAACCAAATTATCTTCCGGAAAGATGATGAAAACGAAAGTCCACATTTGACTTTACATCATTCATTTTCGATTGCTACTATCAAACAAAACTGCCCTCTAAGTGAAACTTTTCTATTAAATATTAATTATTAATTGAAGTTTACATTTCTTGAGTCAGACGACTGTGAAAATGATTTAGACCACCTCATCAGTCTTATTGCTTAAAGGATAAATTACATACAAATTAAATCAAACATTATAAACATAAAAAATTATAAAAATAATAGGAAACATTTATCATCACATTAAAAAAATTGGTATGATATTGCACCATATACTTATTTATGAGCTGAAATATTATTTTAGACTCAATTTAAAAGTGGTCGTGAAAAAAGAAATATAATTTTATGAAAAAATTTTGCAGCCATATTATGACGAAAAAAATAATTCAGTGTGCTTATGACAGTATTCATATGGCATCAAATTTTTTATAACTCGATTAAATAAAACACTAAGAATTAGTCATAATAATCACAGCACAGAGATTTCGAAAGAGAGCTTCACCTTAAATTGCAAGGAAGTTTGAAATCCTAGTAGAAATCCTAAATGAAGTCAACTGTCGGAAATTATCTTCCGGCAAAGATGATGGAAACGAAAGTCCACATTTGACTTTGGCCCTTCCTGGAGTAAATTGGCTAAACATGACATGTATAGGGAATGAAGGCCTATTGCCTCCGTTAACAAGTCAGACTGCCCCCTTGGCTCTTCGTTCTGGCTACGGTTCCGAGGACCTTTTGAGTTTCGAATCAATTTTCGAAATTTTTTTTACGTTCGAAAAAATTTGGAACTTCAAAAAAACTACGGGTAGAATTTTCCGACCTCAAGGAACCCGATTTTCAACATGCCCCCTAACATTTCAAAAACATTTTTTATTCATAAACTGATGATTGGTACCACGATTTCAAAATTCTCTTCTTACCTCATCTAGTCTTTTCAAGGTAAGAAATTTTTGAAATGACCTGAAGTAAAAGTAAGGAGTTCTACTGCTCTTTAAAAAAAAAAAAAAAAAAACAATGGGAACTTTTTACATCTGGGCCGTCGTCGAAGTTGAAAATTCTGACCCTCTCGAAGGGTTACCTAAAGTCAAAGAAGTTACCTGAAGCTATTTTTGTGAAGCAAAGTTCAAATACTCTTTTCAGGTACCCTTATTCAGATTTTTTACCACCGTTAACGTTTATTTTACCCTTTCTTTGCTTTCTTTGCCTATTCATTTTTTGAATTTAAAAAAAGCACTATCCTACCGAATTTTTTTTGGGGGGGTTTATAAGTAGCATTATGCTTTTTGCATTATATATATATATATATATTTATATCTATATCTGTATCTGTATCTGTATCTGTATCTGTATCTGTATCTGTATCTGCATCTATATCTATATCTATATCTATATCTATATTTATATTTACACTATGCTTAAAATATGGAGTCATTTCAAAACATGTTACTTGCCTATTTAAGGACAGTGATTTTTAGATCGTAATTTTCAAGCTATGGATACGTTTAAGTGCTATCTAAACCTATGAAAGAAAACGAAATTCGGCTTAATGAGTTTAAACACGTGTTATTTTATTATCTCGGAGTGTCTGCGGCGTATGAATTTGTGTGTGCTGTGAAGAGAAAGATTTGCGTACCGCATGTTCGTTTACAATACGACAAAAACAAGAACATAATTTGCATATTCAACTCTGAGTTGATAGTTTTATGCACGGAAGGGGATGGGAGGGGCACATCTGCATTGCTGCGGATTTTAACCGATAACCAATATTCTCGACTATTACGTATTCTATGTGGATGTCTTCAGCAAAATGAAATTCCGATGATTTTTTTTTTTTCTTTTTTTCATTTTCAGGGGGTTAAAACGGCTACGATGACTACAGATCTTCCGGTTACCGGACAAGAGATTTTCGTAACCCCGATACTAACGACAGGAGGGAGGGTAACCATGAAAAGTTTAGGGAGAGTGGATTTCGTGAGGTTCGAAGATCCGGAGAAACCTCAATCCGACGGGTAAGTAAGACATACGACTGGCTCTAGCCAACTGAAAACATTATTATTCCGTTTAAGTTTTCTATTAAGGTAATTACGTTTTTTTTTTCTCTCCCCTCGAAGTAAATATTTTTAAGGAAAGAAAAAAAAAGGTTTACGGTTTAAAAATTTATGCGGATTTTACCGCATGTTTATTGTCAGGGATTCGAAAGGAAAAAAAACCATTAAATATATAAACGTAGATATACATACATTTTAATGAAAACTGTTTTTAACATATGCCAGTTCTTGATGCTTATATACGGGAAACTAGCGACAGAGCTAAAATTAAAAAAGACAGTTCATAAATCAAAAGAAGCGCGGGGAAAAATCGAAATATGAAATTGAACAAGAATTCCGTTCCCCCTCCCCCCTCTCTCCTTTTTCTTTCTATAAATGATTTATATCGAATATGTTTCTTATCGATGAGATAAATATTCGGCATTCATTGCTCCCGTATATTTAAAAGGTCTCGTGGAAGTATTTATAATATTTTGAAATTGACGCACGCGAAACTTTCACCTTCAAAAATTTTAAAATGATGGATTTTAAAAACCTAACCTTAAAAAAAAAAAAAAAAAAAAAAAAAACATACAGTAGTTTCCAAACCCACTTGACGCGTTTAGGCAATGATTGATTATGTGAAGAAATGATACCCGCTACTCATAACGATCGATCATAGGGAATTAAAGGGGAAGAAGAAAAGGAGAGGTTTTGTTCTTTTTTTTTTTTTTTTTTTTTTATTATCGGGAAAAAGGAATTCGCATGTAAAAAGCGCGAAAGCGACTTTTTTTTTTTAATTTTTTTTCTATCGGGCAGCGAAACGGAAACGATTTTCTTTTTCTTTTTTTTTTCGCTCTTTCATTAAACGGATCTTTAACGGTCGTAAAAAGCCTTAAAAGCTTCTCGGCTTTTATTAAAAATTTCCAAATAGTTAACCGAGCAATTAAAGAACATGTCGGATTTAATGAGGTCGTTTGAAGTTAAATAGTATGAGAGTAGTGACGGCGTTGCCATTTTTATAGAAAGAGAAGAGGGAGTTAATTAAGTCGAATTTTTTTTTTTTATCTTCAAAAAAGTAAATCGAAAAGGGGAAGCTGAAAAGCTCGCGGGATTTATGCATCGTGTGTAGTCAGTGCACTGCATCGGTATATATTTTTTAAGCAACTCGGCTTGTGGCCCCCTCACCTTTTTAAAGTTTAAAATGGAAATTCATGAATTTCGTGAAACCGGGAATTTTACTATTTAAAGGTGTTCGGATACTGCGTGGGATTGATTTGTTTTTATTTTATTTTTTCTCGTCTCTTCTCTTTTAAATAAATGAAAAAATGAAAACGAGGAAATACAGGAAGCCACTTTTCGTACGAATTTTTTTTTTATGGTTTCCGATGTTTAAAAAAAAGAAATGATTTTAAATAATATTTTTAATGGATTCGAACGAGGAAAAAAATGAATGAACGATCCTGCTTGAATGGCGCGTGTATACGATTCCCTATAGATTTTAAAATTCGATTAGATATTCATTATTTTAATTAAATATTTTCGAATTGCAAAAGTTGGAAGAAGGTACAATTTTAAATCGCCTGTGATATTCATTTTAGTGCGAATTAACAAATTTTAAACGATTAGCATTTAAGGAAGTTCTACCGGGGGATTTGAGATTCTTAGCTAAACGTTCTCCTGCAACTTAAACATGGGCGGAACTTTGTTGATTTTTTGAAAAATGGTTTTTCCGAATAGAAAAGCTTAATTGAAACCGAATTCATTTTTAAAAAATATAGCAATATTTCTTTCGGGGTGAAATTGACCACAAGCTTTTGGCTTTTCTGGGCAGATTTCTGGGGCATGTGTCGTATTTTTAGATTCGTCCTGATTAGTTTGGAAGTTAAAACAATGCTAAGCATGAGGAGAAATTTTGGCATCGTTAGTGCAACTGGATAAAGTTCGAATTCAGCGTTGTTATAAAAAAAAGCAGGATTTTTGAAAGTCGTCAAATGTTTCGTCTTCGAAATTGTCTTCGAAATTTTAAAATTCGAAAAATGAATGTCTTTGAAATTTTGTCTTCAAAATTGGTCGAAATTGGTCCAAATCTTTCAGGTACGGGGTGAAATTGACCAGTGTCAATGCGCCAGTTTTTCCATTCTTTTAAAGCAGATGAATGAAACAAAAGGCAATTCCGAGAATTCAGAACAGGTGTTGGCATGGAAAGATTCCCAGCATTTCATTCTTAACCCTTTCCCGACCGACGAGTTGTTGGGTATTTCTCGTCGGATGAAGTTCCTTTTCGGTAAAAAATTATGAAAGACAAAAAATCATGAAAAAAATACCTTTAGAAATCTAGGGTTAGTTTGAACCGCTGATTCCGAATTTGAAGTCAAAATTCTAAAAAAAACTAAAATCCAATATGTTGGAGCCGTTTTATTTTTAATCATTTTAATAATTTTTTTTTTCGTGCCATGTTGGATTTTCCGAGGGGAATTAGATCAGTCTGACGTCAGATTTGAAATCAGAGACATCGAAAACGTATAGAAAGTCGTTTTCCCGATCATTTTACGAAAGGAAAAAAATTTTGTGCGGCATTTTGTATTGCATTTATGTGTTTCGGGTTGCATATACTGAAAATTGCTAAGCGTCTAATATGGGTTTTAACGCGCAGTGCTAGTCTCTAGTGTGTTGTAGGTGAACTTCAAGTGCAAATTCATGGGGGAAAAAAAAAATTGATAAATTTCCTTTGATTTTTCGGGAAAATTTTTCTAAGATCGGCCGTTAAAGAGTTAAGTCGATTTTGGTGAAAAATCCTCGAAAAAGTAAAGAAGTAATATTTATAAAGTTCTGATTCTGACTGTAGAGAGTGCGGTTAGAATTGTATAAAAGACAGACAGATGGGAGGTTTATTATAAGAAAGAATACATGCCAATTTCACCCCCTAGTGGGGCAAAGTTGACCAACAGCTGTTTTTAATTTTTTTTTTTTCGAGTTTAAGACTGTAACCTAACTACAAATTTTGAACTTAATGGGGCTAATAAATCTATTAATCCCAGATACTGTCCCCTAATTTTTTTTCCCCGATTTTTTTAGTAGAAAAAGCTACAGCTTCAATCAAAGTTGAAAACTGGTCCATTTCACCCCGTTTTACGGTAACCAATTTTTTGCCACCAGGGATGAGATACCGAAAACGAAATCGGGTCAAAACAGTCAAATTCTTTATTTATTGTTTTAAAAAAAAGATCGGATTGCATCTTCATATATTTCAAATTATTTTCTCCGATCTGAGTGAAACCGTTGAAACATTAACGAGTCAATACGCAAACCGGAACCATAAACAGCAGAATATTCAATCAAAACAAAATCAAAAAGCATAATCGGTTAGCCGCAAAACCTAGCCTCTGCCTTGTTAATTGGATTTAAAAATTTGAAAAAGAAGAAAAAAAAAAAAAAAAAATTCTCAACAGGTGAAAACAAGAAAAAAAAATCAAGCATAAGTGAACGCAGACGATGTTAACCTTTGAATAAGAACCATAACCGTTATAAAAACCACTAATCCCGTTCCTGCAAAACTGGTTCCTAAAATATGAATGTTTTTCTCTTTAGCTAAAAACCAAATCCGAACCAAATTAACTTTTAAGTATCCTTATGATCTTCTATGCCTGTTTTCCGCAGCTAAAAACTGATAAAAGAAACCCCAACATGCGGTTTCTGGTATTTGCATATTTTTTTTCCTCCTACCGAAAGCGTTTCGCCTATTGTTTAAAAAATAAAGAAATATGGAGGTGAAAAATATAACCTTGCACGCGAAATGTTCAAGAACTGTAAATCATAATTGAAAATTGATAAGTCAAGACAAAACCCAAAATCACGGTGCAAAATGATGAAAACCAAAGGGTGCGAGAACGGGAGCGCGCGGGGGAGGTTCGAAAATGTTAACGGGTATTCCGTCACTGCCGTTAACTTTCTACGTTTCTGCGGTTTTTTCCTAGCAGCACGAACTCCCATAAGGGCAGATGGGAACGCATAAAAGCCGAATTAACAATCATTAAAAAATTGGTCATGACTTGAAAAAGGGAAATTATAATTCGTTTCATAAATCACGTACTTGATATTAATAAGACAAAAGGTAATAATTTTTATTGAGGATGGAAAAATTTTAAAAAAGAAGAAGAAAAAAAAAAAACTTTTTTGCGAGGGAGGGAGGAATCAAGGGGGATGAATGAACGGTTGCATGGATGGATGGATGGTTTGGTTGCAACACTTGAAAATTTATGAGACCTCCTCCTCTCTCTCACTTTTCTCTCGCGCGCTCTCGTCCATTTTCGTAAACAATCGGGTTATGAAGTGCCGTTGAAAACCATGAGTTGGGTTAGTAAACGCGTGGATTTTACCGTGTCGCGTAACAGATGAGATTTTTTTTTTTTTTTTTTTTTTTAAATTACAAGAAAATATTAAAAATAATTAGTTTTTTAAATCAATTAAAATTAATAGGATCTTTAACTGGAATCTGGATGTAGATAAATTATTTTATTTAATCCTATTTTATTTTATTTTATTGCATCGTTTTATTGTTGCTGTTTTCTCAAATGGTTAGTCGGCGATGTTTCATAACTTTGTTTTTCTTTTTCGAAAGTTTTTTTTTTTTTTTTTTTTTTTAAATATTTGGCGGAAAGATTTTATTAAGAGAAAGATTTTACGATTGTGGGAGTGGGGTCTGCCTTGTAAGATTAGGAGTTAAAAAGTAAGATTTTATGGCAGATATACCTCGAGGCCTAGAATATTTTTTAAGAGGATTTTTTTTTAATTTCCCTGATTTTTTTAACAGTAGTACAAATGCCGTAGAATTTTCTTTATATAATTTTTTTTTTCATAATATTAAAAATCTTCAGAAATAAATGGAGAGTAACAATTATTGACAGTACTTAAAGTTTGGAAAAAATAAGTACTTTAAGCTTTGTCTCCGTTATGCAATTGATTAAAGAGGCTAATTGATTAGAGTATCGGATTATTGCAATTTTTTTTTTTCCTGATACAATTTTTTTCCCGTTTTTATTATTGTCATACAATAGCAGAAGAAAAAAAAATGTTGCCAGACCAAAAAAGGTAAAAATTGCACAAAAAATTATTCCGGTACTCCAATTGATTGCAACTTTTAATTAATTGTCTAACGGAGATAAGGTGCAACTTACCTGTTTATGTTGAAACCTGCATATAACGGAAAACTGCCTCATGTGGAAAATGTTTTTGGTCCCGGCGAATTAGGAATAAACTCATGTTATTTGGCTTTGATATAAGGGAATCGGAAACGGAAGCAAAAAATTGCTTGATTACCTTTGAAAATTTGTCTATAAAGAAAAAAAATAATGAATAAATAAAAAAAATTGTCGTTATTGACAGTAATATTAAAAAAAAGACTGATTTAGAGATTCCGATTTCCCGAGAAATTAATATAAAGGAATCGGAAACGGAAGCAAAGAATTGCTTGATTACCTTCGAAAAGTCTATAAAAAAAATAAATAAATAAATAAATAAATAAATAAATAAATAAATTGTCGTAATTGACAGTAATATTAAAAAAAAAGACTTATTTAGAGATTCCGATTTCCCGAGATTGATAATTTTGATTTCTAATGTCCCGTTTTTGAAAAAAAAAAAAAAAAAATTCTTTGGATCCGAGAAATTAAAATTCGCCGTAATCCCGGGATTCCCGTAAATTCTCGGGAATTTTCCCGGAAATGGAAAAATGACTGGAAAAATTCCGAAAAATTTGAATCCCGGGAATAGGGGATTGAAAATTTTCTCGGGATTCCGGGAATTCCCGGGACGGTAAACCCCAAGCAGAATCTTTACTTAGATTTTATAATTTTTTGTAATGATAAATGGCTTATAAAGAGCTATTTTTGCTTTTTCATTCAATTGAGGCTGACCATGACACTTGTGCTCTTGAAACTACTTGTCAACAACTGGATAAAAAAATGTGTTTAAATGAAAAAATAAATTCTCCTTTTTAGACCCCTACAGGAATTTTTTTCTACTGTTGTGGTCTAAAAAAGGAGAATTTATTTTTTCATTTAATCATCCAAACCACAGTGCTGCAAACCTTAATTCCTAAAAAAAAAAAAAATTTAAACGCTAAGCCGAAACCATATTAAATTATTTTCCTTTTAAGGATTAGAGCATTTTACCTTTAAAAATATAAATAACGTGTGCTGCCCCTCTCCATTATGGCTCAAAATTAATTTTCTAGAATTAATTTTCAAAATTTCCGAAAGTACTGTGCTTTAGTTATTCTATGAATTTTCGACCATGGATTAAGAATACAAAAAATGCAATGTAGTAAAAATGGCCGACTCCATTTATAGAATAACAAAAGCACAGTACTTCCGGAAATTTTGAAAATTAATTCTAGAAAATTAATTTTGAGCCATAATGGAGAAGCGGCAGTGAACTTAAATTTTTTTTTTAAATTTCCAACGTAACCTAAATTAGCCTTTTTGGGCATTGGGGTGTAATTCTCTCTGTTAATTTTTTTTTTTTTTTTTTTTTCAATTTTGGTCATCGTTAAGAAAAATAATTGCATTTTCATTGAACTAAGTTGATGGGAAATAAAACTGGCAATCTGAAAAATGTTTTTGGTTTTCAGAGCCACCGGGAAGTAGGTAGATGGAATTTTGGAGAATTAAAAAAATTGTTGCGATGACTTCAAAACTTTTTCTCGCAAATCATTCTATTGAGCACTGTATTTATTTTTTGGCCACTCTCTAAGGGAGTTTCTAGTTGTCCAAGAATCTATAATTCCTAATTTCCAAAACAATTTTTTTGGTAAAAATTAAATCGAGGCCTAAAGTTTTGCCTACATAATAAATCCTGTAGAATCTATAGTTCTTAGATTTTTTTTCCCCTTTAGCTTAAAATCAATTTTTGTTTACGTAGTAGATTAATCTACTCAGAATTTCCGATAAGTAACAATACTTTTTTCAGCAAAAATAAAAATTCTTATTTTTTGCCCTCATAAGGACTTTTCAAAATCTTAGAGATGACCTTCTAAAATTCTGAAAAAAAATTAGGGTTAATAGTGTCGTCAAAAGGTACCCATTCCAGTATCAGGAGTTTTTCAATTCCAAAATTCGTGATTTTCGGCTCACCCTAGACAGGTATCCGCAAATACGGTAGGAAATGCAATGCCACAACTCTTGGCAGGATTCCTTGGAGGAATCGAAATATGGAGGAAACGAAATCAATTTTTTTTTTCGATTTTTCCAAAAAAAAAAAATTTGGAGGGATCGAACAGAAATTATATCAGTTTCCGGTATAGCAGTTTCCGAGGAAAAAAATAAAAAATGAAAAAATCCAGAAAAGTGACATAAATTTTGTATATCAGTTTCTTATCTTGGGAAAAATTATTAATGTGAAAAAAATTAATACATGTTTTTGTAAGTATTGTTTGAAGATAAAAATTATTAATTTTTCCAACAAACCAAAAACTGCATTTAAGGCAGGGGGGTGTAATTCTCTCAGTTGGGGTTATCGATATAATAACCGCTAAGACCACTACGGCAATGAGCAAGGCTACAATAATAAGAACGGCGAAAATAGGGCAGAAAACATGTTTAAAAGTATCCCATTTTTTTCTTTTTGGAGGAACCGTTTTAATTTTTGGCTGGTGAAGTGTAAGTTCAACAATTTCAATGACTTTCTGATTCACTTTTTCATCATTCTTAAGGTGATTTCGTACATGTTTTTGCTATGGATAGACTATGGGGTTATCGGTATAATATGCTGCTTCTCCATTATGGCTCAAAATTAATTTTCTAGAATTAATTTTCAAAATTTTCGGAAGTACTGTGCTTTAGTTATTCTATGAATTTTCGACCATGGATTAAAAATACAAAAAATGCAATGTAATAAAAATGGCCGACTCCATTTTTAAATCTAGGGTTAGAAATCCGTAGAATAACAAAAGCACAGTACTTCCGGAAATTTTGAAAATTAATTCTAGAAAATTAATTTTGAGCCATAATGGAGAAGCGGCAATAAAAATTATTGTTATTGTAATTTTAAAACTAAAAATGAAAGAGTTCGCAAAAATCCATAATTCGGAAAATAAAATCATAGTTATAAAGTCATTTTTATAAACTGAGAAATCTCGCTTCCATGGTCCGTCTTACGTTCTTCATTAGCTAAACATATAAAGTTCATTAGCACTTCCTTAAATTCACGGTTTTCATAAAAACTAAAATTCTTTTTGCATTCATTTTTAACGAGTTTTCTATGTTTAGCGAATGCAGAATATGACTTTCTGTGTTATTATTACTGTGTTATTATACTGTGTTATTTATTAAGTTTTGCGAACTCTTTCATTTTTAGTTTTAAATATACAATAACAATAATTTATATCTTCAAATTAATTATTTACAAAAATATGTATTAATTTTTTTCATATTAATAATTTTTCCCGAAATGGGAAATTGATATACGAAATGTCACTTTCCGGATTTTTTTATTTTTTTCCTCGGAAACTGCTATACCGGAAACTGATATAACTTCTGAGTACATCAGTTTCCGGGTATATCAGTTTCATATGACTCGGCCCTAAATATCCGTTAAAAATTAAGAGATCTGGTAATTTTATCAGACAAAATTAAATTTAAATTTGAATGTAAATTCCTAATAAGGTAGTGACCGGTGAGCACTGCTGTTTGCTTACACTATAATTTTGAATTACACCGCTGTGTATATCTAATTCGAAGGCGTGAGTAAAAGTCCTTTTCTCCTTAACATTTATTTTTTCCGAACTCTGCAATTGTCCGACTTCAAAAATATCGAGCACACATTAATGGAAGCTTGTAAGGTTAAAGATAATGCTGTGTTATTATCAGCCGACCCCACCTTTTATTATTATTAAAAAGTTACAAATTTTCGGATAAAGGAAAAGTTTTCCGAGGGAAAAACGATTAGAGAAAAGTCATAGGTCGGGTGTATAAGGAATCCATCCTCATGAATCAATGTTGATTAGTAAGTCAGCCTTCCGTTGTTTTATAAACGGAGGGGTGTGTTTTTCGATAGGAGAGCCCTATAACTGCGGGAAGAGAGAGAGCTATAATTCGTGACGTCACCGAATGAAGCAATCTTTGAACAAAAAAAAAAAAAAGATTACGATCTGACTGCAACTTTGCGTGTTTCTCCCTGATACCCGAAAAATTACCGAAAACATGGAAAACACATTAAATCGAAGCCGTGTTGATTGGCGGCGAAAAGAGAGGTTTTATTTTATGTATACGACAAAATTGCACGATTCGATGTCCCCAAGTCCGTTTCCGGTTCGTTCCTCTACGGCGCTTTTTCCGTATGGAGGATATATCCGGCAGAAAAACAGAAACTGTTTTGTATAAGTGAAAATCCGTTTTTTTTTGTTTTAAGGGAAAGCAATTTCAATAAAAGCCTTTCCTCCGATTTTTCTCCCCACTGTTCGAAATGCTTGATTGTTTCAGAGGAAAATAAGTTTTCAATTATTAAGATTCGGGTTTGGGGGGGGGGGGGGGAATTTTCCGCTTGAAATCCTGTTTTTATTTTTTTTCTTAAGAAATTTTTATTTCTGCTGAATCGGAAAAAAGAAGAGTAATAAAAAGGTATCTTAAAAAAATCGCTTCAGGGATTAATAGGTCGTTACGTAAAGAGGAGTCAAAAAAAAAAAAAAAAAAGGATCAGATGGTCATTGCTGTCGGTGAATAGTTTTTTTGAAAAACCTATGACACTATCTTCGGACTATAAAGGTGAATATTACACTTTTAATGGGGGTCTTGGATGCCCTGTATACGGGTTTAATGGCTCAGGATTTACTTCCATTTGGTAATAGTAGTTCCCTTACAGATTAGACAAATAAAACGCAATTTTATCGTTTTTCCTCCTTTTTCATTTTAATTCCTATATATATATCTGTATACCGTATTGAGGGGTATCTTTTTTTTTACACTTTTTCACGTTTTTGACGTAGGACTACGTCTTAGGGCTCGGTCCTGGGGAAATCTGTCTGTTTGTGGAGGTGTCGGTCTGTTGGCACCAAAAATTAATAATTAATTATTTTAATACTAAAATTTAAAAAAATATTTTGACTATTTTTTTTTAACTTTAGGCCTTTTTTAATAGTAACATTAAGACGACATGAACGAAAGCAAGGACTTTGAAAATTTCTTGTAAATTTTATTTAACTTTTTTTTAAATTTTCGCTTTTTTTTTTTTTTTAAGTAAAATTTATAAGAAATTAAAAGTTGAATTTTTATTTTAAAATTAGACGACATAAACGATATCAAGGACTTAAAAAATTTCTTGTAAATACAAGAAACTTAAAGTTGCTAAAGCAAGGACTTGAAAATTTCTTGAAATTTTATTTAAGTTTTTTTTAAATTTTCGCCGTTTTTTTAAATGTCTTTTTTTAAATATTAAAATTAGACTACATGCACAAAAACAAGAACTTAGAAATCTATCTGTATATAATAAAAGGCATTTGGGGTTTGTGCATTCGCAATGCTCGTGGATAAAATTTTTGAAAGGCTCCATTTTATTTTTTGCTAAAATTTTTCGCGTGAAGAAAATGAGTCGCTGTCCGGAGAAAATGATTTTATCGATCGTTTTTTAATTTTAACTCAATTTTTTTATATTGGTTTTAGCTCAAGCCTAAAAATTTTCTATAAAAAATTTCCCAGATTTAGAAGCTTTCTTTAAAAGGTTCCCAGGCCAGAAAATTTCCTTTACAAAATTTCTCAAGCTATTTTTCACTTAATGGACGTGACATTTTCAAAAAATAAATTTTTTTCTTTTCGGATGTGAAAAATGTGGATTTTTTTTGGAAAAAAAAATTGTAGAGAAAATAATTTTGGGAAGAAAAAAAAAAACGGAAAAAAATTTCTGACATTTAGGACTCACTTTCCAATCGTAAATTTTTCGGGCAGAAAAAAAACGTGTCAAAACCGAACGAAAAAATTTTTTCCTCTACACTTCCACTTTTCCTCACTTCCATTTTTCCTTCTACACTAAAACTAGTTTTAAACACTAGTTTTAAAAAAAATGTTCTCTACATTTTTTAATTTTGTGCTTTTTCCTGTAGCCAAGAATATGAGCTGAAGCAATGTTTAAATATTAAAATTTTAACTTTGAAGACTCTAATTAAAATTTTAACTAATTTTTTTCAACTTTACCTTTTTTATCCAAAATTTTAAGTTTTTTTCGTGCCAGAGAAAAAAAATTATACCTATTTTTATCAAAAAATTCAAATTTTTCGACCAAAAACGAGCAAAAAAATTGCCTTGAAATTTTTAAATTGTTTCCTTGCTTAAATTTAACAATATTAGGACAGTACCCCAAAGACCTACGTCCTGCTTAGGGATATGTCCCCATATCCCAGTCTGATTTTTTCACATCAAAATTTAACAGTTTTTTACCATTACTTTCAATATTTTTTTAAAAGTTTTATATTTACCTGGGTTATTAACTTATATTTAGGGATCAAAATATAAAATTAAAAAAAAATGCTCAACTTCCCCATTCTTGTTTTTCTGCTCTCAGGAAAATCCCTTTAAAAATAAATCTTTTGAGTGGTTGAAGAAGCATGTAGGGCAAGTGCCGAACTTGTTTAAACCTGAATATGGCTCTCACATACCGTTGGAGGGACCTTAGAATTCCGAACTTTGATCTTTTTTCCCGTTTCGCATCATTTTTAAAATAGAATATTTTTCTAATGAAGCTATTTTCAAGAATTTAAAGTTACCCAGTCGAGTACAAAGTAACCCCATGATACGGTATATTTCCCCCCGCTCGCGACTAAAAATTTTCAAGGCTTGAATTTACACGAAATTAAATTTCTCGGGAAAACACCCGGTGCTTACAACAAAAACATTGAAAATTTTGTCTTTTAATTATTTTAATGATATTCGTCATTTGGGTGTTTTTGAGTAGAATAATAAAAAAAAAAAAAGAAGGAAGGGAGTGGAGAATAACGAAGGAGAATTGAGCAAGAGAAAACCGTTTCGGTGGAAAAATAAGCGAATCAAGGAAAACTTTTTAACAGACTTTGGTTTTTATTAATGTTAATAATTGTTATTTCATTTTTTTTTTCCTTTTAAAATGAAACGTCGCTGACTTACAATTTTCGAATTTTGATTCCTTAAAAAAAATGATAATAATAATAATAATGCAAATGATTTAGCTTCGAAGAAAGAGAAAATGTTTTGTAACAATTGGAAAAGTAAATTTCATTTATGGGAAGATAAAGACATGAATCATTTCCTTTTAAGCAGATTTCCATGCGGATAAAATGCTTTGCAGAATTTTATTACCGATATTGAAAATAAAGGTGAGTCTGATAATCTGCTATTTGTGTCGAGGGTAAAGAAATCCTTTTTCTGATTTTGCTTTATGCTTTTCAATTTTTATTTGAACAAAATATTATTGTGTTGTTTCTTTTTTAGATCTGTTTGATACAATTTATTTTCAATTTTTTGAGTAATTTTTTCTTTTAGTTTGAATTTATTCAGCTAATCATTTTAGCGGCACGGTGGTCCAGAATCAGATTTTAGGCGGACAAAATTCAGTTTTGATCGCTGAAGGCTAAAAATTGGTATCTGGGGGTTTTCGAGGCCGCTAATTTCGAATCTGACAACGATTTTTTTAAATCCAAGATGGCGGATCCAATATGAGGGACATAATTTTGAAAATTTGATCCTGAGTGCACAAAAGTATGTGTTAAGGGATTTTTAGGGTTGCTGATTTCGAATCTGATAACGGTTTTTTTTAAAATTCAAGATGGCGGATCCAGTATGGCGGACATAATTTTGAAAATTTGATCGTGAGTGCCCAAAATGTTTTAAAGGGTTTTGGGGTCGTTGATTTGGAATTTGATGTAATTTTTTCAACTTTCAAGATGGCGGATTCAATATGGCCGTGTTACGAGTGGAATCCTCATATTTCTACGGGATATAGGAAACATAGGGAGGCTTCCATGACGGTTTCGGATCTTCTATAAATGGAGTATATTTGTAAATGTCTTTACAGTTAAGGGAACTCCGTTTCCGAGCTAAGCCCGGAAACGAAAGTCGTCTCTAAGAGAGACGCACTGACTTTTTATAGTGCTTTGTGTTTATACTTTATAAAACCGGCAAGGAGACTTTGAAGGTGATGTTGTCTGTTATTGGTTTTAGGAATAAACACTATTCCTACCAATAACATCACCCAGCGGCAGAGGTTTTTACGGGGTGAACAGCGAGAACTCCGAAAAAACCCTCTTATAAATCCCCTTGCAGATTTGTATGTCACCAAAAAGCCAGTGGTCTTTACAAAAATCATCTTTATGTACAATCAAATTATTATTACCTTATTATTACAAGAATTGTGGGTCTGATATCATTTGATTATTTAAAATTTGTGAAAAGGAGCTGTCAAAGTTTGTGTGATGTCAGTATGACGTGCGGTATTCTCTGCTGAGTCTGCAGTAGACTTCTGTCTGCGGAGCCAAGCCCAAAACTCCTGCTGCAGTTAAATGTAACACCCAGTCGGAGCTCCCCAAACTCCTCTGAATCAGTGTCCCATTTTATTGAGCATGACAGAGAATTCCTGTTGAAGCCTTCTATCGTCCGGATGGACACGATGTTCGTCGTCGGAGCCAGCCCAAAAACTCCTCTAAACATGGTCCAGAAGATGGTAGAAGCTTCGAGCGATGTGACAGCTGTGTTCGAATATCTGATATCAGACCACATTCTTTGAAAATTGACATAAAAGAGAAAAAGTAAAGAATATTACTTTTACAAATTTGAATCCTATTCGGGTGTTTTGTTAGCTTTTAATACAAGAGAACCGTAATATATATATACATTTTTTTTTTTTTACAAAACTAATTGAGATTAACTTACATTTAAAACAGTACATACAGTTACATATAAAAGGTAACTTGCCGTTTTAAATTAATATTTACAGTTTAGGCATGACTAGAGTATTTTCAAATAATTTGCTCTTTTGAGCAAGACATTAAAATATGTAGTCAATTCGAGGGTATTTTGTAGTCAATTCGAGAGTATTTTATAGTCAATACGAGGGTATTTAGTATAGTCAACAGTTTCCGCTGGGTTATCATGTAACCTGCTAGACGGACTGTTCTTGACTAAACTTTTCCAGTCAGATTTTTCTGGTCGGATTCATAGACGGATATGTTTTTTACTATATCCGCAGAATGCTTCCAGTATGTGACTATATTTGGAAAAGCTGTTTTGCATGCAGCAACGCTGCAAATGGCATTTATTGTTGTAGCTAACTCTTTCATAGGAAATGAGTGGTCCCAGAGTTGTGCTACCAATATCCATTAGATCTAGGAAAGGCTTTCCATTTATCGGAATGCTTTTACTTTCCATATGCTTGGAATCCTTAAATACTAAAAAAAATATTTCTTAACGTAATTAAAACTAATTGTCAAAACGCCAGTGCTTGACATGTTTTGTTTTATCTTACAAAAACACCGGTCTCTCGTAAGAGACTTCTGTTTCAGGATGTAATTTTTTTTTTTTTTTTATCAAGGAATATTATTAGTTTTTTCATGTTCAATGCAAAAATTGCATCAAGGTTAAATAATGAAAACAATATCTCATTGACTCGAGGTATTGCTGACTAAGCGTATGAAAAAAAAAGATTACTTACGTTATTTTTCACTATAGAGTTCAACATTCGTAAACTTTTTTTTTTTTTGTTTAATACTGTATATATCCGTAAACTTGGATGATACATGTTATCTTTGTACCTTTATGGTTCTCTTGGTCTGAAATAAATATTTGTATAATAGTATTTAGCAATAGACATTTACAAAATCTCCATTTATTTATTTTCTGGTCAACAAAAAAGGAAAAAGGTCCAAAACCATCAGTTTTTCCGCTATCACCATATGTTACGAGTGGAATCCTCATATTTCTACGGGATATAGGAAACATAGGGAGGCTTCCATGACGGTTTCGGATCTTCTATAAATGGAGTATATTTGTAAATGTCTTTACAGTTAAGGGAACTCCGTTTCCGAGCTAAGCCCGGAAACGAAAGTCGTCTCTAAGAGAGACGCACTGACTTTTTATAGTGCTTTGTGTTTATACTTTATAAAACCGGCAAGGAGACTTTGAAGGTGATGTTGTCTGTTATTGGTTTTAGGAATAAACACTATTCCTACCAATAACAGCCGGCATATTTTTTTAAAAAAATCGACCCTGCTTGTACAGCATACCGATCAGATTCAGAATCAGATTTTAGGTGGCCAAAAAGGAAAAGTTTCATTCTAAGAAATTAAAGTTACTTTTATCTTTTAATTACTCGTGAAGAGTTTTACTTTAGTGTGTGTACCTCAGCGATTGTACACATTTTTAAGTTTTCTTATCACCTCATGATGGCACCACAGGCGCTGCAAAAAGAAACGCCTGATGATAACGAAGCTCATTATCATTTTCACTGTTTTTGAGATTGGGTTTCATAGTTTACAATTCCAATTTAAGGATTGTGTACTTTTGGGGTAATTCTGTACTAGGCAGGTCAACTGAGCTATTTCCATCACCTCTGCCTGAATGCGCTGCAACGGTTCAAAAGAGTATATCTCCATGCACGATTGTGATGGGCATAGCTCAGTTGACCTGCCTAGTACAGATTAGAGAATTTTGATTCTTGACGCTCACTTAACATGTTAATAAGTACGTTCCTGTTAGTTTGCTGCGGAAGAATTGGTACCTTGCCAGTGTTGCATAAGATAGGAATACATCACTTTGGGACGGTATTGGCCAATTTGGCAACTTTGTACCAATGTGCTTTGACGCAGAGGAAGTCAATGAAAAGCCGTAGTTGATTGGATAAATCTTTTATTACATTCTGAAATGAAATTTACACCAAAGAAAAAAAACCGACCTGATCCGTTTTGGATCAGGAAATTAAAATCGAGAAAGAAAATTTATAATTCGCAAAAAAAATATAAAGGCCACATGGCCAACTTACGTTTCGTCGGTTTCGCTGTTACAACCTCTCTTTGGCGAAGTTGGCTAACAAATAGAACGACGGAGTGGTCGAGCTTACGCACGGTCACTCTGTCGGACTATTTGCAGCTCGCGCGCGCATGCGTCACTTTCGCGGTTATAAGGCCGAGCTTTAAATTAGCGACGGGATTTTTATGCATGATAAATAAAGAAATTAAGGGCAGGAGTTATGTCCGTTACAACCTCCCCCCCCCCCAATTTGTGGATGGATTCGGTGTTGAAAATGAGGCCACGGAGACGGGAAACACCTGCTGGAGAAAGATGAATGGTGTCATCATTAAAAAGGGCTGGATTTTGAATGTACGGACGATCTACAGGGCCCTTAATGGTAAAACGCGCGTGCGTGTCGACGACCGTAACATGATTACATTGTCCAGCGAACTGTCTAAGGGATTCGTAGGCGGCAATCAACTTCTCATCAGGATCCTTCTTCTCCCCTCGGGGCAGAGGAGAGAGGATAATTACCGCCACATTCCGGAACGGTTCTAACTGAGATAAAAGATGACGATACCTTTCACTAAGCTGCTCAGGCGTTTCCGGCTTAGGCTTAAGAGATAACAGGTTAAAAGCCCCGAGATGCAAGACGAGATAGACTGGTACATGAGCCGGGTATTCGCAAAGCGTCCTAACGATATGCTCCTCTTGTGCAGCCTCGAGTCCTCTATCTATCCGGTAATCCACTCTCGATGAATATTGAAAAGTTGAATGTTGAAGAGGCGCCACCACCGAATCTCCATAGATGAGAATGGTCCTGAGATTTCTTCTTAATCGTACCGGCTGCATGGTGATGCTAAAGGGAAGAGAGAAAACGAACGGGAAACGCTGATTAATCCAATGAGCTCGAAAAAATGGGGTTTAACCAATCATCCATTCCATATAAAGTTGACATATATTCCATTCTTGCACTAAATGGTGCTCCTTCCATCTTGGATCTACAATGCCATTTGCCTTCTCTCCTCCCAGTAGCATCACCATGCATCCAGCAGACTCCTTCCTATTTGAGAGCAGATTTGAGATGCTAGGGTGTCCGCAGTTGTGGGAAATCTGGAGAGCTGATAAGGCAGGTGTGTAAAATTTACAAATTTCACGCGTTCGCATCATCGTTGGGGACACGATGATATGAACACGCGGAAACTGTAAATTTTCGGTTTGCGGAGGTTTGTCTCATGGAGGTTCCGATGTTTACACGCACGGATCTGCATGAATCATCCAAACTCGTGGGTGTAAGCATCGGTAGATTATCTTGCGGAGTAGAATTTACTAATAATCTTGATGGGCTTGTAGTTCTCACTTGCATCCTTTTGCCAAAGGAGAAGTTTTCAAAATTTCCTCTTTACCAACAAACTATTTTCCCGTCTGTAAACCCTTTCAAATGGAGATTTCCACTTCTTATCGGTGGAACAGTGGGAAGCGGTACAAAACTAAAGAATTTAAGACAGAATTTTTTCGAAAAGGGAAAGATGATTTCTGCATGTCCGCGTTTGTCCGAAATAACGGCGAACGCAAGCATGCAGAAACCGTCTTTCGGATATAATTCGATTTCCCAGTTAAAGAGCTAACGGTGCATAGAGGATCATGTTGAAAGGTAAAATTTTCTAAGTTACCAGCACCTACATTGGCCGGTCGTTTAGCAAAAGAAGCTACTTTGAGAGAGTCTTAGGTTTAGGGTCTTAAAACGGTACTCTAATGGTCATGAGTGTGACCAGGAAAGTTTTTACTGGTTTGACCCGGAGCTGGAAAGATGAGCAAGGGGAATGTTGGAATTGTTACAGATTCCATAATAACGACGCGATTCCGCAATTTATCGAAATTGGAAACGAAGAAAATAAAAGAATTGTGCGAGGGTAGTTGATGTATATCAAGGGATGCCACTCGGTTTTTGGTTCTACCGAGAAACCGTAAAGATTAAGCGTTGCCACTATCGTTTGCAATTTACCGTTTGCTGAGGACGGTATTGTGAAGCTAAATGAAGTATGAACTTCATCGAAGTCTGGCATTTCAATACTAACTCCAGTATCTACTTTCATGCTTCTACAGCACGCTATTAAAAATATTTTGGCTTTCCCTATTAAAGAAGGGGAGTTATCTCTCAAGAAACTTTTATATATATCCCTAGTGGACAACGATACCATAACGTCTAAAAATGCACCATAAAATGCAATTTTACACCGTTTTTATGGTGTCTAAGTGCATTTTACACCACAAAAACGGTGTAAAATTACATTTTATGGTGTATTTTTAGACGTTATGGTATAGCTGTCCACTATGAACTCCAGATCCTGGAAACCTCGTACAGGCCATCTCGACCAAAAAAACAACCCTTTTACCAGTGGCCGAGTGCAACAACAACTAGCGAGTCGTAGGATGAGTAGTCTTTTTTTGCGTACACGGAAAAAAAAGTTCGGTGCCCGTTACTGAATGTTAAGTTAGGTCTTGTGTGACGTCTAAACATTTGAGTTAATAATACTAAAAATTAGGTAATTATTACTAAGCATTATTAATCATAGTAATTATTTCGGTATTATCAACGCAAATGTTTAGACGTCACAGGACCCAACTCAACATTGAGCAGCAGGAACAGAACTTTTTTCTCTGCGTATATGAGGCCAAAAACTCTAAAATATCGTTTGTACTCGTGCAAGACGTCAACCCGGTATCCCATATCGGAAAAAAAATATAATTAATTTTGACAAGTCTTTTGTCAGCAATGCTTCTTGTCTCTTTTATTGATTCACAAATACTTGATTGGAGATGATTAAAACAACACGTCGTCCATTTTTTCTACTATAATTTCTTTGAAAACTGAACACTTCTTCTGAGACTGGCGAAATTCCGGAATCCTCCTCTGTCTTGGAATGTATCTCCGTGATTCATTTTTAGTATTAAATATATAATTAATTTTAAATATTTGAACCTATAATTGAATCGTTAATTTGAAAAAAGGGACATATCTCGGAGTCTATAATGCTTATTTTTTTTTTTTTTTTTTTTTTTTTTAATTTATTAAAAAAAAAAATTTATTAAAGAAAAAAAGAGAAAATTTACAAAAAAAAAAAATTTACAATTTTTATAAAAAAGATAAAAAAAAAAAAAAAGAAACTTTAAGGCACTTCGTTGTCTAGACAAAACCGGCCGGTTCACCGTCCGGTTTAAAAAAAAAAAAAACATTTTTTTAATTAATATTTTTAAACGTTAATATTGCATTAAATGGGGCGAAACTTATACCAAATTGAGACTAGAGAAAAACCAGGGTGCGGATTCCTGAGGAATCCACAGCCTATGGGGGTCGGAAGTAGATTCCTGAAGAATCCCCTACTATTTAATGTAATTAATTTTTAAATATTTTTTCAAATTAATTTAGCCCCATCTTCTTAGAATTCTGACGTATTCCTGCTTTTTCCATAAATGTTACAGAAAAACGAGGAAATGCAATTTTTAAATAAATAAATAAATATATTTTAAAGCAACGGAAAGAGAAGGAATTGTGAAATTTAAAATTTAACCACACAAATAGGCAATTTACATGCTTTGATAATGGGAAAAAAGTAGTCGAAAGATAATTGAAAAGAAGACTGTTAATTTGGAAAAGAAAAAACTGAGCGCATAAAGTAAACATTCTGCAGGGTTGGCTAAAATCATGTTAAGCTTATGAGAAGTCAATTTTGTTACTGTGCTTATGTATTTATGTTAAATTATTCACAAAAAATTTTCCAGGGATGGTATGCCGAATAGATTTTAATCGGAATCAGATTCGATCGATGGAAACTAATCGGAATCGGCATCGGCATCGCGTTTGAAAAATCATCGAGCATCACTGGAATGGAATCGGAATCAGCATGCCATCCCTGAAATTTTCCCATTATCAAAGCATGTAAATTGCCTATTTGTGTATGAGAATAAATTTGGTTGAATTTTAAATTTCACAATTCCTTCTCTTTCCGTTGCTTTAAAATATATTTATTTATTTAAAAATTGCATTTCCTCGTTTTTCTGCAACATTTGTGGAAAAAGCAGGAATACGTCGGAATTCTAAGAAGATGGGGCTAAATTAATTTGAAAAAATATTTAAAAATTAATTACATTAAATAGTAGGGGATTCCTCAGGAATCTACTTCCGACCCCCATAGGCTGTGGATTCCTCAGGAATCCGCACCCTGGTTTTTCCCTGGTCCCACCAAATTGTTCCTTATTATTAGGAGAAGTCGAATATACATGTTAAATATGTCGGTAAGCTTAAATTACATCAATATTCGCAAAATTTAATGTTGTTTACATAAAAAAACAAAATGGCCGATGTAAAAAAACATAAACAATCGGTTCATTTTGCGAATATTGACGTAATTTAAGCTTACCGACATATTTAACATGTATATTCGACTTCTTCTAACAATAAGGAACAATTTGGTATAAGTTTCGCCCCATTTAATGCAATATTAACGATTAAAAATATTAATTAAAAAAACTTTTTTTTTAAAAAAACCGAACGGTGAACCGGCCGGTTTTGTCTAGCCAACGAAGTGCCTAAAGAAAAACTTTGCTACGACGAAAAAATTTTTTTACGAGAAAAAATTTTGCTTGACATAGAGATATGCCGCGATGGAAATCGGCACTGCCAGAAGAGCGGCTATTTAAAACTGGAGCACCCTGGAAATACGGGGTGGATTTTTCAATGCTTTTATCAACGATCCTTTTTTGACCAACATTGGTATTGTGTAATTCACTCGAGAAAACGCTACTCTGATTTTTTTTTGCTTTGAAGTTTCATCAACAAGGTCCGCCAATGCGGTATCAGGCGATAAATTCTCACCTGGCATATTTTGAAATGTTAAGACTTCTCCATTCTCTATTGGTTCGAGCTGTTCAAGAATATTTTTTTCCAGATCCCCAATGCTTTTCGTCTTGTTTAAATCTATCGTTGTACATAACACTGTGCTAGTTGGAGTCTCCTTTAAATATACTTTGCAGTTATCTTCTTCTATCTCTTCCTTTTCTTTTTTTCCCCAAAAAAGCAATTTGCTAAACATTTTTTATAAATAATATAAAGCTCTCAATAATAAGTATATCAATATCAATATTATAAAGTATATCAGTATATTATATCAATATAAGTATAAGTATATTATAATATACTTATAATTATAAGTATATATACTACTTATAATTATAACTATATAATTATAAGTATAAGTATATTATATCAATATAAGTAAGTATATCAGCAGACGAGAGTCCCTTATTTGAACATCACGAAACCTTCAATGCGCCATACGGCCTTCTTGATTCAAAATCTTCTCTTCCTTTTCGTAATTCTCAAAATCTTTTTCCGCGAGCCTCTTCTTTTGTTTATTTGTCTCTCATGACGTTTCTGCGCTTTTCCCGATGTTTTTTCGCCTTTTCTTTTAGCTACACTAGCTTGTCTTCGTCACTTGGTATAGCAGCTAACTGTTGTTGGTGGATATCAGGAAGCTTTTTTATTAATTCACGTATATTTTGCGCCATCTGAAACAATGGAAAACACATTTAAAGCAAGTTAGAGAAATTCCCTATGTAGGACTCGATCCACGTCTTCATAAAAGAAATGTCCCCTTTTTCAAATTAACGATTCAATTCCAATGATAATAAGTTCCTTAAAATCTATTTTAGGTTGGGCCATTTTCATTGGTTAATGTAAAGAACTTGTCCGAAATTTTGCTTGAAGATTTTTACTTGACATATATATTTTATATAAAATATATATAATTTATATATAAATCATACATAATTTCGGACAAGTTCTTTACATTAACCTTTTCATTTATTAACTGACGCTTTTCGGTGGAACCTGAACAATCTCCTTTATCCTACTATGGCGGATCCAGAGGGCTCCCTCATTTTACAGGAGGTTGAATTTGAATTTATAAAGGAAGATTATGGACTGTTGACCCACCCACCCCCCACCCCGGTCGAAAAAAATTCCTGGATCAGCCGGTGTTATTGCACTCGTGTCTTCAAGTAAACGATTGTACCAGTAATTTTGCTGTGATAAAAAAAAGTTCACCCGAACAAAAAATTGAACTAATTGACAAATTGTTCTCTTTTATAACTCAACCGAACTTTTTGACATATGCCAAATCTCATTCGCTCGAACAACAATCTGTCTCAGTTGCAGTATATACGCCAAAATCAAAATAAATATTTCTATCACAAAATCATAAAAAAAGCTTCCAATTTGTCGCTAACAAATCTGAAATTTCACTTAAAAAAACATTGCAAAACTTTCATAAACTATTTTCGATACCATCAATCCCACGGACAGGTCGTAAAAAAAAGAAAGAAAGAAAAATAAGAGATTCCTCCTTATCCTATATTTATTTATTTTCGGATTCGAATTTACCGGGGGAAAAAAAATAAATTTCGGAAGGAATTCGAACAATTATAGGAAACTGAAATACTCTCAGAAATTTTACCCCCGCGAACGGGTTTTCCTCTATTTGCAGACGATCCCAAGTGGGATATTAAAAATCTTTCGGATACGGGATGCTGGGTTAATTCTCCCATGGTTTTGTATAATTTATGCATTCCGTATGAACCTGCAAGGTTTTTTTTTTGTTGGTTGCCGATTAAAGCAAATCGATCATTAAAAAAAAAAAAATGTTTTCGCCTTCCGGATCGAAAGAATTTTTTTTTTTTGTGGAGGGACATAACCTGTCATTTAAAACATTGCATAAATGGATGAATGCGTTAGAAAAGCGCCTACAAAAGCGGAGAGTAAACGTCGAAATCCGCTGATGTTATACAAACAGTCGGTCTTATCTTTATCCGCAAAAACCGGAGTTTGCAGTTTCCGGATTGATTCATTTTGCTGACCGAAGCAGAAGTAAAAAAAATCGTATTTGCTACATATCTATATAAAAAATATACTCCACCCAATAGGACATTTTTTTTTTTTTTTTACATCCGTAAGCCATTTAATAAAATTAACTTATTAATTTTCTATCGGGTGACTATTAATAATTTTGGCTTCCATCCAGGCCATTGTATTCGAAACACAGGAGGTTTATAAATAGACCCATTTATTTTTATTAATGATTTAATTTAATTATATATCAGGTGACGGATGATTTCTAGGACGCTCCGAAACGTCAATAATGTTTCAAAGGCTAGATAATCGCTTCAAAGATTTTTATTTTTATTTTTATCCTTTTTTTTTTCTTCTCCTTGAGCTTGAGCTTTGCTATTTGAAATCGAATATTATATCAAAGGCGAAAAGTCACCCTAGGGGCATTGTATGACCCTACAAGGTGTTTATTGTGTGAATCGTAATACTGTTGAAGTTAAATCCGTTTTTTCAGATGCTCTCGAGGCTAAGCATCTTTAAGGGGTTGAAAAGACCTGCAAAGAAAAAAAGTGGAAAATGTATAGTTCGAGGAAAAACCTGCTGGCTAGATTTAAAATTTTGTTCTTAGACGGTTTTTTGACTAAATGTCGTTTATTTTGTTGAATTTTACAATAACGAAGCCAAAGAAGGAGGAAGAAGGAAAAAGCATTTTGCTCTATTTGGCTCCATTGGAATTGGGCCCTGGCAGAACACCGACTTTTGATAACCCCGAAAGGCGCTTTCGGGATTTTGAGAGTCGAAGTTAATCAAAAATGGGAATCGCATTTTATTTTGCTTTTTGGAATCCCGATCTACTAAAAGCCCGATTCGAGTTTCAAGGTTCCGATAAATCGAGGTTAAGAAAAATGATTTTTTTTTTTTTTAGTTTGATGGTAGGTCTACGTTTCGGTAATTATTATTTTTCTACCACCCTTTGGTGTGTCCCAGTCATTAATTATTTTCCAGTTTTTAACTTATTTTCCCAGTAATACACTTTCGCACGAAGAGGCTACTTGTAAAACGAGGTTAAGTTGATTGTATTCGTAGTTTTGACGATTACCGCCAGAGGGAATAGTTTCGGCGGTCACCCATCCAGTAACTGGCCGTGATCAATGCTGCTTAACTTCATTGATCACGTTGCCACTATTCTGAGCAGGTCACCAATACCACTCCAAGAATGGGTATTTTCCCAATTTTATTTTCCATTTCTAAATCCCCGACTTTTCTAAGCCCCGAAATCATTTCCGAGTTTAAAAAATTATCAAATTAAAAAAAAAAAAAAAAAAAAAAAAAAAAAAAAAAAAAAATTGGAAAAAATTAAGGGTAAAAAAGAAATTATAATAATGGTAAAATTAGTGTACATATTTCGGTGTGTATTCGCAAATGGACGCCCCTACATTTGCCACACTATCCTCTTAAAAAAAAAAAAAAAAAAAAAAAAAGAATTGTACTTTAATTTTAGAATTTTTTTGCACTTGGCAGCAAAGAAGAAAAGGGGGGGGGGGTCAGCAAAAATTTTGTTCAAGTTGAAAGGGGTCGTCCATGTATTACGCAGCTCAAAATAGGCCACTTTTTAACCCCCCTCCCCCCTTTTAACAGACCCATAACGCAACCTGTAACCCCCCCTTCGTTATACGTAACACTGGTTTTAACTCCCCCACCCCCTCTGAAAAATATTTAATGCCGCTTTTCCATTATGGCTCAAAATTAATTTTCTAGAATTAATTTTCAAAATTTCCGGAAGTACTGTGCTTTTGTTATTCTATGGATTTCTAACTCTAGATTTAAAAATGGAGTCGGCCATTTTTATTACATTGCATTTTTTGTATTTTTAATCCATGGTCGAAAATTCATAGAATAACTAAAGCACAGTACTTCCGGAAATTTTGAAAATTAATTCTAGAAAATTAATTTTGAGCCATAATGGAGAAGCAGCATTAATTTTATTTTTTATTTTGGAGAATATATATTTGGGAAAATTTTTTTAAAAAGAAATAAAATAGAGAAATAAAATCGCAATAATTTTAATATAAAAATTACGTAATACATAGCCCAACTCCCCCCCCCCATAACAATCGTAACATTTCCTTCAACCCCCACCCCCTTCCAGGCGTTACGTAATACATGAACGAACCCAAAGGGGATCAAAGAAATATTACTAAATCTTCTGACAGGAGGGGAGGGGGTTCGAACACCCGAAAAAAAAGTCTTACGTAATACTTGAATGCTCCCTAAGCTTATAATTGTCAAATGTCGTTCGGTAACTCAAAGTAGACGAAAAGAAAATCATAAATCTGTGGGTCAGAGCTAGACTGAGCCAACTCCATCGGAGGTCACCTTTCTTTTTACGAATGGCTTGGTTCTTTAAAGTCGAGAAAATAGGTAGCCTCCGATGGAGTTGGCTCAGTCTAACTCTGACCCACAGAAATATGATTACAGTGTCACTCTCACTTAAATTCTTTTTTGTTTTCTCATATTTCGTCTTGTGATGGATTTACCAGACTGTAAATTTATTTTTATTTTTATTGTTTTTTCTTGGAAAATTAATTTGAAAGGAATAAAAAGATTTTTTTTTTTCATTTCGAGCACTTCAACTCTTTTTAACATCAAAAGTTTCCATTTTCAACAAGATCAAATTCTCGTTTTTTTAATAAGGAACAGATGAAAAATAATAATACCCAAGTTGCTTTGCGTGCTGAAAAAAAAGATGGCTAATGCGAAAACAAAAATGTCTTGTGACAAGACATTTTAAAATCCGTTAAGCATTTTTGTTTTGCTACGAAAAATCCCTGTTTCGTTGCAAGACAGAACTTGTTTAAGACTTTTTTGTTTCCTGAGTGTGTTTACCAGTTTTGTCGCAGGTTGGTGGATCACACGTCTAAATTTTTGTATAATATTCCCCTGAGTAGTGTTTTTAGGGTGAATTAAATCCTCCTCTCTGATGCTCAGAAAAAGGAAATGTTTTGAACAAGTTTTGTCTTGCAACAAAACTGGAATTGTGTTGGGTTTTTAATGTTGTCTCTTCCTTCTTGTGCGATATTCGTGCTGCACTTAAATTTACAGTCTTTTTTGCAACTAGGTTTTACCTTTTTTTTTTTTTTTTTTTTCTTTTTGGCACTATTTTTTGTTTTACAAATAGGTAGCTTTTTCCTTGTTCTCTTAAATTTTTTCGAATATTGCACTTCCATATAACTTGGTTTCTAAGGCGAGCTTAAAAATTTATTTTTGTTTCTTTACTGGACTTATTTTCACAGGACTTTGACTTTTTGTCGAAGGGTCTCAGATGCAGAAGTCAACCAGTCCTAAAATAAAATACAGAAAATCATTAATATTTTGAAAAATCGGAAATGGATAATTCTTTAAGTTTGTCTGTACATACAAGTCCTTATTTTCATAGGTTTTATCACAAGCGGTACAGGATCAGGTTAGGATGAACACTGGAAAATATCAGATGCAAAATAATGTTAATATGTAAGAGTAAACTAAAAATATCTTAAATTTTTATAATTAAGGGTGCAAATTCACTATGAAATGTTGGATCAACATGTTGGTACAACAAGTTGGACCAACATTCCACACTAATTTTGGCGTAGGAATAAATTCTGCAATAGTCGATTTGTTCGTTTGTCCAACAAGTTGGTACAACATGTTGGTCCAACATCCCACAGTGAATTTGCACCCTAAAAAACTATTTGAAACTTACTTTTCAATATTTGGCAATTGGCTTTCTTAATTTTAAAAACAAAATTCCTTTATAGGTCATTAAGAACAATTCTTCTACTTATATGCAGATGTAAATTTCGACTTTCGTCATCGAGCTAGACTAGCTCGGCTGGATGACAGGAAAATCTCAGGTTGGATTTTAATGCCCGATTTTAGTAAATAAAAATAAATAAAAAAATAAACACGTTAACTATAAAGTAAAAAAAAAAAAAACTAGAAAGGTATTCGTCCTTGTCATTAAGGTGACGCAGGAGTGATTCATTTTTTTGAACACCCTATAATTCAAAAAACGCTAAAATTAACGTTTCGGAGCCAGATATCAAAATTCCGCTTTCGAGCGACAATTCTTATTAATCTTATTCAACTTCATGAAAAATTCCATACCTGACCATACAGTACTTTTTTGGGAAACCTTGATCCAGGATCAATTCCCCGGAATTTATAGTAGATTAAGGTTTCCCAAAAAAATACCATAAGGCCAGGTATGGAATTTTTCATGAAGGTGCCTAAGATTAATAAGAATTGTTGCTCGGAAGCGGAATTTTGATATCTAGCACCAAAAGGATAATATTAACGCATTTCGAAGTATAGGGTGTTCAAAAAATTGAATCACTCCTGCGTCACCTTCATTCCGAAATCGAGACGTGAGAACCATAACCGTTCAAATCGACCAAAGTCAAACTTTACAGGAACTTTAATGTAAGATTATAAGCAGCCTTGACGTGGAATTCTATTACATGTTCTGCTTTAGAATTATTGGCGGATTCACAATTCAGACAAAAGATTTTCCAATTATCAAGATACTTATGTTTCTGATTTATATTTTAAAGTACGATATTAATTAGAGTAATTTTAATTTGTTTCATTAAACACTAGGGTGTCCCTTATTTTGCGAATTTTCGAATTTGATGTCGGACCGGGTGGAATCTCGTTCTCTATGGGGCCCTAATAAACCCTGAATTTTTTCAGATTTTTTACTGAACGGGAAGGCGTGCCGACTTGAGCTTTAAGTTCCGAAAATTCCCATAAGAGAAAAAAAGTCGACAATTTTTTTTTTTTCGCGGAAAGACGTCGTTTCCTATCGGGAATTTTGCGTAGATCACGAATCTGAAGTCCGTTTTTTAAATCTGGTTTGGCTTTTGAGTTTAAGGAGAAAATGTAGCAAGAAAACCTGGTTAAGTGGCAAAACGCACTAAGTCCTAAGTTTTGCTCATATTTTGGCCTCTAACTCAAAAGCCAAACCAGATATAAAAAAAACGGACTTCAGATTCGTGATCTACGGAAAATTCCCGATAGGAAACGACGTCTTTCCGCGGAAAAAAAAAGTGTCGACTTTTTTTCTCTTATGGGAATTTTCTGAACTTAAAGCTCAAGTCGGCACGCTTTCCGGTGCCCAAAAAAATCTGGGGAAAAAATACGGCTTATCAGTGTACCATAGATCACCGATTTAGAGGATGTGGGATTTGAAATTCGAAAATTCGCAAAATAAGGGACACCCTAGTGCTTAGGTGTTCAGAGCATTTTGAGGTAGTCAGGTATCCGAGCATTTTGAATCACTGACCTCATAATAAATTATTTAGTTTAAACTTGATTAAACTTAACTAATTAATTTATTAATTGACATAAGGTTTTTATGATGTTGTACTACATTTTTTATAAATCTTTAAAATAATAAATAAAATAAATAAATAGTACACTCAAAAAAAATAGTAGGGTAATATATTTTTGACTAGACGTTTTGACTAGTCCGAAAATAAAATTGTTCCCTTGCTCCTTTTGGAAAGGATGGTTAATGAAAATGGCTGTTCGATTGTTTTAGAGTTGTAAATTTGAAACACAAGGAAAAAACTTAGTAAGAAATAGTTAATTGTTCCCCCCCCCCTTATTTATTGTATTTTTCGTGGACGTAAATTAATTTTTTATTTAGGCGATCGCGTAATTATAATATTCCCTTGAGAAGCCGGTTGAAACTTGATCTATCTTCTTTACCTTGTCTTGCATTTGAGTTTTCCTCGTATGATTTCGAATGTTTGCAAAAATATTTCTTTAGATCTTTCGGTTGGAAGTAATCAAGTTTTTGTGTTATTTTTTACATTTCGAATGCTTTTTGCATCATCAAAATTTGGATGGATGGATTGATTCATTCATCCATTCAGCCGATTCAATTTTGTAATAATAAGAATAATATAAAAATAAGAAAACTTTTTACTTCCAGTTGAATTTAACAAACGATTTCCATTTCATCCCTGTCTCAAACTTTTTTAAATTTATTTATTTTTCTGAAAAGAAAGAAAAAAAAAAAGTTTGGCCGTTAAATTAAACTGAAAATGATCCTTTTTATGTACGTAGAAATTTTTTAAAATGAAATAAACTCGCTGTTCTCATTAATATTTTTTTTTTTTTTAAACTTTCCTCATTAGCCGTATTTTTCGATGATTTTCCACCTTTTTCTTGTTACGTATCTATTACAATTAAAAGTTATCGAAAAAAAAATTCATCAAAAGCAAAAAGAGTAAACCTTATCAATTTTCAAAATTATCCTAGCTTTTTGCACCGCTGATATATCATAAAACCTTCCAAATATTTATTTTTCCCTTTTTACTTCGGTAAAAGCAATGTTATCATCTATTTCAGGTTTCTATCCCTAATCAAGATTTTTATCGATTTACCTCGATTTAAAAAGGGAAGAAAAATCACATGGCTGTTGAAATTCCCCCCCCCCCCCCCCCGTTGATTTGTTCCCCCATTTTTGTATAACAATAGTAAAATAAAATTGAAAAGTGTCGAACGGAACAATCGAAAAAAAGAAGAGGAAAAAAAAAAAAGGTTTGGCATCCAAATGGCAACCGGATGCTAATAAGCAGCCAAAAATGAAAATTACCAAGCGGAAAAGTGTCAGCTGCGACGTGTTTGGTTTACATGGATAGGATGATGGGGTAACGCCCTTTATGTCCGTTTTAATCAACTCGGTTATAACGGTTAGAAAATCGCGATTTTCGCTTTTCATATTTCCTGACCTTTTACCGGTTTCGCTCTAAAGGAGAGGATGCGTCGGTAAGAGGTTAACTTGTACAAACGCATCCGACAGGACCGGATTAAAGCTGTTGAAAATTTATCTAAAAAATGGATCCTTATTTTGCGAATTTTCGAATTTGAATGAGTGCACCCTTGGAATCGGTTCTCTCTGTGGTAACATGGTAGCTCTAATTTTTTTAAAGGTTTTTTATTCTACGGGAAACCGTTCTGACTTGAGCTTCAAGGTCGGAAAATTCCCATAAGGGTGAAAAAATCAATCATTTTTTTGATTGAAAGAGCGGTCATTTCTTATTACAAATTTTGGGTAAATCACGAATCCATTTTTTTTTTTTTTTTTTTTTTTTTTTTTTTTTGAAAAAAAATTTTTGAAATTTTTTTTTTTTTCGGTAAAACCCCGAAAATAAACCGCCATTTAAAATCTTTCAAAAATTCAATTCACTGCTGTTTCGAACTAATTATTTGTACGGAACGATAAAAACAACCGGCGCCGTTTCATTTTGAGCTTTTTAAAAACGTTCAAATCGTACTGAATTTTCGTTGATTTTGGATTAAGGAGGTTCTTTAGGTGAATTTAAGATTCTTAACTGATCGTTCACCTGCAACTTAAACATAGGCGAAACTTTGTTTATTTTTGTATAAAGGTTTTTCCGCCTACAAAAATTTATGGGAATATTCCTCTTAACATTCTACTCAACTTTCGTGACATAAAATTTTTATCCCTTTATCATTTATGGCGTTTTTGTGAGATTTTCGCAAAAAAAAAGTGTATAATGTTTATAAACAAACCATTAGCATGTTTACAATTTTTGAAGACTATTTTTGTAAATAGTTTGAAAACATTTTAGTTAATAATAAAAGCGAATTTTCGTGTCACAAAAGTTGTGTAGAATGTTAAGAGGAATATTCCCATAATTTTAAAAAAATTATTCGATTCCATTAAAATTTTTGTAGGCGGAAAAACCTTTCTACAAAAATAAACAAAGTTTCGCCTATGTTTAAGTTGCAGGATAACGATCAGTTAAGAATCTCGAATTCACGTAAAGAACCTCCTTAAAGTTTAAAAATGGAAAACATTCCCAATGAGACAAAACCAAATGAAATTTGTTTTCTGATATTTTTCCCTAAATTTCTGGACTATTGAAATAGATTTTGGAAATATCAAAACAACCCTATTCGAGTTCAACTGCTTTTAACTTTTAATATAATTAAGGAAATGGGAAAAAATTAATTTCTTCTTTAGAAAAATCTAAGAAAGCTGTTAGGGAACGTTCAAGTATTACATAAGATTTTTAGGGGGGGGGGGGGGGTCCGCATCAACCATCTTCGCCATAGGCTAAGTATCGCGAAATGCGAAATATCTTACAATTGGGGGGGGGGGGGGGGGGGGGGGGTTCAAAAGCCCGAAAAAAAGTCATACGTAATACTTGAACGTTCCCTTAGATAGGGTGGGTCGAAAATCAAAAATTTTGGATTTTCAAAATGCCTGATAGCGCAATCGCTATGGCTTATCATTTGTAAAAATTATTTCCTTTTCGAAATTTTTTTTAAACGGCTTCTTGAGGGTGCGCAAGAGGATCGAAGTCTTGGAAAACTTCATAAGGGATGAAAATTCGACTTTTAGATTTTTGTGAAAAAAGTACCGTTTCCTATCGGATTTTTTACGTAGATTTCGAAAATTAATTCGGTTTGCGTCTAGCTATTTCTGTTCTGAGTTATTGTAAAAAATATGATAAAAATATTGAAATTTTAGAGTTTTGACATTTTTATGGCGAACTTGGCCTGTATCTCAAGAACAGAAAAAGCTAGACGCAAACAGATTTCATTTTCGAAATCTACCGTGAAAATCCGATAAGAAACTGTACTTTGTTCACAAAAATCCAAAAGTCGAGTTTTCATCCCTTACGGGATTTTCCAAGACGCCGTTTTAAAAATAAATTTTTGAAAAGGAAAAAAATTTTACAATTGATAAGCCACATCGATTGCGCTATCAGGCATTTTGAAATTCCAAAATTTTTGATTTTCGACCCACCCTACGTACCTTTGACATGTCCTTTCCTCGCAAGGGATCCCTAAAGGGCAAGGGATGATTGGGTCTTGCAAACCTAATGTCAGGGCTATATCTGTGGCGTCCCGCTCGTTGCAGGTCGCGGTCAGAGCCGCGAATCTGCACTCCCCGAAAACGCCCCAGTTTCTTAGGTTCCTTATCCCCCGAACGCCCGGCCGGAAGGACCTGCTGTCTTCTGCGAGCTTGTGAGCCTCGTCGAGGAAGACCCCGAAGAGGTCCCCCTTGCCCGCTATCTCCTCCAACAGGAGTTGCAGTCTTTCCGACCAGTCTAACATTTCCGGTGTTAAGAAAATAACTAAGTTATCGGTTTTTGATTCGTATCCTCTTTTAATTTCTTCCACGAACGGACGTCTCTCGTTCGTGCAGTCCACGGCAAGAACTTGTGCCCTGTAGTTTCGAAGAAGGAAATAGCAGCAGTTCGAAAAAAGAAAAAAAAAAGAAAAAAACCCAAAATTAGCTCGTAATTTGAAAATTTTTGGACGTTACGACGTAATTTTGAATTTCCGCCCGGGCGAATACGCACCCGCTTTTTTCCCTTGCCGAAGAGGTCCCCTTTGCCCGCTATCTCCTCCAACAGGAGTTAAATATTTACTTGTGTAAATCCCTTAATGGTTAAATATTTACTTGTGTTAGCAATATAATGTAACTGCATTTCCTGCAAGACATGTTGCAAATTCGGCCTCTCTGGTTTACCTGCAACTGATTATGTTGGTTTTGGGGCGCAATTTCACGCCAAACATGTTTTGCAAACATGGCAAACATTTTTACATAACATGCTTTAAAAACAGTCAATGCTTATGTAGAGCTTCCCCAACATGTCGGAGCAAGTGTTTGCTCAACATGTTCGCCGAACACGTTTGGCGTGAAATTGCGCCCTAAGAAAATTTCTTGTCGCAAAACATTGAAGGCTTTTTCAACTAAATTTAAGCCGGGCGAGAATAGTAGATTTCCAGGCTGGAACCGAAAAGTGAGATTTTTTACGAGGCCGTTGCCTCGGCAAGAGGGCCGAGTTAAAAATCGAAATTTTTCGGTCCAGCCTTGGAAATGTAGTTTTCAGGGCGAGAATAACGAAATTTGTTTTGTTTACATGATCTCGAAAGTATACTTTTCGGGTCTAGCCCTGAAAATCAATTTTTCATTCCAAGTGTTTTGAAAGTCTCCATTTTGACTTTGTTTTCTGCTCCGGAAGTACAACATTTCGCGGTTCTTCAACTGACCTCGAAAGTAAACATTTCAGGGCTAGCGCCTTAAAAGAAATTACTTTCGAGATCACTTAACAGAAAATGGCGTCTGTCCACTGTCTCGCAGCAAAAAAAAAAAAAACAGCTGGAACCAATCGTTTCTCTTGAAATGAAAACTATTTTTCTCTGCTGCGAATCAAAAGCTCGACATCTCGAAGTCTCGGCCGTTTGCCACGCCTCGCTTCGCTCGGCGCGCAAATTCGGTCTCGACCTCGAAATTTCTCGCATTCGATTCTTGCCGAGAAAAATAGATTCTATGACTCTTTAACACACGCCTTTTTATCACGCGCCTTTTTAACACGCCCATTTTAACACACGCCTTTTTATCACGTGCCCTTTTTATCACGGTAGACTTTAACACACGTGATATTTTATCACAGGGACTTTTTAACACGTTCCTATTTAACACATGCAATTTTATCGCACATTCGAATATTAACACATTTTGTTATTCTTTTAAGGGGATGCTCTAGGGTTTACGTTTATGCATCAATTTTTTTTTAAATCTTCAAAACGTTTTTAATAGCATTTTACTATCATCATGATATAAATCCAATGTTTTTTTTTTTCTTAACAAATTAAAAAAAAAATGAAAAAGTGCAAGTAAATAACGGAATCAAATAACAAGTAAATCGGAATCATACGCAATCTCAAAACAGGTTTTTGAACTAAAATGTTTTTTTTAATGTTAAGCAAGGTGTTAATACAAAGGGGAATCAGTTAGGGAAATATTTTTTTAAGAAAAAATATTTCACCGGCCAAATAGCGGAGAGTGGGAACGAACCACCGACCTCCCGATATGCGCTCCGTTGCTCTACTAAAATGTTTTTCTTCAATGTTATGTGTATTGGGATTTTTGAATCGTATATAAGCTAAACATAAAAAAATCTTGGAAAGAAAAAACTGAACTTTTTAGAATTTTAATTTGACTATCTACATTTATTTATTTATTTATTTATTCATCTATTATTTTATGCATTTTTATTATTTATTAACCAGCATAAATAAAATTAGCTTTAACCCTTCTAGGGTTAAGCATAAATAACTTTAAAAGCATAAACCCTAGAGCATCCCCTTAAAAGAATAACAAAATGTGTTAATATTTGAATGTGCGATAAAATTGCATGTGTTAAATAGGAACGTGTTAAAAAGTCCCTGTGATAAAATATCACGTGCGTTAAAGTCTACCGTGATAAAAAGGGCACGTGATAAAAAGGCGTGTGTTAAAATGGGCGTGTTAAAAAGGCGCGTGATAAAATGGCGCGTGTTAAAGAGTCGGGACACCGAAAAATACTATTTCAGCACAAGAAACAAGATCAGGAATATGTGATTCCTTGCAGGTTGCGAAGTAAAAAAAATACGGGACCATTTTAAAATTAAAATTTTTTTATTGGATTAACGACATGCAACATGAAAACAACAGAACCGCACCGCTTTTTGACTCCACAAAGACACCAGTCCATGTTAAAAATTCATGATATAACCTGTGGCGCTCTTTTTTTTCACGTATTTTACCATCATGCTGAAACAATTTACTGTCAATCTTTTTTTTTTTTTTTGAATTTTAACATAAAACAGCTTATATACTGTTTGCATCCAGTTGTTTCATTAATAATAACGTCAAAAAAACCACGATACGATCATATTTTTATTTTTAACGTACCATTATTAATCAAGTAATTTTACCATTTTACGTATTGATATTCAAATCACGGGAAAATCAATTTCCCGAATACGCTTTAAATGTTTTTTTTTTATGTTTTCAACTCCAATAGCCTTCCCTCGTTTTTCCTTATCACAAAAATAAATGTCTTCTGATGTTAATTACACAAGAGGCATTTATTACGGAGACAACACCATGTCGTGATCATTGTATGCGTTTCGTAATAGTATTATAATCACGCAAGTTTTTTTTTTCTACTTTTACAACCCCCCCTAAAAAAAATGTCCTTTTTTTTGTTCCTTAAGTTTGTTACCGTCACGCTTTTAAGGATATCGAAAAAGATCTTTGTCATGCATATTTCTCACATATCACTCTCAATTTTTTTTTATATAATTTTTCTCTGTGGTTGAAATGCGAAACAGACGAAAAATATTTCATAAATACCCTTTGCATAAATATGAAGGGGGAAAAAAAAGTTTTAAAAAAACATCGTTTTTGAACAGCGTAAAAAAGCTTTCCATCGAATTTGATCGTGCCAAACCGCGATGTCAGCTTTTCTGCAGTTAATCATAGTAACGACATTTTTCGTATTTTTTTTTTTTTTTTTTTTTTTCGCCTAAAAAATGTGATCCGGATATGAAAACCCATAAAATGCAAAGAAGCTTGCTTTTTTTTTTTGAGAATGTGATGGGGGAGGATTCACGTGTTTGAACCGTTATTTAGTATGGAAATCAGATGAGCGAGAGATCGAAGCTTTTTTTCTCGCATCAAAAACACATACTCCATTTGACCTTAAGGGCATATTCTTTTATGGTTCCGTGATTTAAATCATTTTTTTTTTTTTTTTTTTTTAGAAAAAAGAAACAATAAAGCTTCTCCATTTTTTTCTTTTAAATAAATCTAATTTTTTTTCCGAGAATGAAAATATACGAGTTTCAATTTCGTAGAAATGTCCTTAATTTTTCAGCAAAAAAAAAATTTAATAACATTGTGAAAAATAAATGTAAATTATCAAAACTCATATAAAGCGCCTGAGAAATGATTATTAGACAAATTCCAAGCGTTCCGCAACATGACGTCATGTGACAGGGTGACGTAACTGAGTTGTACGTCACTCAATCTTTCTGAATTTTAAAGTACGGTCACGAAATGGATGCAAATTTATCGGTTTCATCAACACTGATTTTTTTTTTGTTTTGTTTGTTTTTGACTGTTTTGCAGGGAAAACAACAAATCATATTAAAAGAATATTTTTGATCGTGAAAAATATCACGCCAAACTTTTAAAAACTAGGAAGGAAAATATTTTAAAGATGTCAACAAACCCATGGGTAAAAAAAAATCGGAATGAAAAGTTTTTTTTTCGCGGGGAAAAAAATTTTAATCAGAGTGATTTAAAAAAAAAAAAAAAAAAAAGCTCTACCTTTGATTAAATCTGTTGAAATTCGGATGAAATCCTAAACCCCTTGATAGAGAAAAGGTCGGTTAAGAGGGACAGAAGAGTAATATTCTCAAAGTGGTTCGGGTAACAAAAGCCTCCCGGTCGTTATCATGAATGCACAATTATGTCATTTCGTGGCGAATGGATTCTACTAATAGATAAGGGTCATTCACGGAAATCAAAGATGTGGAATAGGATACAACCTAAAGGGAGTATTAAGCATATGCGCTACAGACGGAACGCACATCTAAAAACCATATAATTTAGCGAGCGAACAAATAAATATATGAGAAAACTTTCGTTCAATTTCCATTTGACTTTTTGAGGAGAGGATGACTACTTTTTTTGTTTAAAGAGACATTTCCTGGAAAAGGGGAAAGGTTTTCTAATTTAAACATTTAGGCCTTTGCTTATGTTTATTAGCGTTAAGAAACTCCGAAACGGTAACCGTTAGGATCGTTGAAATGCCTTATAGTCCCTCCCCCCAGTTGTGTTTAAAAATAAGTAAAATTACTTTGATTCTTTTTTTTTTTTTTACCACAAACAACTTCTGATGGAGGATTAAATTTCTTGTCCTAGCTTGCTGTAAAGTCGTCCACTCTTAGCTTTTTGAAGATTTTATTGCATTTGAGATATTGCTTCGAAGTTTTTTTTTTTTTGTTGTTGCAAAAAGCGCTAAAGTGAAAGGGGAAATCACTATTTGACACGCGAAAATCTAATTGGGGAAATATTGGATTTATAGTGGTTTGATGCCTTGTCATCGTGCATTTATCTTTTTTGGTATCGAAATCATTTATAGAAAAATCAAAAATTTGTTTGACGCTTGTACCATCCTGACTTCTTTTAGGATTTAATATTGCATTGGACCCTAATATAAGGGTCCACCCTATGTATTAGGGTAGTTCAAAAATCAACTTTTTTGGAATTTGATAACTCCTATGTTGAGAAATAGTATATTTCATTACTAGGGAATTATGGGTGAAACAACACCGAGACGCAATTGCCGCTCGAGCGCGGCAATTGGCAAGCTGTTATTTTACCCATAATGCTTTCGTCAATGAAGGATTATTTTCTTTATAAGTGCATGCCTCCAGAGGAATTTTTGACAATACTACCACCATTGCTTTTTAGGTTGGCACACTTGCTTTGCATCAAAAAGAATATATTTTTGTTTCTGATGGGGCATTTTCGGTTTGTTGTGAAGTTAATATCTCCGAAGCAGACGACACTGATAAAAGGGGGATTTCATTCAATTATAAAAAAAGTTTCTTTATAGGTATAGTATCAGCCCTGAATTTTTTCATATTCTTTGAACGGCATCTTGAGGTGTCGGTTTGGCCTTGAAATTTCCAAAAAGCACACATAATGGCCGAAAAATGGAAATTTTTTTTTTGACATAAAAAAATATTGATTCCTATCGGAAATTTTGCACAGATTACGAATTTGAAGTTGAAAATTAGTTTAAGTGCAGTGAAGCCGGATTTAAAAGCTCTGAAAACCTGGTTATGGTTTTTTGCCTGTGGCTCAAAAACCTTGCACCAAAACTAACATTCGACTTTAAATTCGTAATCTGCGCAAAAGTTTCAATAGGGATCAATGGTCTTTTATGCCAAAAAAAAGAAAAAAAAAAATTCATTTTTTACCCTTAAATGTTGGCGTTTTGGAAATTTTTTCAATTTTGACTGATTTTTCACCAACTGGAGACTCGTAATGTCTGTTTCTTTACAAGGGTGCAAATTTGCTATGGAATCTTGGACCAGCATGTTGTACCATGTTGTACCTATGGAATGTTGTACTAACATGTTTGACAAAAAAACGAATCGACTATTTCAGAATTTACTGCTACGCCGAAATTAGTGTGGAATGCTAGTCCATGATGTTAATTCAACATTCCATAGTGAATTTGCCCCCATTCGTTCGCTTGTCAAACATGGTGGTACAACAAGTTCGTCCAACATTCCAACAAGTTGGTGTAACATGTTTGTCCAACATTCCTTAGTAAATGTGCACCCCAAGGAAAAATATTTTTTTAAAGATTTATCGATCCTATTTTAATTATTTGATTGATTATCGGGATTGGATCTATATTTCGAAAAACCCACGATGATTATCGTGTGCCGGAAATATTAACAAAGGAAATCAGTTGAAAAGTTAAATCGAAGTGGCGAAAGATGGAATCGAACCAACGAGAGGTCGATTGTTCGATTCCATCTTTCGCCACTTCGATTTAACTTTTCAACTGATTTTATTTGTTAATATTGCCGGGACACGATAACCATTACTGCTTTTTCGAAATATAGATCCAATCCCGATAATCAATCAAAAAATATTTTTAATTTTTTGTTTTCGAAAATTTACATTTTTCGGCTAAAATTTTGTTTTCCTCCAAGTTCGAAAAGGAGCAAAGGTGGAACATAGGTTCCAATTCCAAAGTGGTTTCTTTCGTGAGTTATAGCCAGGGAAACATATTTTAATTTTTTTCGCTATTTTAAATTCTTTTTCAAGTAGGGCTCTTATTGGGAAAATCGCAAAAAGCCAATTGAAAAAAAATTTCTAATACGGGTTTTTAATTCTACGTATTTTACATAAATTTTAAGCACCTCACAGACATTCAAATCTTTGATGCCAAGGGTGGCCGAAATTTTTTAATTTTTCCGGATAAATACTCGCCCACATTACATGTAGACACACACACACGTGGCTTTTACAGGACCTGGAGCCCTATCGCCGCACTATAAACCTTCTTCCATTCGGGCCTCTCCTGGCAGGCAGCTCGCCAGTCGGGCACCCCCAACCTTCCCGCATCAGCCGCGACATTATCTTCCCATCTGATCCGGGGTCTTCCTTGAGGTCTAGGACTCGTTGGTCTGCCCTCCAGGACCTGCCGGATATATCTTGACGGGGGCGCGCGAGCGACATGTCCCGCCCACTTGAGCCTTCGAGACTTAATCACGCTAGTGATTAATGGTTGCCCAGTGAGCCTACGGATCTCGTCATTTGAACGCATTCGCACCCTGCCAGTGGTTGGATCCCTTCTAGGGCCTAGAATTCGGCGTAAGACCTTATTTTCGAATACCAGCAACCTCTCTTGAGCGCGGACGGTAAGGCTCCAGGTGTCACAGCCGTACGTGACTACAGGCCTACATTACATGTAGGCAACACTTTATTTTATTTATTATTTTTAAATTTTTATTATTATTTTGGCTTATTTTATTTTATTTTATTAAATTTTTGACACCTCTTTTCCCTCAGTTTCCATAACTTAAAAATTTTTACAACTCGTCAAAATCAAATCTTTTCCTTTTTTTTTTTTTTTTTTTTTTTTTTTTTTTGCCTAAAAAACTTTTGACCGGCACCTGCACCCCTCAAAAAAAATTTTTTTAATCTAAAAAAGATTGGACAGCTATTTCAGCAAGAAAAGAGCCAAAGTTTGCCGGGGGGAACAAAAATCTGGAGTGAACAATTTTTTTTTACGCACCCTATTACACGCCACCTCTAAGCTTGACAAAAAAGAATTATAACACACGCCAGCCATTAAAATATGGGATCATGTCGGGAAAATGGTGAACAAATTTTGGATTAGATTTTTATTCATCCCGTATTTTATGGGGATTTTGTTAATTAAAGATTTAAAGTAACGATATCGGAAGTATTCAACACTTTTTTTTTTTTTTTTTTTAAGTTTTGACTTTTGCGAAAAATTAATTGGGTGATTAAAAATTTTTCTAAAATCATAAAAGAAAGCTTATGTTTTTTTTAAAGAGGCGATAGATTGCTCCTGATAAAAAGGGAAAAATACCTAGCTAATCTTGATTTATGCAAAGAAGCTCGTAAATTTTTCCCCCCAAAAACCTTTCAGTGCATTGGTCAAGTTTTTTTAGGAATAAATAAAAAGCGGAAAACGGAAACGGAGGAGTTAAGTTTGGGACATGCGAGATGTCGTGTTAGGGGGCTGTTGGATTTTTTTTTTAATATAATTATCTGATCCGAATCTTCATGTTTCCCTTATGTTGGATGATTCCTTTTTTTTTTTTTGACCGCGAGTTTTAAAACCACGTGTTCCAAAAATAATAAAATTACGAACTCTATATTTTATAAAAGTTTATCTTTATTTGTAAGCCCGTTTTTTATTATCTTACGTCATAGTCGACGACGATTAGATTTTTTTTTCGAATCACCGGTTTTTTAAAAGCCTCTCTGGAAGATTCGGTTCTTATAAAAAAAAAATATTATTAAATTTCGAAAAAAAGGCGAGATCCTGAGTTGGAGACAATTTTTTTTTTTATATTTTATTATTTTTAATATTTATAAAGCGAAGATTAAAAATTAGTGGAAAAGAATTCATAATAAAAAATTCCTTTTCTAACGGGTTTTCAGGGTGACGTCAGCACGTACTTTTTTTTTCTTCGTTTTTTCTTTAACTTCCGGCTGCCAAGAGATTCCCACTTTATTTGATTATCGCTTTAGCTCCAGACATGACAACAGGTGGAAGGACAGCTACTTCCTGGTAAACATGATAATTTTTTTTCTATTTTTTTATTTTTCCCGAGGTCGAATTGAATATAATGATTTTAATCCTTAGATTTCTCCGAACCCACTTTTCGGATCCGGAATTTTACATAATGATGAAATTCAATGATAAACAATCACCGGTTGGGTTGCCGGGGCAACGGACCGTTTCACCGTCAGAAGCTTTACAAGTGAAAATTAAACTATCTGTCACTTTCGTCTTTTCCTTTTCCCGGCGTAACATACCCTTTTATGTTTTGAAAGCTTTTTCATCTCTCTCTCTTTGCGTCACATGTTTCACTTCTCATTGGAACCGATTATACCTTTAAGATGTCGCCTTATGATTAAACGAAAATGCGTTTCGCCATCGGATTTAAATTCGAGGAGGCAGGTATATTACTGCAAGGATTAGGAAACGGCTTGACGCGGGAATTACGAGTTAATTGACTGTATAATTCCGGAAACTGCGGGGGATACAGCTCAATTGTTTTCTAAAAATTCTTAACGGTTATTAAGTTTTCGGAGTTTTAAATTAGAAACGCAGGAGGAAATATACGTGTTTTTGCTAATAAAAAGCGTGTGGGACGCCCTTTTTACTTTCCATTTTTCTTTCCCGATATTTTCTAAGTTTAACTTCCTTTAAAAAGGTGCTATAAGTTGAACTTGTAAGGAAATGAAAAGTTTTTAATTAAAAACTAATTTTCATTTCAAGTGTAAAGATTGTAGATAAGAAAACATCAAAGAGGAACACTTGTGCTTTCTTGAAGGAATATTTTCCAACAAGTCGTCGGAATTTGATTTCGTCGCGCTACATTTGCTTCCTTATGTTGATTTCTTTAAAAAAGATTCTGAGTTAACCTTGTTTTTCCTTCTTGGGAAAAATTTTAAAAATAAGTGAAAGTTTTTTCCAAGATGTGCAATAGGGTGGCGCTTAAAAAGTCAACTTTTGATGATTCCCTACCATTTTTCCGAATCCATTTTTCCTAAATTCCCAATCCATTTAAAAAAAATGAATTCCTAATCCATTTTTTCTAAAATAATAAATTCCTAATCACTTTTTTCGAAAAAAAAAAAAAAAACATAATCCATTTTTCCTGAAAAAAAAAAAATGGATTCCTAATCCGTTTTTTATAAAAAAAATTAAATTCAAAATCCATTTTTCCTAAATTCCCAATCCATTAAAAAAAAATGAATTCCTAATCCATTTTTTCTAAAATAATGAATTCCTAATCCCTTTTTTCGAAAAAAAAAAACCATAATCCATTTTTCCTGAAAGAAAGAAAAATTAATTCCTAATCCGTTTTTTCTAAAATAAATTAAATTCCCCATCCATTTTTCCTCAAAAAAATTAATTCCTAATCCATTTTTCCTAAAATAATAAATTCCTAATCCATTTTTCCTAAAAAAAAAAAAAAAAAAAAAAAAAAATTAATTCCCAATTTATTTAAAAAAAATTGAATTCCTAATCCATTTCTTTTAAAATAATAAATTCCTAATCCATTTTTTCTAAAAAAGTAAATTCCTGATCCATTTTTCCAAAAAAAAAAAAAAAATAAATAAATAAATAAATTTTTAATCCATTTTTCCTAAAAATTTTGGTTCCTAAAATTGTTTTTCTATAACTGTTTGTCTTGCGGCTTTGTTTAGGGCCGCCCTTTGGTGCAGGGAGATAAATGAATAGTCGTCATAAACGATTAAAACAGGATTTTATTGACCTGAAAAGATAATTTTATCAAGAAAAAAAAACCGGACCTGGCAAAAGCCAGGAAATTAGGATAATTTCACAAAGCATTTCACAAGATTAAAATAACAATTTAAATCGAAAAAGTAATTAAACGATAAAAGATTCAGCCATGTGGCTTTACTTACTGTTGAGTCCGGTTTTGATAACAACCGGTTCTGTCTACGGCTGGCTATTGAATAGGCAGAGTGAACGGTCGTGCGTAAGCACGATCGCTCTCCGCACTATTCATTGTCGCGCGCGCATGCGTTGTTTGGCCGCTGATGTGTATTACTACGCATCAGTGGCGGAACAAGGCATGATGAATATTAATTTCGATTATTTATTTTAAACAATTTGAAAACGATTTTATACGGGAATCCGTGCCCGTTACAACCTCCCCCCCCTCAGTTTGTGTGTAGGTTCGGTGTTTGAACTTTTTGGACTTGGCAAAGCCTGAGGTCCAGGAAGTAAAATGACACTGGCCTATACAGACTTAAGCGGGTTATGATTGCAATAAACAACGGAGAAAAAAAACTAAATATTCCGAACAGTAAGAAAACCATATGCCTTTACAATATAAAATTTTGAAAAATGATTTTACAAACGGTTCTAAAAATTCCAAAAAATTTACTGACAGAACAAAATTTACAAGATTACAATAACATACGTTAATTGTTCTGACTAGAAAAAACTTTATTAAAATTTTTAACAAAATTTACGATAAAATTATTAAGCAAAATACGCGAAAAATTGACAATTATTTAAAAGTTTTTACCGGTTTCGCGAGTGAATGCTTTTTACAATTAAATCGCCAAAAAAATGAAAAATGAAAGAACAAGAACGCTGTATGTGATGTAAATGAGGATATAAAAATTCGTCTCCTTTCCACCTTTCAGGTTGGAGAGGGGGTCAAAAAAAACAATGGTCCAGATAACATCACATAAAGTGGTTGTTCGTCCATTAACATCAAAAAAAACATGTTAAGTAAATTAACTAAATCTGTGCATTCTATCAACTCGATAGATGCTCTCAAATAATAACATATAAATTCAAAACACAAAAAAAAACATAAGAGTCAAAATTTTGGCTCAAAATCAAGATCATTTGGACTAGAAACTCATTGATCGAGAGTCCATATAATATCACAGAAATAAAGGAAATTAATCGGTCAGCCAAATTTGCTGCAAAGTCATCCATCATAATGGATGTGAGATCATGAAATCGTTATGGCTAAACCGTAATATAAAAATTTGATAAGAAATTAGGTCAAGAACGAAGTTTATATTTGTCCAGAAAGACAATTTCGGGGGACTATGTACACGTGTGAACGGGCTCATTCACGTTGGGATTTCTAACCTCAGTACGCGACGGTATGACCGTAGTCACAACTAATGCTGCAATTTAGGGAGGGCAATAGCCGTCGAAAAGAGCTATTTCAAAAGGGGATTACAATTCTAAAAGTTGTAAGACAGCAGAGACGAAGTAACGATTCTTGTGGGGATCTGCCATTCGGACAGAAGAAATCATTCAAGAAAAGTATACCTCTGTTTTAAATAAGCGTACGCGAAGATAATTCTTCGTTTGACCTATTCTATCAAAAATACATAAAATAATAACATAAAATGCAACGACGGTTTGTCGTACAATTTGACGAATAAACATTTAGATATCACGAATGATACAAGGAAATTCTCCTTGTTTTGTCGTGGGTTCGGAAAGTTTCCGACAAAAGAAAATCTAAAAAATAATGTTAGACGTAAACAGCGGTACGACACGTTAAGTTATATTAAACCTTTATTAGGACAATAATTACTTGAATAAATAATATTTAAAGGAATAATTATTTGTCAAAAACGACAGTGAATTAAGAGTATCATTTGACTCTTCGATGCGAATGACTTCAAAAAATGTAATTTTACATTTTTGTTTTTTCTAAAGCGGTGTAATATACACATTGATTAAGAAAGGTTCGTTTATGACGATGACTTTTTATATTTTCGTTAACGTTTTTAATTCATTGGGTTACTATTAGGAGTCATTTGACTATTACAGGGATGCCACTCGGTTTTCTGGCTCAGCCGAGAAACCTTTAATTGTTATAGATTCCTTTAAAACAGTTTAAAACTCAAAATCGGGAGAACAACTTGCGACATTAAAATATTACTTTTATTATTTTATTAAATATTATTAAAGATATTAATTTTTATTTGTTTATTCAAATTTAGTTTTAATTAGGAATTAATTTATCTATTTTAAATTTACGTGATCTCTAATTTTAAATTTTTAACTCGAATTATTTTAATTTTATTTTAATTTTATCTTATTTCGTTTATTTAATTTTAATTTCCAATTTAAATTTCTTTTTTAGGTTTTCAATTTAAACTTCTAATTCGATTTTTATTTGCGATTTGTGCAGTTATTTTTATTTCGAATAATTCTGAATGATTTTCCATTTTACTATTTTTTATTATAAATTATGTTAAAATTATTTGATTTATAAGCTTGCTTTGTAGCTTTTTATTTCGCTTTTTATCGCGGCTTTTATTTTGACGGTTCGTCGTCTGTGGTTGACGAAGTTTGTCGAATTAGAATAATTCTGATCGACTTTGAGTGAATTCCGGAAATGAAGTCTTATTATGTCGACTCATTAGGTTTTAGAAGGTTAAAAGCGGTACCTGCATGCTTTTAATTTCATTTATCCATTGTGGATTAATTCGTGGCTAATGTAGCTAGTTTGACTCTCTATCGTATGAGCAGAGTGACTTTTCAGGAGGTCGTCTTCTTGTAACGGACCAATTGAGCGCGTCGAGGTTTCCAAACCTTTTTATGTGGTTTTTCATGGAAATGTTTGTCCCAGGTTGGGGTTTGGTTAGAGAATTTGGTCTCTGTTTCTGGATTGGGGTGCTGGTAGTCCACAAAACAGAGTAATTATTGTAGTTGACCCTGTTTTCTGAATAGGCCAACGGCGTGTCTCAGGGGTTGTAGTCAACGCGATAGCGTTCCGTTGATTACATTTTGAATATTTCTAGGTTTTCCGATTGCTATTATCTAAAACGAAAAACCTAGAGTGAGCTCACTTGGAGATTATGAGCGTTAATGCAACTTAAGTGCGTTGAATTTTCCTAACCTTCTTCGGTGGGTTATCGTGGAATTGATTGGTTTTGGTACCTTAGTTTTAGGAAAGCTCTCTTTCATGTATCGAGAAATTTTCCTTTTGAAACTCATTTTTCTGATGAGTATTTCTTTGGACTTAGGAAAGTCTAGTTTTCCGCAGCCTTTTCGATTAGGTCAGTACGGAAATATTTTACCAATGCGGAAGAAATAATTCAGAATTTCTCCCGTTGTGCTATTTTAGCACGGAGCGTACATGCTTGTACGGTTTTTTAAAACAAAAAATAATGAAAAATAAACGCGCTAAAATCGCAGTCCGGGTAGGTTATTTTCCACCAAGTGATAAAAGGTCATCTCAGGGTAAAAATTCCTTTCCTTGGAATTTATTAGCCTCACTTTAGGATTTCTTTTCTTAAAAACTGGAATTTTTGCAACTCGCCTCGTGACGAGAAACTATCAACTCCAACATCTTCGCAGTTGATAAGTCTTTGATCCAGTCCTTTAGTGTTCCATCTTTACGTTTCCTGTGAAAGGTATCGTAAATTCGAATATTTGATCGGGCGATGGATTGAGTGTCAGAGACTCCAAAGTAACAGATTGGACAGGAATTACGAGTTAGGAGGTGAGCGGCCAAATTGGCCGGGATACTGCAGCGGAGTGCGCCGAGGCGTAGGTTCTCCTCCAAATTCGATATTCTGTCTTTTCCATCTTCTTCGGATTTCTTTTTGTCTAATTCGGCCTTATTTGAAATTAGCTGAACAGCTTCTTCCAACCCTTGACTTAAACTAGTTGCGGTACTTTTGTTTAACCCGGCCTTTTGTATGAGCTCTTCAGTAAGTTTTTCTTTCTTTACTTTCAGGCGGTGTAACTCACGGCATACAGCAGCCGTCCATTTAGGCTCTTTTGGCCTGGATGCTAGGATACCGGCTATTCGTTTGGGGTCGTTTTGAATTTGTTCAGCGAATTTTTTCGCTCTTCCGTATAGGTTTCTTCTCCTTCGTCTAATTCCCGGGTCAGCGTCAGGATCTGGTTTTCTTCGTGCTATCGTACCATCATCAGAGGTCGGTTTTTCGGTTTCGGTTGGATCGATTTTCAACTCAGCCTCGGCTTTTAAGGTTTCCGCTACTAGAGGATTAATTTCAGAGGCTTTCTCCAAGGTCTCCTCGTCGAAAATATGGCAAGTGACGGTGAGACTTTGTCGAATTTGTTCTTCGACAGTCAATGGACGAACAGAATTAATGGTCTTTAGGATTTCTATCTTGATTGCATCTTCCCTCTTATTTGGAGGTAGCGGTACTGAGTTTTCCGACTTTAAGTCTGTGTCCGATTTCGGAGGGAAAATTTGTACGGATTTGTTTTGAGAAACGCTAGTGGTTTTAAAGGTTGGTTTTGGATTACCGGAAGGCGGATCCATTCGACTGGTGACCGAATTTCTATTGTCTTTACGCATTTTCATGACATTCTTGTCCTCCTCCCCCCCCTCTCGAATAGTTAATGATGTTTTGGGTCGAGGAAGGATAGAGGGAGTAAAATAAGCAGTATCTGGACAGATAGATAGCGAAGAAAGCTGAGAGTAACCTTCCATCTTATTTGCTGATTCGAATTTACGATTTGATGAAATCGGGACCGGTGTCGGAACCTTTTGTATGGTGTTGGTGGTGGCAGAAAGGTCCTTCCGATACGACGGTCCCAGCGATACTTTATGATGATTTATTGTCGCGAGGGTGCGATTCGTCAGCGGGTTAGGTGACTCCCTCTTCATGTCAATAACAGAACTGGTTGTGGGAATTTTTGGAGGTCCACGAGGCTCTGTGTCCTGTCCCACATTCAGAACACAGAGTGCCAGTTTTCCGGATCTTCCTGATTGTTATATTGATCGGGTGTTTGAACGGTTTGGTTCATGGCATTCAAGCGCGTCTGACGGCGAGAAGGTGCTGGCGTATTATCCTTTTGCATGTTAACCAAATCTGTTTTCCTTTTTTGGATGTATGCTGAGGCGACCTCGGCCTTTCGGCATATCGATTCGAGTTCAGCCAACGTTAAATCCTCATGCTGAGCTAAGGTACGAATCAAAACTGGGGTAGCATTAGACCTAATTATATCTACGATTTCGTCTTCAGTATATGGTCGTCGAAGATAAGCGTTGTGCTCATGTATTCTGGCAAGATAATCGTTGAATGGCTCATTTTGCATTTGTTGCATGTCATGTATTTGTCTTCTCAGAGCCTTTTCTTGGTCTGCTGGGAAGAAGGAATCGCGCAAGATTTGGCACGCTGTCGACCAGTTCAAATTTGAGCGATACTTTGCATCAAATATTGGCTTAACTTCGGGAGCCAGCAAATGGGGAATGGTTTTGACGAGTTCGATTCCCGTAAAACCGAAATCAGTTCCTAATCGTTCTAAATCCGAGAGAAATTTGTTAATGTTTCCCTTTTTCTTATATTCAATTTTATTATCCCTACAGGTTTTAATAAATTTGAAAAACTGTTCACCTGTTTTGTACCCTTGTCCAGGTGAATTAATTGAAGAATTCTCATCAGATTTTGATTTATGTCCTTTTTGCGATTCAGACCTATCGACTAGAGTGTTTTGTAACTGAACTTGATGGTTTACTAGCACCTCTAACAGATCTTCCAATCGGGAATGTGACGAGGCCTGATTTGGGGTACTCGTATTCACGTTCTCGATTGCAGGATCCGATATGTTTACTACTTCCGGTTCATCGAAATTTTCGGCTAAAGTTCGTTCGCAGTTTCTATTCTCAATATGATTTCGTTCGCTGAAAGTCTGAAAAGCACTTTGTCCATTTTGTGGCGGTACTTTAGTATGGTTCAAGCTAGGCTGGATAACTGTTCGGTGAAACGACCATAACTGCTCTTCGAACATCTTCTTTAAATCTTCCAAGTTAAAGTTTGGAAAAGCATTAGACTGATTTATATTCATTGGAGGTGGCGGGATTGATGCTTGGTAGTAAGGATTGAAATCCCTTACCAGTTCATCAGCCTGTATAATTAATGGCGGCGTATTCGGGAATTCTAATATCGTCGCTGGTTGAGTGGGATTATCTTTACGGCTTTCAGTGTCTATTCGTGTGGACTCAACACGTCTAGGGGGTGAAACATTACTCAACTGGAATTGACTCAGATTTAATTCTTGCGAAATTGAAGGTTCCACATTTTCTTTCGCAAGCTCGGATTCGTGTTGAATTTGTACCTGATCGGGACCAGGTGCAAAGCCAACACTCCTCCTAGGAGCTTCAGGAGTTCCATTCGCTTGGAGTTCTTGCTCAGTATAAAGGATTCTCGTTTCTTGATTACGTTGGATTCGCGCAGGCTCACAAAAATAGGCTAGATCCTCGTCGGTGTCATTTATCATGAAATAATTTTCAATAGGACCGATCGTAGCGTGAGGATCTTGCGATTCCAATGCTTGAGCTATACGTTCTTTCGCAGCAAATAGTAGGCTTTTTAACGTCGTCAGATGTGTCGCAGGATTATGCGGGATGTTCAATATCCGCAACCAATTTAGGGTTTGGGCAGAATTTAATGCTCGTATGTAGGCATTAATCGCCATTTTTAATATTTCAAGATCGTGAAGTTCGATTAAAGAAAATTTCTTTCACAGCCAGGTTGTCCTAGAAGATTCGATATCTGGAGAAATTATTCCCGGATTCCTATTATTGAAATATCCGAAGTCGGTTGTCGGGTTTTTTTTTGACCTCAAAACTTATTGAAGTGTCCGTTTAATTGCATAAAATTAATTTTAAGTTTAATTAAAGTTATTGCGGTTTGTCGTAATAGAGAGAGAAAAAAATGTTGAAATTCAATTTATGTATTACGGCTTTCGGTTTAAATCCATTCCCTAGATTTTAAAATTAGAGAGAAAAAGTTTTCTTCCAAAAGAAATTGTTTACTAATGAAAAGATTAAAATAGAGATGAGAGAAAAGAAAAATAGATTTATTTTTAAAATTAAAAAGATTTAAAAGAGAAATATTAAATTAAATCTCGTTTCAAACTAGTTAGGATTTGATTAATGACAAATAAAATCCGCTTCGATCTGGTTTTGATTTATTTGTAGAGGATTAACCTTGAACATTGACAATTAAATCATAAGTAAACAACTAGACAATAGATGTTTGTCTAAAATGGTCGGTTTTGTTCAAACTTGTCTGGTCCTGTTTGCAGCAAGTTCAACTCAATATTTCCTTATTCAAAACTGTAAAAAAAATATTTTTAAAACGAAAGGAAAATCATAGAAAAATTCGGATTTTTAATTTTCCAAATTTCCGTTCTGATTTCCATTCACAGAAAAGAAAGAAATTTTATCGTTTTCAATGAAAAATTTAATTTAGTTCTTTTAATATGAAAAAGAAAAGGAGAAAGTGCATAGATTTTGCACAAAAGCCAATTCCGATTTCCCTCGTTAGACAAATTTAGAAAATATGCATAACGAGAAAAAAAAAATTCGGTTTGGTTTTTATTACTAATCGTAATTTTAATTTTCCAAAAATAGTTAATGATGAATCCCGGTCTTGACATGAAATAAAAATTCCATGGCAAAACTAAAATTCGTCATTAAACAATTTAATTATCCTTCAGTTTGGATAATATTTTTATTTTAATTCTTTTGAAAAAATTTATGTTCAAAATTTTAAATTTTTAAGAAGAAATCTTTATATAAATTTTGGGAGGAATGGCAGGTCGGCTAAAAATTTATCAGGAAAAAGGGGACAGGACCCTTTTCCTATTTTTAGAAAGTGAAAATAGTAATTTAGAAAAAAGAGAAAAACTCAAACGTTGTGGAGGAAATTCTCCCCCGGGAGTTAAAACTCCGGTTTTCGACAGTAAAAATTTACTCAAGAAAAAGAGAAGAAATTACGCACCGACCCGCTTAATTTTAGGGAAGGCGACGGCCATTTTATCTATGAATTCTCTATTACAATATAAATTCTCTATTATGAAAAATTCTCTAATCTTTGGCAAAAGAAAATTCGTCTAAAATCGATACCGCGAAAGCATTCACGTTTCGGCTTAATCTAAAGGGAAAATTCATCGACGAATGATTGATTGCGATTTTTCGTTAATACTTCTAATAATTCGATTTTCTTTTTCCACATCATTCATTCGTAGATGAAAGGGATAAAAGAAAGGTTTGGAAAGCTTTTACTATATTCCCAATTTTTATTTTAATTTAATTTACGTTTTTTATTTAAATTTACATTCAATTCGGGAAAAAAATCAAACGTTTTATACGATTTTTAACTTTAAAATTTAATCCTATTTTCGGTACTGAAAAAAACTTTATACAAATTCGCAAACATACGTGATAAGATGCGGAGACAATATAAATTATATTTATCTTGAAAATAATTTTTAAGAGAGAAAAAAAAAAAATCAAATATCGATAAAACAGTTTTTTATGAACTACTATGTTAAACTTATGTAGGGCAAGATTTAACGCGTTATCGTATATTTTCATTCGACTTCGTTGTCGTTTTGCAAAAAATCATTTTTGATTGAAGAGAAAAAAAAACGTATGATCGACAAAAATTCAGATTTCTTAACACGATTTCTCATGAAATTTTATTTTGTCGAGCACGTGTAAACCCTAAAAAATCTATATATGCAAATTTTTATAGAAAATTCGCTTTTTATGTTTTCCCTGGTTTTTCTTTGACCAAAAGGAAAGAGAAAAAAAAATCATTTAACAAATTTCTGAATAAAATTCTCTTGGTTAATAATTAATTTAATTGAAAAAAAAAACGGTTTAATGCAAGAAAAAATCTAATTTTAGCGGATTAGCTTTTACTTGAATAAACGACTATTATCGGCGTTTTTTAGCGATTTTCTATGAGCCTAGCTTTCCTCCCCCCCCTTTCTTTAGGAAAAAAAAAGGTATTAGGAGAGAAGGTTTCATGTTTTTTGTCTTACCAATTGTTGGAACTTAGGTCTGCCGGAATTACAATGTTTGCGAGGTCAGCTAGGGAGGCCGATCGGAACCGGATCTCTCCTAGGCGCCTGAATTTAATAAAAAAAAGAAAAATTCGCGTTCCGACAGGGTCCTAAGTTCTTGAAGAACGTCATACCTATGTCGTGATGAAGCAGGGATGGAGCGGCTGAGTCCTTGAATTGTAAGCGACCAGATCCGTGAAAAACTGGGCGACCAAATCTTTGAAGATTAAGCGACCAGGGTCCTGTTTAAACACGCAAGGAACGTCCGGTTCCTTGTTAAAACGAGCAACGGAATTCGCGAGTTCCGAAAAACGAGCGATTGAAAATCCTTGAAAATTGATTCCTTGGAAGTTGATTGGCACGTGGCGAGTGATCCTTGGAATGATTGATCCTTGAAATGATTGATCCTTGGAATGATTGATCCTTGGAATGATTGATCCTTGGAATGATTGATCCTTGGAATGATTGATCCTTGAAATGATTAATCCTTGGAATGATTGATCCTTAGAATGATTGATCCTTAGAATGATTGATCCTTAGAATGATTGATCCTTGGAATGATTGATCCTTGGAATGATTGATCCTTGGAATGATTGAGTCTTGTAGAGTCGTGGGTTTTTCCGGAGGAAAAAAAATTTTTTCCCCACAGGGTTGCCAGGTTGTCTTGCGGCTTTGTTTAGGGCCGCCCTTTGGTGCAGGGAGATAAATGAATAGTCGTCATAAACGATTAAAACAGGATTTTATTGACCTGAAAAGATAATTTTATCAAGAAAAAAAAACCGGACCTGGCAAAAGCCAGGAAATTAGGATAATTTCACAAAGCATTTCACAAGATTAAAATAACAATTTAAATCGAAAAAGTAATTAAACGATAAAAGATTCAGCCATGTGGCTTTACTTACTGTTGAGTCCGGTTTTGATAACAACCGGTTCTGTCTACGGCTGGCTATTGAATAGGCAGAGTGAACGGTCGTGCGTAAGCACGATCGCTCTCCGCACTATTCATTGTCGCGCGCGCATGCGTTGTTTGGCCGCTGATGTGTATTACTACGCATCAGTGGCGGAACAAGGCATGATGAATATTAATTTCGATTATTTATTTTAAACAATTTGAAAACGATTTTATACGGGAATCCGTGCCCGTTACATGTTTTTTTTTCTAATTTTTAATTTTCCTAAAATTTTTTGATTCCTGAAATAAAATTTCTCGAAATCCCTAAAATTAAATTTCCTAAAATCCTTTAAGGGATTTAAAAAATTAGGAAAAATTTTTATTTTAGGAATCAAAAATTTTTATGAAAATTGAAAATTAGGAATAAAATTTTAGGAACCAGGATAAATGGTTGGGAACTCGAAAATTAAAAGTTGACTTTTTAAGCGTCACCCTAGTGTGCAATCCTCTTCCTCCGTAGCTTATTTTAATGTATGTATGTGGGCCAGTCCAACGTCTGCGGTGCTTTGCAACAAGCGAAATTCTAAACGACTGAAGCGAGAAAAAAAAAATGAAATTCGCTCTGCATTTATCCTAATAAAATCTAAATCCCTGTTGATTTTTGAGTGAAAACCATCCAGCCGTTTTGGAGTTACTGCAGCAACGAGGAAAAATATGACAGCAGGAGGTCTTCACAGTGCAATAAACATTGATACTCGTCATGCCGTGTAGGTGTTCGATTCATATTTTCGAAACCGGAAAGTTCGAAATATTACAATGCGGGAACTAGGTAACCAACTTTTTAAGAACCAATGATCATTTTAGATTATCCATCTTTTAATGGAAAAAGCGGGAAAGCTTGGCAGATTCGTCGGTTCATTTCAAAAATTCTAAATCCCTGCTGTAGATATTAAACTTTCCTTTAGGAAATTTTCCAATAAAATTTTTAAAATGTAAATTTTTCAGTAAAATATTAGGAAAAAAAGTTTAGGAAAAATGGTCGGAAACGCCCTAAACTAAAAGAGACCGGCAAAAAAATTTTAAAAAAATTTTAAGTTCGTTTAGAATGTTTTAGTTATTTATTTATTTATAGGCCTATATTAATTTTTTTTATTAAAATTTTATCCTTGAACAGCAAAATGGGATCCAGGACCATAGCCCTTAAGACAAAAGTGTCAAGATGGATCCTTGCAACAAGGTTTTTAATGACTGCCTTTAAATCTCTTAATGCGACCTAACGCAATAAAGCATGGATCTCCGAATCCATTTTTTTTTCTTTTGATCTTTTTCCCTTCGACTTTGATCCATATTGCATTATCGATCGCCGTTTCAGTCTTCTTTTTTTTTCTCTCCCTATTTCAAATCTCGTTTTATTTTCTCTTCGGTTTTGCGAAAATCTTTTTCTGCCACAGAAACGACAATAGCAAAATAGCGAACTTCTGACTTTTATTACAAGCTTTAAAACTTACCCGGGAGTCTGCATTTCGGGATTTAGGTTAGATAATAATTCTAAGGATGAAGAAAAGGTTAGCCGATCGTAAAATAACATAAAAGAAACCGTATATAAAAATATAAAGAGGAACATGTCGAAAGAAGAGAAAAAAAAACTCCCGACAGGTGAGCTTTATTTTCCCATTATCTGCTTATTTTTTTGATTTCCGACCCGGTTTTTTTGGTAGGGGGGGAGGGAGGGAAGTATTTCGGTTGAAATCGTTCCCGACCATTTTTTCTAAAAAAAAAAAAAAAAAAAAAAATCCTAATCAATTTTTCCTAAAGGTTCTAGTTCGTTTACATAACCGGCCGGCTAGCCGGGCGGTGTACACATTTTAACGATAAAAAAATATTTAAAAAATTTTTTTTTGAATCCAATATTTTATACATGAAAACGGGGTCTAACTGCACCGAAACCGTACCCAAAACGTTTCGTTATGTTCAGAGATAAATTTCCATGATATTAAATGCATGAACAACAGTTAATAGCTCTTATATTTGAAAATATTTAATTGTTTTCGCAAAAAAAAAAAATGTTTATTTCCGAGAGACTAGTGCAGCGCTCTAGCGGTGAAAGCGCGAACTATTTCAAAAACAAAAAGAAGAATGGCGTCGTATTTTTTTATTTCGAAAACATTGAAAAAAATTATCAAATTTACGCACAATAAAGCCTTTTTCATACACTTTCAATAACGAATCTTTACCTTTTAAACATAACAAAACGTTTTGTCACGGTTTCGGTGCGATCCGATCTCATTTTAATGTGTAAAATACCGAATCGTAAAAAAAAAAAATTAAACTTTTTTTAATGTTAAAAAATTTTCACCGGCCGGCTGACCGGCCGGTTATGTAAACGAACTAGAACCTTAAAGGTTCTTTACATAACCGGCCGGTCAGCCGGGCGGTGAAAATTTTTTAACAATAAAAAAAAGTTTAATATTTTTTTTTTTGATTCGGTATTTTACACATAAAAATGAGATCGGATCGCACCGAAACCGTGCCAAAACGCTTTGTTATGTTTAAAAGGTAAAGATTCGTTATTGAAAACGTATGAAAAAGGCTTTACTGTGCCTAAATTTGATAATTTTTTTTAATGTTTTCGAAATAAAAAAATAAAACTCCATTTTTCTTTTTGTTGTTGAAATAGTTCGTGGTTCCACCGCTAGAGCGCTGCACTAGTCTCTCGGAAATAAACATTTTTTTTTTTCTGCGAAAACAATTAAATATTATCAAATATAAGAACTATTAACTGTTGTTCATGCACTTAATATCATGGAAATTTATCTCTGAAAATAACGAAACGTTTTGGGTACGGTTTCGGTGCAGTTAGACCCCGTTTTCATGTATAAAATATTGGATTAAAAAAAATTTTTTTAACGTATTTTTTTATCGTTAAAATGTGTACACCGCCCGGCTAACCGGCCGGTTATGTAAACGAACTAGAACCTTAAAAATTTTGGTTTATAAAAATATTTTTTAAACAGTTTTTTTTTCTCATTTTCAATTTTCCTAAAATTTTTGATTAAAATAAAATTTCCTAAAATTAATATTAAAATAGAAAATATGGATTTTTTTTTGGGGGGGGAATTGATTAGGAATTTATTTATTTATTTTTTTTTTTTAGGAAAAATTGATAAGGATTTTTTTTTTTGGGGGGGGGGGAATTGATTAGGAATTTATTTTTTTTAGAAAAAATTGATTAGGATTTTTTTTTTTAGGGGACATTGATTGGGAATGAATTTTTTTTTGGAAAAATTGATTAGGAATTAGTTTTTTTTAGGAAAAATTGATAAGGATTTTTTTTGAGGGAAAATTGATTAGGAATTTATTTTTTTTTATGAAAAAAAATGGATTAAGAAAATTGGATTAGGAAAAATTTATTAGGAAAAATGGATTCGGAAAAATGGTAGGGAATCGAAAAAAATGAGCGACTTTGCTTGTTTTGGGAACAGAGAAACTGAAGCTGTTGAATCCCCCGGTGATTTTATTTTATAATTTTACTCACTCCACGTAATATAAAATTCGAAATAATTATCACTATTATGAAAATGATAAGATAAATTAATTTTCATGTTGGAAGATAGTGAGCCGGAATCGTAACGGCTAAAACTGAAGAGAAATGAAATGAAATGAAATGAATAGAACAGAAACAAAATAGAATGAACCCTCTCTACCTTGTAACGTTATTATGTCTTGAAAGATATCTTTCGTCTTAATTCTCGATGTAACTTGATCTGCTCCGGGGCGCATTTTGCTTCTTCATTTTATAGTCTTCCATCAGACTGCCTGTTTCCCCCATCTCGTTTCTCCCCGGTACTCTGATTTTCAAAATTATGAAAGGGGAAGAAAATGAAAAACTTCTAAAACACTCCGGATCTTAAAATAAAATCTCACCATTAAGTCAATCACAAGAAGCTCAAACTGTCAGATGATAATGCTGGAAATTTTATTACGTTTTTCGATCCTCAAGGGAAATATGCAAAAAAAAAAAAAAAAAAAAAAAAAAAAAAGCGGGAGAAGAAATCGCACTCGGTCGCAACTCAGTAAACGGGTCGTGCCCTGATTCTAAATTATAAGTTCCTTTTTCCCGTTTCCTTATTCCATTTTAACCCCTTCCTCCTCCCTCTTCTCCTTTAACTAATGTCGATGAAATCCTAATGAATCTTGTGGCGCGTCAGAAATCATAAAAACTTGGTTACATTTTTTTGCTTTGATCGTTAAATTTTTTTTCTGAAATATATTTTTTGCGGATCTTTTTTTTTTTTCTTTTTTTTTTTCTCTGTATCAGAAAACGTAGGGAGAAGGAATTCATTCCTTTGATTATTAATAAACTTCCGTTTGGTTTTCATAAGGGAAAGTGCCGGAAGGAAAGTTTCTTTATGCTGCTTTATAAAAGGACCGGAATTAGAATTTGAAGTTTTCATACATAGAGCTTTTTCACCGTTTAACTAATTAAATCGCTTAAATCCCACGGATGAAATGTTATTTACTTATTTTTTGACGTAGGGCTACGTTATAGGGGGAAATCTGCCTGCCCGGGTGGTGGCGGTCTGTTCGCAACAAAAATTAATGTTAAATAATTTTAATATTAATATTTTAACTATGTTTCAATAATATTTTGATTATTTTTTTCTAACTTTTGACCTTTTTTTACAGCAAAATTAGGCGACATGAACAAAAATAAGAATTTCGAAAATTTCTTGTAAATTTTATTTAACTTTTTTTTTTTTTAATTTTCGCTGTTTTTTAAAAGTAAAATTTACAAGATTTAAATTAAAAAATTTATTTTAAAATAGACAACAGGCACATTTTGTACTGAACATATTTTTTAAAATAAAGCTAGCATATAAAAATACTAAATGTGATTTTTGCTGTTATGCGATGTTTAATTACCGAATAAAAAAGAATAAAAATTTGGGATGTTTGAATTGGCGCCGAAACGACAGTGACGTCACAGTTCACTACTTAGGTACGCTCCTAGGTGAGTTATCGGCGGCATGCCCATCCGGAGCATGATGAGTTGTCGTACGAACAAATCCGTGTTTATCTTTGACGACGAGCAGGTGCATTCGTGGTTTCGTTTTTCAAATAACTTCGCGTAAAAAGGGAACGATGACGTTACATCAACAGGGGAGTGTAACTCTTATGAACGATTTGGTTTGGGATCACATCGTGTTTAGCTTACGGATGACGTCATTCCTTCATAAGCTAAACATGATGTGATCCCAAACCAAACTTTACCATGGGAGTTCCTTCTCTACGTAGTCTTCTTTACTCTGTGTTACATCAATGAGAAACATTTTGGATTGGGGTCACGTGACAAAAAGTTTTTACGACTTTATAATTTTTTTTATTTATTTATTTTATTTTATTTTATTTTTTTTTATTTATTTATTTATTTTTTTTTCATTTCTTAGAAAATTTTTTCAGTAAAAATTGACATTTGATGACCAGAAAACTTTGAACTTTCATTATTCACCATATTTAGCAATCATGTGACTTGTCTATTGGACGACATGAACGAAAGCATGGACTTAGAAAATTTCTTGTAAATTTTCAAGAAACGTAACTTTTATAAAATACTTAAAGTTGCTAAAGCAAGGACTTAAAATTACTTGAAATTTTAGGGTGCAAATTCACTATGGAATGTTGGACCAACATGTTGGACAAACATGTTGTACCAACATGTTTGACAAACGATCGAATCGACTTTTGCAGAATTTACTCCTACACCAAAATTACTGTGGAATGTTGGTCCAACAAGTTGTTACTACCTGTTTGCCCAACTTGTTGTACCAACATGTTGATCCAACATTCCGTAGTGAATTTGCACCCTTAAATATTAAAATTAGACTACATGAACAAAAACAAGAACTTGGAAATTTTAAATAAAATGTTCACTGAATTTTTAATATTGTCCTTTTTCGCACCAAAAATAAATATTTGATTATTTTAATATTAAAATTTTAACTTTGAAGACTTTAATTAAAATTCTGACTATTTTTTTTTCAAATTTTGCACCCAAAAAAATGCTGCTTTGGGTCTAAGCAAAAATGCTTTGAGACAAAGCATTTTTGCATAACTTAGGTCTAAGCAGTAGAAATGTTTTGTGTCAAGACTCGTGAGTGCTTTGCCGCAATGCACAATGTCGACGAGTCGAGCGATGTTGCTTTGCGGCAAAGCATATTTGCTTTGTCTCTACGCAACATCGTTTGTTTTGCGAACAATGCATATTCATTTTTTTGGGTGTGACCTTTTTTTTTTTCAAATATTTTAAGTTATTTTCGTGCCAGGAAAAAAAATTATATTTTTATCAAAAAATTCGAATTTTTTGACCAAAAACGAGCAAAAAAATGCCTTAAAATGTTTTAATCGTTTCATTGTTTAGATTTAGAAATGTTAGGGCAATACCCCAAAGACGTACGCAGTAAAAAATTTTATGTCAAAATCATCATAAGTAAGCCCACATAATTCTTATGTTGTTTTTGTTGATGTTTACCTTTTGGGAAAAACAACAGAAAAAATTTATGGGGACCGTTCAGAACATATTCACCTAGTATTTTTTTACTGTGTAGTTTAACGTAGGGATATGCCTCCACATCCCAGTCTAATTTTTTTATGTTATTTATTTAAATATTTATTTACTTACATTTGTTTATCTTTTTCGTTTTCAGACCTACGAAAGGAAAAACTGGAAGTAAGAGTAGATTGCAACAACCTCGCATGAGTTTGTTGGGAAAACCCCTCAACTACCGCGCCAACAGACGCGACGCTAGATATCGCAGATCACAAACTAGAGTTTACAACTTTTTAGAACGTCCAAGAGGGTTCCAAGCAATCCTATATCATATTATAGTGTAAGTATTCACGTTTTTTTTAAAAACAGGATGACTGCTAGAATGTAAAAAACGGTGCCTGTGCTTAGGTATTCAGAGCATTTTGAATCACTGACCTCATAATAAATGATTTAGTTTAAACTTAATTTATTTATTTAATAATTGACATAAGGTTTTTATGATGTTGAACTACATTTTTTATACATCTTTAAAATAATGAATAAAATAAATAAATAAATAGTAATTGAATGACCCTATACTGTATACAATACATATAGACGCATTCGCCTATCTTCCTGCCAGGACAAGATCCCCTCCTGATACAAAAAAAAAAAAAAAAAAATTGTAAGAACCTTGGGAGATATCGACAGCATTTTGATGACGGGCCGAGTTTTGCTCTTAAGTTTTAATGACCTACTGCAGTTAAGTCGATATGATATTATCATTAATTACATTAGCTTTCCCCGATTTTAATGAAGATAAGACTTAATGAGACTTCGAAGTTGATCATGGTTCTTACCATGTAGTAGGGCAAGAGAGTGTGTGGTATATAACTTCATTTTTCTTTTTCCTTCTTCTCACTTTTGAATGGAACAATCGATCGTCGATCGAATGACGAAATTCTTTCGAAATCATGAAAAAGATTAGGGAATGTTGCCACATCTTGAAATTCCTTTGCGTGACTGACAACTCTGCCGAGACATAATCCAATAAAACTTTTGAATCTTTTTTTTTTCTTCTTCTTTTTACCCGTCTGATGTTATTTTAGAACTGGAAGCCATAAATTATTTTTTCCGATCGGTATATTCAGAATTTTGGCCGCTGTTGAATTTTTGACTTTTTTTTCCCCCCCAAATTGTTAGAAGTCTGTTGAGTTCCTGTCGCTTTTCTTCCATAAAAACTGAGTTCGTTGCATATTAATTTTTGTGTTTGTATATTTATCTTTTTTTAAAGAGATTTCCTTTTTCATTGAAATGAGGGGAAATATCAAGTCAAGCACATCAATATGCAAATGGAGGTCACCGTTTTACGGTTATTTAGACGGAAAATAGACGATAACTTGACAAACAAAAAGCGAGTCAAATGGGATGAGCGAGGGCGAAATAACAGTTTTACCTATAGGATATTGGTCACAGAGGGAAATAGGATTAAAACCCGATTCTACCTGTTCATGACATTCTTTTTTTTTTTTTTTTCCACATCTCCGCGTATTTGAAGCTCAATTCAGCGGAGAGTTTTGTATTTAAAATATAAAACATGAAATAATAAACGAAAGCGCCGAGGGGACTTTTAAAAAAAAATGGATTGCAATTCCCTTTCCTCGCATTACTTCGTTTAATGCTCGGCCTCGAATATTCAGTATTTTTTTTTCTCGCCAACTTGTCGTGAAATAATTTATGTCGAAATGTAAAATAGATTTTTCATTCAAGAATTTTTTTTGCTACCTGTTGCATCACAGCCATGCATTTTCCGAGGGTTGAGGATAATTTTATAAAAAATTTAAAGGGGTTTAGGGGGGGGGGTGTCGCAAATAATGGACGCAAGAATAAAAGTCTCGAAAACTATTTTGGAGTTCGCTGGGAAAAAAGGAGAAAAATCTCAGTTTCGCTTTGTAAAACCTAAATAGATCATAATGTCGAGGAGTTGTCATCGGCAAGAGCCTTCTCCTGCATAGCGCCCATTTTATTGAAAGAAAATAATGATTTGATAATATTGAAATTAATGTTCATACAAATCTACTTCAAAAATTATTCTTGGCAAGCCTCTTTTGGAGATTTTGAACAGGAAAATTTTAAATGAAAAATTTTCATAAAGTATTTCTTTTTTTTAAAAAATAATTAGCCTAGGAGAACATTATTAATTTATTTTAATTTTTTATCAATTTTACAGTTTTGTATGCTTAGTATATAACAGAGTGGTTCTTATTTTACGAATTTTTGAATTTCGGTGAACACACTAATTATTTTCTTTGTAACCGAATGAAGATTTCCTGAATATTTTCAGATTTTTTGGGCATCGTTTAGCCTTGTCCCCGGGGACCTAAAAATTTCTAAATTTCCGTAATGACCGAAAAATCAAAACTTTTATTTTTATGTATAAATGGTGGTTTCCTGTTCTGATTTTTATGTAGATCTAGAAAATATAGTTAAAAGTTACATATCTTATACGGTTTTGATGATAGAGGCCAAAATAAGTAAAAATATTAGCGAAATATGCTATCGCCTCAATTTTTTCCGAAATCCTTCAGATTTTAGTCCTCTGGCATAGTAATCGTTTGTCATACATCAATTCTAACTCCATTTTTGTAATCTACCGTAGATGGGGGGTGAAGTTGAAAGGTTTTAGACTTTAACAGTTTATAAAATCTTAACAAGTTATGAGATCTGGCTCGTTTTATTTTTAAAATTTAGGTCTTCATAAACACTGTCGATACAGAGAATTTCAATATTTTTACTCTTTCTGAAAGTTGAAAAAATTAAAAACCATCTCTTTTCAACTTCATCCCAACGTGGGGGTGAAGTTGAAAGCTGCTTTATTTTTTTCCATTTGGGCCCTTCGAAACACCCTATTTTACGTAAAATAGTATTCATCAAAACAATTATAACGACGGATAGTAATATATTTCACGTGCAATTAATCCTTTTTTGGTCCTCGAAAGACAAATAATGTCAACTTTCAACTTCATCCCATGCTTGAAGTCAAATTGTACACGAATTAATGCTAATTTTTTCTAAGCCTTTGAAAAGAACGAAAGAATCGGAATTTTCGGATTGTTTATTTGCTTTATTGTTTTAATTTTCAAAACAGCATCCAGGATAAATGTTTTCCAGAAGCAAAATTGGGCAAAAGCTTCAAGTCTGCGACCTTTCAACTGCACCGCATGTCTCTCTTTATATTTGAAATTATTTAAAAAAGCTCTGATTACCAAAGTTTTTTTTTATTCAGCATTATTTGCTGAATAGAAATATACTGATTTTTTTGTAATCGAAAATAATGATAAGAATACCTATTCCAGGTTGGATAAAGTGGCTTTAATATTTCTGACAAAATTAAAAAGCACTAGCAGAAGTAAAATTTTGTAAACTTCCAAAAAAATCGCCATTTTTTGCATCCGTACAAAAGTGAAACAAGAATAGATGCTATAAAATCGATAGAAATTCGCAGCTTTCACATTTATACTACAGTACTTAAGTATCCAAAAAACAATACCCACTTAATGAAATAAAACATTATTATTTTTAGTGCCTAAAATAAACCTTGCGGGCCCGTAGCCAGAACGAAGAGTCAGGGGGGGCAGTTAGGCTTGTTAAGGGGGGCAATAGGCCTTCATTCCCTATACCTGTCATGTTTAGCCAGTTTAGTCCAGGGGGGGCACCGAGTCAGTCCAGGGGGGCAACGCCCCCCTGGCCCCCCTGGCCCCCCTGGCCCCCCCTTTGGCTACGGGCCCGAAACCTTGAATTCTTTTTTGTAATTTCCTTTCAACTTCACCCCATTCTACGGTACTTAAAAGTCCGAATAGAAAAGGAACATTTTTACATAAAAATAAAATTTTTGATTTTTGATCTTTACAGGGATTTCAAAATTTTTAGGTCCCTGTGGACACGGCTAAACGGCGTCCAAAAATTCAAAATTCAGAAATTCAAAATTCAAAAATTCTAAAAAATTCAGGGAATCTTCTTTCGGTTGCTATAAAAGAATTAGGGGGTCCGTTCGCCCAAGTTCAAAAATTCGTAAAATAAGGGCCACCTTAATATGCATGTACTTGCAGCACATGCTTAAACATTCTCCCTCTTCCCCATTGCCAGTAAAAGTCAGAATTTGACTTCCTGCTTCCTAATGGGCTGACGCAATATTTGAATGGCCCCATGGAGAAACGATCAAGTTGATCCGCGTAGCTCAATCCAGCCCATATCGAATTTGCGTCTTTTCTTGAACTCAGTACAGTACTGAACCTTACTAAGCCTTTTTTAATTAATTAATAATGAACTCCTTCATTTGATTGTCATCGCCACGGGTTTCTCTTAGCTCCTACATAAGACCTAACTCCTAAAGTCCTTCAGGACGTTTTGCGCACGGATGGTTAATTCAAAGTTCTCTCGAAAAATCATTGCATAAATAATTTTTCCTTGACGATTCTCAGAACACTTTCCCCGCATGTTTTATTTATTCCTTTTTTTTTTCTCTGAGTAATCAAATTCAACGTAAGAAATAATTTAATTTCAAAATCTGGGATTGCCATTGTGAGCGCTTGAGGCTCATTTCCTTCATATTTCGAGGATGAACGAGACAAGAATAGTATAATAATATGAGTCTTCCACTCGTCTCGGGAAACGATCTCCCATCAACCTTTTTTTTTTTTCCCCCTTCTGATTTCTGAAATCCCATCATTATATCGTCTCCTTCCGGTTTTATTTCATATGCATGAATAGTTTTGGGTTCTGCTTGGTCAATTCGTCAGCTAAAGAAAATAAATTTACAAGTTGGAAAAAAAAGAAGGCGTTATGTCGTCAGGATAATTTCATTGAAAAAAGAAAAAAAAAGTCGGAATTTTTTTTTTTTTTTTGCCAGCGTTTTTGTTTCTTTTCCTCTTGTTGTTTTCCACTCACGTGCTTCGATGAAGCATTAACTAAGGTCACATTAAAAAAAAAAGCGGGGGTACGGGAGAAAAAAAAGGTTTGTGTTAAATTACGTCCAAACGATTTTAACATTGTTAATCTCTGCGGTAAAAAGAGAATCACGGTAGAGAAAATGGATTAGGACGAAACGCTGGAAAAAGATGTTTTAATTAATTATCGTGTTGACGATACAAGATTACGAGAATAGTTTCAAATTTTAAATTCAACATAATGCAAAAAACAGAAATTAGGTGAAAAAAAAAAAAAAACTTTACGTAAGCTGTCTGCTGCAAAAATTGAGATTATAAGTAGGGCACGTTTCTCGATTAACTTTTAACAAAAACCACCGTGAAATGTTTATTAAAATCGTCTTTTTCATCAGTTTAGCGGAATGGATGAATAAGAGGAAGAAAAAATATATTTAAAAAATTAGACTGGGATATGGGGGCATGTCCCTACGTAGGACTACGTTTTTTTTTATACTTTGATAATAATATTTTTTTTTTTTTCCTGGCAGGAAAAAAACTTAAAATTTTGATAAAAAAAGTCAAAAGTTGAAAAAAATTAGTCAAAATTTTAATTAAAGTCTTTCGGGTTGAAATTTTAATATTAAAATAATTAAATCTTAATCTTTGGTGCGAAAAAAGACAAAATTAAAAAATTTAGTGAACATTTTATTTAAAATTTCTAAGTTCTTGTTTTTGTTCATGTAGTCTAATTTTAATATTTAAAAAAAAAGAAAAAAAAAGAAAAAAAAGATATTTTAAAAAAACAACGAAAATTTAAAAAAAAAGTTAAATAAAATTTCAAAAAATTTTCAAGTCCTTCTTTTAGCAACTTTAAGTTACTTGTAAAAGTTAAATTTCTGGAAAATTTATAGAAATTTTCTAAGTTCTTGCTTTCGTTCATTTCCTCTAATTTTACTATTAAAAAAGGCCAAAAGTTAAAAAAAAATTGTCAAAATATTATTTAAAATTTTCAAAGTTAAAATTTTGAAATTAAAATAATTAAGTAATTTTTGGTGCGAACAGACCGACACATCCACAGACAGACAGATTTCCCCAGGACCGAGCCCCAAGACGTAGTCGTACGTCAAAAAATAAATAAAAATAAAAATAAAAAATATCTTAAACTGTACGAAATCGTACAATGTATGAGTTTAAGAAACGACGCGGACGTAATAGAGCGTTATTGTGTCCGTATGGGATTAACTCTTTTCGATTTAACTTGACTCAGCGTATGTGACCTACCGATAAAACAAAAGATCGGTTTATTTTAAGCTTGGTTTATTATATATTGTATTTTTTTTCTCCCTTTTTATCCGCCACTGAAAGTCATTTCCGTAATAATAAAAGCAAAAAATGAGTTTTATCCCACTTCATCCACTGTTTATGTATTAACCTAAATGAGAAGGGAAATAAAAAACATTAGAAGGGAAAGAAAAAAAAAGGGAACAATATTTCTTAATACATAATTGGAAACAAGACGTGAAAAAGGAACGACGACGAAAAAAGGGAAAAATGGCGCGTTAATTTAGGGGGAACCGGGGTAAACCGCAACATCATCGGCCCTTCAGCCGGTACCGCGATTTTCGAAATAACTCGTTAAAAAGGGTTTTTGAGTTTTATCATTATTAGCAATTTGAAAAATAAACAGCAAACCGCAATGGCATTAACACGAACATTTAGTTGATTAACCGTTTCCACGATTTAATTAAAATTTTAAAATAAAGTAAAATTAAATACAAACGAGTTGTACTTATCTGGAATCAAAATCGACTTTTACAAATTTGGTTTTTCTCACTTTGAAAATAAATTGAGAGGTAAATAAGTGTAAGGAGTTGGGGAAGATTGTTATTATTATTTTTTTTAATTCAAACAAATAAACGCCGTCTTTCAAGGCAATTTACAGGTAACAAAAGGAGAAAGAGATTATTCGCTAATTGAAGTAGGAGCTCAAAATTATCAAGAAGCGTTCGAGTTGCCCGTTATTAGCCAAATATTAATATTTTTCGAGGGTTGGCCTTAAAAGCCCTTTAACCCATCTTTTCGCCTAAAGGGATCATACAAGTATTACGAAAGCACTTTTCAGGGGGTGGGGGGGTTGATGGAATGCTTGCGGAAAGGGAAGGGGGGTATTTTATATCTTACGTATGATTTGAAATTTTAAAAACTTGCCATTTAAAAATATTTTCTGCATTTTTCAGTGTAAAAATGGTCTCATTAGTTCATAATTTCATTTTATGGCTCATTGATTGTTGATAATATTTTCTAGATTCATTAACTTTTAAAAAAATATCACACACTTTTTGACCCTGAATTTTATTTCAGAGAAAGAAGAAGGGATTGTAACAATAATTTTTTTTTCAAGATAAAAATTAAAAGAAAATAAAGTAATTTTTTTTTTTTTTGCTAATTAATAAGAAAAAAGAAAAAAAAATCTTACGTAATATCAAGAAGGGGGGGGGGGGGGTCGATCGAATCTTACGATTGCTTTTACCAAGGGAGAGGAGAGGGGGGTACAAAATAGGTAAAAAAATGCTTACGTAGTACTTGTATGATCCCTAAGCCACAACTTTGATTTTTAAAGAGTTTTTAAAAAATCACATTTTTTTTTCTCAGTAAGCTCATTCTGGGCGAAATTTTTAAATTTCGATTTTCTTTTTAGATTCATTCAAAATATGACATTATCATTTTTTCCTTATTAATTTCACCTTCGTCCCCCTTTTATTTCCGGTCACCATCATTAGCCCGGCCTACCCCCAAAAATTGTTAGCATTTGCAATAGCTCCCCTCCTTTTGCAAATTGTACATTTTTTAAAAGGAACTTTTTTTTAAAAATGGAAATCTTTTTTAAACTCTTCTGAATTTTCTTGATTCTATCTAGTGTTAATGATAATATCAATATACTATTAGCTCCCCCCTCCCCCGTCTCCATCATTCTTGATCCGATCCGGGACTATTTACTACTCCTCTCCTTCAAAAAAAATAATGACGCAATATTTAAATTTTGTTGCTGAAATTGGCTCTTAGGGCCTTTCAATAAGTAATACATCAGCTTGAAATTGAGAATTTTCGACCCCCTTCTCCCTTGTCAGCAAGAGTCAATATCGAATGTGCTCTCCTTCAAAAATAATGTCAGATCTAGGATACCCCCGCTCCTCTCCACCTGCGGATTAAATGAAATTATTAAACGTTCATGAAAAAAAAAAAAAATAAATAAATAAATAAAACAAGCAAATAATAGGTTTTCCACTTCTTCGTAACTTTATTCTATCAATTTTTGTATGTTCGTGCTAAAACTTGTTCTTTTAACTTTTTGCTGTCGGAAGCCTATTTTTTCTTGAAAACGTTAAGGGCGTAGATGCTTTTTGGTCTTTTTCGGCAATATTTTAATACAGTATGATCCGTAGAGGAAGTTAGTAAAACTTAAAAAAATATTTGGCCGCCTATGTTTAGCTTATGGGAAAAACAATTTTTAATGAAATCTTACAAAAGTCGCTAAAAACGAATAGTCGAAGTATAAAATGCAGTAAAATCAAGATAACAAGTCTCAGAATCGATATTGATATCAAAATTTATTAATGCAATTTTTTTGTCATATTTCGCTTCTGAAAGTTTGATTTTATCGTAGCTCCATAAGCTAAGTATGGGAGGAAGTCATTCGTCGCAGGATAAACATGTCAGATCACAATTTTGTTAAAATCACAATAGTTTGTAATTTATTTATTTACATAAATAATATCAAAAATGTAATTTTAATGCCATTAATTAATATTCTAATTAAGTAATAACACTCCCAATAAGCTAAACATAGGATTTATATTTTCGCCAAAAATTTATAATTTGATTTTTCCGTTTATTTATGTACAAGTTCAAGTCGATTTATTGTCGACCAATGGTTCATTTTACAAAAAATCATGAAAATTATGTGAAAGCAATTAAAAACATCTTGTCAAGAAACAACCTGTCCGTTGTCATGAAGCATTTTTGTTTTGCTACGAAACATTCCGATTTTGTTGCAAGACAAAACTTGTTCAAGACATTATTTCGTTTTTCTGAGTGTGGAAAAGCCTGGAAGAAAATTTCAAGCACCCCCTTCGCCCCCGAATATTTTAAAGGCCTCCTGTCTATGGGCCTGCGAGTAAACCATTTACTACTCTTTCACCGGGTAAAAAACAGTATTTTCAAATTTCCTGAAGATGAAAAAAAATTACCCTCGGGTTCATTCATATTTTTACAACACATATTATTAAAAAATATAAATTTTGTGTCGAAGTAATTATTGGAAAATAAAGTTGACAGTTGATGGGTTTGGAATGTAACAGCGGGTGTTTCCGTTCCATCAATATGTCACTCAGTTTTTATTTTACTTTTTAAAAAATTTTTGAATTTTTTTTTTTTTTTTTTTTTTTTTTTCTTTTTCCACATCATTTTTCACGGAGGTAAAAACGTTAAAATAGTTTTTGAACGTGCTTAAAGGAAAAGACAAACAGGTCTTTTGTTAAAATCCGGAACGAAATTGGAAACCGTAGCTATTGTTTCGACGTTCCTTTTAAACGTCTCCCCCGACATTGCATTTTACACCGGGAAATAAACGTTAGAATTTACAATAATAAAGGAAACGAAATCCATTGAAGATTTCGAAGGTTTTCATTGTTTTAAATCAAAGATAAAACGCCTTACCAACAAGCTCGGTTTTCGAAAAGTAGTCATACAACGTCAGAATTATGAAAAGGGAAACATGGTTCTTTTTTTTTCCCGAAGGAAGACAATATTCTTGGATTTACAAAGTTTCTTTCGTTAAAAGGTTTTCAGTTTGTTAGAGGTTCTTTTTTTTATGTAAGACTTTTATTTTCCTCTGCCTAAACGGAAAAAGAAGACAAAAAGGAAAAAAAAAAATTATAGCAAAAGTATTAAAATTTATAAAGTTTTTTTTTTTCGAAGGGGGCAGCCTGAAAAGAAAGTCGGAAAAGTTTGTTAAATGGGTCTCGGGACACCTATTATAAATTGCAACGATGTAAAAAAGGTTTTGAGTTATGTCGGGCTTATGACCGGGGAACGTTTAAAAAAATTTAAGGGAAGGAAAGTCTCTGTCATTCCCCTGAGGGATTTTCCAATTCACAAATACCTATTTTATGTGGTATTTTTTGAAATGCATAGTTACGGATTCCTGCACGTTTTTGGTTTTTGGGCTATTTCGAAAATGAAATTTCTCCGGAATGCGCACGGTGGTTCGTGTTATCCCGACCAGTTTCAAACAGAGCATATTACAATTTTTGATCGATTTTCTTTCATTTTTTTTCTTTTTTTTTTCAGGTTTTTAGTGGTGTTTTCGTGCCTTGCTCTCAGTGTTTTCGCAACCATTAAGGAATATCAACAGGAAGCTGAGGTTTGGCTCTTCTATATGGAGATTGTTGTTGTCATATGGTTTTCAATTGAATTTTTTCTCAGGTAAGTTTAAATCTCCCTATCAAAACGATTTGATATATGAATCATAAGATATAATTTCAAATTTATGTACAAATATTTTTCCATATACATTAGGGTGGCTCATTTTGAAGGTCTATTTTTTTAATTTTCGCTCCCTGGACAAAAAATCATTTATTTATATGTAAAAAGAAGCCTGATTTTTTTTAGGTCGAAAAAATTTTTTTTGGCCCAGGCCCAGGAGTTTGAAGTTTTTAGGGCCGAAACGGTACTTAATTTACATAGGGTAAAACATGTTTCATCAAAATTACATTTGGGGCATTCTTTCTACATGTTTTGGGCACATTTTGGCTATTTTCGAATTTTCAAAATTTTCTGCGCTTACCCTGTTACAGTCATCCCCGTTTTCTACTACAACCCTGCCTGGGTGGCCAATGGGTCAATATTTACGAACCGAATATTTTTTTTTAGGAAGCTCAATACGTATCTAATATACCCTATAAAGGACAATTTTTTATATTAAAAGACGTTAATTGGGCGAATTTTCGAAATTCGTCCAAATTAAGTGCCATTTCGGCCATAAAAACTTCAAGCTCCTGGGCCAGGGCCAAAAAATTTTTTTTCTTCCTAAAAAAAAAAAAAAAAAAAAAAAAAAAAAAAAATCCGGCTTCTTTTTAGTTTTTACATATAAATAAATGATTTTTTGCCCAGGGAGCGAAAATTGAGTCACCCTAATATTCATAAAAGGCATTTGGGGGGTTTGTCCGTAAGCAACGTGCGTGGAGAAAAGTTTTGAAAGACTCCATTTTCTTTTTTGTTAAAATTTTTCATTTTGAAGAAAATGAGTCGCTATGTCCGAAAAAAAATATTTTCTCGACCGTTTTTTAATTTAGCTCAATATTTTTATTGTTTTTAGCTCAAGCCTAAACGTTTTCCGACAGAAAAAATATTAAAATTTTTTTTTCCGACATAAAACGAATTTTTGAATGGAAAGCTAGTCCTAAATATTTTTTCTGTCGACGAAAAAAATTTCGAATGGAAATTGAGTCCTTAATGTTCAGAAAAAATATTTCTGAAATTTTCGGGCAGAAAATTTTCTTTATAAATTCCTAGGGCTAATATTAGAGTAAATGGGGTCGGGCTAAACGTCCGACAGAAAAATTATTTCGGATGTGGAAAATGTGGATTTTTTTAAGAAAATGTTTCCTAAAAAATAAATTTGTAGAGGAAAAATTAAAAAAAGATTTTTTTTTTCTACAGAAAAAATATTTTGGATATGGAAAATGTTGAATTTTTTTGAAGAAAATTTTCTTTAAGTGAAAGATTAGAAGAAGAAGAAAAAGTGACAGGGATATAAATTTATATTCGCAAGATTTTACGAAGAACTTCGCTTCAAGCTTTGTTTCGGAGCAAGCTTGAAGTTTCAAGCCGGAAATAATTTTAAGTTAATTTCCCCTTTTAAGATAATTTATTTAATTAACTCCGTTAAGGGCTCTTTTTTACTTATTTCGCGTTAATTTTTCAATCTCCCCTCCTACCCGCACCCTTATATACCTCCTTTTTGACGTAGGACTGCGTCTTTGGGCTTATTCCTGGAGAAATCTGTCTGTTCCGGATCGGTCCGGGATTTGTCCGTTCGGACCAAAAAGTAATTATTAATCATAAAAATGATTAAAATAATAAGTAATATTAATTACTACCAACCTAGGTAGCGCACACTCTAGGAGTGCTTCCTGCCTAGGTAGCGCACACTCTAAAAGTGCTTCTTACCTTGGTAGCCCACACTCCAGGAGTGCTTCCTGCCTAGGTACCGCACACTCTAGGAGTGCTTCTTACCTTGGTTGCCCACACTCCAGGAGTGCTTCCTACCTAGGTAGCACACACCCTAAGAGTGCTTCCTACCTAGTTACCGCACCCTCCACGAGTGCTTCCTAACTTGGTAACGCACACTCTGAAAGTCCTCTGTAAACTAAGCTCTGTTTATATTCTTATTTCGTTTAAATTGAGCAATCGCTGCCAGTATTTATTCTTTTCTGCGTACTTTGTATTAGCCGGGAATGCAAAATTTGAAATAATGGATAGGTCATCATATTTCTGGATGGACGGATGAATGCTTCGAATAAGTGTTCCACGAAAGACCTTAATGAATGTTGTCGTTGAAATTGAATGTCCTACATTCTAGCCGATCTCTAATTATGTTTGCCATCTGTAGATTAGTAAACACATTCCCTTTTCCATAAATCCGAAAGGAATTCCCGATAATAATTATGTCACATGAACAGAGAGATACCGCACAGATCTGAAAATATCGCTTTTCCTTTTTTTAATGAACCGTCAAAAAATGTAACGAATGCTTGTGCAGATCGCGATAACGAATGTCATTTCGGTTTTAATGAGCATCCAACGATTTTTTTTTATTTTTTATTATTCGATTCTTTTTTTTTTTTTCGACCAAAGAATCGGGATGCATTTAAGCTGCTGATATTAATTGGATCATTTGTATTATTTGTATAAATATAATAATATTTCAATTGTCAGCATTCCAAAATAGATGAGGTTCCGTTTTTTACGCTAAAAAAGGTATATGTATATTTTTGACGATTTTCACGGGAATAACGGAGCGGAAAATCTGCCGATGACAGATTCATATTGAACCTTCAACAACGTGCAATTGTGCAAGCACTCCCGGTCTGTTGTAATGACATCTACCGTTGGTCCAGAGCCCCCTCGTCTATCTACAACCGCGTATGTTTTTTTCTATTTACTAAAAAAGAGTCTCTCCCTAGTTAAAAGTTTAAATTTCCGAATGCATTAGTCACGTCATTCGATTTTTTATTTATTTTTTTCGCCGGGAGATAATGGAGTCTCATACTGTGCTTACATTTCCGGAAAGCAAATGACCTTGGGCCTGACGAGTAAATATTAAGCTGACGTTCTCGAGATGTCGGAAAGGAAATCCTCAGTTGGAGCGACTTGGCAGTTGGTTAAGACCTTTTTTAAATGGATTACGAGCCCACTATACAAACTTCCCTGTTAAAACTTTTGCTAATATATTTCGGCTTAAACAAGGGGGGAAACAGATTATAGCCGGCATAATTTTTTAATAACTTCTGGTGAAAAAGGAAATTTTTTTTTAAAAATATTAATAGCAAACAGTTGAAGCCTGATTTTAACTTATAATTTGATTGATAGTTGATTTCGTTAAAATCGGTAATAGGAAAGTTTGGTAGTGCAAAACTTTTTACTATAAAATTTTGTAGTTAATGCACTGAGCATTAGCATTATTAGAAGTAAAAGCAGAGAGTGCCGTTTGAGCTAAAAATGAATGGTACAATAAATAAGAACCGACACTTATTATAAAAATTATAAAATCGATTTTTTTCTAGCATGCACATTGGAGTAATTTGACAAAGAAATTTGATGTTCCTCCTAAATGGGGCAAGCACAGTTGCTATATTTTGAAATTTTTCAGGAACTTGTTCGGGCCAACGGTAGAGGGCATCGACGGACGTTTTCAAAACCCAGTGCATAGGGAGCAGGACTGCGGTTCCGATTCCGATTCCCAAGGTTCTTCAAAATTTCCAGGGCCGACTCTGATTCCGAATCCGATTCTGATTCCCAAGATTTTTCAATATTTTTTGGACAGACTCTGATTCCGGTTGCGGTTCCGATTCCGATTCCCAAGATTCATTATCATTTTTCGGGTCGACTCGGATTCCGATTCCGATTCTAATTCCCAAGATTATTCAATATTTTTCAGGCAGAAACTGATTCCGATTCCGATTCCCAAGATTCATTATCATTTTTCGGGCCGACTCAGATTCCGATTCCGATTCCGACTCGAGAGCAAAAATTTAGGTTTCCGTTTCCGATTCTGATTCTGATTCCAATAAAAAAATAATTCAGTGATGTGGATTCCGATTCCGGTTCCGACTAGAGTTTCTGTTTTCCCGGGAATTTTAAAATTTCGGGAATCGGGAATCCCGTTTTTTTTGGAAAAAGCATTTCCCGGGATTCGGGAAATAATGATATGGCGGGAACCCGGGAAATTCCCGGGATTAACCGGGAAAACCCGGGAATTTTCCCGTTAATTTCTGAAAGACGGGAAAAACCCCGAAGAATTTCAATCCCGGGAATCGGGATTAAATTTTTTTCCGGGATCCCGGGAATTCCCGGGACGGGAAATCCCGGGCAGAAACTCTACTCGAGAAAATTTAAGTTTCCGATTCTGATTCCGATGCCGATGCCGATTCCCAAGATTATTCAATATTTTTCGGGCCGACACTGATTCCGATTCCGATTCTGATTCCGATTTGAGAACAAAAATTTAAGTTTCCGATTCTGATTCCGATTCCCAAGATTGTTCAATATTTTACGGGCCGACTCGGATTCCGATTCCGATTCCGACTCGAGAACAAAAATTTAAGTTTCCGATTCTGATTCCGATGCCGATGCCGATGCCGATTCCCAAGATTATTCAATATTTTTCGGGCCGACACTGATTCCGATTCCGATTCTGATTCCGATTCGAGAACAAAAATTTAGATTTCCGATTCTGATTCCGATTCCGATTCCGATGCCGATGCCGATGCCGATTCCCAAGGTTATTCAATATTTTACGAGCCGACTCGGATTCCGATTCCGATTCCGACTCGAGAACCAAAATTGAAGTTCCCGATTTTGATTCTGATTCCAATTAGAAAATACTTCAGTGGTGCGGATTCCGATTCTGGTTTCGATTCCTTAAAATAATTTAGGGTTCTGTTTCCGATTGCATTTAACTTTTGAACCGATCGATTCCGATTGCAATTCCGATTCCGTTCAAATAAAATCTAAACGGCACCGCAAAATTCGTAATCTGCGCAAAATTTTCCAATAAATCATTTATGCCAAAAAAAAAAAAAAAAAAAAAAAAAAAATTCTCATTTTTGGCTTTTATATGGGCTTTTTGGAAATTTTGAGGTCATAATTTGACACCTCAAGATCCGTTCAAAACTCTGAAGAAATTCAGGGTTGACACTCTACCTATAAAGAAACTTTTTTGGATATAGGAGTTTCGAAATTCCAAAAAAGTTGATTTTTGAACCACCCTACTGTCCAGTCCATGTTTTCTTGCCTTCTTTTTATTTTATTTTTTTAATAAGGTAGCAGAGCCTTACTTTCTTTTTGTCTGGTAAGGTGATCCTGGGTTTCCTTAAACATGATTTTTTCTTTATTTTTATTTTTTAACGGGATATGGATCTTTTTATTAAGAAAATCGATTCGATTTAACTTTTCAACTGATTTCCTATGTTTAACTTATATGGTTCACGAACTTATAATCGTGATTTTCTTAATAAAAAGATCCATATCCCGTTAAAAAATAAAAATAAAGATTATCAATGAGGATCGAAAATAAAAATCTTAAAAATAATTTTTTCTTTGTTTATTATTGGGATGTACAAATAAAATTATTTTTTTGTGTTCATTTTTCCAATTGCTCGATCGGTATTATAAATGCCTATTTTACGTTTTTGGAGCTTAGAAGTGCCTAATAGCGGCTTTTTGCCTGCCTATTTCAAGATTTTAAGGGCCCAGAAATCCGCGTTGTAGACTCCTAAGTGGGGAAGCGAGACTCACATGTCAATTTGGTACGTAAGATACTTTTTTTTTTTTTTTTAACGATGCGTAAAACTATTAATCTACGTCTAGAGACCCTGTTCACGTTAACAAGTTGATTCTTGTATTAAAAATTCGTTCGAGAATGTGTTTGGAGAAGCAAATGATAAAAATCGAAATTCTACCTCCGTATACCATTTTTTTTTTAAATAGTCGATTATTTCTAAATTTTTTTTTTTCTAAACGTTCGAAAGTTAATTATTAATTTTTATGTTTAACTTATGCTTCCCTCATTTTGCTTGTCCAAATATTCGCCTGCTCGATTTCTGCTTTTTACCAATATAATGATAACGGTAATTGAGAATTTCCGACCGCGAAACTTGCGTATTCACTATATCGAATATATTTTGTCGGATATAATTTGATGATGAAGAACGTAATTATTGCTGATGAGATGTACAGCAGATGGGTTTTGATCTTTCATTAAAATCATTATCCGACTCGGTTGAAATAAAAATAACGGATGATAAATTAAATGATGTTTACATAATATTTGAGGAAATGTGCTGGAAAATTTTCGGAGCGGTGAATGTATACGATTTTCAAGTGCTGCTATATATGCTGCTAATGTTAGTTTTTCCTTTTTTTGTGTGTTTTTAGGTTATGGTCTTCAGGATGTCGATCGAGATATCAGGGAGGCCTTGGAAGGCTGAAATTTTTGCAGAGACCTTTCTGCATAGTAGGTATGTCTTTAAAGTGTAAAATAAAAGTAGTGACTAGGTTTTTGATTTATTTTGCCGTTTTAATTTTGCAAAAAGATTTTTTTTCATCAACGGTTTATTTATTTATTTATTTATTTATTTTTTACTCGTTTTTGCATTTCTTAATTTTCCAATTGATTTTCATTTTCTTGGGATTTTTTACGGAAACCCTGAAAGGTCAAAATTATTTGCCAGTTCTGTCGTTGTTTGTTCCGGAATTGTCATTTGTTTGTCCCGAAACTAACAATTTTACCGCTGTTGGTTCCGAACTGACAGTGCTGAATTAAAAAAATGCTAGTTCCGGATCAGACAATGTATTTCTTGCCAGTTTAGAAACTGTCAATATATTTTTCTGTCAGTTCCGAAACTGTCAATGTGTTTTCTGTCAGTTCCGAAACTGTCAATGTGTTTTTCTGTCGTTCCGGAACTGGTAATGTATTTTTATGTCAGTTCCGGAACTGTCAATGTATTTTTCTGTCGTTCCGGAACTGTCAATGTATTTTTCTGTCGCTGCGGAACTGGCAAAGTATTTTTCTGTCAGTTCCGGATCTGTCAATGTATTTTTCTGTCGTTCCGGAACTGGCAGTGTATTTTTCTGTCGGTTCCGGAACTGGCATTGTTATATTTAAACCCAGTCATTGTCGGAACTGGCAGGGAACAATAAACCAGTTGAGCTGCAAGTTCCGGAACTGGCAGAAAATCATTTTTGGGGGGAGGGGGGGGGGTCTTCAGAATGATGACGTCCATGTTAAATGTCCATAAGAAAAGCCTATTTTATGATGACGAGGGGGGAGAAGGGGTCCAAAAATCCTCAAAAAATGATGACGTCATATTCGAATGGCCCCTGGCGGAAAAAAATTGCTAGTTCCGGGACTGGCAGGAAATCAATTGCCAGTTCCAGAACTAGAAATTTTTAATTCTGCACTGTCAGTTCCGGATCCGGCAATGTATTTTTCTGTCAGTTCTGGAACTGGCATTGTTATATTTAAACCCAGTCATTGTCGGAACTGGCAGTGAACAATAAACCAGTTGAGCTGCAAGTTCCGGAACTGACAGAAAAGTAAATTGCCAGTTCCGGAACTTGCGGAGAAAAAAATTGATCGTCAGGAAATTTTTGTCAGAATTGCTAGTCAAAAAAATGCTGGCAGATAAAACATTGCTAGTTCCGGAACTGGCAGGAAATCAATTGCGAGTTCCAGAACTAGCAATTTTTAATTCTGCGATGTCAGTTCCGGAACGAGCACTGTCAGTTCTGGAACTAATTGCATTAAAATTGTTTGTTCCTGAACAAACAAGTGTCAATTCTGGAACAAACAGCAACACAACTGGCAAATAGTTTTGACCCTTCGGGGTTTCCGTAATTTTTTTTCTTTTTTTTTTTTTTTTTTTTTTTTTTTTTTTTTTTTTTGGAAAAATTTTTTAACCACAAATTTTTACGCTTTCCAGATGTGATAACTATAGCAGCTTCATTGGTTGTGTTGTCCGTTGGTGTCAACGGTCAAGTAATGGCGGCTTCCGCTTTAAGGGGACTCAGGTTTTTCCAAATTCTTCGTATGGTACGAATGGATCGTCGGGGAGGAACTTGGAAACTGTTAGGATCCGTAGTTTATGCTCATCGTCAGGTAATATAAGAAGCTTCTTAAAATGGGTTTCGTAAGGAGCAATAAAATCTCTCTCAAGCATTCATTTTTCGATGATATTACTCGCTGGATAAGCTTTTTCAAGTCGGGGAAGATTTTACGATGGAAAATTAACAATAAAGCGATATCGTCGATTTAACTTGAACCATTCGATATTTTAATAAATCCCGTCTCAAGTGCTCTTACCGTGTTCTCCACTTCCCGAAAAGGAAAATATTCCATCCGGGACTTATTAAAGTGTTTTGCCCCTTTTCTCTTAAGTACCGACGGCATGCGCGGGAAATAAACAGTTTTTTTTTTTTTTACTTCGGTATCGAAAACATTTCCGAGCTTTTTATTAGCTCAATTAATTTTTACGATTTTATCGAAAAAAATAATTCAGATTTCATTTTCGATTTTATTTTCGTTTCGTTTCGCTTAGGAGGAGAAAGGGGGGAAAGGAGAAAAGATGCTTCAAAGGAAAAACTGTAAATTAATTATTTTATGAGGTGCACTTTGAAAGGCATTGAAAGTTTTTAGTCTCTGCGAAAGATTTTTTTTTTCCTTTCGAAAAAAAAAAAATTGTTAGTTTTTTTTATTTCTTGGATTGTTCCCAATTGTTATAATGACGGATTATAGGATCTGAGTGATGCCCATTGTTATATACATATGTATATCTTGGGCCGAAACTGGAAAATATCCAAATGATGTCAGTAGCGACTTTTGGAAAAAAAAAAAAAAAAAAAAAAAAATTGGGAAAAGTTGAGTAGCATATGTTAGGTTGTTATAATCGTGTGTTTTTTCATTACTTAAAAGAACCGTCACGAACATGGTCGACCATATTTTCCTGAGCTAAAATATTGGAATTTAGTAACATAATTTTTGAAAAAAAACGTTTTAAAAATATCATTTTCCAGGAACTTTTTTTTTGAGCTCATGACGCCTCATATTCCAAGCCAATCTTTGATCTAGAATTTTTATTTTGCATAACGAAATGACAGTAGCGGCATCTGGTAAATAAATAAGTAAACCAGGATGGCGTCTGCTATCGTTTGCATTTCAAAATTTATATCACTTGTATTTGACGTAAAGGAATAGAAATATGTTTTATTTATGAAGGGTAAAAAAAAAATCCAGAATACGCTTCTGAAATAAAAGAAAAGTAAACAATTCAAATAACAATAATGTTACTCTTTCCTGTTTTTTTTTTTTTTTTTTTTTTTTTTTTTTTTGAAAATAAAATTTTTTTTTAGAAAAACAAGTCCTCTCTCGAAAATCGCAAACGATTTTCCATCCCCCCCTTCCCAGAATCGAAGTTCAAGTGGATGACGTTTAAATCCAAGAACTTTTTTTTTTTTTTTTTTTTTTTTGTGAAGCAAAATTTAATTTTTCTTCTTTATTTTTGTTTTTTCTTTCCAGGAACTGATCACAACGTTGTATATAGGATTTTTAGGCTTAATATTCGCATCGTTTTTAGTTTACCTAGCTGAAAAAGACGCAAATCCAAATACTTTTAGCAATTTCGCGGATGCGCTTTGGTGGGGCGTCATCACGCTTTGTACAGTCGGTTACGGCGATACGGTACCCGCTACGTGGCAAGGGAAGCTTATCGCCAGTTTTTGTGCATTATTAGGAATTAGTTTCTTTGCTCTCCCAGCTGTAAGTATTTTTTCGAAGTTTTTTCTTCATTACGTTTTATATATGGGTATCGGTCCCGTCTATCAAATAAAATAAAACGAAAGTAAATTCTTTGATATTTCAAATTACATTTTTATCACTTCGGGCGGAAAATGGACCGTTCCGCCCGCTTTAAAAATAAAAATTTTCATTTTCCGCCCTCGTGATGGAAAATATCTTACAAATCAGGCACGGAGATGATGTGCGGGCCTGGATTGGTTTCGACCTGCAATACGCCACCTCCATACCTGATATGTAATATACTATTTGGATAGAGGCAGTTTCGGGAAATTTGGAACAAATAATTTCAATCGAAAGTGTTTCTTCGCTAATCTTGATTTTTTTTTCTTACCAGGGCATTTTAGGAAGCGGGTTCGCTTTAAAAGTGCAACAGCAACAACGTCAAAAGCACATGATCAGACGTCGGCAGCCTGCAGCGAATCTCATCCAGTGCTTATGGAGGTGCTACGCTGCTGACGAAAAATCGATGAGTGAAGCCACGTGGAAAATCCATCAAGTTCCTTTACCTAGTCCACCATCGTAAGTATTGTTTGTTCATATCTTTTTCTTTTGTGTGTTCTGATAATACGTACATATATATATAAATAAATTTAAGGCCGAAGGAATATGTCTCTGAATGTTTAACAATCTGCCGGGTTCTTATGTACATAAAAGCATATGTATTTTTTTTCTTTTTTTTTTTTTTTTTTTGGGATGTATCATTTTCTTTCCTTCTTCCTTTTTTGAAATAGCAAGTCGCAGGGTGAATCCGACAAGACTTTGGTCGATAGGATTCAACCGACTAGTTCTTCGATGTAAGTCAATGCTTTCAGTTTCTCGCTTTATAAGAAAAATTTAGCGAACAATTATATAGTTTTTTTTCCTACTAAGTGGTCTTTTTTATGGTTGTTTTAGAGTAAATTAGATTATTAGCGAATGGATTAGATTTAGAAACTTTTCAAAGGTAGCATTTTTATTTATTTTTCACATAAAAGTGTATAGCTGCATGAAAATGGTCCACTCTACTGTTTTCAGTCAATCTGACGTAACTCCCATTTTTATTTTCTTTTTTCGGGAATGATCAGTGGCGACATGATCATTATACCACAAAAATGAAGAGAGCGTGTAGCTTCGGGTCCAGAGTCGATCCCGACTTTTTTTGGATAGGAATCGAGAATCCCCTACCCAAGTTAACTCGGGCCGGTCACGAACGGAATCGAACCCTAGTAGTTGGGGTCTAGACCCGAGTTAGACCCTAACCCGAGTTTTAGAATCGGAACCGAGCTAAATACCCGAATATCAAACTGTTTTATAATAATTTTTATACAGTATATAGAGAATTAAAAAAATGAGGGTTATGTTAGACTCACTTAGAGCGGCAGAACTTCAAAATTTAGTAATTTTTCGGAAGGTTTGACTTGTGAAAAAAAACGGTTTTTTGTTTAAGATCTGATTTCACAGCCTTTCAAGTAGAAATTCCGAAAAATATATATGCCTTTTTCATGTAGGCGTAAGCAGAAAATTTATAACAATTTCATTACGACTCAGTGCTTTTGTGAAATTAGTAAGGTTCAGTCGTTTGTTGAAGTAAGTTGAATCCGAGAAGTAGATCAAATCTTTTTCCGTAAAATCATCCTTAGGACTCACCAGTACACCACATATCCTCTTATTTTAAGGTTTAAAATAACAGTTAAGCAGAGATCTTGCCAATCCTTGCACCAATTTTACACTCCCATAAGAATAACGCTTATAATCAAGAAATGAGATGAAGGAGGATTCAGAAGAAGTTTTGAAGTTTTTTGCTATTTTGTTCCGGATTACTCGAAATTTTTACGATTTCTTACATAAAGGAGGAACTTGGGTTTGGCAAATCTTGCGTAAAAACTTCTATTATAATTTATTGTTCAGAATTTTTTTTTTTTTCAATTTCAAAAACTAATTTTAGTTTTTTTTTTTTTTTTTTTGAATGTTTAAAGGGCAGTCTCCACTTGATGACGTTCACGGCATTCGCGTTGTCCGTCATCGCGGTTAACGTAATCGCACCGGAAGTACTTTGCAGGTTTTGCTCCCGTAAACGTTTGTGGCATAAAAAGAGTACCGTATATTTCATTAAGTATACAAAATTGGCTTACCCAGAATTTGTTTTAGAACAGATTTATTGTCTTCCCCATGCCCGAATTAAAATTTTTCTTTTTAAATCCGTAAAAACATCTTTCAAAACGGCCATTTTTAATGTTTGTAAATAGAAAAAAGCAGAAGATGATCAAAAAAATCGTGGTAAAAGATCCACAAAACTTCCGGTGCGATTACGTTCATCGAGAAGGCGGATAACGCGAATGCACAGTGGTCCAGAAAAATTTATTTTTGGCCAAAACCCAATTGAAAATTTTCCTCAACTTCACATAACTGATCGGACAACAAAATTTTCTGGTTGTTTCTATTCCTTATATGAACGAAAAAGTCATTAAAAATAATTTTTTGCTTTTTTGCATTATTTTTAACCCACTTTTTGTTAATAATGACATAATATTTGTTAACGCTGTAGGCACGTTTAAAGAAATCAGAAGTAATCGAATATGATTTACTGACAGTCAGCGATCATGGAGTGTAAAGTATTTCCCCTCCAATAATTTTTTTCTGGCGGTAATTCGTTTTTAAAGTTAATTAAGCAAAAAATTTTATAAAAATTATTTTTTAACTAAGTTTTTAGTCGGTTTATCCAAAGGTCTCTTTCATGTCTATGGTCTCATTATGAAGCCTAGAGGTCCCAAATCAAGAAACCGCTTACAATTTTTGCGCCTCTTTGCGCCTAAATTTTGGCCAAAAATAATTTTTTCTGGCCCACTGTGGAATGCGTTGAACGTTATCAAGTGGAGACTGCCCTTAAAAAAATTGAAATTTTTTTACACTAATTTTTGAAAAATAAAGATAAATTTTTTATTGATAGGCTATGATTGTAATAATTAAATTCAGGTATATAAGAAAGAAAAAAAATTCACAGTCCATGCCGAGAAACCGCGCTAACTGGCTAACTGGCTCAGACTGGGGATTTTTTTTCTTTCTTATACCTGAATTTAGTTATTACAATCATAGACTTTTTGATGAGATTTTGTGCCAATCGTAGCCATCATTAGGGAATGGAGTCAACTAGAGCTGCCGAAAGACCCCTATTGGTTACCTCAAGATTATATTTACACTTCACGCATGCGTTGTTATCATTTAAATAACATAAAGCGTTTTCACCGTTAAATTTTAGCATCTTGCTTGAATTTTTTTTCCTTCTTTACATTCTGTTTTTCATTATTTTTTAATATTCTTTTCTACAATATAACACTGAATATTCAGCTACGATTTTCTTACAGAATTTAAAGGAATGAACTCCATCTAGATTTGAAAAAAATATACTGGCGCTACAAAAAAAATGGGGGGGGGGGAAGGGGTCATCGAAAATCTTACGGAATATAACAGGGGGGATCAAAGAAATCATACTAGTTCTAACGAAGAGAGCGGGGGGGGGGGGGGGGTCCAAAAAAATTCTTACGTAATATTTGAACGTTTCCATAGTAGATGGACTTGGGGTCTTAAAATTTTTGTCCACGGCGACATCAGCATACCTTGTGATACTTTTGGATATACTGTCAGGCCTTTTTAACAATCATTTTAAAAGAAACAGAAAACAACCCAAGACTTTTTCTCAATCTTCCTTCATTTTTTCCACCTTTTTATTTGCTTTCATTAAAAAAAAATATTCAGATTACAGTTCGTCGCCGTATACAAAAACATTTTGAAAGTAAAATGTTTCCAATTTGCAAAAGAAAAGAAAGAAAGAAAAAAAATAGCTCTTATTACAACTTTGAGCACCAAACATCGGTGCCATATAATTTATAAGAAGCAAATTGAAAGAAGCATCTTTTAAGTTTTTTCTCCTGCTAAACGGATCGTTGCCTTTTACATAGGGCTGTCTATAAAATATTCCCAAGCAGACCCAATTTTTAAGAAAAAGTAGCCTATGTAAAAATCTGAAATTTTTGCTGAAGATGCGTATTAGATTATAGAAGGGCACTTCGTAAGCGTTCCCGACTATTTTTCGTAATCCGTTTTTTTCTAAAAAAATAAATTCCTAATTCATTTTTCCTAAAAATTTTGATTCCTAAAAATGTTTTTCCTAACCATTTTTTCGCCTAATTTTTTGTTTTCCTAAAAAATTTTCGACTCCTAAAAAATAGAATTTCCTAAAATGAATATTTTTCTTGATTTTTTAAATCCCTAAAATTTTTTCAATAATCTACTAGGCAAAGCTGCGAATTTCGGTTTTTCTAGGCTTAGCAAATTATTACAAAAATTTTAGGAAATAAAAAAAATATTCATTTTAGGAAATTTTATTTTTTATGAATCAAGAAAATTTCAGGAAAATTAAAAATTAGGAAAAAAAAAAAAGTTAAGGAAAAAATTTTAGAAACCAAAATTATTCGGAAAAGTGAATTAGGGATTTATTTATTTATTTATTTATTTTTTTTTTTTTTTTTTTTTTTTTTTTAGGAAAAATGGATTTGGAAAAATGATGGGGTAAGGGGTCGTCCATTAATTACGCAAGCATGTCAGATGGTATTTTTGATATTTTTGACCCCCTCCCCCCTTAAACATGCTTTATTTCATTTATGGACGACCCCTAAGTAGAGTTTTAATTATTTGCTACTAAAAGAAGTTTCTAAACGATTAACGAAGTGAAGGTTGTTGAAAAAAAAAATTAACTGGAGCCTGGAGTTAAATTCTCTGACTGGAAAAATAAAATAAAGCACGATGATGCAGATGGATGGTTTGCTGAAACCTAAAATTTTATTTCATAGAGACTTCACGCTTATAATTAAAATTCTGCAAGATCGCTATATTAATTTATTTTAGATCTGATGTAAGCAGGTTACCGTAAAAAACACAAATGAACAAAAGCAAAAAAAAAAAAAAAAAATTAACCCTACCGTTTCCTACTTTTAAAGAAGCGAAACGGTCGCCTTGATATTCAGTTTCCGTTTTTTTTACTTTGTGAAACTAAATGTAAATGTCAAAACAAACGTTTATCCTCGTCTGTGGAAACCCACAACTGCGGAACATGTGCGCATTTGCCGTGCCTTCTACGAAAGGATCTGAATTAATTTTCAAAATCATTTCAGTCGTGGGTTGAAACAAATATTCATAAAGGTAACCCTTTTTTTTTCGATAGTTTTTAACTGGAAATACTCTTTTTATTTCCTGGAAAGGCTATTCGCAATCAAATTGACCTCGATTTTTTCGGATTTCCTTGTCAAATTGATTCTGCGAATTACGTCTGGTCATTGATTAAACAAAAGCGCTGAGCCGTGCATCTCGTTTAGTTTAATCTATCTCTCTTTCTCTCTTTCCCTCTCGCGTCCCTCTTTACTCCAATCTCTCCCCTCCCATTTAAAACCATTAGCATTATTATAACTTTTACATTAGATATCTTACATCTAATATCTGGTTAATAACCAACAATCCCTATAGTTTGGTAGCTATAAACTTAACGAGGTGGCAGACGAGAAGAAAGTTGATAATCAATAAGCTTTTTGTCAAACAAAAGAGCGAGTTGACTCTAAAACTCAGTCATGTTGAAACACTATATCCGAAGCGTAAAGCAACCCGGAGTTTGGTAATTTGAAATTTGCACTTGGAAAAAGGTAAAAAATTTAATTATGACATAACGCCCTTGTGGATTCAATTTGAAGTTAAATGTCGAAAAAAAATTTTTCCAATGAAAAAATGATTAATTGTAAAATCGTTTAATGATTCGTTTTGAAAAAAAAAAAAAAAAATTTATATTAAGTGAAGAGCACATCCTGATTTTGTTGTGCAAATCGTTGATGCGATTTTATAACCTTACAGCTCGGAAAATCCAATAAATTCAGAGCAGAACACGTCAGGCAAAATCGTTTTTACGTCTGAAACAGAAATTCTCCCCCCGAATAAAATGTCTGCCTATATCATTTGAATAGAATTCCAACTATTTCTCCAATTATTCGTCTAATTAAAGGCATAAATTCGTCATCGTTTCAATTCTCTCGTCGAAAACCTCGGCTTGTTCTTTTTTTTTTTTTTTTTTTTTTTTTTCTCTCCTCTCCTAGTAGATTTATGTGACCGTTATTATTCTTCAGATCCTATTACTCCGGTCTATTAGTGTTTGGTATTTGGTTTCAGGAGAGTTTCTTCCAGTTTTAAGCACAATGCCTCGTTCGTGTCAAGGCTTCCCACAATCAGAAGACACAAAAGCACGTCTTTCCATAGTCCGCTAACAAAAGGTGCTGGGATGTCGAGGAATTCGGGTGATGTCCGTTCTTCCGCTGATAATTTAGGTGAGAATAAAAGTCCTGAATGTTAATTTTTTTCGGGGGGGGGGGGGGGGGGAAGGGACAGTGGTCTGAAAACGGAAAAAGCGGTAAAATCCTCAAAAAACCCTCAAAACTCCCAAAACGTCCTGTGGATCGTCCATTAGATATCCACAGAATATCCAAATCCATGAGATGTCCACGGGTGCTTTTTGGATCAGTGCGGACATAGGTAAATCCAATGGACGTCCAATAAATATCCTCTTGACGTCCTCGGGACTGGATGGACGTTGCTATCTGGGACGAAACACGCGATATAAATTCAGGCTGCTACTCAAAAGCCAAAATTTTAACTAATTAGAAGTTTTTAAGGACACTAATTTCAAATCTATAGAGACGAATATAAAGGTTTTATTGATGGTCGCCTACGCCTGGACACAGGTACGCCACCGTAAGAAGAAGAAGAATTCCAGATTTAAATCTGCCTTAATTTTTAAAATGCAAAATCTGCCGCTGTAAGTGAAATGGCCGTAACTACATTTTTGTAAACAATGGCGATTTTGGTACCGATCGAATCCTTATAATCTCACGAATTACATTTTATACCTAAATAGTGAGATATGAAGAGGAAAAAAGATTATTTTTATAAAATAAAAAGTAAATAAAAAAGAAAAAAAGACGATCTTCATTATGAATACAAAGAAACAAAATATTTGTTTACTTTTTACATTTGTTTTTATTGTCATTATCTCAAAATTTAAAGAAATGCAGTTACGGTCATTTCACTTACGGGGACAGAAATGGCGAATCCAATATGGTGGACATTTTTTTTTTAACTTCAAAATCGTCTTGAAAGTTTGATTAGAGGGGTTTCCGAGGTCGCTGATTTCGAATTTGACGTTGAATTTTAAAAATTCATAATGGCGGATAATGAAGAAAATACTCCGCCAAATTGGATCCAACATTTTAAATTTTTTAAAAATTCATAATGGCGGACAATGTAGAAAATAGTTTGCCATACTGGATCCATTGTTTTAAATTTTTAAAATTTAACCTCAGATTCGAAATCAGTGACATCGAAAACCCCTACAACCAAATTTCAAAGACGATTTTCAAATAAATAAATAAAAATTGTCCGCCGTATTGGATCCACCATTTTTAATTTTTAATTTTTAAAGTTTAACGTCAGATTCAAAATCAGTGACCTCGAAAACCCCTAAAACCAAATTTTAAAGATAATTTTCAGATAAATAAAAAATAGTCTGCCATATTGGATCCGCCATTTATAATTTTTAAAATTTAAACTTAGATTCGAAATCAGCGACCTCGAAAACCCCTACAACCAAATTTTAATGGCGATTTTCATATACATAAAAAAAATTTTCCGCCATATTGGATCCACCATTTTAAAGGATGAGGGTCGATAAGGCCGTTTTTTGGGCCAAATTGGATCCGCCATTTAGAATTTTTAAAATTTCACTTTAGATTTTAAATCAGCGACCTCGAAAACTTAATTTGATGACATTTTTGCTTTTTAATCACATTTTGAATTTATACCGCTTTTTTTATGTTTCCAGACCTCTGTGGGGGGTTTCTAGAAAATGGGACCTAAATATTTTAAAATGGTATGGCAAGCCCTTCAACGAATGCTAGTCTACGGTTGAAGTGGCCAAGTCAAAATAAATGTATAAATAGTTCAAATAAGTACAAAAACAAAAAAAGAAAAAAACTAAAAAGTCTGGGCTGATTTTAAAGGAAAATGGACTTTCTTTTTTATTGCAAAATGGTAAAATTTTCCTTTGTACTAATTATATTTAAGTGATCTTTTTTTTTCTTTTTAAGGTGGTAGTAGTAACGTACGCACACTTAATGGAAGTCACAGTGAAGATTCCGTAGCTGAAACTGCTTTGTCAAAGAAAAATTCCGACGGTAAGTCATAATTTTTCATTCTTTTTTTTCCTGTGATCCTTGTTTTTCCCATGCTTATAAATTTTAAACGAGGATCAAAAGGTGCACCTGAATAATTCATTTGATTTATTTTTATTTATTTATTTATTTATTCTTTTGATTTCAGACGAGGATGACGAACCTAGATACGTCCAGCTGACGAATCAGCATAAAGTAGCAATAAGAGCAATTAGAAAAGTGAGTGATATCATTTTTTTTTATTTCCTTTTTTTTTCTTTTAAGAAACCACCCTTTTTTTGTGATCAAGAAAAAAAAAAATCCTGATCATTTTTTCAGATAAAATTTTTTATAGCCAAACGAAAATTTAAAGAAGCTCTTAAGCCTTATGATGTTAAAGACGTTATGGAACAGTATTCAGCAGGTCATGCTGATTTATTAGGAAGGGTTAGGGATGTTCAAGGAAGTTAAGTGAAGTCAAATTTTTTGTTTGAAATGGATGTTCTGCTACCTATGTGGCTGTGATTAAAAATTAAAAAGAAGTATTAAGTAAATGCAACTAACTCGTAATTGATATTCGATTTCTTAACCTTGATTGATACAAAAACCCCACCGTCACCGTACCCTTTAACCCTCTCCCCGTTGACTAAAATTTTAAACAGCCCCCGAGCTTTTAAATACCGGGAACCATTATCAGCAGACTATTGTATTGTACCGTATACTGTACATTTTCCTTTGTAATAATATCTTTTATATGTCATTAACGATTGCTTTGTGATGAGCCGATTGAATATTGAGTTCCTCTTGATTCCGGGAAAATGGAGCTTTTACACCGTTTCGATTTTATAAAAATCCGCTTCTAACAATTTCGGTTTTTTTTTTTTTTTTTTTTTTTTTTTTTGTTTCTTTATTTGCTAACTTTTTGGAATACTTTGGCGTGAGTAGTTAAAATATTTTGTAGCAAGGAAAAAGTTCAGGGAAGCTTTAAAGCCTTACGATGTTAAGGATGTGATGGAGCAATATTCTTCTGGTCATGCCGATCTTTTGAATAGGACGAGAAATTTACAGTACAGGTAATTTTTTTTGTTCGTTTTTTTGTATTTTTGTACCTTGGGGCTAAATTGTCAATTTTAAGGCAGATGACGAGCCTTGTTGTAATGAGAAAATCAGATTGGGAATATGGGACATATCCCTACGTAGGACTACGTCTTTGGGGTACTGCCCTAATATTGGTAATTTTAAACAATTGAACGATTATTTTAAAGCATTTGTTTTGCTCGTTTTTGGTCAAAAAATTCGAATTTTTTGATAAAAATATCATTTTTTTTCCTGGCTCGAAAAAAAAAATTACAATTTTTGATAAAAAAAGGTCAAACGTTGAAAGAAATTAGTCAAAATTTTAATTAAAGTTGAAATTTTATTATTAAAACATTGCTTTAGCTTATATTCTTGGCTAAAGGAAAAAGGACAATATTAAAAAATGTAGTGAACGTTTTATTTAAAATTTCTAAGTTCTTGTTTTTGTTCATGTAGTCTAATTTTAATATTTTAAAAAAAAGATATTAAAAAAATGGCGAAAATTTAAAAAAAAAGTTAAATAAAATTTTTAAGAAATTTTTAAGTCCTTGCTTTAGCAACTTTAAGTTTCTTTAAAATTTACAAGAAATTTTCCAAGTCCTTGCTTTCGTTCATGTCGTCTAATTTTACTTTTAAAAAAGGCCAAAGTTAAAAAAAAAGTACCGTAGATTGGGGTGAAGTTGAAAGGAAATTTTAAAAAAATTCTAGGTTTATTTTAGGCTCTAAAAATAAAATTTTTTTATTTCATTAAGTGGATATTGTTTTTGGGATACTTAAATAAAAAATTTTATTTTTAGTGCCTAAAATGTACCTAGAATTTTTTTTCAATTTCCTTTCAACTTCTCTCCAATCTACGGTAGTCAAATTATTATTTAAATACAACTTTTTTAAAAGTACAATTTACAAGAAATTTTTTGTTCATTTCGTCTGATTTTAAAATAAAATTTTAACTTTAAATTTCTTGTCAATTTTTTAGAAAATTTTTTGTCCCTTTTTTAGAAAATTTTTTGTCCCTTTTTTAGAAAATTTCTTGTCAATTTTTTAGTCAATTTCTTGTTACTTTTTTAGAAAATTTCTTTTCAGTTTTTAAAAAAATTTTTTGTCACTTTTTTAGAGAATTTCTTGTCAGATTTGAGGTTTTTAGAAAATTTCTTGTCAATTTCTTAGTAAAGAACACCGCACACCAGAATAGGGAAATCGGTTTCGGTTAAGTATAATTTTTATATTCGTTGTTTATGTTTGTAAACAAACTTGTCACTAAATATAAAGAACATACTTAACCGAAACTGATTTCCCTATTCTGGTGTGCGGTCTTCTTTCTTGTCTGTTTTTTAGAAAATTTCTTGTCACTTTTTTAGAAAATTTCTTGTCACTTTTTTAGAAAATTTTTTGCCAATTTTTTAGAAAGTTTCTTGTCAATTTTTTAGAAAATTTTTTGCCAATTTTTTAGAAAGTTTCTTGTCAATTTTTTAGAAAATTTCTTGTCAATTTTTCAGAAAATTTCTTGTCAATTTTACTTATAAAAGCAGCGAAAAATTAAAAAAAAAAGTTAAATAAAATTTACAAGAAATTCTCTAAGTCCTTGCTTTCGTTCATGTCGTCTAATGTTACTATTAAAAGCGGCCAAAAGTTAGAAAAAGTAGTCAAAATATTATTTAAAATTTTCAAAGTTAAAATTTTAATATTAAAATAATTAAATATTAACTTTTGGTGCGAACAGACCGACATCTGTACAGATACACCCCCAGGACCGAGCCCCAAGATGTAGTCCTACATCAAAAATAAAGCATATTTTTGATTTTTTTGAATTTGACATTTTGACTTTGAGGTGCAGATTTTTGCTTCGATATTTTATGTTTTTTTTACTCCCATCAATTCTTGTTCTACCCTGTTTAATTAAATTTTCTTTTCCCTTTACAGGTTGGATCAAATTTTAGGTAAACAAGGCTCAAAAGCAAAAGACGTTTACGCTAGCAAAATTAGTTTAGCATCGAGAGTTGTAAAAATTGAACGTCAAGTCGATGACATCGAAACGAAATTAGATCAGCTTATCGAATTGTACATGGAGGACAGGAAACGGATATTGTCTCTTCCTCTCAACGCCGATATCCAACAGCCTCAAATAACAGGTAAATTAAAAAAAGTAAAAAAAAAAGGAGAAATCTAAACCACTGAAAAAGTTTGGCGATTTCGAAAGAAGAAAAAAAAAAATCTCGCCTTTTTTAAGATGGAAATAATTCCCTCCAGACTTCAGCTGCTCCCGTTCTTCCTCTCACGCAGTTGATACCGAAGCCGATTTTAATAGACAAAATCAACTCTGAGCCGAATACTCCGACGACGAAAACATTTTCGGAGACTTCCAACGTGATTAAAAGGGGAGGTTCTGACGGTCACCGGATCAAGAAAAGAGTTACATTAAGGTATGTGCCGTTTTGAAAATCGAGTCAAGGACGGTGTTTTTGACGTCTTAATAATTTAGGCACGGTTCTTTCTCCGACAGTTCGATTCCTTCGCAATTCATGTCGCTCAGCCCGTCTGAAGAGGTTACGAGGGATGTTACGACGGGGGACGTGGTGATCATCGTACCATCCTCTAACAATAATAATTGTGTTCAAACTGTCGTGGCGATCGATAGCGATTCCGAACACGCTGCGAATGATAGCTCAGGTATTGTATCAAAATTAAGGAAAAAAAATTAATGTGGGAAAGGATTAAGTGGGCCTAGTTATGATTTAAGCGGGAAAAAATTAGAATGGGGATATTTCAAATTGTTTTACGGGTTTGTCCGGAGGCGAAAGGACTTTTGTGTGCAGAAATCACAAGTGGAAAAATGCTGTTCTTAAAAAACAGGAGTTTCGAATAGGCCTGGAGTTAGGGAGGGAGCAAATGAGCTCAAACCCCTTGGAAGGAGGTATGAGTCACTATAAGGACTTTTTTAAATATAAGGATTAAATTCATGCATTTTTTCTTGATTTTTCATGTTGTAAGAATTTTAGGGTCTTTTTTAAATGCCTTGAGCCTCACTAGCCCCTCGGATGGGTTACTGACCAGTTCTTAGCACTATGACATGCAAAAAAACAATATTATTTACTTGCGCCTAGATTTAGACCTGTTTTACCTTCCAAGAACAATAAAAGCCCTTATGAAACGTTGCTATCGGTTTTTTTTTAAAAAAAAGCTACCGAGACTCGAATAGTCATTTTGGACCGATTTTTCGCTACCCAGTTTTTAAAAAATCTCGGCAGTTTTTTAAACTGGCGGATAAAAATGAAATGTCGATAGTTTTTCCCATTTTTTTGATAATTTTTTGAAAAGTTTTCCGCTAGTTTTTTCAATCGTTTTTCCCATTTTTTTCGATAATTTTTTGAAAATCTATAATTCTTCAGAGAAGTATAAGTTTTTTGAAAAACTGGCGAGTTTTCAAAATGAGTCGACAATTTCATGTCAAAAAACTATTGAGATTTTAATAAGCCACCGAAACCGAAAGCAAACCACCGGAACCAATAATTTTTTTTACATTTCCGATAGGGACGTTTCATAAGGGAGATAATATCGGGATGGACTGTAGAATGGGGTCTTTCCCGCCCATTTTTCCTAATCCGCGTCTTTCCTAAAAAAAGTAAATTCCTAATCCATTTTCCCTAAAAATCTTGGTTTCTAAAATTTTTTTCCAAACCATTTTTTTCACAATTTTCAATTTTCCTGATTTCTAAAATGAGACTTCCTAAAATGAATATTTTTCCTAATTTTTTAAATCCCTAAATTTTTTCCTAATTTTGAAATTTTCCTGATTCTTAAAATAAGATTTTCTAAAATTAATATTTTTCCCAATTTTTTTAATCCCTAAACTTTTTTAAAAAAATTTTAGAAACCAAAATTTTTAGGAAAAATGGATTAGGAATTTTTTTTTAGCATAAACGGATTAGGAATTATTATTATTATTTTTTTTTTTTTTTGAAAAAATGGATTAGAAATTAATGTTTTTTAGGAAAAATGGATTAGGAATTAATTTTTTTACGAAAAACGGATTAGAAATTAATTTTTTTTTTAGGAAAAACGGATTAAGAATTAATCTTTTTTAGAAAAAACGGATTAGGAATTTTTTTTTTAAGGAAAAATGGATTAGGTAAAATGATAGGAAATCTACTGGAATATTTGGCACTAAAAACGCGATGGTAAACTTCGTTTTTCGTTCATAATTAGGCGTGTAGCCAGAAAAAAGGGGAATAGGGGGCTCAGCCTTTCTGAAAGGAGGTATGAGTTTGCCCTCACTGGATTTTTTTTGGCATAAAACGGAAAATGCATGAAATTTTTCCATGTTATAAAAATCATTTGGAGTTCCCTTTTAAAAGCTTGGAGACCCACCTAGACCTTTGGGCTGCTTACAGGCCTAGTTTTATGAGCAATTAACCGGGATTAATTAAAATAATTCCGCACATTCAGCATTTTGTTTCTAACATACATAAGCTGACTTTTTTTCCCTTAAAGTTTTTCGCAATGTTGTAATGCATTTTCCAGTCGTTGTTTCTGTTGTTTCCCGATGTTGAATTCAGTCAAAGCGTTCTAATCCTGAATTTACATTTTGTATTTACCATAATCGAATGGCTTGTTTATTTTTATTTATTTATTTTTTTTTTTTAGTAAATATTTGAAATGTCTCCATTATGGTTTTTCCCGAGCTGGTTCTTTGTTAATTTTGTTAAGTAACTAGGTCCAAGTGGTCCAAGATTCCCAGGACATGAACATTTTAAAGCATTTAAGTCCTTAACAATTGTGTACCTGTCATCCCGGAAGGGGAATAAACGGGACGTATCATATATTTAGTAAAATAATATTATTGATATTTAGTAAAATAATTATTATTGTGTACAGAATGAAGCGTTTGCTGGTGGCAAATCCATAAACCCAACTTTTCTGTAAAGAAAAGACCCATTTTTAACCTTTCTCTGTCGGAAGCCTATTTTTTCTTTGAAAACGTTAGGGGCGTAGAAGCTGTTTGGTCTTTTTCGGCAATATTTTAATACAGTATGATCCATAGTGGCAGTTAGTAAAGCTAAAAAAATATTTGGCCGCCTATGTTTAGCTTATGAGAAAAATATTTTTAATGAAATCTTACAAAAATCGCGAAAAACTAATATCTGAAGTATAAAATGCAGTAAAATAAAGATAACAAGTCTCAGAATCGATATTGATATCAAAATTTATAGCTAATGAAATTTTTTTGTCATATTTTGCTTCTGAAAGTTTGATTTTATCTTAGCCCCATAAGATAAGTATAGGAAGAAGAATTCGTTATATGATTAGTATGTTAGCTCACAATTTTTAATTTTGGCCATATCACATAAGTTTGTAATTTATTTATTTGCATTAACATCAGTAATATAATTAATATTCTAATTAAGCAATAATACTCCCATAAGCTAACCATAGGATTTACATTTTTGCCAGAAATTTAAAATTTGATTTTTTCAGCCACTTATGTACAAATCCAAGTCAATTTATTGTCGATGGTAGAGGTCCCTATGTTGGTTCCAATTTGTATACATTTTGTATACAAATTGGGACCAACATAGGAACCTCTACCCACTTTTTTTACGAATTAATTTTAAAAGAAATATTATTTTTAAAATGCTAAAAAAATTCGCTCGTGACCTTTTTTTTAAAATCGCTAATTCGCACATGGAAGTAATTGCAGTAAAGCATCGAGTTTTAAAAAAAAAAACGCTGACGACAAATCCAGGTTAAACCCTTGAAGTTTCCCTTAAAACGAATCATTTAACAAAGCTGATTACTTTCATGAAAAAAAAAAAAAAAAAAAAAAAAAAAAAAAAAAAAAAAAAACATTACATTAGTTTATTTTTACAAAGCCCGACAGGAAATGTTGTCGACAAGTCATTTTCTTTTTTTGTGAAAAATTTAAAAAAGGGAATAGTAAAAAAAGTAATTAACATTATTGTTTTTCAGCTTCTTATACAGATTGCTCATCTTCGACAAGTCTATGACGTCATTTGTACGTTAATCCATTAGACTGTGAGTGTCATAAGAAAAAAAATAAAAAATAAAATTAGCCTCTAATTATTATGATGTTGCATAATTTTCATTAACGTGTTTTAATTGGTGGAAATCTGAGTCCCTTTGTTTTTTTACCCTCCCCGCCCTATTTTTCTTTCTTTTTCCGCGTGTGGCACTCATTTTACTTTTTTCTCATCCCTTTGATGTTGCACGTATAATTTTTTTTTTTTTTTTTTTTTTTGTACGAGAGTTAAAAAAAATTAAATCAAAAAATAAATCGTTCACCCGTTTTGATAATTTTTTCTCTCTCCCATCTTTATAATTCTGATGGATTATGTTAAATGTCTGTTTTTTTGTGTAACTTTAATCATTTTGTGTTACGTTATTTTTTTCATCTTTTTCGGGAAACGATAACGGAAAAAAGGACAAAGTTACATATTATTAAATGTTTTAGATTAAATGATTGTGTGTAAATATCTCATCATTTACCCGGATGAAGCTTTTGGCGAGTAAAAAAAAAAAAAAAAAAAAAAAAAAAAAGCCTTAGTTGCCGTTTTAGGCCTAAAAAATAAAAGGGCATGCTGCATGGTTTTTGAAAAAAAAAAAAAATAACAAGACAGTGTTATAATCATTTTTTAGGGGAAACTTTTGAATTTGTTTTAAAGAATGTTAATTGATATTCTTTTTTAAAATAATATTTACCTTTTTTTTTCTTCTTTCAATTACTTAAATCAACCGGGATGAAATCTAATTTCAGCGAACTCTTGTAAACCCATCCTTAATAAAACAAAAATTTACAATTCAAATATTTTGCTTTTTCATTTAAATGATAAAAGGAGAGTGACAACTTTATGAAAATGAATTTTGGAAAATTTTATACGATGTATAAGGAAAATCTTTCAGAGCGGGAAAGTGTCTTTTTTTTATTGTTTCTCTTTTAAGTGCAGAAGATCTTCGGGAAAATGATTATTAATTAGAGAATTTTAAATTTCAAAGGAATGCAAAACTGCTTTTAATGCAGCCATTTTGAAAAAGATTTTCCGTTCCTAAAATTATTCATATTATTTCTTCATTTAGAAGATTAATCCTTGCGGGGAAATTAATTCAACTCTCGGATTCATTGATTAAATAAAATACATGTTTGAGATAGTTACCGGGATTTCTGGTCCCGGAAGTTCTTAGAATTGTGGCAAAATATCATAATCTAGATTCCGAAGAATTGACTTCGGGAGTTATCACTTTTCGATTCCGGAAAAATTATTTTCTGGCTGAAAAGGTAGAAATCCCGAATCCCGGAAATGTAATTATTTCTATGCTAAAATTAATCCTAGAGTAGAATTAATCCTGTTCAAGACTTCAACCTTTGAATATAAAATGACCTTAGTCTCTTTCATTGTTTTGGTTTTCAAATGAGATTCTTCCTAATTAATTAACTAATTTTTTTTTCTTTTCAGAATGTTTGTTACAGTCTTGGAACTCGGACTACCAAAGTTGGGACTCAAACAGCAAAGAAGAAACTTTCTTAATCAGAAAAAATGAAAAAACCAACTCCGACATTAAAATAAAAATACAAGAAATCGATGCACCAAATATCAAACAAGGAGACTTTAATCACGAATCCAGCCAACAACGAATTTACTACGACAACAATAAAACGGTTACCGAAAGCTGTGAATACGACGAAATACCAAATAACGAATTCGACAGCGATGGAACTTTGCTTTTGACAAGAGCCGCAGGAACGGAAATAATCGTTACGCCAATTTCAAGAGGGAATTCGGTCACGGATTTACAGGAAACCGAAACCGAACCCGAAATCATGGATTTTAACCTCCTGTGCCCGGATATGGACGCAGGGAATTGATATTTTCTTTACTGTCGTTGCAAATTTCAATTTATATAACGAAAATTCGAAAAATAGAGAAACTATTTTTTTAGGTAGAAAAAAAATGAAATAATAATAAAAAAAAATTTAACGACCACGATTCTTAAAGGAAAAACGATTGCACGTTTAAATTTTTATTATTTTAAAAAAACAAATGCCTAGTAGTGAGTGATCGCTAGTTATTTCCTGCTGATAAAGAGTAATATTTAAAAAATCTTCTAAAGAAATAAGCCTACAATACTGTTTATGTGAAAGGGGAAAAAATAGATGTAAGCTTGATCTCTTCTTTTATTTTTTTTTTTTACGCATTTATTTATTTTAACCAAATAAAAAAGAAAATTAGATCACCCCTGTTGCCTTTTTTTCCTTGAGTGTGAGATCAATCTTTCATATTCGCGGTGGTTTTAGCAGTTTGTTGATGAAAATGAAAAATTGTCCAGACCAAAAGACATTTTACTTTTTAAGTTTTATCGATGAATATAAAAATGATTTAAAAATAAAATTAACTAAAAGAAAATAACGAAATTTAGGGCACAATTTTACGCTTAAAATAAAATAAAATAAAAGAATTTATTTAATTGATTCATATTAGCGATTGTAAAAATTTCAAATTTTAAAAATTAATAAATTGAAATTATATTATTAATTTCCTTTCTTTTTTTCTTTCTTTACGTATTGGGTCGGTTCATTTTTGTGAGTTATTTTGAATCTTTTAAAACATTCCAAGATGGTGCATCCGATCAATTTTTTATCTTTCTTCAATATTTCCCTTGCACAAATTTTTAATTTTGGTTTATGGTTTTCTTTTACTTTACTTGCCACGAATTTTTCATCAAAATTGTAATCCTTCAGTGCCTGAAAAAAAAAAATTAATTATGGTGTAGTTGTTACGAAGCAATTTTTTTTTAAAATCATGTGTACTTACTCCTATTCTTTGTAGCCAACATGTGGACCATTTTCTTGAAGCCTCGTTTTCGCAAAAGCTATCGTCTTTTCTGTAATTTTTGTTTTGCACTTTCTCTGTAAAAAAAAATGATTATGATTAGGGGTCGTACATAAACTACGTAAGCACATTTAGGGGGGGAGGGGGTCCAAATTTGACATCTTACTCATAAGCTAAGCATAGGCGAAATGGGATAAAGCGTGCAAAAAGGGCCTAACCCATGCTTACGTAATTTATGCACGACCCCTTATGTTTTGTATCGTAATTGCTTTTATTGTTTAAATATTCTTCGGTTCCTAAATTATTTCGGAACTTATCGTAATTAAACCCAATTCAATTTAATTCAGTTCACTTCTTCCTTGTTTGGCCTCTCAATTCGGTTCTTCTGCAACTCTTTGTCTCCAATAATTTTCTGTTCTTCATTTTACAAAATTTACTTTATTTAATTTACCTATCGCAAAACTGCAACTTTTACTGCATTGCCTCATCATAAAATTCCACTTTGCTAATTCGTCGACGCCTTCGTCGTTTTCCCCATCATCCCCATCGCTGTCGTTCGCATCATCATTGACATCATCACCATCGTTGTCATCGTCGTCATCGTCGTCATCCTCCTCATCTCCTCCATTGTCGGCATCATCTGGCCGCACAGTGGCAAGCAACGCGAACAATATACTAACTAATAATTTAATGTTCATCGCGTGAAACCGAGTTGGCCACTAGTGGGTAAATGTTTTTTTAAAACGGTGAGTCAGGTGATTTGTTGATCTCGTTGAAATCACGCAATTTATAGTTTTTCAACGAGTCAATCAGAATGATGATTCATTTTTTATTTTGTTTGATGAAGATCAGAAAATTTAACAGTTTTTAAGTACCTCAAATATTAATTTTTTCGGTTAATTTTTGTATGATTATTAGCTTAGGTTAAACTGAAAAGCCGTAAAAAAAAAATGGCGGTTGGAGGGATGGTAGCCAGAACGAGGCAATTAAATAGGCCGAAATTTTAAATGATTTTCTTAAAATAGGACTCCTTTAAGGCCGGTAACCACTCAATTGAAATTCATGAGAGAAAACAAGTCCAACTGCAGAACCAGAGGGCTCCAAATTGCAGCCTACAACATAGATGATAGGGGGAGTCCTCCCAGGGGTCAGTGTCCTACGCCCTCTTTAACTATGGGCCCATCATCTGGCCCATCATCTTTTCCATCTCCACAGTATCTGTTGCCCTGCAATTTTTGTTTTCTTTTTTTTTTTTCAGATGCAGGATCTCATATTTGGGTCAGTTAAGTATTAAGTAACCATGGTTTTTGCAATTTTTGACGTTTCCCCCTTTCCTAAAGTGATCAATAATTGTTGAGTAGCCCCTTATAGCTATATTAAATCTGAAAGCCGCTCGTTTCTTAAATTATTAAATTCAAACTGCCTCTGTCTCGGGGAAAAAAATATCTTTAGAACAAAGCCCGTCTCCATTCTTGCTGTCTGCGTCTAAACAACAGAGTCATAAATAGATCTGAGAATCTTCCAATCTTTAATCAATGGTTGGTCAATTTTTTTTTTTTTTTTATGTACCGTATGAAAAATTATAAGGAGGGAAAAAAATATAGAATTTTATTTTACCATAACAAATATACCCTTTTTACTTTAATCGCACTAATTACAATTGTTGCATCTTTTATTTACATTCAATTATTACTTTTAAAACCATTTATTAGGTCCGCTTTGGGGTAGACAAAGCATTAATCTTAGGTAAGGATTTGTATTTTCATTACTCATAGGCGGAAAGTGAAATTTTCCTCCCTAGTGAGTTTTTGAAAATCGCGATTTTTAGCTTTTTCTTTGATTCGTGATGAAAAATACTTTCCGTATCAGGTGCGTCGGTAGCTTGCAAGTCGAGACTTGCACGTCGAGACTGCGGGTCGTAACCAGTCTCGACGTTCAAGTTCGAGTTGTAAGCTCCAGTCGGTTTCGTTCGGGTCGTAAGCTCCAGTCTCGACGTTCAAACGTTACCTGATATGAAAACTACTATTAATCACAGAAAAATCTTCCAACTTATTTGATGGGAAAAGAAAATTTTAATATGTATTCGCAAAAAAGCAAAGAAGGAAAAAAAACGTTACTTTAAAGGAGAAAAGAAAGCTCTTAAATCTTTTTTTAAAAGTATTTTCTTTTCTTTATTTAGCTTTTTCAAAATAAAGTACCGTACGGAGGGGCGACTTTGTACTTACCCAGATGTAAAATCTCGCTCGTTAAAAGATTTTCAGAAGATTTAATTATTAAACGTAGTTAGTAGACAATATGTTTTATTAGATTTAATAAATAACATTACTTATTTTTCAGAATTAATGGTATTCTAATAGATTTTTCGAAAATTCAAAGTAGCCCCGTTAATACAAAATCGCCCATGACTTTTTCGCTAAGAAAAAGTGAGTTATAAGTCGCCGACCAATACGTTATAAAAACTTATAACAACATGATAAAACTTAAAATCTTATTATAAGTTTTTCTCATGCGTATTGGGCGGACACATAACTCACTTTTTCTAGGTGACGCCGGCATCGGCATCGGCATCGGAATAGCAAAATTTTTGCCGCTGGTGCTGGTGCTGGTGCCACATTCGATTCCAACACCGGTGGTAGCCACCATCTATTTTGTCTTTTTTTTTTGTTAATTACTTGAAAAAAAATTGTTCCGGTAACTGCCGCTTATTGTAGTGCCGGTTAATTATACAATCGGCTGCTTAATATAATCAAAGCTCGTGGCCTTTCTCAATTATATTCAGCATTGCCTTCAAGTCATAATTACAAGACCGGCGCAGCACCGGTGCTGGCACGAAGCTTAAAATAAGTTATCTAGCACTGGCACCAGCTTCAGCACCGACCTGAGTTTTTAGCCGGCATCGTCTTCGGATTCCTGGTATTATAAATATGATTGGAGATAGTCTGTTTGGACGTTTAGTGGAAGTGTCACGTGACCGCATGTTTACTCCAATTCGAGCGTGTAAACTTTGCAGTCACATGATCACGTGATTTCCATAAACTGTCGAAACAGACTATCTCCAATCATATTTACTGCGGAGATACGTTAATTGACCTGCGACAAACGGAACTGTAAAGGCTTTTTCAAGCTTTTCAGGATACTTCTGGCATCGCTAACGTCGGAAAGGAAATACATGTACAGTACTTAATTTTGTTTTGAACCCTCTGGGAAATAACTCCTTTAAAAACTTAAGTCCATTAAGTACGGTATATTATTTCAGTTATTAACTCGAATGAGTTTTTATCCATCGTGTGCCGTACCTCATTTTCTTATTCCGATTCAATGTCCGATTCATTTTCCGATTCAATGTCTGACTCATTCATGCAGCTCATCATGGTGCAGGCTATCAAATCTTTCGGTATACTCTTCGATTTCAGTCGATTTTCGCATTCGGCATTTTTCTCTCTATCGTTTTTATTTGTAAAATTAAAATGTCCGTATCTATATCCATAGAATCATCCAACGCCTAAAAATATAGAATATAATTCACAGAGCTCTTTTTTTCCGACTCCTCTGACCGAACGAATGATCTATTTTTCGTTTTAATTATGCTTACTCCTAATCCTTCAAAGAAACATGTAGTCCATTCTTTTAAGTGTTTATGATTTTTATCTTTCTTACACAAGTTATTGCCTCTTCCATTGAGTTTGTTATCTAATGATTCTGTATGATTTTTTTTTAAATGAAAGAGTAAAAGCTGTCACTGTTAAATTTAAAAAAAATGTTTTTAGCAAAAAAGCTAGCTCAGTGTGCATACGAACCCCATTTGTCCTCTTTGTATCCGTAAGCTTCGCTACATTTTGTAAAAACACTTATGTACTTTTCTTGTTCCTCTTGTTCTTTTTTCTGTTCCTCAGTAAGGTCATGAGAATCATCGCCTGCTGCCCAAACCGATAAGAGTAAAACGACTACCAAGTTCAAGTACATTTTGTTTAAATATGATAATCGATCTGATTTTTTTTTCAGATACTATGCGTATGATATTCATATAAATAATGAAGAGATTGACGCAACAAGGGTTATTTTTCAGCATTTAGCCTATGGCCGATTCCCTTTTAATTCATCCAAGCTCACCTAAATTTGTTACATGTCACGTCAAGGATAAGCTAATGTTTCAGTTTTTGACGGATATCCTTTTATTTGCGATTCCACGAAATGTTATTGGTTAATGCAATCAAATACCATCAATTAAAATTATAGTTAGGTAATTTTTTTTCTTTATACGTGAATGTTAGTCTTGTTGTAACAGTGTCGTCTGTCTCGGATAAATTTCGTTTATAACAGACCTAAATAACACCAAAATATCCTGCCCTAGGGAGTTATTTCACAAATAACATGCCTCTGACGGCACCACCAACTGTTTTTGATGAAAAGCAAGTATGCCAACCTAAGAATTAATGTTGGTACACTTGTTCAAACAAAACAAAAAAAACAACGTTACTTTCACGATCTTACATACAGGTCAGGCAACTCGGGTATCCCTCATATGGACAAAAATGTCCCCCGAAATTGAAGCAGAAGAATAGTTCACATATTGCTCGATAGATGGCTGGAGCTGTAGTTAGGGAATCACGTCTTCTGGTAGCCAGCATAAAAAAAGTGTTTGAAAGTTTTGATTGGATGGAGGGCATATCACGTGATTCCCTAACTACACCTCCAGCCATCTATCGAGCAAATTTGCAACTATTCTCCTGCTTCAAATTCGGGGGACACTTTTCAAGATAGCAGTTGCCTGACCTGTATGTAAGATCGTGGTTACTTTGCATTAAATTCTCATTTTATTTGTTTTTGTTTACAAAAAATTCCTCTGCAGGTGTAGGGTCGATCGACCATCTATGGCTACCTTAAGGATTTTTTCGTTTTTAACTTTTATTTTTTAAATCTGCGAGCGTTACACGGGGTCGAAAGTAATAGAAAAGTAATCTCTAGGAATTAGTCTTTAATAAAATAACTGAAATCCGTTACTCATAACTGTTTTAACCCTATTTTTTAATTTTTTTCGAAATATTGACCGATTTGGCCCAGCTACGGACATCCCCAACTATGGTTATACAAACAAACCGAACTATGGACACAATTCAAAATAATTCACTTTTTATCACAGTAACTTGACTTTTTTTACTCAGAATTAGATGCTACTCCAGTTTCTTCGTTCAATTTTTCATAAATATTCAGGGTTACATTAACGATTTAACAGAAATTAATTAAAAAGACATCATTTTTAACACTGTTATTTTGTAAACAAAAACAAAAAATGGCGAGGTAAACAAAGCACGGAATTTCACTAATTTTTATTTTTTATCGTTTTAAATTGTTAAAAATGGGATATACAGTGGAACCCACTTATAACGAACTCGCTTAAGACGAATGTCTGGATATAACGAACAAACATGAATCATTTGGTTGGTCCGCTATCTTTTCAATGTTAAAAAAACTCGCTTTTAACGAATCCGGTTATAACGAAAATTCGGATTAAGGTGGAATATCAGCCACTTGTGAGTCAAATCAGGTCCTTGGAAAATAAAAATTAAATTCACCCGTTAAATAAATTTATCTTAGTTAAAAATTAATTTAAGACTTTTCCTTTTTTTTAATAACTAGTATAATTTATTTATTTATATGTACGTTTACAATTTTTCGACATAAGATGCTCAACTGAGCATCCTTTTAAAAACAGTTTTTAGGTTGGTAACAAAACGGAAAATAAGAAAATGGCAAAAAGTTTACAAACAAAGCATCTTATATCGAAAAATTGTAAACGTATATATAAATAAATAAATTATATTAGTTATTAAAAAAAAGGAAAAGTCTTAAATTAATTTTTAACTAAGATAAATTTACTTAACGGGTGAATTTAATTTTTATTTTCCAAGGACCTGATTTGACTCACAAGTGGCTGATATTCCACCTTAAACGAACAAAAATTTACCGGAACGACCCTTTTAAAACGAACAAAGTTGTATTTTAAGGAAATTTTTTCTTTAAAAAAGACTTTTTTTTCTTCGAAATGCCATTTTTCCGCTTCAAAATGATAAATAATGATTTTTTTCCCGTTAAAAGTGATTTTATTTCCTCATTTGAATTGCTTTTTGATAGATTCAGTCAAAGCTTCAACTTGTTCTTTTTTTGCGAAAAAACATTAATTAATTTTACGAAACAAGAAGTCAAGAGGACCCGGAGTTCGAGCAATGCCTTTTCCAGCTTAGTAGAAAAATTAATTCAATCCAGGCTTTCAGTTTCAAACAGTGCACCATGGATCAATTTTGGTACGTCGGAAATTAAAAAATAACAAAGTAAGCCTAATTTAAAAAAAACGAATTTTTTTTCGAAGTTCGGTTATAACATTAACAAACTCCGGTTATAACGAACAAATTTTCCCGGTCCCTTGAAATTCGTTATATCCGAGTTCCACTGTATTACGTTGGAAATACCTTAAACATAATCTTGTATGTATCAGTTATGATAATTCTTAATACAAATTGCAATTTATCTTGAAAATCCAAAAAAATGTGTAAAGGTGACCATAGCTGGGTGGGTAGCCATAGATGGTCGACAGACCCTACCACTTATAAAGAAAAGTATCTATCGTCAATATAAAATTATGGGTAAAAAAACACCTCGACGATTGCCGCTCGAGCGAAGCGAGAGGTCTTATTTCGTTTCGGTGTTATTTTACCCATAACTCTCTAGTAACGATATATACTATTTCTCTTTCGGCGAGACTGGAAAAGAGTTTAAAATTTCTTAGGTCTGGCAATTTAGAAATCGGAACTTAAATTTTTGAAAGTGGAATCAATAAATTGAGTAGCACAAGTCGACTCGTGTGATGAGTTACGGTCGATCCCTTGATTAGTCCAGATGCAGATGCAGTTTAAGATGCAGATGCATATTCATCTTTTTCCCTAGCAACGGGAAATTTAATCTAACTTTAATCTATCCGAGCTTCTGAAAATGTTATGCAATCAGCATAAGGAAATTTTTCAGGACATTAGCTGTATTATGGTATCGTGATTAAATCGTTTATCCTTTTATTTTTATAGTCTGGCCATTGAATTGTGTCACGACCGACGGTTGCATCGTTAATAAATAAATTAATCGCAAAAGAAATTTTATTGAAATTAGCAGATTTACAATATTTTTTGGAAATTTTTAATTAATTTCATTTTCCCTTAAATCAATTTTTCAAAAAACCAAGTTCGGATAAATTAATAATAAGATCGTGTAGCTTACGTAATGTAGAAGGAGTCTACCTGACTTGAGTTCAACTTTAAAAGTTACTCAACTCTGTTTTTTTTCCATCCCCATAACATTTAGTCGACTCCAGAATTATCTCGGATGTATAGGGGCTAAGGAGTTTAAGAAAAGTTTTACGGGAAAAATTTCGAACAAAACGTTTAGATGACAAAGATAAAATTTTTGGTAAAAAAAAGGGAAAACCTGTGAGAAAATCGAAAGACTTTTTTATAAAAAAATGGGAGATGTTTTTCGAATAAAACGGAGTCCTGACTGCCTGAATTTTCCCATTTCTCCAAATTTCACTTTAAACCTTACCAAATTAATCTATACAATCCTCATTACTAATTCTCATTTTCCTCCAAAACCATTTTTTTTTATGATACGGTGTGCGGGTCGGTAGCTTAGCAGTAGAGCACCCGCCCGGCAAGCGGAAAACGTGGGTTCGATTCCCACTCGGCTCATGTACCGGACGAAATTTTTTCTCAATGATGTCGTTATTTTCCATAAATTAAAAAATAGAAAATCGAGATTTCGGCTTTTGTAATATTATAAAAGACAATAGATTTTTCCTTGTCATTTTTTTTTCTCTAAAAAGAAGATTTTATTATTTCATTCGTCTTCACCTTTGCAGTCTAGAGGCATCAGGGTCATTTAAAGAGGTTAGAAAATCCTTGAAATCCTGCATTGATGTTTCCGATGACTTCTTCTTGATTGGACTATAATTACTTACTGTAAACAATAATATGACGTAATTGATTTACTAGTATAGGCATAACACCAGTGTCCGATTTACACTGTTCCACTGTTCGGGAGCTATTCCCCTATCACTGGTTTTCTTTTGAAAGATGCAAAGAAAACGTTGGAAAGGATTGATTGAATAATTGATTTAGAATAGTCCTGGAAATAACTGTTTGAAACTAAACCTCATGTGAAGGTGTATATTGTTTCAGTTAAAAATCGAAATGAGTTATTTGCATTCGTCATTACGTATTGCCTTTTTCTTTGCTCATGATTTGCCTTTTTTTTCTTCGTATTTGGATTGAACACCTTTCTCATTCATGCAGGAAATCACGGTACAGGCCATTGACTCTTTTGGTATGCTTCCCGAATTCACTGACGTCTCGCACTCTGTCACTTTACCTTTATCTTCTTCTTTACAAGTTTCATAAAGAATTCCGCTTTTAAAATTATCTCCATCGAACAACTAAAAATATAACATTTTATTATATTATTATTTATTTCGTTCTGAATTCTCCCTTCTTAGGGGGCACCTTTCCGCTGGTGGAGTCCATAAAACCATTATGGTTACCCCACACGTATCGTGGCTTGTCGAAACTCGAAAGTTTTTATCTCTGGAACAGGCCCTAAATGTTCTCATTTTTTAAGAGTTTAACTAAAGCTTATTTCTGATCCAGGGGAAAAGACGGTTGCATTTAAATATTTGTCCTGGTCGCACCGTACTCGCAACATATTAATTTATTATCGTCATTATTATTGTTATTATTAATTTATTTTTCCCTTTGTGACGTGTTAGTAGATTCACGATAAGGGGCCGTTCAATTATTACGTAAGCATCTTTGGGGTACGAGGGGATCCACATTAACCATTTTCGCCCACGGCCGTATAGACAGGTCGGGAAACTTCGCATACCGTTAATTTATCCTGCTTAATTACGCACATTTTAGTTCTAAAAAGGGCGATTAATGGCGCTGCGATCTTTAGGGCCGCAACATGTCTAATCGTTTAAGTTGGAAGTTGGCCGCCATCATTGTTTACAAATCTCAACGACCAATCAAAAAGCGTCTCGCGTACAAGTAGCGCTTACGGTGGCAGAAAGGAAGCGGGACAAGATCTGCCATGTGTTAGGGATAGAGGAGTTTCCGGACCTGTCTATACGTGTTACGTGGAGCTGTCTCCCTTGTTTTCGCCGTAGGCTAATCATGGCGAAATGTCTTACACCTGAAAGGGAGGGAGTCCAAATTCACTATAATCGTGCTTACGTAATACTTGAATGACATCAAAAAGGGATGTTCATGTCAACAGACGTTAAGGACAATAATGGAAAAGTAAGTACAGTACCCTGCATTTCAAACTTCCGTTCATCACAAAGGAAACGATTCACTGGATATTTTTTTCATGCGAGCCCGTTGAATAAACTAATTTCCTTTTAAATAATCTTACCTCTAATTTTTCGAAGAAACATGTAGACCATTCTTTCATTTGTACACCTTTGTCTTGGTCTTCTGGTTTAATCTCGCACGCTTCGTTGCTTTTGAGTCTTTGCCCTATATATTCTGCATAAAGTTTTTTTTTTTTTTTTTTTTTTTTTAAAGAAAAAGTAAAGAACATTATGATTAAGTTTTAAAGAAATATTCTTTTTAAAAAAAATTACTAATACTCAGTGCCATATACTAACTTATCTGGTCATCTCCGTATTCGAATTCTTCTTTACATTTTAAAAAAGCACCAAAAAAAATCTTAAATGCTTTTTCTTTCTCTGTAAGCTCTTTGGAATCACTGCCTTCTGCCCAAAGGGATAAGAGCAAAACAACTACCAAGTTCAAATGCATTTTGTTTCAGTTTAACTACCGATTCCTTTTTTCGCGATTATATATAAGCTTATGCAACACATTTAGGTGAAGAGTTAGGTGCAACAGGAATTATTTTTTAGCATTTAGTTTATGAACGAGTTGCCTGTATTGCACTCAAACCCTAATCAATTTTTACATATCACGCTAATGTTTTAGTTTTTGACAGGAAATTCATTTATTTGCAATTCTGGGAAATGTCACTGATTAAATCGAATAATTAAAATTATAGATAAAGTGCTTTAAGATCATTAAAAAGTAATATTAATTCTTATTTTTATTTTTTAGGATGCTAAAAAGGTGTTAAGCTTTACCTAGGCTTGGCTATTTACCATCGAAAGCTGCAAATTTTTCAGCTCGGAATCTATGCAAACTTTTTTTAAAAATGTTTCGCAGTCTGCATGAGGAAAATTTTCAGGAAATTTCATTAGCGTTGTTATATTATCGTGATTAAATCGTTTATCATTTTAAAATTATTTTTTTAGTCTAGCCATTGAATTACGTCAGGATCGACGGTTGCGTACGAATGAATGAGTAAAAATTCGAGTGTTAGACAAAACACACGCAAAAAAGTGGTTACTTGTTGCCAGTAAAATTTAAACTAGAATTTGCGCCTAGTCAAATTTTACTGGCCACTAGTAATCATTTTTTTGAGTGCAGCCTTTCCTTCCGGTGTTCCGTAAAGCCTCCTCTTCAAACAGTTTTTTTAAAAAGAAAAACAGTTAATTGAAAAACATTTGGAGAAGATTCGTGGGTAAAAGTTAGGATTTTTCGGGAATTCAAGAATCTCGATTTATAAAATTTAAATGGGTTGGGAAAAAAGTAATAGTATATTACATATACTAGGTCGATCCCCAAATACTAATTTGCTTGTTTTTACCGACTATGTTTCCTTAGAGCTGATCGACAATAACGAAGTGCATGTAATATATTTTGACTTCCTCAAGGCCTTTGACAGGGTGGACCATGAGTTACTGTTAAGAAAACTATCGGATAATTTTGATATACCCCCATATTTAATTCGGTTGCTACGTTCATATTTACATAACAGAGTCAGCTACGTCTCTTTTAACGACATTAAGTCTTTTTATTTCTCGGTTCTGAGTGGCGTTCCTCAGGGCTCGCACCTCGGCCCTTTACTCTTTTTATTATTCATCAATGATTTACCCAACTGTCTAAATTTTGTTCTCTGCCTGCTTTTTGCAGACGACTTAAAAATCTTTAAAAGCATCAAATCAGAAGCAGATATGATTTTATTACAAAAAGATATAAATAATGTTGTTGAATGGTCGAATCAGAACTTGTTACCGATTAATGATCGTAAGTGCCGTCTTATGGTCTTTGCTAAAAATAAGAGTCGTTTTGACACCATTAAATATACTGTTGGAGGTACGGTTCTTACTCCGGAGTCCGAAGTGAAAGATCTAGGCGTAGTATTCGATTCCAAACTATCTTTTGACAATCACATCAGCTCCATTACCTCTGACGCTTATCGTATTCTTGGTTTCGTTATTCGTTCCAGTCACTCTTTTCGCAACTTAAACACGATGATTCTTATTTATAATGCATTTGTGCGTTCAAAACTTGAATATGCGTCTACCGTTTGGCATAGGCATGTTGGAAGTCACGGGGATAAGCTTGAAAAAGTTCAAAAAAAATTTTTACGTTATTTACATTATCGGAAGTATGGCATTTATCCTCACTATGACAAACACCCAGTTCGTACGAGAGACATGCAGCTTGATTTCAATATCTTATCCCTTCAGAACAGAAGGCATTTAAATGATGCAGTCTTTACTTACAGGATTTTGAACTACTTAATCGACTGCCCGGATTTACTTTCCCGATTCAATCTGCATGTCCCGAGCCGTAGAACAAGGCAAACGCACAAAATCTTCACCTTTCCTGTATTAACATCACGTTTAAACTCTCCTCTTTCAAGGTGCATGAACCTCCTTAACAACTTATGTGCTAATCAGGAATTGGATTTTTTCAATATGTCGCTCAATGATTTCAAGAAAAGAGTCACGGAGTATCTTCTTTCTGATCATATTTAGTTCATTGTAAACATCTTCAATTTTTATACTTTTGTTGAACTTATTAATTTTTTTTTTAATTTTTTTATTTTTGTTTATTTTTATATTGTTTTAAAAATTCTTTTTTTTTTTTTTTTTTTTTTTTTTTAACCAAAATTTATAATAGGGCTTTTTTATAAGCCTGTAAATTTTGAGTCCAATATAATAATAATAATAATAATAATAATAATAATAATAATAATAATAATAATAATAATGGTGTAATAACGCCAAAAAAACCACCGCGACCTTGTCTTGCACAAAAGCAAAAATCCAAAAAGAACTCCAAAAATCTCTCCCGATAACGGTGTGGTCAGGACAAACGCTTAAGTGCAACCGTCTTCCCCCTCTATCGGAAGTAGGCTTAATTAAAAAATCTCTTTAATAAATGAGAATATTTCAGGTCTATTTCAGAGATGAAAACTTTCGAGTTCCGACAGGTCGACGATGTGTGGAATTGTCGTAATGGTTTTACGACCTCCACCATCGGAAAAGGTGTCCCCCTAAGAAGGGAGTCAAATAAACGAAAAATAATAATAATAATAATAATATCAGGCAGGGTGGTTGCATATTTCAGGTCTACGCCTGTAACCCACCTCCGTGCCTGATTTGTAAGATGGGTAATTTTAAAGTTTTAAAATTTTAAATATTTTGAAAAAAAATATCTGAGTTATTTTTAACTACGAAGGAGGTTATTATTTGGGTCTCGAAAATGCTATAGGAAATTTCCGAAAAAGGAAGAATAAAATATTCACGAGAAATCATTTTCGAAAAATAAAAATAAAATTTGGGCCCCGAGAAACTCCAATGCAATGCAAGACATACTTTTTCAGTCAGACTAACCTGTTTTTATGATGATAAAAAGACTTATCAGCACGAAGCTTTTCATTTTTCTGAAAGCTCGACATTCCGAAATGTATCGAATTTTTATGAACCGAAACTAAACTGATATGATCTTACTGTAATATAATTATAACTATTTTTCATCTCTTTTAATGATGATTCACCTCCTTTAATAACCTGTAAATGGCCAGTTTGACGACAGGTTCACTCAGGCTCGCTTTTGCTTGCAAAAGAGGGGACCTTCTTAGTTTAGACACAGAATCCGAACCCTGTGGGTCCTTTCGTCTAATTTTTCGGATGTATACTTTCATACACAGTGGTGAACGGCAGTGAAAAAATCCGGGCCATTCCCTAGACTTAAACCTAGATTCCTAGACCGACTCCTCGATCACTCTGTTTATAGTAGGAGATTATCACTGCGTTACGGGCGCCCAATTTTTAACATAACGTACGAAATAAATCGCTTTTAATTTAATTTAAAAGGTTTTAATTTAAGAAATGTATTTTTCTACGTAAATGTACATAGATTTTTTAACATTAATTATGCATTAAATCAATCCTACTATGGCTTATTTTTCATGACGCAATCCGTAGCTACACAAGTTTCCTCTTCATTAAGCTCTTTCAATTTTCCTTTGAAGCATTTCTCCTTAATCTCATCGTGTTCATTGACTTTATCTGGATACTCTTCCTGCGGATTTAAAATAAAATGTTGTTTATTTAAAATTGAACTATTATTTCTCAGTTCAAGTATTGGTTTGGTACCAGAAAATGAAAAAATTTAAAAATTGGTGCAAATCAATTAATTTTAATTTTCAGCCCTTCGAGAAAATCATTGCTGAGTCGTAATATAAAATTGTCAACAAACGCATTTTTCGATTAGATTTTTTACACTTTCTTTCTTTCCCGACCTTTCGATTATAAAAATTTTTTCCCACCTTTTTTTTTTTAAATTTCAATTTTGAAAATTCTCTTTTGACCGGACTTTATATGGAACCTGAACTTGACCATTTGTTTTTTATTTCAAAAGTTTTAGTGTTAGAAAGAAATTTTGAAATGCGAACAACTTGACTGCGAGTAACATTCACAGGGATCGCTTTTGGGAAGGTTTGATTTTTCATCGATATACTTACAATTACTGAATTCAACCAACAGTGTGCCCATTGCTTGGACTTATCAGTTGCGCAGAAAGAATTCTCTTCTACATTCTTAACAGATTCGGCAAGTTCCTCTTTAAAAAATTAAGAAAAACAATCAAATATTTGAAATTTTCTTGTTAAAAAAAAGCCAAAAAGACAATAAGCTATTAAACGCTTACCCTGAGAATAGCCCGACTTTTCGGAACAAGTTTTCATAATTTTCATTATTTTCTGTTTGTCCTCTTTACTTATTTCCTTATCATTAGGTCGAGACGCAACAAAAGTTGCGGTAAGACTAATAACGAGCAAAAACTTGATCATCTTGCCAAAAACTGTATGATACTGATTCGTCATGCCAAACAGTATGTGTTATATATATATAGGTCGCGTATGCAGCACTTGAGATGCACGGTTTCATGATAGATAGTCAATCTGTACCACGCGTTTGTTATGATGGACATCCGTTGCCGTTTTTTATTGACCTCGAATTAGAGAAAAAAACGAATTAATATAAAAAATAATAATATTGGCTGATTTAAAGTAATTAATCCTTCGACGGGATAAAAAAAATAATTCCATTAATTTTTTACAATTGTTTATGACCACTACAAAATTAAATGTACTTTATCAAATCCTCCCCCAGTCTAGAATTTTGGAAAGGAAACCAAGATAAGAGACTGAAAACTTTACAGTAAAAACTTGAGAAGGACTGGATCATTAGTTAAATACTTATTCCCATGTTTAGCATATGAAGTCTTATGTTTAGCTTGTTTTAACTTGCCTGAAGGATGAGGGGGAATCCCGATCCCTAATCAAGATGAAAAACGCTTATTTAGTCAGCTTATGAAATAAGGAAAAACCTACGTTTTTTAAAAAACCACTTAATCATTATTGGTGAAATCGGTCTTTGTGTTTCGACAAATATGTCGCTTTTGATTTTCGTCCGAATTGGAATGGTTCCGTGAAGTCTGCAGTGTACGATGAAAAACTCAACCCAGGACCAGTACCAGGACTTTGAGCATTTTCTGAGTTTTCAGAAAAATTAAATTTCAGAATTTAGGCTTTTAAAACAGAAGATTTATTTTCATTATGAACTTTGTACTGGTAACATCCCGGACATTACAATGAAAAGCTCAAATTTTAAAATAGACGCCGTTCTGTGCCCCGAATTGGAGCTTTCAAATAATCATGGTCCAAGCTTTGTGGCTACATACGAAAAATGTTGCCCGTGCATGAAGTCAGCAGTGTAATGAGAAGCTGAAATTATAAAAATTATACCAGAATTTCGAGCTTTTTTTGAGCTTTAAGGAAAATCAAATTTCAGCATTTGAGCTTTTGAAACAGAAAAGTTATTTGCATTATCAACTTTGTACTGCTAACTTCCCGGGCATTACAATGATAAGCTCAAATTTTAAAATAGAAGCCGTTCTATGCCCCTAATTTGAGCTTTCAGAAAACACAACTCTGACAATTTCAGCTTTCTCCTGTGAAATTTGAAAAAATATTACAATATCGTAAATATGCAGCGGCACTGTGTCAGATTCACGTCCGATTTTTTTTTTTTTTTTTTTTTTTTTTTTAACTTAGGAATTTAAAATGTACCTCAAATTCTTCCCCGAAATGAGCTTTTTGAAGATATGACGTTCGAGCTTTTTCCCTTCGATTGAAAAAAGAATTATAAAATTTCTCTTTCATTGAGTACTGCCAGATTCACATGCGATTCTTTCGGAGCTCCAAATCTAAAATTGAACCTATCTTATTCTCCCAAATTCGAGCTTTCTGGAGAGATAACGTCCAGTTTTCCTAAGATCCTTTCCTTTTTCTTATATAACTTTCTTATATATCTTTGGTGTTAGGCCTATAGCGCACAATTTTTTCTTGTTTTATAAATTTAAGGGCATTATTTATTTATTTATTTACTTATTTTTTTGCAAAAATTTAGGGGCATCGAACAGCGTCTATTTTAAAATTTGAGCTCTTAATCGTATTGCCCGGGATCTTAGCAGTAGAAAGTTGATAATGCAAATAAAATAACTTCTCTGTTTTAAAAGCTATAATTCCGAAATTTAATTTTTGTGAAAACTTAAAAAAAGCGCAAAATCCTGACATAGCTTTTATAATTTGAGCTTTTTATTGTACTGATGACTTCATGGACCCAACTGGAATCCTTAAAAAAGAAAACTTTTGAACAGAATTTCCAACAAAACCTTTTATGTAAGCTAAAAAATTTTGGAAGAGAAAAATACAATACAATGTAATAAAAAGAAAAAGAATTAAAATTCATAAAAATCAACTTAAGGGAAAAATATCATGAAAATTTTTAGTTGCATGTCTTTACCAAGTTTTCATCGAAATTTGGACAAGCTGTAACAGGAATAAACTAGCACAGTATCCAACAAAACTTTAGGAACCGTAATGAATGAGACAATATTTCCATTTTAAAGCATTTTACGCAATCATCATTTACATGGCATCAAGTGCATTAATACCGGATGTCCGTTTTTTTTTATAGCGTCTAATAATGATTTAGATAATCCTGCTTTTTTGCAACATTTTATATAATTTAATTGATTTCGAGAAATAATTTGGGAGGAACTAAAAAAAGCTTTTTTAATCTTGAGTCTTCAGTTTTTATCTGCAATTTGTAAAGATTTTCATTCCTAGCCAGGTTTAATCACCGATAAAATTAAAGAAAAGAAAAGTCTCGTATTGACGTATTTTTGACAATATTAATTCACTGACTATGCAATATGCATGATTTTATTTTGCAGTGCTAGAGTTTAATTAACGTCAGAAAGGGCATCCGGTGTTAATTAATATTTATGGTCTCACAAAATTATTTTGTCGTCTAAAGAAGGAAAGAATTGACCACGAAATATTTATGTAAATATTGTCGGTCATTCATGACGGAAGCATAGTTCTGCATCCAGACAGGAAGAAACCATCAGTGGAAGAAGGAGGCCGCGTTTAAGAAACAAAAGAAAAACGCTATGTAAACAAATGCAAAACAAATTTCGTTCTTCCTGAACGGCCCCCTTCTTCCACTGATGTCTCAACATGAGAAATAATAAAGGTTTCACAATATGCCTCATTCATCCATACATTTCCAGCATCACAAACTCAGCGTTTTTGTCCATTCAATCTATATCAATTATCAACACCGTATATAGGCATTTCATCTTCGGATTCTTTAACACAGGATTATCTCTAAAATGGAGCTTTTAGCGCTTGCTTATATTCGTATAATATTAACAAGATTTGTTCTGTAAATCATGCTTAAAAACAAAAACCCTTGGAAATCAACTAAAACAAAAACACTCGATTAACTGGAATAATATAGTTATGCAAAAGCGGAGCACGAAAGTATCTGAAATAATAATATTCAAGATTTTACATGCGTTGTTATCTTTTTTTAGTAGCAGAATAAAATCTAGGTAAAGAGCTTCTTTTTTTTTTTTTTAAAGACGAGAAAAAAAATTATCAGTATGCATACAGAAAAAACAGAAAAGAAGGGAAAAATTGTTTGTTTAAAAAAAGAAAAAAAAAAGTTTGTGCTGATGATACGTAGATTAAACAGACTCCCCGCCTTCGCTGACAATTCTCCCGCTATTTTAATTCATACTTTTACCGTAGAGGGCAGTTAAGTCGCATTCGGACAATTCCAAAATGGCCGAACAAAGACGTCTTTTTAGAGTTTAGTAGTTGAACAATTTTTACATGTAATTAAAGTTTTTCACGTGAAGTAGAAAAAGAATATAAATTTGATTTTTTTTAAATTAACCCCGGAAATTTGATATAAATGTTTTAATTATTATTTTAACGAATTCGCGTCGGTTTTTATAGTGATATATAAATGTTAAATAGTGGTTACTTTTTTTTTTCGTCAAAGAAAGAAAATTTTGATTTTAGGCTAATATGAAATTCGAGTATTATAACAAAAAAAAATTGTGGTTACTGTCATTGATGATATCTTAAAAAAGTTTATACATCGGCTATAAGAAAAAGCCTATCACAGGGTGTTTTTTTATTTTCGTGGCCTAACATTTCAGGATTTTTAACCAGATTTCGTCAAACACATATCATGACAGGTAAATGATGACATTGTAATTAAATTACTTATCATGTAATATAACACTCCTCGTGTTGAGTAATGCCGTAAATATTGTTTTCGGATTTTTTTCTTAATGTACAGGAGAGTTTTTGGAAATGACAGAATTTCACTTCAAGGAGGTTTTTATTTTCAAAAAAAATTGAGTCAGTGCCAAAAGTCAATTCGATTTGTTATTGTTTGATTTTTTTTTTTTTTTTTCTTTTTACTTTGCTAATCCGTCAAAGATATTTTCAGTAGGCCATAAACTTAATTGTGGTGAGTCAGTTTTTGAATCATCACAACCATGATTATGATTGTCAGTCATAAAAAAAAGTTGTTTTATCGTTATTAATACCCATTATAAATAATACTTTTGTTATCAAACTTTTTTTTTTTTTTCTGTTTTAAATGTCTTCAAGACATAACCTTGCTACAATTTTTATTTTTCATAAACTAGGAAATATTTTTAAAATAACAAAAAAGAAAAAAAAAAAAGAGATAAAAGATAATGTATGCATATTGTCAGTCACTTTCTAACATCCTAAGCTGTGCCAAGGACTTAGGAACAAATTGTGAGTCACTACCTTTAATGGAATATGTCTATTAGTGTACCTAAAGTTATGCTATAATGATATGTTAGGCTAGGCTTGATAGGCTTTGAGTTATTCCCTTGTTATTACTCACTTGTTTGCATCGTTGCAACCTCATTCATTTCTTCTTTTTTTTTTTTTTTTCCAAATTCTTGTAATTTTTGATTGGGTGGAGGCTATTCTTTTTAAATTTTTTACTTTTTATTAAATTAATATTTGTAATGTCGTAATGGATTAAAAATGGAAAATATGGAAAATCAGGAAGAAACATGTGATGATAATTTTATTAAGGGCAGTCTTTGTTTAACACAAAATGACAGGTGTTTAATTTTCTTTCTTTTATTAAAATGAATTATTTTGCATGTAAAAAAAAAAGTTTATACCTCCCATGCAAAAATGTTGCATAATTAGTCTTTTATGATCATGAAAATTTTAATTTAAAGGATGTTAAAACATAAGCATGCGGTTAGAAGGAAATTATTGAGGCTAATTGTTTTGTTAGTGTTTTTTTTTTTTTTTAAGGCAAAAATTTTGCCAGCTGGTTGTTATAAGTTTTGACTGACTGTTGACAGACAGAACAACTAAAATTACATGGCTGGTAGTAGTTTACATTTAGAATTCCAGTTGAGGCTGCCTTTAATAGTAAAAATGTGTTTGTCTGGTGCCTTTAATATTTGCGTTTTGTTTACTTCTGTGCAGGGGTGTAACCACAATTTTTCCAGAGGGGGGGGCACGATCCTTTCACAAATTTTTTTTCGGCCCACCCCCCCCCCCCCCCCCCCCTCCGTCCAGTCTAATTTTATAATTTTTTTCCCAATTTTTTCCGCTATTTTCCCCATTTTTTTTTTTTTTTTTTTTTTTTTTTTTCAAAAAAGTATGTAATTAATGCACTTATTTCTCCATACAGTCAAAGGTGGTAGCTATCGTTCAAACGGTTTAAAAAAATAGTATTGGAATGAGAGATGTAAAAAATTTATTTAATATCAGTAGCATTAGAAGGCTTATAACCAAAGGTTTTTCGTCTAACATCGTTTAGAGATATAAAATCCTCAATCACATTTTCTAGATCCAGAGATCTACAAACTCCTACCGTTTAGTTCAATTTCATATTACAGACAAAATTCATGGCAAAAAAAAAAAAAAAAAAAAATCATTTTTTTAAAAATATAAATCATGTTTTTTTTATATTTTTTTGCATGGATATACTGTTTGTGATTGGTAATTTATTAACAAAATAGGAGCCATTAGGGGGAGGCAAAAAATTTTTCAGGGGGGGGCAAAGCTCGAGCAGGGGGGGGCAATGCCCCCCCTGCCCCCCCCCTGTGGTTACACCCCTGCTTCTGTGGAAATTATTCTTTGCTGTTAATGAACCTTCAAAAATGTTTTAAATGATCATAGAATTGATTCGCTGTTTATTGATGGTTTTAAAATTTACAACCGGCATTCCCTGTGCAAAAATAATAATTTTCTGGTGATTATTATTGAGGTGAAGACAGTGTTGCCGTTAAATAAATTTTATTGCTTAAAAACATTTGCATTCAACCCCATTGGTTAATTTTTTTTTTTTTTTTCATGCATCGTTTTATTTACTAAGGAAAAAAGATAAGAATTTTCCATTTTTTTAAAATTTTAATTGTGGAAGGAAAATAGCACATTCAATCATTAATCAAAATAAGCTAATTAATGAGAGATTGTGTATTGAGGTCCATTTTTCTGATTTTAGTCGATAAAATTTTCCATTTTATTTTGGCCTTCGAAAAGAAATTTTTACTTTTTTATGCAGGTGTTAAGACGTTACGCCTAGATGCAGGATATGAAGGCCTCCTGGTGCTTGCCACCTGGATAATGCTATGTTGCTTTTTTTGTCATAGGCAATGGCATTAGGTTCACTTTTATATTTGAGTTCAGTTGAGGAAGAGAGCAGATTGAGGTCCAGGAATTTCAAATCGTGTATAATCAGGAACTTTTTTTTCAGATAGTTCCGTAATTTGGAAAGATGATTTTATTTGAAAGGGAGTTTATTGCGGGGTCTTATAAGTGCATTAAGATACAAGGGACAATTAGAAAAATCTAAACCTTGCAGAACAATGAAGCATGACTGGATGTAAATAAAAAGCTTAACTCGTCTATTTTGAGGCCCCTGGATCCTAGTTGTTTCGTTTCCTGTAAACACTGTACCTGTGTCAGAGGAGGGAAGTGAAGTAGAGAAAGGTGTGTGTGATATAATTTTTCCAAAAAAGTATCAAGGATGGGGGTGTATGCAAAGACCTGCATAAGAGCTAAAATATTTTTTTAAAAATTTGTATTTTAATTCCGTCTAGAATTTTTCCAATGGCCACTTCCTCATCACCCTTTTGCCACTAATATTTCTTTCCTCAAGGGTAGGCTTTCTTCCTCTGAGGTATCAAATTTTGGAAATTTTTAAAAAATGTCTTAGCCTGTTACTTTTTTTTGTCGCTCAATCTCAAGAAGAAAATAAATTATTGAGAAAAATTCTTGTTAGAACCTGAACCCTTGAAAAACCTGCAGCCTAATTTTAGAGTCATACGGAGGCAAAGATGTGGGTTTTAAAATCAGGAGCAGAAATTTTTATCAATTAAAGTCTATTGCAGATGATTAAAAAGAAAAATTATTTATAATTTCTTTTATCAATTATTTGATTTTAATTTCAGTTGCCCAAAAAAAAAAAAAAAAAAAGATTAAATGTAATGTCAGCGATGGTTTTACAAAAGACAGCCGAACGATATTCAATTTCAAATTTTTGATGATTGTCAAATAAATTTTTAAGTGAATTAAGCATAATTTCCTTAATACAATTCAATTAAATTAATACTTGATTTTAGAAACGCTGACTTTACTTTTTTTTTTTTTTTTTTTTTTTTTTTTTTTTTTTTCAAAGGAAAAAAAAAGCTTGTACGTATGTGTGTATCCGCGTATAAGATCCAGAAACAAATACGAAAATACGAGAACGAGGTAATCGACCCAGTTCACACTCATTTTAAAATAAACAACTGAAAATAATTAAATCCGGATTGCTTGTTTTTAAAATTAAATCAAGAAGATAAACCACTTCTTTTATCAATACAGAAACAGAGAAAGAGAGGAGGAAAAAAAACTGTTATTTTCGGAAAATAAAATTTGGAGCAGACGAATCCGTCCTTTTTAGTATTTTCTAAAAGAGAGAAGCCAGAAAATTACATTACGTTAATTAAAAGAACGGATGGGATCGCTTTTTAGCCTCCTTGATACCAAAGCTGAGAGAGAGAGAGGAAACGTTTTCGCCCCTCCTCGAAAATAACTGACATATGGTTCCTTCACATTTTTTTAAAAAGATTTTTTTTTCCTTCCATTTATTCTCGTAAGGGGTATGTTTTGCGTCATAATAATTTTTTTATTAATTAAAAAAAAATAGCAATTAATTGATAATATTTCGTATAAATAGATGATGAACCGTGTAGGACGGGGCATCTTTGACCCTCGACTCTCGCCTCCAGGCAAACAAGAAGATTTATGCTCAAATTTGTTAAATCAAGTTTCATAGATAAAAAAAAATTATACAGAACCAAAAAAGGTTGTGAAGAGAAATCTTTTTTTTTTTCGGGGGAAGAAATTTGAGATTCAGGTTAAGGATTCAGGTAATGAGTATCAATTTACAGTTTTTCATATGCGAAAATGATTTCTGAATAGATCGAAATAAATCTTTTATAAAGGTTACCTATAGCAACGGAAAAACCACTTGTGAATATATTCTCGGACTGAAATTCAAATTTAATTTAATTTAAATTTAATTGGGTTTGATTTAAATTTAATTTTTGAAAAACACATTTTCCAGTGTCAAAATTTATCGTTTGGGATCCTTTTTTTTTTTTTTTTTTCCCTCCTCCTCTCTTGTAACTTTTCATCCGTATGAAGATTCCGTGAAGGCTCTCGAAACTTTGATAAATCAAAAGGTCATAGGGTTATGGTTATGTAAATCTCGGAAATAAGAGGAAGTAATTTGAACCGAAGAGCTTGCAGACCGGAAACGGTTAAAAATAGTCCCTTTTAATTTTGAGGATAAACTTTTTAATTTAATTGAGAATTATTTGTTTTTATTCGCCATGGAAATAGAACTGTGAACTTGACTGACACATTCTTGACTGTAAATTAGACCTTTTTGATGGTTTAGTACAACTGTCAGTACAAGTTTAGTACACCGTTGTCCATTTAATTTTTTTATTATTATTTTTTTTTTTTTTAGCCGGGATTTAGGCGCCATTCAAATTTTAGGTATCTGACAAACTCCGTTTGACTTATTTTTGTTTGGTCTGGAATTATTTGTGTCTGGTACAAGTTTCAACTTTGGAATATTCTGGAATTTTTGATGCAAGTTTCAACTTGTCTGAAATGTATATGCTGCCGCAAAATAATTTAAGAATTGCAAGCGAAAAGCTTGAATTTCGTTTTCCGGCTTCAGTCAAGTTGAAACTTCTACCAGACAAGAATAAGTTTGTCTGATACAAGTTTCAACTTGTTTGAAATGTATGCATACATTATATTGCGCTGCCGCAAAATAATTTCGAAATTTGCAAGCGAAAAACTTGAATTTTATTTTCCTGCCTCAAACAAGTTGAAACTTGTACCAGACAAGAATAAGTTTGTCTGATACAAGTTTCAACTTGTTTGAAATGTATGCATACATTATATTGCGCTGCCGCAAAATAATTTCGCAGCGAAAAATTTGAATTTTGTTTTCCAGCCTCAAACAAGTTGAAACTTGTACCCGACAAGAACAGACAAGAATATGATTGTCTGGTACAAGTTTCAACTTGTTCCAAGCAGGAAAACAAACTCAAGTTTTTCGCAAGTTGAAACTTGTACCAGACAAGAATAAGTCTAGACCAGGACTTAGAAACGTAGTCTGATGCAAGTTTCAACTTGTTTGAAATGTATATGTTGCCGCACAATAATTCCGAAATTTGCAAGCGAAAAACTTGAATTTTGTTTTCCTGCCTCAAACAAGTTGAAACTTGCACCGGCAAGAATAAGTTTGTCTGGTGCAAGTTTCAACTTGTTTCAAGTAGGAAAACGAAATTCAAGTTTTTCGCTTGCAAATTTTGAAATTATTTTGCGGCATTATATACATTTTAGACAAGTTGAAACTCGCACCAAAAATTCCAGAAAATTCCTAAGAAATTCCGTTAGGTACTTAATTTGGATTTTTTTTTCCCCCCGAAAATCGCCAAAACAGCCATTTTTTCCGGTATTCACTGAAACTTCTTAGCTGAAAATGTGGCCAAAAATATTTAAAAAAAATTGTTTTTATTTCCCTTCTGTTAATGGAATCCAGGCAAAAACCAAATTTAGTCTTTAAGACTTGGTCCTTAAGACCTTATTGGAATTAGACTTCCGACCAGAATTTAATTTCGTTTTTTGTTTTTTCTTGTTTCAGTGTGCAGATAATGGAAGACGAGAAGGAGCAATGAATGGACTAAGCGAACGAATAACAGTGCGCGTAAAACTAATTAGTTAATTTTTTTTTATATATATTAAAAAAAAGTTTAAAAGTTCTCTAATGTCAAATTTAGTTACCAAAAAATTATTTATAAAATGCGTGAATTTAAAGTGGTCGTTTTAGGAAGTGGCGGAGTCGGGAAAAGTGCGCTGACAGTGCAATTTGTCAGCGGGTGCTTTATGGAAAAATATGATCCTACTATCGAAGACTTTTACAGGAAAGAAATAGAAGTGGATAATTCTCCGTGTGTGCTTGAAATATTAGATACCGCAGGTGAGTTATCAAGGAGAGTCCTAAACACATGTGATACTGTAATACATTGAAAAAAAAAAAACCGATCCTAAAAAAACTTGATATTTCGGTCCGAAAACGCTATGCCCCCCAGGCATACCGATCAGAAAAGTAAAAAAAAAATTATATTGTGGGAAGACAAGGACGATCTTATTAAGACGTGACTTGGTGTCCCGCCTGATGAGCAAAAATGCGTGCATAAGTTTTTTACACTTTCTTGTAAAATTCTTGAAGATTCGTGATCTTAGTAATTTAATGCACTTGCTTTCGGTACTGTATATGCATTTCACTTTAGTGGTTTTTTTTTTTTTTTTTTTTTTTTTTTTTTTTAGATTTTTCAAAGTCGTGCGTTTTTTGGCCAAGTCGTAATGATAGGCACTTCCTTTTTTTTTTTTTTAACGAGTGTATTGTACATCATATGTGAGCGTATGATAAGAGCCGCACATCGATCTCAGTCCGAAAACGCGATTGTTTCCAAGCAACAATATAAATCATTGGCACATTCACATAATCACACACGATGAAAACGAGTCTAAATACGTTTTACGAAAAAAAAGGAAATAGAACCAGGGGGCAGGCGTAGGCTCCCGTCTTTAAAAAATTAATAAAAATTATTTTGTAAAAGAATGAGAAAAATTAACTGGAATTCCTCGAAAATATATACGTGTAATATGAAACGATTTCTAATTAACAGGTTTTTCTTAAGGTTCATGCAACAAGAGATTACTATAAGCCTTTTTTGAAGCTGCCAACATGCATATAATAGACGATTTATCTGTGGACTATGACCTGGGGATTATAAAACGCAAATTATAACTTGATAATCAAAATTAAGGTTGCACTGTTCTATTGCTGTAGAATATTTTTTTTATGATGTGCAGATGGCCTAACGCTTATTGCCTTTCCATTCCTTTTTTTAAAAATTTTAGTAATCCTTGTTCTTTGTAACAGGTTGCAGCCTTCATGGAAAATCCTTTTGGTCAGTTGATAGGTTAAACGATTTTTAGAAAAAAAAAGCAGATGGACACTGAACTTAAAAACATTTTGCCTACTGCAGCCTCTTTTCATCATGCAGGACCATTTTTCGATAAATCAATCTTTTTTTGCTTTCATCAAAGAGTTAAGATGTAAGATCCCAAGAAAAAGTGCGTTATAAAATTTTATAACTCTATAACGTTTTGGCCGATTATAAAATTTTATAACTATTTATAAATTTTTATAATTAAAATTTCTAACTGAGCAATTTATTAATTTTATGCTTGAATTGCACTATATTAAGCATATGAAGACTTTATAGGCTTTTTTTAAAACAATTTTCATGAAGAAAAAAAGGGGGAAAAAAATTACAATTTTTTGGAATAGAGCCAGAGTCTTGTGGTCGACTTTTTACCAGCCGCCTTTATCCACTGAACCACTTTTCAACTAATTTTTAAAAGCGGCAATATGGTTTTCAAGCTGCCAATTATTTTGACTTATAATATTTTCCAGATTTTTCCGAATTTTCGGTTTATTTCTTGTATTTTTAATTTGACAAAAACTCAAAAATAAAGAAAAACAGAAATCGAAAAATTCGGGAAGCGTTAGGAGAAAATAAAAAACTTAAAAAAAAACTAAAAATTATTTTTGTTATAAAATTTTATAACAAATTATAAATAGATGTCTTTTTTGGCGGGCTATAAAATTTTATAACGAAGTTTAAGTTTTTAATGACTCAATTTTATAACACACTTTTTCTTGGGGGTATCTCATTATGAGCGGACTGGGAGTGGGAGTATTATTTAAAAGGGTGGGCCGAAAATTACAAATTAAATTTGTATTTGTAAAATTTTTGAAATTTGAAAACTCTCGATAGTGGAATGGGTGCCTTTTGACACTCAATTAACCCTAATTTTATTTTTAATTTTTTGAAGGTCATCTTAAGGTCGCGCCTTGAAGTTTTTGAAAAGCCCATATATGAGGGAAAAAAATAAGATTTTTTTTTTCCTGAGAAAAGTATTTTTTTCCCATCGGAGATTTTGCGCAGATCACAAATATGAAGTCCAAAATTACTTCTAGTGTACGGTTTTTGAGCCTTAGGCCAATTTTTTAAACACTGAAATTCTTTAGACTTTTTTTTTTCTTTAGCTTAAAAACCGTACACAAACATGAATTTTGGACTTCATATTCGTAATCTACGCGAAATTTCCAATGGGAAACAATATTTTTTTCAACCAAAAAAATTGTTATTTTTTTGCCCTTAATATGAAGGGGCTTTCAAAAACTTTCAAAATCATTGCGCGACCTCGAGATGACCTTCAAAAAAATCTGGAAAAAAAATAGAGGTAAGTCGTGTCTCCATTGACGATTTATCCGATGATCGGATTATCCGACCACCGGAAGTACTGTACTTTCGAACACTAGGAAAAAACTCGAACTTGAAAATAAAAATGGCGTATTCGGTATTTTGTTATTGTTTTTTGCGTGCGGGATATTAAAAAAAAGTGATTTATTGTTCCAAATCCGAAGATTCTGCGAACAATTTAAAAAAAAGTGTTTTTCATTAATTATGCCGCGGAAAAGTCAACTCAAAAACAACAAAGGAGAAGCAAAAAATAGATTTAGTACTTCCGGTGGTCGGATAAAGTTGAGGATAGGATATATCCGATTATCGGATAAATCGCGAATGGAGACACGACTTTAATAGTGTTGCTAAAAGGAATCCATTCCTTCACCACGAGCTTTCAAATTCTAAAATTCGTGATTATTTAAGACTCCACTGTCTAAAGTCCTTAGACCTTTGCTCGAGTACGGCCGAGGTGATCTCTTGATGATCCTGGGTGATCGAAATAATAGCTAAAAAGGGACTTTTGAAACCATGAGTAATAAAAAATGATTTTTTCATCACTCCGAGCAGAAAATAGGCTTTGCCGCCCGCTTGAAAAACGAAAAAGTTCATTTTCCGCCGTCGTGATGAAAAACATCTTACAAATAATAACTAAACCTTGATCTACTATAAATTCCTGGGAATTTATCCTGGATCAAGGTTTCTTAAAAAATTACTGCACGGCCAGACTTGGAATTTTTCATGAAGGTGCCTAACATTGATAAGAATTGTTGCTTGGAAGCGGAATTTTGATATCTAGCTCCAAATCAATAATATTAGCATATTTCGAAGTATAGGGTGTTCAAAAAAATGAATCACTCCTGCGCCACCTTAAGCCCAAATATAGGGCTTTTGTTTCACGGTGTTAAATAATTGCATACCTCTATTTTTGAAAAATATTAATACTTCTATTACCGTAGAATGGGGTGAAGTTGAAAGGGAATTCCAAAAAAAAAAAAAATTCCAAATCCGTTTGTCCTAAAAATTTTGATTCCTAAAATTTTTTCCTAACCATTTTTTTTCCTGATTTTCAATTTTTGTAAAAATTTTTGATTCCTAAAATAAAATTTCCTAAAATGAATATTTTTCCTAACTTTTTAAATCCGTAAAGGGATTTCCTGAAATCCGTAAAGGGATTCTAGGAAATTTAATTTTAGGGATTTTAAGAAATTTTATTTTAGGAATCAACAAATTTTTGGAAAATTAAAAATTAGAAAAAAAATACTTAGTCAGGAAAACTATATTAGGAACCAAAATTTAAATAAAATGGATTAGGAATTTATTTTTTTAGGAAAAATAGTAGGAAATCTTTTACTCGGGGCGCTATTTTGTTTCTTCAATTGCGATTTAGATGTTAAACATTAATCTATGTTTACGACTTAAAAAAGCATCCTTAAATTCCTTTTGCCTGGGATTAAGACTCCTTTTTGCAGATATTTCAAAGTTTAGTTTAACTGCTGGTTCCAATGGATTCGAATTAAAATTTTAAAGAGAGTTAAAAAGACGACTTTATTATCGGAATGAAGAAGAGGAAAAATCCGTTTCATTTACTTTTACACAAAGTTATTTATTTTAACTACTTACTTCCAGATCTCATTTCGTCTGCTGTCAGTTAATCTTCTGCCGTGTGCCGTTCGATTTGCAGAAAGAAAAAACCTTGAAACAAAAGAAAAAAAAAACTAACCGTTACGATATTTCAACCATTCGCCCCCTTAATCATCCTCCCGACTTATGCTTTCAATGTCCTTACAAAAGAAAAAAGGAGCTTTGCATTTTTCCGTGTGGTATGTTAAAGGTAAAAAATTAAAAAAAGATAAAAAATTAATCGGAATTGCAGTCCTGTATTTACATACAGAAATTATAGATCAACTGGATTTGGAAAGCTCATAAGAAGCATATCTTTTTTGTCGGTTTTTTTTCCCCCCAAGAGAAAAGGAAAATACCAACCGAAACAAACCCGAACGCTCTATAGTTTCTGTATATATGCAGCAGCACCTAATGAATATCGATTCCCGATTGTATTAATGTGTTTAAATTGAGAGGAGTGGAATTAATAGTCGTAATGGAAATCGGATCTCCGGGAAAGTTTCTTTCCTCCTTTTTTTTTTTCTCCCTGCTAGGAGCTTCTTCACTTTCATAATAATAAATAAAAATAAAAATGAACTTTTTTCCCTTTCTTCTCCTCTTAATAAACAGCGGTCACGAACCGTGATGCATCACGTCGTCTCGTTTCATTACTCTGCGGCAAATCGCGGGAAACCTTGGATTTCGCGGTTCGTACAAACAAACGAGCAATTTATATGGCCAAAAAACCCGTTAACCATGTAAATGGACCGTAGAAATCGCACAGTTGCGTTCGGCGCTTATATTTTCCTCTTCAATTAATATTAATTTGCCGTTTTTTTTTTTTTTTTTTTTTCACCGACAGGCACGGAACAATTCGCTAGTATGAGGGACCTCTATATTAAAAATGGACAAGGATTTGTCGTTGTATATAGTCTGACCAATCACCAAACATTTCAAGATATTAAAACAATGAAGGAGCTCATAACGAGGGTGAAGGGTACGGAACGTGTGCCCATACTGCTAGTTGCTAACAAAGTAGATTTAGAACATCAGAGAGAGGTAAGTGAAAACGTAATAAAATGAAAAAATTAAACTGGGATATGGGGGCCGTAGGACTACGTCTTTGGGGTTCTGTCCTAATATTATTGCTAAATTTAAACAATGAAACGATTTAAAAATTTTAAGGCCTTTTTTTTGTTCGTTTTTGGTCAAAAAATTCGACTTTTTTGATAAAAATGTAATTTTTTTCCTGGCACGAAAAAAAAACCTAACATTTTTGATAAGAAAGGTCAAAAGTTGAAAAAAATTAGTCAAAATTTTAATTAAAGTCTTCAAAGTTAAAATTTTAATATTAAAACATTGCTTTAGCCAATATTCTTGGCTAACGGAAAAAGGACAAAATTAAAAAAAGTAGTGAACATTTAATTTAAAATTTTTAAGTTCTTATTTTTGTTAATGTAGTCTAATTTTAATATTAAAAAAAAAAAAGTTAAATAAAATTGCAAGGAATTTTCAAGTCGTTGCTTTAGCAACTTTAATTTTTTTGTAAAAGTTAAGTTTCTTGAAAAATTACAAAAAATTTTCAAAGTGTTTGCTTTCGTTTAAGGTAAAAGCACCAATTATTGACCAGGCACCAATTACTGACCAGTCCATAAGCTAAACACGATTTCCTTTTATGGTATACGTGTTTAGCTTATGGTCTGGTCAGTAATTGGTGCCTGGTCAATAATTGGTGCTTTTACCTTATGCCGTCTAATTTTATTCAGGGATGGCAAACCACTCCAAAAAAAATAAAACGGTTCGGTTTCGGTTAAAACTTTGTCCATCAGGAAGGGTTTGGTTCGGTTCGGTTTTGGTTCAGATTCAAAATTTTTGGAATACGGTTCGATTCGGTTCGGTTTTTTTTCTTATTAGTACAGAACCGATTTTCGGTTCGGTTCGGTTTTTGTTATGAACTGGGTTCGGTTCCGGTTTCGGTCCGGTTTCTGTAATTGACCTGGTTCGGTTCCGGTTTCGGTTCGATTTCTGTAATTAAACCGGTTCGGTTTCGGTTTCGGTTCGGTTTCTGCAATTAAACTGGTTTGTTTCGGTTCGGTTTCTGTAATTGACTTGGTTCGGTTCCGGTTTTGGTTCGATTTCTGTAATTAAAATGGTTGGTTTCGGTTTCGGTTCGGTTTCTGTAATCGACCTGGTTCGGCTCCAGTTTCGGTTCGGTTTTTATAATTGACATGGTTCGGTTCGGTTCAGTTTCTGCAATTAAACTGGTTTGGTTCTGTTTCAGTTCGGTTTGGTTCGGTTCGGTTTTACATTTTAAAATCGGGTTTCGGTTCGGTTTAAAACCCATTTCACATGTTAACCGGGTTCTGGTTTCTGTTCGGTTTTCCAGTGAAATTTCCTCAACCGGTTCGGTTCGGTTTGCCATCCCTGATTTACTGTTAAAAAAGGCCAAAATTTAAAAAAAAAATTAGTCAAAATATTACTTACAATTTCAAAGTTAAAATTTTAATATGGAAATAATTAAATATTAATTTTTTGTCCGAACAGACCGACACACGGACAGACAGATTTCACCAGGACCAAGCCCCAAGACGTAGTTCTTCATCAAAAATAAAAAAAAGATTCGCGGATAAACTCAAGGCCCTTTTTATTCTTGTGAAAATCAGTTGATGACACCCGATTTACGAAAACGCCGACTTTGAATCGGTTGATTTGGGAGCCTCGACCTCTTCCTGTACGTTCAAGTTCGTTTTCTCTCTTTCTTCTTTTTTTTTTCCTCCTCTCCTTATCCCTTTTTCACAGCTGATTAATCCGGAGCTTGTTGATTCCTTGATGGTAAACGATGTTTCTCTTTTCCCTTTATAAACTTCCGAAACACCTTGTTTTAAGCATTTTAACTCGTGCTTACGTCACGTATTCGATTTAAGGGGTTTTGCTTATATTGATAAAATAAAGCTTTCCACCGGGCTTTGTTTAGGATCCAGGAAATCTATTTTAGAAAATAAATACGAGCTTTATATACTTCTGTGTGTGTAAAAAGCCGGGAGCCCGTTTTCCCGATTCGTACGGAAAATATATAATACGAAAAAGGAGGCGGCAGAAAATCTTTAGCGAAAATTATCAGGGCATGAAGATGAAAATCTCCTTTCGGCTCAACTTCGAAATGTGACATTTTAAATTATTTTCAAGATGTTGCAAGTCATCCGAATCGTTTTCCAAGGACAGATTCGAAGGGTTAAAAAAAAAAATAAAATAAAATAAAAAAACGCCGGAGGAGAAAAATCGATTTCGTCCTTATACATGTTTATCAGTGGTGAAAAGGAAAATAAACGAAATCAGAGAAAGAAATGTACAGATAAGCGAAGTGAATAAAAGGGACCGATAAACGCAGGGAATGACGCTTATGAACAGAAATGGGATACTGACGGATTTGAAGCAGTAGACGAATTGGAAAGCTGGGGTTGAAAAGCATTGGATCAAGAAATTGGAAAGCAAAGAAATTTCAGAAATTTAGCAAAAAAAAATTTGAAATGAAGAAATTAAAAGGAGATATGCGACAGTCCGAGCAGGTTTTGACTGGTTGACCACCAATCAAAACGGCGTCTATAACGTTCCCGACCGTTTTTCCTAAAAAAGAAAAAAAATAAATTCCTAATCCATTTTTTTTCCCTACCAACTGAAAGATTGAAAAAAGCAATTCAGAAATCAAAAAGTCAAGAAGTCTGATAAAAAACAGATTTGGGGAGGAAAAACTAAAACAAAAAAAAAAAAAAAAAAAAAAAAAAAGATTCAGAAATCGAAATTTTAAAGGATCCGTGGTATAGAAATTCACAAATTGAAAGATTTAAAAAATTGGTAGATTAACGAGACTTGTCCAGAAAGTCTTAATTAATCAATAACTTGGCTGGGGGCACTCTGTGCCATTCAAAAAGCTATAACGCTCCCGACCATTTTTCCAAAAAAAATAAATTTTTAATCCATTTTTTCTAAAATTTGGTTCCTAAAATTTTTTTTCCTAGACATTCTTTTTTTTCCTAATTTTTAATTTTCCTAAAGGTTCTAGTTCGTTTACATAACCGGCCGGTTAGCCGGGCGGTGTACACATTTTAACGATAAAAAAATACGTTAAAAAAAATTTTTTTAATCCAATATTTTATACATGAAAACGGGGTCTAACTGCACCGAAACCGTACCTAAAACGTTTCGTTATGTTCAGAGATAAATTTCCATGATATTAAATGCATGAACAACAGTTAATAGTTCTTATATTTGATAATATTTAATTGTTTTCGCAGAAAAAAAATGTTTATTTCCGAGAGACTAGTGCAGCGCTCTAGCGGTGGAACCACGAACTATTTCAACAACAAAAAGAAAAATATCGTTTTATTTTTTTATTTCGAAAACATTAAAAAAAATTATCAAATTTAGGCAGAGTAAAGCCTTTTTCATATGTTTTCAATAACAAATCTTTACCTTTTAAACATAACAAAGCGTTTTGGCACGGTTTCGGTGCGATCCGATCTCATTTTTATATGTAAAATACCGAATAAAAAAAAAAAATTTAACTTTTTTTTATTGTTAAAAAATTTTCACCGCCCGGCTGACCGGCCGGTTATGTAAAGGAACTAGAACCTTAAAATTTTTTGATTCCTAAAATAAAATTTCCTCAAAAGAATATTTTTCCTAATTTTTTGTAATAGTTTATGAATTTTAGTGAAAAGAATCCCCAAATTTTTTGTAATAGTTTACTGGGCAAAGCTGGAAATTTCGGTTTTTTTAAAATTTAGTGTAACAGTACGTGAAAGATTGAAAAAAGCAATTCAGAAATCAAGTCTCATAAAAAACAGAAATGTGGTGTAAAAAACAGAAAAAAAGATTCAGAAATCGAATATTCAAAGGATCCATAGTATAGAAATTCACAAATTGAAAGATTTAAAAAATAAGTAGATTAATGAGACTTGGCCAAAAAGTCTTAATAACTTGGCTGGGGGCACTCTGTGCACCTCAAAAAGCTAGGCCGAAAATGAAGAAGCTGGAAGGTGGATGCTAAATTTTGAAATTAAGGAGACTCTTTAAACGTCATTTTTGTCGAACTTTCATCCCATCCTCTTACCTTTTTTTTTTTAATCTCTCATTCAGTTTTTTTTTTTCTTTTTTCTTTGGGCCTTTATCTCTTTTATTAATTTCGTCTCGGTAATTTCATCATGCGGAGAAGCAAAACGATAAAAAGTAAAAATAAAGAGATGGGATTCGAAATTCAAAATTAAAAGATACGGGGTTTAAAAAAAAAAAAAAAAAAATCCCCAAATCGATTTGACTGGAAAGATTTACATTAAAATCTAAGAGATCCCGAAAGATTAAGACGGGGAGAAATCGAGCGGCAAAACATTCGGAAACCGAGGAATATCTAAGCAAATGAAGAAAAATAATGATCGAGATGAAGCTTCCGAATCGACAGCCGGGAGAAATTTTATCAAGAGAGAAACTTGATTTAGCAGAGAGAGGAACGCTTGAATTTATGAAAAATTTGTTTTTACTCTCTTGATTTAAATTCAAAAAAAATTTTTTTTTTTTTTTTTTTTTTTGCTGCTCGAATCCTTTTAACAGCGGTGCAGCAGCACGTCGCCGCGATTTTAATTTTAACCGTGAAACCTTGTCAGACTTGATAAACGGTTCATTGCCCTTTATTTTCCGGTTAAAAGAATTTGAAAATGGGCGCCGGGGTGGATTGTTACATCAAAAAAAAAAAAAAAAAAAATGAAAGGACTCCAAAATATCAAACATGAAGGCGAGACGTCGGTACCTGTCATAAGTACCTTACAAAACAATGGGAGGAAGTGTGGTTAACTGTATTGGAGAATGATTCGTGATGAATTTGTACGTGCTATTTGATCAGAAGCGTTGCCAGGTCGGATGCTAAAGAAATTTCCTTTGATATTAACAACTCATTTCCGTCCCTGCCTTCGTTTTTGCCATCTTCGTCTTTTTTTTCCTTCAAGGTCATTGCTATCCGATTATGCGAACATTAATTTTAAATTTAGGTTAACGAACGCGAGACCGTCCCGTAATTCAGGTTTTTCTGTTTTTCATCAGGTTTCTCACACTGAGGGAAGCGGTTTAGCTCAGCAATGGGGATGCCCTTTCATAGAAGCCAGTGCCAAACAACGCACGAATGTAAACGAGATGTTTGCTGAAATCGTGCGGGAAATGAATTTTACACCGGATAGCGAAAAAAAATCATACTGTTGTTGTACTCTGTTATAATGTTAAACATAATTTTTTTTTCTTTATATTTTTGTAAAAAAAAAGAAAATTATTGAAAGAGAAAAACTAGGAATCCCCCGCCCCTGCCCCCCCCCTTCTCGTCCCTATTTTTTACCTCCCTTTGTCCTCCCTCGATCCCCCTTTAAAAAAAAAAAAAAATGTCATTTGTACTTCGAAAACTGATTTTTGTATATCGATTTTTAAAATGAAAATTATTGTCGAGCGTTAAAAGTGACTTTGCTAGGCGTCGAAATAAAAGAAAACCAAAAATTGTTTTGAATAAGAAAACATCGACAACTAATTATGATGTGGATTTATAGTGCCAATGTAGCTTTTTTTTTTTTTTTTTCTTCGTTTCATTAACGCACGAATTTGTGCCAATTCGTTGAAAAGATCTGTGAAATGGGTTTGATTTTCGGACTGATTTGAGTTTCAATTTTAGGGAATTTTTTAGATCGATATTTAAAATATTTTGTAAAATGAGTTTTTGTTAAAAATTTATTTTTGGTAGTAAATTTTTAATAAAGGAAAATTCAAATGTGCCTAAAATGAAGAAAGAATGAATAGTGGAAATTATTACGTTAAACTTTTTTTTTTGGCCCATAAAAGGATTTTTCCACACTTTAGCTAAGTGTTTTCTTGTTGCTTGAAAAATCTAGAAAAACGCAGGGCTCCTGTGTAATACGAAACAAAAAAAAGTCAAAATTTTTACACGGAAATGAGGTTTTGGTTATTTGACCGTTTTACACGAGAAAATCAAAAACGCAAAAAAACAGTCAAGACTACGTCTAGAATTTTAGGTTCATCCAAGCCCTGATATTAGTCCACGTGGCCCCCTTTTTCAATAAAATCTTATCAAAAATCATCAAAATCTTACACGGAGAAAAAAGTTCGGTACCTGTTACTGAACCTGTGACATCTAAACATTTGAGTAGATAATACCGAAAAAATTTAGTAATTATTACTAAGAGTTCGTAATGATTAATAACGTTTAGTAATAATTACCTAATTTTCAGTATTGTCAACTCAAATGTTTAGATGTCACAAGCCCCAACTTAACTTTCAGTAACAGGAACCGAACTTTAGTAACAGGAACCGAACTTTTTTTTCCGTGTAGTTTCAAAAATTTTGGATGAGCTTTTTCGCAAAACATTATCAAAATTTTTAATAAAAAATTAAAATTTTACGAATTTTTACCAAAAATTTGTAATAAAATTCAAATGTTTAAAAAAAATGTTTTTTCAATATTTTTTCAATAATCGAAAATCATCAAAATGCACGTTTCAAAAAATGTTAATGATCCCCCTAAATCCTCCAAGCCCTGACATCAGTCCACGTGGCTCCCTTTTTCAATAAAATTTTCTCAGAAATCATCAAAATTTAAAAAAATTTCTACCAAAATTTCCCCTCTTTTTTTAAAATTAGTCAATAATTTACAATATTTTGTAAATAAATTTATTATAAACATTGAAAATTTTTAAAAATTTTTAAGGATCATCCAGGTTTTTTGATAAAATTTTATTGAAAAATTTATCTAACATTTTTGAAATATTTGTTTTTTTTATGTTCGGTGTCAAGTACACCAAGACAACCCGACACGACAAAACCATCATGGTGCGCCCAAAAACATCCCCACTACCGTAAAAGGCGTATTTTTGGTTTTTTGTAACACCAAAAATACCAAAAAACCAAAAAGTTCGCCCTTTACGGTTTTGCACCAAAAATACCAAACCAAAAAATTCTGCCTTTACGGTGGGGAGGTTTACGTGCGCTTTTGGTTTTATTGTGTAAAATTGTCAAATAACCGAAAAACCAAAAATTTGACTGTTACAGTCAAACTGCGCCCAAAATTCTTTTTTGGCTAAATCGAATTAGACTTTTTTTTTTTGGTATCGTGTTACATATGGAGGTTCATTAGGATCTAAGAAAGCACCAGTTTCGGGGAGACAAATACTATCGAATCCGAATTTGTGTTAACTGAACGACTCTCTATAATATTCCTCTATGCCCCAGTTTGTATATTTATTTATTTTATTTTAATCCTTTTTTTTTTTACTCATCTGCACAGTACTTTGAACGATTTACAGTTCAGGAAGTGTTCACTAGAAAAAATTTGCCATTAAAAAAAATTTTTTCCCACAACTTTTAAAAGGAGAATCATAATACTGTGTTTAATATGCAAAAAAGAAACTTGATAGCATATGCAGCTTCAAATCATTACACTCCTTACGATTTAAAAAAAAAAAATCCTTATGATTCACATTCATTGCATTAAATAATAAAGTGGATGTAGAACTGAAGTATTAAACGTCAAAATAAATTCGTAATTATCTTTTTTTTTTTCTTCGAACAGGAAAAAAAAGCTAAATCTTAATCCTTTTAATTTGTTTTAACTTAATATTTTTTAAGTCGGACATTTAGCTGCAGAGCAAGCGGTGTTGATAAAAGCAAATAAAACGCTTTTTTACTTCGTTTTAAATGTCTTTTTTTTTTTTTTTTTTTTTCGATTTGCGAACTGCTGCGAATTTATTCTTATTCTCTTTCTCTCCGAATAAATGGAATTAAAAGCGGTGAAATGAAAATCCTTTTTCCTTTTGTTGCCTCCTGCGAAAACGTCTAAAAGTCAAATCCATGGTTTAATATTAAGCAGTCTTTGCGTGCTGTCGATGTTTCTTTAAAAAAAAAAAAAAATAGGCCTAAAAAATAATTTTTTGTTTTTTATTTCGATGCTGTGGTGCCAAAAAAAAGCGACTGCTTTCGTGATCTCGACTTTTTTTAAACTGGAACATTCCATGACTAAAAAAAAAAAGAAAAAAAAAAAATTAGAAATAAACCTTGGACGCGAAATTGCCCATTTAGAAAACGATGTCATTGTCAAGGGCCTTAAAAAAATATTATTCGCTTGATTAAACACGATTTAAAAAAAAGAAAAATTAATGGGATCGAAAGCGAAATTTATCGCTGAACGGAAGTTGCGGCGATAAACCGAAATCGTTGTGGTTTTTTTTTTTTTTTTTCCTCTTATAAATTTTTTTTTTTTTTCATTTTAAAATTAAAAGAATGATGGAAATTTTTTTTCGAAAAAAATTGCGAATTCCCTTTTTAAGTGTTGCATCTTTTTAAGTGGGTGTTTAATGTTCTTTAAGGAATGTCACACCATTTAGTTGTAAAAGTCGTCTTATTTTTTGTTATTTTATTTTATTTTATTTTTTTCTCTCCAGCGATCGTCACTTTTAACGCAGAAAATTTTTGATTTATTCATCTGATCACGTTTTTGAGCTTAGTTTAAAAATAAATAAATTTTGCGCTTTTTCTGAATATAGTAATTCTGTCCATTTTTTTTTTTTTTTTTTTTTTTTTTTTTTCTTGGAAGAAGCGTAAGATTTTTTTTCGGGAAATTTTGAAAATCTCTTCGTTATTTTTGAATTTAGCATTTCTTGTACGGATGAGTGTGTGGATAGAAATGAGTGCGTGCTCTTTTAATTCTTTTTTTTTTTACCATAAATTGTAACCGTAAATAGCGTGGAAGGAATAATTTTTCTGACGAAGATATGTAAATTAATTTGGAAAATGGACATGATAAATAGTCAAATCCAATGTTTCAAATTCATGATATACAGGGTGCCTACTTCAAAAATCTTAAGAGCTTGGTAAAAGTTTATGTTTTTATTTTTAACTAAGAAAAAAAATTAAGAAATAGTCATTAGCTATTTACAAAAAAAGTATGTTTGAATTAATAAAACTAAAAATAATTTAAAAAAATAAATAAGATATAAAATAAAAAAAATAAAAATAATTAAAAAATAAATAATTAAGTAATTAAAAATGAAATCTTTGTAGGGGGTAGTTCTTGAAAAAACTTATATTTTTATTTTTAGGCAATAATATTACTTAATATCTCAACACACGCTGAAAAAAAATTTTTTTTACAGTGGATTCGCGTTTTAGAAGGTAAAGAATGATATCCCTTTTTAAAAGAAAATAATAGTGTCTTGTTAACCTAGGGAGGAAAAATTATTTTAAAACCTTGTTAATTAGCTAAAAAGTGAATTATGTGTCCTCCCATCACGTTTTGTTTTGTTAGTATCTTCTCATTAAGGATGCAGCAAAAAAAAAAAAAAAAAAAATTTAATTTCACTTTTATTTACATTTGATTGGTTAGAACATTAATTAAATCTTCCTTATAGGCTTTTTTTAGGAATGTGTGTGTGTATTGTTGATAAAAATTAATAAAAACCAACCAAAATACACTGAAAAACGATTTAGTTGACCCAACCAAAATGTTAGTAAAGCAATTATTACCCCAAAAATTTTGGTTAGGACAACAAATTTTTTGGTTCAGCTGAACTAAAAAATTGGTTCGGCTGAACCAAAAAATTGGTTGTCCTAACCAAAATTTTTGGGGTAATAATTGCTTTACTAACATTTTGGTTGGGTCATCTGAAAGGGTTTTTCAGTGTAATAAAATTAAAACAATCGACAAACAATAAAAATCAATTTTTCAATTTTTTTTATTTTTTTTTATAAAAATTTTTTTAAAAAAATTTCAAAAAAAAATTTTTATTTTTTTTATTTTTTAATTAAATTATTTTAAATTAATTTAAATTTCGTGGTTTTGAAAATGAAGCGAAATTATGAATTATTGAAGTTTTCAAAACCTCAAAAAAGTCGCGGATTTGCAAATTTTTATTTTGATGTTTTTTTAAATATTAAAAAAAATTCATAACGAAATTGATTTTTTTGAATTAATTTCAAAAAAAAAGTTCTTCAATTTGTTTGTGCCCTTGTAGGCGATTTGGCTCGTGTTTATTTTTAGTTGTTATAATAGTACAGTTCAGGTACAATAGAAATAGTACAAAACTTATTAATATTATAACGAAATTGCATTTTATAAAATTTGTTTTTCTTTATTTTCTGGATCCCGGAACTTTTCGTGGATTTTCAAGATTAAAGTTACTTTTTTAATAATTAAAAAAAAAAAATAAATAAATAAAAATTTGCATATCCCCGATTTCTTGGAGGTTTTGAAAATTAATTTTCAAACCTTTAAATTTTCAAATCTTTATTGTTTGGTGGGCACCCTGGATAAATTTACGTGGTTAATAAAGCCACATTTTGGGCTTAATCAAATATCCAAAGTTATTTGAATTACAAAAGCCTGTTGTCATACCCTGAAAAAATTGTGTACCAGAAATTGTCCAAATGTGCCATGTCGTACAAATCAAACTGTTAAGCACAAAAAATTTCAAGTTAGACATCCACGTAATGGAATCACACAATTCATATGGTACCATCGTGAGATGAAATCCGAGGACTTTTTTGAACAACCTACGTCCTTTCCGTTATGTCAAAATCTGTAGTCCTAAAATAGTATTTTTCTTTACAGATGTCGAAAGTAAATATTTCAAGTGCGAGACCAAGTTTAAATTTGCTATTAACCTGATTCAATTATTTTATTTGTGGAAGAGATGAAAAAAAAAATTATCCAAAAAATTTTTTTTTTTCTCGTCAAAAAAAAAAAAAAAAAAAAAAATCTTTTCGTCGTTCAGTCGTTTACTAATCATTTCTTTTTTGTACAGTCAATTTCGTAAAAGAAAAAAAAAAAAAAAGAAAAATGATTGTTTAATTAGGCTGAACTGTAAAAAATGTTTTTAGAACGAAGGAAATTATGGAAAAAAAAGTATACGTAAATAAAAAAAAAACGAGTCCAGTTAGGAATGTTAATAAGAATTTATTTTTTAAAATGACAATAGCGTTATAGTTAATTAGGCGATTTTTTTTTCTTTTTTTGGTGTGTACAGGGTGAAATTAACCTTTTGAATGTCAACTTTAATTTTTAAAAAAGCGAAGCGTCCCGAGGAGCCAAACTTTTTTCCCTAAAAAAAATTTTTAAGGTGCTAAAAGTCCGTATGGCCGAAAAAAATTCTCTGACGGGACCATGTCAAAGGGTTAAAAAACAAAATAGTCACGATAATAAATTTCATGGTTTTTCGGATTGTAAAGACTGTTTAATAAAAAATAACGATGCTCAAATATATAGCGCTGTTGATAGAACATATCTTGATAAGCATAAATGAAAGTGGTGTTGCCAAAGTTATACAGAGTAAGATATGAAGAGTAAAACTTTTGCATGAAACTAGTCTTTTGTTTTGTAGAATTTTTTTTTTTTTTTCATGCAGTATTTAAATTTGGAAAAATAGTATACCGGGAACGTTAAATTTTGTGATTATAAATTGGAATGAATTTTTAATTTGAAGTCATTAATAGGTACTGTAAAAAAAAAGGAATTTAATGACGTCATCGAGTGATGTGCACGCTTCCAGTTGGTTGGAATGATAAGATTGATATGATTGGAATGCCTCAGGGCACTGAATGACTAATTTTCTTGTTCGGCTACTTATTCGGGTTCTTCCTTTTTTTGCAACATAAAAAGTTATTATTTAATCGATTACTCATAATTTGTAAACTCATATAAATTATTTAATTAGTTAATACATTAATCGGTCGATCAATCTGTGAAATAGGACATTTAAAAAAAAAAAAAATAGGGAAGTTAAACGTTCGTTATAGAAGTGAGGCTTATTTTGGTTAAAATGGGTTCTTTACTTCACAAGAATGTAATTTTTAATGAAAAGCAGGAAGGGCAGCAAAACCAATTTGGAGAAAAAAATCTCAAAAATTCAAAAAAAAAAAAAAAAAATCTGACATTTTGAAAGAATCAAAAAAGCGGCAAATATATTTGTGACGTCATTGTACTATATTTTGAATTTTAAAAATTGGTATTCCTGTTAGGGCGTCTTTCGTTTTCTGTTGGAAAAATTTTAAATCAAAACAAAAACAATAAAAAGAATTTGAAAACTGCGCATTCTCAGTGTTACCAAACTTAATTTTTTAATTAATTTGCAGCACTATGACGTCACAATCTTTTTCACCGCGTTTAGAACGACTTTTTTTTACATCAAAATTTAAGAATTTTTTACCGTTACTTTCAATTTTTTAAAAATGTTTTACATATACCTAAGTTATTAACTTATATTTAGGAATCAAAATATAAAATAAACAAGTAAAATAAAAAAAAACTTCTTTATTATACAAAATAAACACTTCGTGCCAAAACGTTGTGAAAATAACTGCTAGTTTCTTTGCTATGTGCGCCCGAGAACGAACGAACTATACCGAACGATACCGAGTTGTCCCGAATTACAGATTCGAGTGGGATCGTAAAAAGACTCCCTCGAGTTATCTATTTTTAATGCATTGGGCACGCGTCTTTCGGGTCTGTAAAATTATAATAAAGAAGATAAGAAGGTAATAAAAAGAAGGTAAAAAAAAAAAAAAATGGTTAACTTCCCTATTGTTTATAGCAAAAAAAAAAAAAAGAAAAAAAAGAAAGGTGTAAGAAGAAAGAAAATTCTGTTGAAGTTGTATCGAGGAAGTACAGTAGAAGACTTGAACCCGGGATATTTCGGTTGCCGGATCGGATGACTGCTGTAATCTATCTACTGAGCTAACTCGATACACGACATAAGACTGAATTTTTAAAATCATAAGGTGCTAGGAGATTAATGAAATAAAATGAGTGATAGGCAAACGAAACGTGAATAATCTTAGCAATCAATCCAGAAAGGTGTGTGCAGTGGAAAAAAAAATCGATTTTAATTTTAATTTTTTTTTTTTTTTTTTTTTAATCGAGTTGGACTCAAATTCCAGAGTCACAACCTTACGAAGAGTATCGTATACATAATTTTAAACCGTAGACCCTACAAAATCGGAACCTTATTTTTGCAATCTTAAACATGTTGAGATTTATTGCTGCTGGTCATTTTGTAAGCTTTGCAGTTATTTGCTCCCGTTGACATTAAAAATCTTGATATTTTCTTCTGCTACATCTTATGATTTGGACACTCCAAACATATTTCTTTATTTATTTACTTCAGCATCTTTCTAATGCAGTAAATGAGTAAACTTTCATTCATTATGCTCATGCATTAGGTTTTAATTTTAATTTTAGGCAAAAAAAAAAAAAAAAAAACCGTTTCTTATGCTGACCTTATGCATTTAAAAATTCTTTTTTACCCGTTGCTACAGTTATTTTAATATCATGTGTTCAAATCGTATATAAATATCATTAGCTTATGGGTGTATATATATACACGAGCATTAAATATACCGTATATTTAACAGAAGTAGATCTCACGGTTATTCGTTCATAAGCTAAATGTAGGTGATTAGTATATTTTCGCATAAAGTTTTGGAGATGGCGAGTTGCAGGTTGACACTGGAGTTGCGTCACCCGACCAGTCAAGACCTGCAAGCCACCTCCTAATTTAATTTGCAAGGCAGGGGGGTGCAACTCTTACGGAAGGTTTGGTTCTTCGACCATATTGAAATCCACTGCCTTCTGTAATTTGGATGACATATGTTCTGTCGCCTATATATAAGAACACTTGTTTTAGCTATCGCAATTGGTTTGTTGCAGTGGCTAAATGTGGTGAAGCATCTGTCTACCAACCAATCGGTCGTGGGTTCGATTCTAGGCTTTTTTTTTTTCTTTCTTAAGAATTTAGCGCCATCTAGCGAGTCGGGTGACAAACTAAGACCTCTCGTTTGCGGAACCAATTTTCAACATTGAGTCACATCTCTACGTAGTTTTATTTGCTCTGTGTTGCAAGGTATTTTTCATTGCAAATCTAAAAATCATTTTTTTTTTTTTTTAATTTTTGAAGCAGAAAGGAAATTTTATTTTCCGACTGAGGGATCATTCGAGTATTACGTAAGCACTTATCAGGGGAAGGGGGATGGAGCGGGAAAGTTTTCCATGTATTACGTAAAATTTGAAATTTGAAAAATTTGCCGTTAAAAAATATTTTCTGCATAATTCAGTGGAAAAATGGTCTCAATAGTTCATAATCTCATTTTATGATTCCTTTAAATTCATTTTTATTAAGTAATTTTTGATTTTGTTCATTGATTTTTGATATTTTTTTTTGTTGAATTTCCAACAAATCTAAAACTGCTTTAAGGCAAGGGGAATGTAATTCTCTCAATCGGGTTTTATAAATATATTATTTTATTCATTCATTAACATTTTTAATAATAAATTTCACTTGTATGATCCCTGAGTGGTGAAAATTGACTTAACAGCACTGGAATGGAAGAGATATTTCATGCCTCAAATTTTTGAGAATGAAGAGGTGGTTAACAGTCTCTTCCATCCTGGGACAGTAATATATTATTAACCGAATAATTCCCATTAAATGAGACCCAGGACTGAAGACAACCAATGTGTAAATAATAATGCATAAAATGAAAATACCCTACTTATATACCAAAAATTTAATTTTTTTGTCTTTGTGCTGGCCAATCAAGATTTTTATTAGTTATTCCTTAACTCCCGGCATGCCCTTCTACTGTTTAACTTCAGCAATTAGTTTTTGATTTTGATCTGAGTGCACAGGTTAAAACCGATTTTAAATTCTAAATGTTTTTTTTTTTTTTACAGTATTTGAAAAAACGATTCGAATTACAACGAAAACAAAATTCATTCCATCTTATAAAAGATATCTTTTTTTGTGATCATTATTTCAACATTGCGTAAGATTTTTTTTACTATTCAATTAAAGAAAAACAAATATTATAATTACAAAAGTTCGTTGAATTATTATCAATGACGATCCCGCGTATCTTAAGCAACACTTCTTATTTGGAAAGATTTCGAATGTATAAAAGGAAAAAGGTTTAATTAGATTTTTATTGAAAAGGAGGGAAAGAGAAAAAAAAATATAATAAACTAAGCTCACAAACGTCATGAAAGAAACAAACGAATGCGATTAATATATTATTTTTTTTTTTTAGAATTTTGAAAAAAAAAATGTGTAATATCCTATGTATGATAAAACTTAAAAACCAGAATATAAGAATCTTAATTTACAAAAATTTTGTTATTTTTTTTTTTTTTTTAATTATTTAAAAAGTGCAGGCGGATTCATTGTGGCAGAAGAAAACAAGTGTGCATGCGATTATTAAAAATTCGACCTTAAAAATATTTCTCTAGGTCAATCTATAATGTGGCAAAAAAAAAGAAGAAGAAAAAAACGGTAATGACTCACGTTTAGCTAACGACCAAAAGAAGCAAAAAAAAAGAACTCCCCGGTAAATGTTTTTAACGTAATTTCTGAACCGTGTAATTCGTAACGGTTTGTAAATAATACAATAGACTTGAGATAGCATCGCATCATGTGACTCGACTTAAAGTGCCCTTCCATGTTGTAAAACTGCGAAAAATATTACACATTTGTCGCTTTTTATCCCAATTTCCCACAACTTTTTTTCGGGAAGAAAAAAAAAAAAGCACAAAGAAGTGAACTAAATTTTTTTTTTTTTTTTTTTTTTACAGTCGTAATTAAATGGCATACCTGGTAACGTATAAACCTTGACAGTTTTGCAAATTAATTATTCGACATTCATTAATTAATCGATTAATTTTTGTTAACGAGAAAATGCATTCATTGTCCACGGATTTTTTTATGTAAAAGAAATCAAAACCGGATGTGAATGTTTTTCTGCTCATCCTACGGTCTGTTTAACCTGTTAACTTTAAAACAATAACGAAAGATTGTAATTTCAAAAATTAATGGGTTTTGTTTAACGGAGGTTTTTTTTTTCTTTTTCTTTTTTGCTTTTCCACGATGTATAATTGAAGAATGTTGTGTGGATTAGGATCAATTTTGAAAAAAATAAAAAGGAAAAAAAAATTGCGTGTTAATATCCTTTGGGGGATTTTTTCGCGTATTAAAAAATAAAATATCGTTTGCGTGAGGTCATGGTGCTTTTTAATTGCGGAATAATTATCCGGAATTGTCGTGATTTTCTTCCCTCACAAAATAAAATATATGTGGAAAATTTTTGCGAGGGGAAATTTTATGTTTGCCAAAAGAGGGTTCTAATGATGGCTCTATGTTCAGTAGTTTTTTTTTTTTTTTAAGTTCTGTAAGTTTTTATTGCTAATAATTAGAGTTAATGAGGTTGTTTAATGCAAAATCAATTCGACAGGATCGTTGTAATAGTATCGAATTGGATGGCGCTAAGCAGGATCTCCGCCTGATATAATTACATACAGTATATTAAAGCAGAATTAATCTAACAAGAATTCCCAAAAATGGAAAAAAAAAAAAAAAAAATTTAAAAAATTAAATTGGTTGTTAATGACTGAATTTTAGGCTCCATTTTGGTTGATAAAAAAAATCGTCCTGCAAAAATTGTTTTGAAAATTCTTTAAAAATGGCAGTAGCAGAAGTGATTAATTTTAGGCGTTCAATTTTAAACGCTGATTTCCTTTATTTATTGTTAACATTTACAGAAACGATCAGGATGTTTTAGAGGTCGTGGAAATCAAATATAGACATGATGTTTTGCCAAAATTGACTGATTGGAATTTTCAGAATTTAAAAAACCATATTTTTGGCAAAAAAAAAAAAAAAAAAAAATTCTGCTTACCTCCGTTTTTATGGATGCAAATTTTCTTATTTGAACATATGCATCTAGGGTTTTTGACGCCGTATAATTCGAATATAGCCGTAATATATTTTTAAAAATTTTGAACAAAGTAGACATAGCTCAATTTTTTGAGCAAAAATTAAACCAAAATGTTTTGGTGCATGGTTTTGGAGCTACCGGCCGGATTTAAAAGCCCTGAAAGTCTTGTTATGGCTTTTTAACTGTGGTTAAAAAACCATGCATTAAAATTAATTTTCGACTTCAAATTCGTATTCAACGCAAAAATTTTCGATTAAAAGCGATGGTCTTTTATGGGAAATTTTTAAAAAAATTGAAAATGCCCAAAAATTTGAAATTTAAATTTTTTATTTTGGAGAACTTATCAAGTTTTGTTAATTTGGGCACTTACTTGAGTTGGAAATTCCCGTTTTTTTGGTTTTAAAAATCCAATTTTTTTTTTTTTTAAAATAGAGCCGAAAATAAGGAAAAATGGGGATAACATAGGGTAAAAAATGTTTGGCATCGAAATTACATGTGGGGAATTATTTCTACATATTTTGGCCACATTTTGGCAATTTTCGAATTTTCGAAATTTTCTGCCCTTACCCTGTTACAGCCATCCCCGTTTTTCTAGTATAACCCTGCCTGGGCGGCGAACAGGCCAATATTTTCGAAACTAATATTTTTTTTTTTAGGAAGCTCAATACATACCTGACATACCCTATAAAAGACAATTTTTTATATTAAAAGGTGTTGATTGGGCGAATTTTTTAAATTCGTCCGAATTAAGTACCATTTTGGCCCTAAAAACTTCAAACCCCTGGGCCCAAAGCCAAAAAATTTTTTTTCGACCTAAAAAAAATTGAGGCTTCTTTTTACTTATAAATGAATGATTTTTTGCCCACGGAGCAAAAATTAAAAACTTGACCTTCAAAATGAACCACTCTAGTAGTGATGCTTTTTTAAACTTGTTGGTTGAAAATGTTTCCAGCACGTTCGGCAGGAGTTTGCTCCCTTTTTTTCTTTTTTCAAAAATTGAATTAGAAAAATCAAACCCAGCAAATAAAAATAAAAAACCAATCACAAACCTTAATTTTTTTTTTTTTTTTTTTTTTTCTCCAAAAAAGGAAATTTTTTAAATAAAGATAACAACTACGAACTACCGGTTAATTACCCAGCAAAGTATATAAATAAACCAATCTTATCGGGCTCAGAAAATGAATTGTCAAGAAGACGAAGTATATTTAGGGAAAAGACTCACCCTCAATGTATATAAGGGAGATGTTTTCCATTCCACTTTCCCCCTGTTTATATATTTAAAAACAAGTGGAAGAGATATAAATCTTTGTGGAATTTTATATTTCCGTTTCCCCATATAAAAATATTATCAATATTAAAAAAAAAAAAAATAAAAAAAAAATCCAGCGATAATTATTAATAAACTAGGGCGAGGGCGCTCCTTCAATAAAGAAAAAAATAATAAACAAGCCATCGTTTGCGTAATAAGAATCCATTGATGCTGTCTGTGGACCGTCTCTCTAATCCAAGTAGAATTTTGTTGGGAGAAGTCATTGAATGACTTCCTACGCAGGACAAGTCTTTAATTCAGTACCGTAAGTAAGATTTTTTTTTCTATTTAATTTAAATTTTTTTTTTTTTTTTTTTTAAATAATAATTCGAGATAAGCTTGGCTTATGAGATTACAACAAAGAGACAACCCATAAAAGTGTATGTAAATAACATAACGACCTTGTTTATCATCACTTTATCATCCAAAAGCTACGTATTCCATTCTTGTCTTAGGCCAGAAATAAGTCATAAATTACTTCTTTGAAATGATTAAAATAATGGGAAATTTTTTGCCAGTAATTTTATTTATTTCAAAAATAAAAGCCTGCTAATAAGTTAAATTTTTCAGTTTTAGCAAAAATTTTAGCAAAAATGTATTTTTTCAAAGGATTGACATCAAATATATCTTTTTTTTTATTTTTTATACATTATCTTAAATTTGCTATATTTTCCTGTACAAAAAATCAAGTAGGAATAGGTTATGCAACGTGTAACGTAATGTGACCTTAAACCAGACCTTTCAACTCCTGACTTGTGGTCCATCATGTGTAAAATCATTAATGCCTTATTACCGAAACGATTATTGATTTTCTTCGGCTGTTTGAATATAATTTTATTTTTCTTACTTTTTTTTATTTTTTGCAAAAATAAAAATTACGTTTGAAAATTTTTCGCGTTAGAATCTGATTGCAAGTTTTCGAAATTATATAATTTAAGATTTCCCGAGGAAATGGGGAAAGTTTTTATCATATTGGTTAAGTTTTAATAATAAAATAAAATAAAAAAAAGGAGAGAAGTAGGGAAAAAAAAAATTATTACCTGATGTCCTTTTCTTTTGGCCTGCGTATCTATGGATTCCTTTTTGATTTTTCATCCCGCGGAGATATCGTGGGAAATAAAACATTTATAAACTGAAAAAGAAAAATGAATAAATGATTAGTTTGTTGGAAACGCAAAACGATCACTGATAATATGAACGAGGAACGATATAGCCTAAGATCAATTTTTTGCATTCCGTAACACTTTTTCTTCGACGGCGCTTCCAATTTAACAGCAATTTTACTGAGTTTTCAACTTTTATATCTTTTTTCAGACGTCGATTCAGGATGCTGATCAGTCCTTTTTTTCCCGTAGGAATCCGGTTAAAAAGCCTTCAAAACTCTTATGAGAGATATGTTATTGTAGTGTAAAGTGTGAAAGGTATATCAGGATTCCAGGGTTGCCAACTCGGAAACAATGGAAACGTGTTTAGCTTATGTAAATGTACAATTTAAAATATACTACGCACTCATAAGCTAAACACTCTCTATTGTTTGCGAGTTGGCAACCCTACAGGATTCTTCCTGCAGAAAGTGGTTGGCAACCATGCAATCTACCAGTCTTTGAGGTCTTTGAATAGACGATTTCGACGACCCAGTTCTGGGACTAAAAGGAAACAAACAAACAGACGACGCGTCTGTGTGATTCGTAAGTAAAGAACAGACTGTACAGTAATTTTAGCTATTTCAAGGCATTGAATTTTGAAAATTCTTATAATTGATGCCAGCTATTTTTATAAAAATAATTCCGAAGTCAAACCTACATAATTTTTTCCTAGGAACCGAGCAAAATAAATTTTTAATTTCCATGTCTATACTTAGCTTATGGGAAGCATTATTAGAATGTACCCGGTCAGACGACGAGATTTGCAATGCATTATGGGATGAAACGTCATTACCGAAATCGTCTTTCTGCTGTTCTGCAAGATAAGATTATCCTAGAGTTGTTCTAAACTTTTGAAAAAGGTATTTGAAATTGCTCCTGCCCAGCGAGAAAAATGACGTTCGAAAGACGTCATGGTTTTTTAGGGTGACTGCAAAACTTAAGGAATCTCTTAAAAAATGACCCGAATATGACGTCAAAAAGACGTCGATTTTAAGGGATGACGTCCAGCCTCGTAGCCAGGGGGGGGCATAGGGTGGCTCAGCCCCCCTATGGAAAAGCTTGAGCCCCCCTGTAAATTTGACTTGGCCCATGTATTTTCCCTATCTTCCATGTTATAAGGGGCCATTTGGAGCCCCCCTTTGAATTTCTCGTGCCCCCCTTTGTTTCTCAGGCTGGCTACGGGCCTGATGACGTCATCGTTTTCGATGGGTGTAGGTTGTAATCAACCTTCTATGAAAACCGAAAAACTTTTGCGTCTTTTTTCTTTGCTCCATTGTACAGTCTTATGTAATAGTTGGACTGCCCCCAATAGGAAAACAACTTAGTCAAAGATATTTTAGCCTAAATGGGAAATCCGCTAAATTAGTCATAAATTTCAATATTAAAGGTGGAAACTTAAAAATAATCATTTTTTGCTCAATGCTTGCATTCGAAATTATATCGATGTTAGCAAACACGATAACGCAGTTAAAATCGATATGCCTGTAATAATTGATGTACCGAAAATATTCGTTTCCCTATTTCATTTTCATTAGGCATCCTCTATATTACATACATGTACAGCTAAAATTTTTTGATAGTTTACTTAGCAAAAACAAATACATAAACAGTACAGAAAATAATATTGAAAAAAAAAAAAATAATAATAAAAGTTTATTTTTTCCACAGGTGTATTACAAATTACCGCCCCCCCAACAATGGAAGAAGATTAAGACAATCCCTTTTGTCGTTCAAAGATATTACCAAATGTCGGAAGTGAAAAAAGAAAGAGGAATGTATTCCAAAGAATTATGTTAATAATGCGAAACTTGAGAATATGTGAATAGTTAGGAGCTATCAGGTGTGATCGGTGTGCACATTTCCGTGATTCATCCCCCTCTTTCGTTAACTTGTTGAATGAATTAACTCTGAGAATCCTGCCGTGTTAGCGATTCCCTTTAATTGACGTCATCTGCTTGTAAAACGTAAGAAGACCCCGGTTTTAAAAGGATCTTTTCAGAGCAACTCGACCATCTTAAAATTCTATAGAGTAAACAAAACGTAATCATAAGCTAGACATGGGAGATGAAAATAACGCGTTACATTTCTATTTTGAATTGATCTTTCATTTTGCGGAGACAAAATAACATGAATTTTCAACTTTTTTTTTTCGTAGGAGCTGATTTGATTTATTGCTTCCGATATCAAGATAGCGCCCTTATCAAATGGACTGGTTTTTTTTCTTTCAAAGGAACAAAGGAAGATTTTTGTTGAGGCGCCTGCGCTTACGCATGCAAAGTAACGCATTCATTCCAAAGTGATGTTTATAAAAAAGTGACGTCTTTGTGGCTGGGAATAACTTTCGCCTAATTTCCTTACAATAACATTAACATCGATCTCGTAAGTAAAGCAGTAACGAAGATTTATGTTCCCTGATTTATCATGCAGAAAAACAAGTTGACACCATCCTTTTAAAACTTCAAATAGGTAACAGTACCTGTGATGCAAACGGAATCTTTTCAACAAATGCCATAATGCATAGCAAGGTTTATGCTACCAGTTTGGTCCTGTGTATTATTATGACAATGATTCATGTGACCGTTTTGACGTCATAACTTGCCTAAGTGATGTCGACAGTTGTTGTGTTTCCGTTAGCCGAACAAGTGTCTCAAAGAGACGAAAAAATTATTGCATTGTGATTGCAACCTAAGGTTTATTGACAGCATATAAGATTTTTCTGGAACAAGATTCTTATTTCACCTTGAGAAAGCAGTCCTTTTTAAATTGTCAGGTATTGAGACTTTAAGTTAAACCCATATTCTTAAATTAAGGTCAAGTAGATCAAGGGGAATATTTGTTTATAATAATCCAGTTTGTAGTTAAAATTTATTTGAAATAATATTATTTTCTATTGCAGAGGTTTTTTCTAAAAAATGTCATATTACCCTCCTCCGCCTCAGGGGCAAGGACCACCTGGTGTAGGATTTTATCCGCCACCTAATCAACCAGGTTATCCAGTACCAAACCAGCCAGGTTATCCTCCAACACAGCCAGGATATCCACCTCCAAACCAACCTTATGGTTATCCGCCACCTGGCCAGTACCCACCACCAGGACAGCCTCCATCAGGACCTTATGCTCCAGTTTACGATCAGCACCCTCCACATGGTAAGAACACAATTAACATACAATCTACATTAAACGAACTTAGGTGTAACTCTTACTGATAAAAAGAAAAGTATGTAAACAGAAGATGTGCTGGGGTCTTTTTTTTTTTCCCCTCCAGCCTTTTTTTGAGTCACACTGTGTGTTCTTTTTTTTTAAGATAACAAAAATATATGTTTGATAGTATTCAGTTTGTTTGGTTGCCTATTGGGGAGCAGATTTAACTTTTATCAAGTTTATTCAATCATTTCGATTCTTGTTTGTATTTTGACAATATACTGTAATGCAAATTGTTATCGATCAGTAATGAGAGCTGATATGGTTGTTAAACTATTTTTTTTTTTTTAAAACCAAGAATTTTCTTTTTAACATCTTTATTTTGTAGTATAAAAACCAATTAGTTTTTTAAACTTTGGAATTATAATTAAAACATATGATTTCATTCTGTGATAGTATAACTTTAATCCTAATTAGCATTTATGCTAAATTCAATTGTTATGATAGACTAGGTTATCACACGTAGGTTATCAAAAATATGTTATGTTTCATAACATATTTTTATAACTGTTATGAAAATGTTAAGAACACACTTGGTGATATATTAAAGTAAATCGAGTTTTGATTCACTACAAGCTGGTCTAACTTTTTGTTACGTTTATTGATTTTATTCAAAGATAATTGAACACCATGTGATTGATATCATATGATACGATATACATGAGGATTGTAGTTTTAAAAGTTAAAGATCTTGAATATTTATGATGTCATTTATTGATCACTAAACCTAAATTTTTTTTTTTTGGAAATAATGACTTTGTGTGTATTAATATCCACATGAAATCATATTTTTAGTGATATTTCTTTGAACTGAATTTATCTGGTTACTTTAGAGGTTCAAATATTTACATTAAGTATTGAAAAAATTTGATAAAAGCAACATTTGGTTTTTATTTTTGTTAGTTTTTTTAAAAATGGCAAACCAAGAGTATGGTGAGTTTAATGTTAGGTTTTTTTCTAATTTATTTTAATTTGTGATTAAATTAAATTAAAATTTAATTATAATTTTGTACTAATTATTTTGGTCATCATTTTCAGGTCAGCCTGGATATCCTGGTGCTCCACCAATCATGCAGCAGCCTACTCCTGGTAAATAGCTTTTAATAAAATAAAAAAATTACCCAATTTATTTATTTAGCCTTTTTAAATGGCCTCATTTTTTGATAATTTTAAAAACAAAGAAAACAAAAAGAAAAGAGAATCGGACATTTTTGTTGGATTTAAATGATACTGTTGATCAAGAAGTCACGGCGTAGCTCAAGTTCATTTTTTTTTAAGAAGAAATGAAAATTATACTCTCTTGAAATTCACTTGTAAAGGGCACTTCATTCGTTATTTTTTAACGCTAGTTGAACGTCCTTGTCATTAGATCATTGAAGCTAATAGAGTTAAAATCAGTCGTCTTGAACAAATAAAATTATAAATAATCGGGAAAAATATTGAGCACAACAATTTTTTTTTTTTTTTTTTTTTTTTTTTTTGTGCTTTTGGAAAAACTTATGTATTGAATGATAAATATGACCTTACTTTTTAATTAAGAAGCAAATTCATTGTAAATGCCATCATTCAACGAAGAAAAGAAAATAGCAGGAAGTTATTTTATTTCATACAATAAGAAAAATTTTTAAATTTTTTAAATTTTTTTCCAAGAATTTTTGCAAGGAAAAAATTTAAAACCTGCTTTTATACTATTAACTGTAACTCAGTAGCAGTAGTAGTAATAGTTGTCAGTATTTAAAAAGTGGGAAAAAGAAAACAGAAATTATTACATAATTTTTATTTTTTTTTAAATTATGAGAGTTGCAGTTTTGTACAGAAATGGGAATTAGTGATTGGCCTGGTCAGAAAATATTGGTTTGTGATGTGTACATGACTTTCTGG